>OZ008368.1:132346162-133546162 GCA_963931995.1 Phaonia tiefii
GAGGTCATTTCTTAGAACTCCTCTTTGTATGTCTACTTTTTGAATTTTGTTTGACATTTTGGACGACACGCCGATGCTTGATTTTTATTGTGTGTAAGTTCTTTTAAAAGTATGGCGGAAGAAGTCAATCGAATTGTTCTATGAGTTTTAGCTTACAGAGGTGCAATCCATTGGAAACATTGCCAATCACCGACATAAATATTACAATCATTTACACTGACAGAATTGTTTGGTCTAGTTGAGTGTGATAAAGCGATAACGAACAATTTCCCAATATTTAAGTGTGTTTAATTTTTAAGATATTATTTCCTGTCACAGTACTCTCAACTTGCACGCACTATACACGAACGATATTTTTTTAGCCAGCACAAAGACGAACGGCGCACGCATGAAGTCAAATTTCCCACACGAATACATCGTGCACACGCGTGGCACAGCAAAAAGCACGGCTGGTGCTCACCTCTTCCCCGAAGTAGAAGCTGGTCTTGAGATTTAATATCGAAGATTTTTAAAATCTTTGCGAAAGACTGATTTTTCTTCTAATCCAAATGAAATATTTTAATGTGATTTAACTGAATTTGATTTAATTTCGATGCAATAGATAATTAATAGAAGTATTTAAGTGACTTTTATATTCAATTTGAGTTGAACTCAGGCACCATCACTAATCACTAATCCATCCTATACGTTGCGGGACGGCGTAAACATCCTTAACATTACCATTTCTTGCTAGTTTTTGTTGAAAAGAACAGAATAAATTCAATAGGCAGGGCAGTTTACACATGTATTAGACATCTGCACAAGACGTCTTGAATGGGCACTCAGGTAATTTGCTTTTTCAAACAATGTAATGTAGCGAAGTTGCGGCAACCACAAGCTGTAGAACACTTCTACTTCGATTCACATCGAAATGTTTTCATTTACTCAAATGTTTTGTGGCCAGTACCCCGACGAATTTGGTTGCTACAACTTCGCTACATTACATATCTTGAAAAAAGGCAAATTCTTTGCATGGCGATTCAAGAAGTATTGTGCAGATGTCTAGTATTTACGTATGTATAATATACGTATGAATTCATTTTTTCGTTTATAATAAATGGGTTTCGTTCTTTGCCGTAAACGTCATTATTCAAATTTTGGAGTAAATGAAAGATCAACCACACACTAACATTTAAAGCCAGGTATAATAACGAAAGTGAGTTCGCATAAGTTTTCTTTCGAGATCGTGGATAAGGGTGTTAATAGATCCAAATGTCGTAATTGTGAGTGTGCGTGACTCTGGCAAATGGGAACGAGGGTTCGGTCCCTGCTCGGATCACCTTACATTCCTTTCGATGGTGGCCGCTCGATTATTGGTGGCGACACTTTCGAGTAATTGCCCATAATAAAGCTTCTCAAAAAACAGTTCGGAACCAGTGTACAATTTTAGTTACCAACTGTGAAAAGCTTTCTCCTGTCCTCTAATGGGATTTAAGGGAGAAACATTTTTTTATTTTATCTTAGTATTTGTATTTTCCTAATAATAAGTCAATATTGGTAATTTTTAATTTCATTTCAGAGAGGAACTTGCAATGAAAATCGGCCTAACGGAAGCACGTATTCAGGTAGGTTCATATTGGAAAACTTAGATTGAAAATGTAAAGGCTTTAGGGCCATTAATATTATCACATTATCTATTATCTATACAGAAATTACAAAGTCATTCATGGTTTCTCAATGTGTAATAACAATGACTCAATGTGAAATGATAATATTATAAAAAAAAGATACAATTAAAGCCACCTTAAAATCTGAGGATATGAAAATAGTTTCGCGACTGTCTGACGGCAAAAATTTAAAAAAAAAATATTATTTAAAACGATAAAGGTACTAAGTTGCTAATTCCACTACTTTCGACAGTTATTGAAAAAATATTATTATAAATTTAATTTATACTTGCAAATTATACTTGAAAAGTTTTTTGTAGAAAATTTTAAATATCCAGAATTTAATTTGAAGGCCAAATTTGTTTCTTTCCAACAAAAAACCTGTTCCGTTTTACTAAAAAATTATATTGTTTTTGAAGTACAATAACATTTAACAACGTAAGGTCTGGTGGCGCAAAATATCAGCCTTTGGATCCAGATATTTCAGAAACGACCTAGCATAGAGAATAAAAACATATACATATGTATTTGAAAGTGCTTTAGTTATAACCAATGTTATAAATTAGTCAAAATGTAACACGAAGTTTATAATTGCCTACATGAATTTTCAATTTGGAGACTCAGATCATTGCCGTTAGTAACCATGATGCTGTTGCCACGATAGGATAAAAATAAAATGAATGTAGCTTTCTCTTTAAAAATATTTTTAAAAAAATTTACACATTTGTGGCTGCACCAAAACATTCAGACGGGTGTACCAAGAATGTCACAATGTGCTATTTTGCCACAATGTGCCTACCAAGGCACTCTACTAACAGCCCTATTCTGGCAGGGTTACTAAAGTCACCACGGTTACTATTTGACAGCAATGTAACAATTGTCACAAATCGGTGTTCTGACACATTTTTTTGGTGACAAAAGTAACAAAAACTGTTACCTGCCAAAGAGGAGGTAACAGCGCGTGACAGCTGTTTTATTTGCCAGAAAGTTGATACAGAAACATGTTATAAATTCTGCAAGTAAACAATAAAACTGTATACGGGAAAAATTAATAATATATTTTGTACCAAAACGACAAGAGGGCATAATTAAATGGAGGAAGGACTTTTGTTACTTTGTGCTATGGAAATGGAGCATAAATAAGAAATAACTTGCTTTTGTGTTAGAAAGATTAAAAAAGCGCGAAATGTATTATACAATTTTTAACGTAAATATCTGTGGTCTTTGAACGGATATGGGTGCCATATACCTTTAAAAAAAAAAAGCTACGCGCTTGTCTATTATCGGAACCTGCCAAAAAATAAGTATAATAGGGCATTTTTTGAAAAAAATTAAATTTTATATTAAAATTAAGTGAGGTTAAAAAACGTTTTATTATTTAGTTAGTAAAATAAAAATAAATATGTTTATACACTGATTTATAGAGCTTAGAAAGGCCTTTGTAATGATACCCATTTCTACCAGATCCGATCATAAATACCGGTGATACGAACGATTATATACTCAAGATTTAAAGGCCTATATCTCAAGAAGTTGGGCCGTCCGTGGGGTGGGAAACCATTTTTTGAACTCAGCGCAGAAGCCTTTGCCGGTGGTAAAATTTTGATGTAGATCAGAGAGTTGGCGCTAAAGTAAATTATTTCTTCTAATTGGCGCGGTTGCGCAGGTGTATTCTTTCCGCTTAGCATCTCTGTATGTTCCTTGAGGAAGGCAATATAGCATTCCAGCTGTGCCTTTGCGGTGCGCTCAAATTCCTAAAATAATAATGTATTAATTTTAATTCACGAAAACATATGTAAATATATTAAATACTCACTTTTCCTTTTTTACCGCGTTTATTTTGTGCAGAAAACCATATTCTTGTTTTGTTGTCCCTGCTTTTGACAACCTGTTATTGTGAGGTGAATTATTTGTTACGAGGTGAATTTTTCGTTGTCACCGTTTTGCCAGAATACAAGATACAAACAATGGTGACAACTTTGTAACAAATTTTATTATTAGCTAGTTAAACGCTGCAAAGTGGGACGAATTCAACAATGTAATTGAGATAGTGGATTCCTCATACCAGTGTGTTTCTTCAACTTTGGAAGTGAAATAATAAGGGACAAGTGGTCCTGTACCATAGGCGGTATGGTATGGTAACACATCGTCGTTCGCAAATTATTGTGTTCTATCCCGAAAAATATGAAGAATTGAGATAAGGCTGATTTTTAGGCACACTTCTCGAGATCTGCCGATCTGTGTAATCAGTTTGCTCTTACTATTCAAAGTTTTCGAAATATGAGACGTGGACTTTGTGCTTTACAACACTTTAGTGACAAACTTCGCAACCTTTAGCATATAGAGCAAAAACGAATCAAAAATACGAAATAAAATTATTTAACTAGTTTGTTCTATATGCCAGAATTTCTTTAATAATAGCAGATAAACGCATTAGTTCACAACAACCAACAAGAAATCAACAACGACATTTCGTGTTTATGAGATTTAGTTTTTGTCTTAAATACAACATAATTGTATACTAACAATAGAAGATTTCAAAAAAGTGCAAAATACATTTAAATTTCACAATTCTTCACCAACTCGGCATGAAAAATTTAAGTCACAGTCGCGAATACCGCAAAATTTAAGTTTAAAGACTAACGGCCTTATTCATACAAAGTTGAAATAGGTTCGTTAAAGGTTTGAGAAGTTAAAGCCCAACAATTGCATTCATAATCGAAAGTTCCTCTCTTAAGTTCTCTAACGACGCCATCTTTGTTGAACGTTTAACCCTTCTTTTTGTCCATTTTATCCGCATTAATAATTTTTCTACATTTCGCGCGTGCCATACTTAAATATTTATGCGATATAAATACGTGGATTTATTTTGGGTTTACTTGCAGCTTTTATAGTGCCACATTATCCTTCCAAGCCACCAAATAGTTTTGTTCCCATTTTTAACCAAAATAAAGTTTTGTTTACATAGTGATGTATATAAATTCAAAACATTGAATCTACATCCTATTATCTGGTTTTATATTCAACTACCCTAAAATTAAATTCGTTTCAATATGATTTTTTGAAACCTTACAAATTCAAGAAGATTACAAATTCTAATTGCTCTGGCTGTTGAATAGTTCTTTCCATTAATGTTTAAAATTTGCCAAAAATGCATTGACGCATTTAAAGAAAACATTTTTAATTCGGTCTGGCGGTTATTGTTTATTATGTTTTTACTAGGGAACCTTTCAATTAATCCTTATTTGGCTATAAATTTAACCGAACATTTTAATAATTAAATTTTTCGATTGAAACACTCCTACAATGTGGCAACTCATTTGACAAATTTCATAACTTTACACACATTTCGAACAGATTTGATAGTTTGTTGAGAGAATAGTGCTTTGGCTCATAGAAATACATAAAAGAATTGTCACAAAATTGGTTCATTAAATTGGGTCTAATAGTCTGATGAAATTTCAAGACCCACTGGTCACTTTGTATGGGGGGTATCAAAATACCTGGTTCGATTCTGCTCAAACTATATACAATAAGGATAATAGTCAGAAAATTGGTTATGCAAAATTTTTGTAAAAATTAATCAGTCCAATAGGGTGTTATAGTGTGATATACATAGAAGGTACCGGAAAGCGTGGCTCTTTAGTGTCCAATCTTTGAGATTTTTTTTTAATTTTGGCTTTGTACCAAAAGTCACTAATTTTCGTGTTGCAACTACAATTTGTGAATTGTGCCTACATATATTTTATACTTTATAATGAAGTTGATTTTGTTACTTTGTGTTTTGTTTTAATAAATGTGCCCAGTACAATGTTTGAACACTGTTTTTCCTTGTTTTATTTTATTCGAATAATCGATTAATCGAATAATTTGATTGCGTTTTGTTCGGTTAATTGTCAGATTGAAATTTACGATTAACGATTAACCGATTAATCAAAAAACCCGATTAAATGGGTACCCTAGTTTTTACATCACAATCACTGTCAGAATACATGAAACAGGGTTGCCAGTCAATATTCTCTTCCGTAGTCAAAATACTCATTATGAAAACGGTACTAATATAACCTTCGCAAAATCTTAAAGCTTTCAATAACTGAAGAATGTGTTAGAGCTAATTTATTGTTTTTTATGAATAATACTGTAATTTTATAGGACTTGTCGCGTACACTTGAATTGGCTAGTTCTCAATGCTTGGGTTAATTCACGTGGGCGTAGGGTAGAAATGTAAGTCTCTTTAATTTTGTGCATTATTACCAAATTTCAACGGCGCACGCGGTCATAGAAACAACTGCGATATGAAAAGCCATATAAATAAGTATTCATTTTTCTAAAGTGCAGTTCACTCCCGTCAAAATACAAGTAGCACTTTAAATATTTACTTTACCAAGCTTATTGTCCATACATGACAGCAACCCAGTACAGGGCTATTTGGAACAAATAATGTAAGAGCAACAGCTTCAGCATCACCAATCGTTGCGATACAATCTTATCAATTGAGTAATAACACTGTGCGACAAATGGTAGGGGTCAGTGATCGGCGAGGGTTCTGACTACCAGGAAAAGTTATATCGGTCAGAAACAAGTTTTACGTGGCCCGGCGTTTCGCTGGGACAAATTCACGCTTCACGTTGAATTCTCCAACAATCTTCTCCATTCATACTTTTGATATTGGAATTATTTTGTTCGATGAGCCGGCTTCTAGTACTGCTTCATAGGTGAAGTCCGGTAGATTCATTGTTGCAATAGAAAAATAAGTTTCTCTGTCAGGACTTGGAACCGGTGGAATTGGTATTTGATCAGAATACGGAATAGGTGTTTGTGCACTTTCAACAGAGGAGTAAACTCTTTGCTTGAGGCCGTTACGATTTACACCACATATTTTGTTTGCAACAGCATACCAGTTATCGGAATTGTGCTGTCCTGGATCAGCCCAAATCATTGGTACACCAAAAGAAAGTGAACTGCATTTCCCTGTGATCCACATGGTAAGAGAATTTTAGCACGTTTTACAAATTTCGTCTGGGGCCCACGAAACTCCGCGTATTATTTTGGAATCAAAAGTTTAAAAGCACGCTCCACTTGCTCAGCGAAGGTTGTGGAGAGAGAGGGTCGGTATGTTAGCAGAGAAAATTAATGGGGGTCGGTATTAATTTTACCCCTCTAGGCGTATATACGGGACAGTTGTGGGGCTTCTTGTGGATTTTTACCCCTTCACCACAATTTTTGGCCAGGCTTTTTTTCAAGCCTAACAAAATAAGGGGTTCTAGCGTATCAAAATCGAAAAATCGTGAACTATCCCACTTCTAATTGCTTTTCTTTTATTATACATTTTAAATAACAAGCGATAACAGAACCTCCCTGGTTGAGTGCTCCATCGAGACTGATTAGTGTTGTTTAATTAATTCAATATGTGTGCACATTAGTGTTGCCAGAGGCCGACTAAAAGATTATGCCAAATGTCCTCAAAAATTGTGCTGTTTGCGAAACCATTATGCTACAATTGCCATTTTAGTGTTTTTTGTACTTCTGCGCCCATAGCATACACAGTCACTCCAGGAAATGTGTGTTTATCTGCATTTCAAAATCGAAATAGCTAGTATACCTTAACTCTTCAACTTAAAAAGAAGAACTATTATGGTTTTAATTTGTTATAGTATGGCCAACCCACGAAAAATTTGGAATTTAATTTCGGTTTAAAAACAATTTAATTGAATTTTTTTTCGAAATTATGATTTTATTGGTACATCTATCACTGAAGCACAAGTGTTTATATGTGTTCCACGACTTGTTTTAGAGTAACTCACTCTATGTACCTAATTTTTCAGTTCATTTCTGACGATTTGGGAGTCTATCTCGTGAACGACAGCGTCGATTTCATGCTTTAAGACCTCAATGGACTCGGAATTGTTTGCGTAGCACCCAGAGATAATAAACTAACGGGGTCAAATCGCAGCTGCGAGGCGACCCATAGACTTCCGAGTTTCGGCTGACTTTGCGGTTTCCTAGCACAGAATGCTAAAAATCGATTGAACGTTGGTTGCGTGGCACGTAGCGCCGTCGTGTTGAAACTATACGGCAAACCGTTTAACGGGTTCCTTGCTAATTTTTTGAAAAAATGGGCCGTCATACCACAAACCGCAGCAAACTGTCACTCGTTGTCCCAAGTGTGACAAATTTGTTTGTTAACGTGGCTCAGGGGGTGAAAATGAGCTTCGTCGAAAAATATGATTTTTTGGTAAAAATCCTCATATTCAGCGAAGCGACAACGCATGGGATGGTCACGAGGCTTCAGTTCTTTGACTTATTTGACTATGTAACCCTCCATAACGACGTCTTTATGCAAAAAGTGCGTTCAATTGCTGCGAGCGGTGGCGAGTTGATGTTGATGACTGTTCGACCAGACTATCAGCTACATCGAAAATATTTCTTCCTCAACACACTGCACGACCACGTATACAAGTTATTTTGCCCAATATGGACCCGGATTGACGAACTCGCTTCACAAATAGATGCACAAACTACGCGGATGGCTCTCCATTTCTATTGAATTTATTTCGTAGATTTCTTATATTCTGAGTTGACGACTCAGAAGTTTGGAAGAAATATATTTCCCAATTTTCTTCACGCGTAAAGCGACCCATTTCGTAAATTTCTTACATTTAACTAACAATGTGTCAAATTGGCCATCTGCTACGAAATAACGGTAGAAAAAAAATTATTTTTAAAATTTCTGCAACATTAAAAGTTAAACTTGTATGTGATTTTCGGGTCCAATAAGGTTCAGGTCTAATAATCTTAAATATAAAATTATTATTTTGTTTGAGATCCACAGCTTTTAGCAATTTGTGCCCATCTTTTTGTAATAGAATCAGTTCCACTTATCCTAGAGAACAGTGATCAAATCGTCTCTACTTCGAAATTCTCTACGCCGGACATTTATCTCATAAGGAACCAGGAGGAATTGTAGTTGTATTGTGCTATTTTCATGCAAACACGTTGACGCAACAAATATTAGGCGTTTTGATGTGAGTTAATGTATAAGAAAAAGTCTGCCCTATATTAAAAATCTTAAAATGTGGTAATATACCACAAGATTCATGCTGTAAAAATTATATTTTCAGACAAATTACAGCGAGAAAATTTCAATACCAAATATTGTGCCGTTTGCAAAACAATTATGCTAAAAAATTTTGCCAAAATTAAAAAAATTGGATAATTGTTGCGTAAATTGTGCTAAACAGCATTTGGCATAATTTTTCAAAAAACAAGTGCCAGAACAAAAAAATTATGCCAAAACGGCACAATTTATGCCAACACGGTAACACTGGTGCACATGTACGTAATAGAAGAGAAAACAACAAGGCTCGGCGCCCTGAATTTGCCTATCACTGCTCTATGGGGATCACTAACAAAACGAACAAAATACTCAAAGAGAATCAGTCGTTAGTGTTACTTCAACCGTTTGTTTCGGTTATTTTACGCTCATTCGTATAACAAAACCACAACTATTCAATGAAAACCACTAACTTTCTGCTTATTATATGGGGATAATGTTTTGTTCTGTGTTTGGTTCGACTAACGGTTTGATTTTTGTTTTGTTAATTTTCGTTTCAATGGCCACACTCATATGTATGACATCATTTATTGTGACCTACATATGTGTACACAAAAACTTGCATGCATGAGCGTAACATAAGCGAAACGGAAGGTTCGTAAAAGCAACCGTATTGAAACAGGATGCACCGACAGAATTCACGCGAAATTCGTTTGTACCGGGTTTTTCAATAAGAGCGCTACAAAAGTTTTTTGTAAATAAAATAAAACCGGTTTTAGATACCAATGAAATTCTTTATTCCTGTGAAAGTACGTTCGATGCCATTATGTATGGAACTCGATTTCTTTTGCATGGCCACCACGGGCACGCTTGCAGAAGTCCAGACGCTGAACCCAATTTTTGACGGTTTTCAAGCATAAATCGGCCGATACTGCTGCAATTTCACGTTCGATATTTGTACGAAGTTCATCAATCGTCGCTGGCTTGTTGGCATAGACCAGGTGTGGCGAACCTTTTTGGGTCCGCGTGCCAAAAATCCTAAAATATTATTTCACGATTCTGTGGCGTGCCCAAGCATTAAAAAAACAAAATAGAAAAAAATTGTTTCTGAATTTTATTACCAATCATACAAATTACAGTAGATTTTTTTTTCGTAATAAATAAAAAAACATATTAGCTATTTATTAATGAGATTTTTGCAGTTGCACATTCGATGACAATTTCTTAATATCTGGTTCATATTTCGTCACTTTTAGTAATACACACGACCAACTGGATTCATCAGTCATTCTATTTCTTGAATTACATTTTATGAAATTAATTTTTGAAAATAATAACTCACAAGCATATGTAGATGAGAAAATTGATAATATTGCCCTCGCGTTCCAAATTCTCATTATTTCCTCTTCTGCATTTTTATTAATTGTGTTCGTTAATCGTTCACTTTCAATTATTTCCAAATCATTTCTCAAATCAACCAATTTCTTCCCCACATCGAACTCGATTGGAATTATCGTGGCAACCTCAACTCGGTGGTGGAAGCCTCAATTCCGTCCCAACAGTCGAATTTGCGGCTGCTGCAACCTCTTTTTTAAAATTTTTTTAAATTTAGTTCTGTGAGTGTAGGAGAACGACTAAGCCAATGTGATTGACTACCTTGACCAACTCATTCAAAAAAAGTTGTGAGAAGTTTGAGAGATGTTTTTTGTATGATAAACTGTCTCTCAAACCTCGGACAACTTTTTATGAATACGGCCGTTATTTCCAAATGTGAGAAATTGTTAACGGCCGTGTAAGGAAGACGCTATCCAACAAATCAAGTTGCATTTAAGCCCAATATCCCTGTGCTTTAAACCATTATCAAAGTCTTTACTAAAATCAGTGTAAATCACATCAATCTTCATCCCGGACAAAAATCCGTCAATAATATTGGAGGATAATTGCAGTACGTTTGTTATCGTTAAACATCCGTGTTGGCGGGGGAATATTGCCAAGGAAATGTCTTGAAATGTTTACAAAACGCATACATTTTTTCAACTCCCCTTTAATTAAAAACGTTCATTAATCCCCCGGTATCATGAATAGAGACAAGCCCATGTCCAAATTTCAGCTGAAGTTGAGCAATGTGTTAAAACATAATTTGGAATGCCATAAGGACCAGGTTTCAAATTATGTAGAAACCATGTCAAAAAATCTATTGAAAATATTGCATACGGATAATCTCTGTTACTCTTAACCATGTTATCATAACGCACTGAGGCAAAGAATTTTTCTAAGTAAGTTATAATCGAATGATCATCCACGCTTTGCATATAATTCACTCCAAATCTGATTAGTTGAGGGGATTTGTTCCGATACCTGTTGACAGAATTATAGCGACGAGTTTATTACCAGTAAACCAGAAAACAATTTCATTGCCGCTTTTTTGGAAAAAGGCGTAATGTGCGTTTTATATAACAGCACCGATTTTGCTAAAGAATGCCATTTTTTTGTGTTTTGGGCATTCTCTTCGAAATCTACAATTTTTGTTGCAATGGTCTTGAAGAACTGTTAATTTATATTGATGCATTAATGTGATTGACCGGCAAAGTTTTTTCAAAAATATGTTCTTATTCATTGGCCATACATGTTAAGTTTGCTTCTATTTTTGTATTGGTTATCGCCCGAAAATATCGCCAGGTATGGGAAGCAAAATCCACTTTTAAGAAGTGTCTAAACCCCCGAATAATAAATCAACGGTAATACATATGTATTTATTGCAAATGTATGATTGTTGCAAAACACTCCGATATAACACATCATTCTGAAACAACCAGAGACTTCATTTAATGCGGTGGATGACAAAGAAAAACAAAAATTTAAGACAATGCTGGTTACGTCAAATCTGCACTTCAAATATCGTTTCTTCGGTTGGCCATCTGAAAAGATTTTCCAAAAGGGAATGTTACAATTTAATACAAACAAGTTGAGATAAAAACAAGCGTGTGAGATATCAGTGACTATGCCGTTGTTCATATCAAAAGTGGGTGGCGCGAAACCGAGGGTTAAAATTTTCGATAATTTGGGTATAAATCAAGCTGAATTCTGGCTTATTGCCAGGGATCTGCCACTTAAGAAAATTCCACAAGAAAAAGTCTAACTTGGTAAACACGGTATCTGTGGCCATAACCCTAAAATCGGTCCGGCAGAATGCTCACTGTAGCATAAGCTGTGTATCACGTAGCGACGTCCTTTTGGAACCACATGTCGTGATCGGTAACGCTCTTCTTTGACGGAGATAGTAAGGCCATCATCGTCTTCGAGGAAGTACTGAGCGATGATGCCTCCGAACCATAATACGGACCATGCAATGACATTCTGTGTGTGTGCATTGCCACTTAGTAATGATTGGTATCGTCCTAAATCTGGTTTTGCTTGTTGATGTTCCCATTGATCCAAAACTGGTTGTTTTATCATTCGCACGTGGTGCTCGGCGCTGTAACCTGCCATGTTAATTTGTCTCTATTGTCTGACAAATAAATAACAGGAAAACTATCAATAGATAAATGCACGTAACCGCCATGGACTGTCAAAATCAATCGGTCCCTACTGGAATCCACCTTATTTATTTCCGGATTTATCTAGTTGTGTTCGCTATTTGGCGGGTTTTAGCACTTTTTGGACAGTTCGACGGCGCGTTTCGTTCCTGCAGAATTGTCATCACTGTTTATTACTATCAGGGAGATGTGCGCTTTCCAATTTATTGACTTACTGATAAGGCCTTTAGTTTTACATCGAATCCTTGAAACACCGACGGGCATACAGGAAGCACACAATATACCAAACGCTTAGAATTCTCTATCTACATTGAGACACTCGATAAGAGCATTTCCTAGAACCGATTTTTCTGCTTATTATTCAATAGCAGTAGCGATCTTGTTATACTAGCTTCTCTTCAAAATGTATACAGTCAGCGATATGTAATCACTTAAGGAACATTGAGAAATGTTTCTATTTCATATTAATTGACAGATTTAATTAATCGAACCAAAATACCGTTTAAAATTTATGGTTTCTGGTTCGAAATAATAATTAATTTCGTTGTGTACATACATACGTCCGACTCCACATACATACTTATATTATATTGGACAAAAATCTAGCCACTGAATAAATTTCTACTAAAACGAAGAATAACTGATGCATTTGAAGTCGAAAACGGTTGCAAATCAACTTCAGAACTAATTAGTTCAGCTGACGTACCTGCAATTACGAATCACAAATCAGAGTACGAAATACAAAACACAAATGTTAACAAACCGTGGCATAGCAGCAACAGAAACAAAAACGCTTAAAAAGTATTGTACGAAAGCCACCAAAGCCAAATAGAAAATGTCAGAGGGAGCTAAAAACACTGTGGTCAGGCCTCAGCGAATGAGTGGAATTAATTGAATTCATGGAAAATAATTAAATAACAATTTGATAACAAATTAATTACATTACTTTTCTGTTATTCGTATTTGTATGATGTATTTGCGGGGTTTTGCAGTTGGTTACAAAAGTCTTATAATTGTGTTTGTTTTTTTCCAGGTCTGGTTTCAAAACCGACGTGCCAAATGGCGCAAGCAGGAGAAAGTGGGACCCCAATCACACCCCTACAACCCCTATCTGCCCAGTGGTCATGGCTCCATACAGACTGTGGTCGGTTCCACGCTACCACCGAATCCATTTACACATTTGGGCTTTGCAAATTTACGCAAGCCCTTCGATAATCCAGCCAATATTGCGGCTTTTCGTTATCCAAACTTTGGCGCACCCATGTTGCCAACGGGTTACTTTAATCAATTTCAAAGGTAAGCAACATCTGGTAGGCAAAAATCCAGCAAAACTAACAATATTATAACATTGCAGAGCTCCACCACATATGCTTTCGCACGGCATGGCTTCCATGTACTCACCTTCCACCTCGTTTCAATCTCTGCTGGCCAACATGACTGCAGTGCCCAGACAACCACCTATAGCTGCTAAACCTCCAATGCTTATTGGTTCTCCGGACTTGCATTCACCCAATCATTTAATTGTCTCACCGCCCACATCACCTGCATCGGTCACCTCGCAATCTGGACCAACGACAGCTCCGTCACAACATTCGCCCGTCATGGGCCTGGCATTAGGGCATCAAAACATGCCGCCGGCTGTGTCAGCGCCACCACCGCCAAATGTACCTCAACAGAATCCCGTCATGTCGCATCATTCGCCCCAACACCAATCTGCCTCCCAGTCAACGAATTCCATGCGATCTGGGACTCCGCCGGAGGATCGCCGTTCATCCTCTATAGCAGCACTTCGACTTAAGGCGCGTGAGCATGAACTGAAGTTAGAAATGTTACGTCAAAATGGTCACAGTGACGTTCTAAGCTAATAATGCCAGAATACGTCTCTAATTGACTTGTATGACTTCCCATTGTCCGTAAAAGTATTCGATTGAGCAGAGCATTTTCCTAGAATGCTGATTTCCCTTCATTTCCAAAAACCCAATGCAAAACAGCCGGAGAGATATGCCAAGTAATTGATTACAGCTTGGACTTGATAAATTTAAGATTAGTATTTGTATTCGTTAGAGATAACCTGCATGTGTATTTGTCTGTTGGTATTCCATTGTAACTCAATGTCTAAATTTAATAGCGATTATTGTTTGCCCACTCGTGTTACGACTTGTTAGTTCATTATATTCCAACTAATAACAATAATAATAAGATTATTTAGTCATTATATCCGGTTAGTATTTAATTAAAAAAATTGTCTCCTTGCAATTAAGTATAATTTAATTTGAACATTGAGTTTATTTTAATTAACCCCCCCCCCCCCCTATCAATGTAAATGTAATATCAAAGACTTTTCTCAATACGCGAGTGAATTGAGTAACAATAAAAGTTTTGTGATATTCACAAATGAAATATTGCATGAAATGAGTTTTTTCTCTTCATTGGACTCTACTGTATACGAATGACAACGTCTGTGCTTAAGTCTTTTGTATTTTTACTTTTTATTCATATCGTAGTTGAATCCATTAACATTGTTCGGTCGTCAGTCGTTGTTGCCCTTTGTTACTTAATTTTTTGTTCACGCTTTGCTCAATTAGCTGCATTAGAGCTGGCGTTTATGCGCTTAAGATAACTCAACACTGCAACACTAAAATGTACGACCGATTCTTGAGTTCAGCATTCAGTTCATTCTTTTTTGTTGGGGTTGTGTGCGATGTAAGCGATTACAGAGGCGCCAATGAATTCCCATAAGCCCAACACGACACCTTGAGTCATGGTTGACTATTTAACAAGTAAGTATCTTAGATTCAAGCGAGAGTAGTGTTCCTGAAGCTAAACGTAAAAGGTAATATATAAGGTTGCAGAATGTTCATTCATTCTTTCCTTGGCAATTTTTTTAACAAAATGAAATGGGTTTAGCTGAGTTTTCAGAAATATTATTAGTGCTATGTCTATGGAGATCAGTCGATCAATTAAATAAGTTCAATTTTAATATTGGACCAAATCAACTCAATAGCAAACGTTCCCATTAATAAATTTCAAACGAATTTTAAATGCTAAAATTTAAAAACCTAAAGTAGGAAGCATTGATGTACTTCAATCGCAACTTTGACCCTTTCGAAATATGTTAAAAGTGTTTTTCAGAGACAATACGGTCGACAATACGGCTCAGAATTCACATGTCCTTAATATGGTTTTTTTTCAATCGAGCGAACCCATCGCCGACGCTTTTACCCGCCCCTTCCGACCGAGAGGGCAGCGTCCCCATAACGTGGGGACAGCGTACACATTATAGACCGGTTTATAACGGGAGAGCAAGGAACATAAGTTCACACGTTGCAACCAACTACAGAAATTCTTCACCAGTTGAAATTACACTAACATAAATAAGTATAAAAGTACATCACGAGATATTAATATAACAAAGACTTCATAATATGTAATAAAGACGAACAAAACCAAAACCAAATTATAAATCATACCAGATAGTAGGATAAAGTAAATTTACAAATGTAAATGAATATATTGTAAATTTACAAATTTGCAATCGGTTCAAATGACAAATTATCCTAGACTTTGTAGTTTCCCGACTACCAGTGAAATTAATCAACTGATATAGTTCATTAAAGTCACGACACATTCTCCTAACTGGATCAAAGGACGCATAATTCGAATGCTGAAACTCGATGTGAATGAGTTTATAGTACCAATGGGACATTTATGAAAATCTTAAATAACAGAAATTCAGAACATATGCATCCATCAATTAACTTCAAAACTGTAATAGAGTTTATCATGGTACATCTACTACTAAGAGTCGGCAATCTGATCAATGCTAGTCTACTGATATACGAAGGAAGACTGTGGTTCGGGTTCCATTGAAGGTTTCTCAGACAAAAACTGTGAAACTGGACCGATTCAAAAGGTTTCTCAGACAAAAAATGTGTAACTGGACCGATTCATCATATTAACATATAAATTGTACTGAGCGTCCGAAACAACAGATCCATATTCGAGAATAGGGCGGACTAGCGAACTAAAAAGATTTTTCGTAAAGTAAAGTAGGGAAAATTCCTTTGTCCAACGTTTAATAATGTTCAGAACGCCATAAGCCTTGTTTACCATCGTAATTATGTGGGAGTTGAGATTCAATTTTCTGTCCAAGAGAACACCAAGATCAACAAATGAAACCACCGCTTCAAGAACATTGCCACCTAGAGAACAGCACATGCTTACATTCCGCAAAATTAAGCTCCATCAAATTGGTTTCGCACCACGTCTGGAAAGTAGACAAATCCTTCAGAAGTAAAGTATATTGACAAGGATCCTTGTAAGAAAAATAGATCTTCACGTCATCAGCGTACATTAACAATTTAGAGTGCATTATGGAGGCGAGTGAGTCGTTAATGAATAACAAGAATAGAACCGGGCCAAGATGACTGCCCTGAGGCACCCCAGATGACACAAAAATAGATCTTGAGACTGAACGGCCAAATGATACCATCTGTTCTCGGTTCACTAAGTAAGAACTAATCCAATTTAGCATGTTACAATTAAAACCGATTGCCCCGAGTTTATATAATAACAAATTGTGGTTAACTTTATCAAGGGGCATACTAAAATCGGTAAAAATCACATCAGTATGATCCCCGTCAATGATAGAAGAGGAAACTGAAGCAAATTAGTCACGGTTGAACGACCCTTCTGAAAGCCATGTTGGGGAAATAGAGGAAACATGATGAGAAATTACCTCTGTGACCAACTTCTCAAAAAGTTTAGGAATGGCACTCAATTTTGCAATTCCCCTATAATTTGCAACATTTACTAAACGACCAGATTTGTGGAGATATATATAAGAGCTGTTCCACTGTGCATGAAAATTACCGAACTGCAACGAATCGTTAAATAAGAGAGTCAACGGTAAGCTGAGAGAATTTGAGCAATATTTCAACATAGAGACCAGGATACCATCAGGGCCAGCTTTATTTGAGGCTTTCAATCTGATCAAGTTATCTAGCAACCACTAAGAATTTACGACAAGCGCGTCAAACGGAATGGTAGAGCCGACAGTGTTCGGGTATGGTTTGGAAATATCATAGGCTCGTGTGGAATAAATAGATAGAAAAAATCCGCGAAATAATTAGCAATAGACTCCTCATCTGAATAATCAATACCATTCATTTAAATCCTGCAAGGTGGGGAAGACGAATTACGCTTCAAGTTAACAAATCTAAAGAATGATTTGGGGTACCGTTTACAACTAGCCTTCAACTTATCCAAATATAATCTACAACTCTCACGAGATTTAGAGTTGTATTTACTCCTAGCAACAATATACCTAGCATAGTCTGCTAGCAGTTCAAATTTTTTTCACTTTTCGAACATATATTTCTTACATTCTTGAGGCTGTTTAGAGGCCTTGAGGACCATGGGGGACTAGTATTACCCATTATAGACCTCTTGGGTACAGAATTAGAAATATAGCCGTTATCAATACCATTCATTTAAATCCTGCAAGGTGGGGAAGACGAATTACGCTTCAAGTTAACAAATCTAAAGAATGATTTGGGGTACCGTTTACAACTAGCCTTCAACTTATCCAAATATAATCTACAACTCTCACGAGATTTAGAGCTGTATTTACTCCTAGCAACAATATACCTAGCATAGTCTGCTAGCAGTTCAAATTTTCTTCACTTTTCGAACATATATTTCTTACATTCTTGAGGCTGTTTAGAGGCCTTGAGGACCATGGGGGACTAGTATTATCATCTTGGGTACAGAATTAGAAATATAGCCGTTAATAGAATTCATCCAGGGCGATTTCAAATTCAAAAGTATTATCACATTGACATATCAATGATAAGATTATTCAAAAGAATAAAGTTCGCACGCGTAAAGCATAGGCCAACATGGGACGAAGAGCGATTGCAACCAACCTGCATGGGTGACATATGTATGATTAATTCCCAGCTTTGGATGGTAACTGTCCTCAGGAGAAATTAACGGATCAATTCGAGAAATTTCAAAGTTGATAGAATCATCCACTAAAATTAGATCAAGAACTCGATTCATGGAATTGGGAATGTCATTCAATTAAATCAAGCCAAGTTCGGAAATATACGGATATATATTATATACAGGGTGCGGCTAAAGTTACTATATGATGTAAAACAATTGTAACTTCTTTGGTTGCGAGTATTTAACTTTTTCTTTTTTCCTATTTCAGAAATTAAACTTGGGAGAATATTTAAAAATGGAACGCTATACAATTGCGCAAAGAACTAAGATTGTTTTTCTATTCATTGAAAATCATCGTTCGATAATTAATACTCAACGTGCATACAGAAGATTTTATGGTGTAAGAACTGCTCCAACGGGTCCAACCATTCGTTCGATGGTGAATAATTTTGCTGAATATGGGACTGTCGGAGATTCAAAACGTACGGGCAGACCTCGAACTGGCAGATCGGCCGAAAATATTGTTGCACTCAACAAAGTTATGGAAAATGCCATAAAAAGAGCACATTTTTGCGTTAGAGAAAACGGTTCTCATTTAACTGATATTATTTTTCATAATTAATGTAAAAAAATAACATAAAATAAACTTTCTTTTTATCATAAATTTTTTTGTTTTTTTCATTCCATTCAATAGTTATTTAAAAAACAAATCATATAGTTACTTTAGCCGCACCCTGTATATCCATATGTAATCAGATGACCAATAACATGGTGTCAATGGAGTCAGTGAATTGGTATCGGGTAAAGACACCAATGTCACAGACGGCAAGTTAATACGGTCCAACACTAAAATACGGTCCTTTCTACTGGCTAACGCAATAACTTTTGCAATAGCGTCAATATACTCTTGATATAACTCAAAGCACGAAGATTGCGGTATATAAGAACACGTGACAAACAGCTTCAAATTGCCTAAATTATTGGACACTACAATAAATTCAAGATCGCCAATATCAGTAACTGTAACTAACTCAGAAGATAAAGAATTTTCAATTGAGATTAAAACACCACCACCAATTTTACCAACACGATCTTTTCTATAAACCACGTACTTATTGCAGAACAACTCAGAAATAAAAATATTAGGTTTAAGCCATGTCTCAGAAAATGCAATGACAACAAACTCAAAATCAACAAACAATCTAGACAATTTAGTATTCAAACCGCGAACATTCTGATGCGCCATATTCAAACACCCAATGAGTTTTTTGGAGCTCCACCATATCCCGATACTCAAATGCTTACCATATCCCGATACTCAAATTCCCTTACGAACGTTCTGTGAGGCCAAAACTTCCGAATCCGGTGCAATAATTTTGAAAGAAGACCTACGTTCTGAAAATTGTGATTTCACCTTGAAGCACTGTATGGAATCGTTAGAATTATTCCCGACTAATTTAGAATATGTAAAGTCGTACATCCTCTTCGGTTGTGTCGGGAGAGAGTCTAGACACAAATACTCTCTTCCTTTGCGGTACAACAGTCAACGTTCTCGGTCCCGGTCCTGGCACCCGGGCGGGATTATCACTTATCACTGTCCGTGAAGCTATAGAAATGACAGAAACGTCTTCAGCAAAAGTAGAAGGGGCAGAAGATTACACTGCACTTGAACTTGTAGCTGGAGAATTAACGTCCATTAAATTTGGCGAGGAAGGAATTACCTACAGTGGAGGGGATTTCTTAGCCGTCTTCTTCCTTTTCGGCGGGGAGGCATTTGGTGAACCTGCTCCCTTTTCTAATCCCGGCTACTTATTGAACATCCCAATAAAGTTAGAAAATCGACCAGATAAAGCCGAAAGCTGCTTTTCCATATCAGAAAACTCGGACTTCTTGCTACTGAAAAATCTGTAGTACTCCACATCTAATTTTCTACAATCCAGGCAACACCAACGAAGACCCTTATCATCACTAAAATTGTCTGCCACTCTTGCATAAAGGCCAACACATTTAACATGTACCAAGCCATCACACAACCAGCATGAAATCAAAGTATCAGTATCCGATCAAACCTTACAGTCTTTGTTCATGCAAGTCATCATAATTATATCAGAGTAAAAAATAAATAAATAAGAAACAAGTACTAAAAACAGTATTGCAACATCGACAAAATTACCAGAAACGTATGAATCAAAGTGGGCCAATTGCGTTGGCTAGACCATGTTATCAGAATGGATGAAGATGAGCCAGCGCGAAATATTTTTGATAACGTACCCGATGGAAGCAGCAAAAGAGAACGACCAAGACTCCGCTGGAAAGACCAGGCAGAAGACTCCCTCCGTATCCTTGGTGTTGCCAGCTGGCGAGAAAAGGCGAAGGATAGAGCCAGTTGGAAGAATATGTTGAAATTTGTTTAATTTGTTTGTTTAATTAATATGTGTAAGACGTCTGACCTCATGAGGTTGTAATATAGTCAATAAAACTAAAGTATGAACTTATTATCCCTGTGATATTAAGTCCAGAAAACCAGATGGCAACTCTGACACACAAATAACGAAACAAAGAGAATGAAAGATAAAACAAAAATCAAACAACTACAACGTTAGACGTTCTCAACAATGAAAAACAAATATTATTGTTGTTGTTTGCAATTTCCAATTGCACACAAAATACAAAACCAGTATAAACAAGCACTGCACTGAACACACAATTATCTCAAGCAATGTAATTTTACTTATCTTCGCACTATTAACACAACAAGTTCTATTTAAACTTTTAAAATACGAAAAATAAAGTTAAATTCACGGAGCACAACTAAAAACGAACTAAATCAGAGTAGAGTTGCCGAGTCTGTCTTGATAAGAATATTATCAATTACACTGTGCAACACCAATTTTGGGGGTGGACGATTCCTGCGCCAAATGATCACACTATGTGAGTACATATAGTCAAATCCCAAAAATGTAGACCTCTGTGTAACTACACTTTTTTTTATGGGCGTGGCTAGTTTGAATATTTTTATCCGATACTGTCCGAGATAAATCTAAAAATCGAGTATAAATTTTTAATTGAGCGAATACTTGTGATAGCATTCCTACAGTGAAATTTGACAGGGATTATTTTTGTAGAATATTCAAATGCTCTATTTAGAAGTTTAAACGGTCCTTGAAGGATAATGCTTATGGTGGCTTCACATTTACATTGATAACTAACGGTATATATCAAAAATGTACCGCTGTTAAACCACATTGAGTTTGAAATTGCACATATTTCTGTCAGCATCACTGTGCTCGAATCGGGAACTTTTTTTGTAACAAGCGGGGAACCCAGTGGGAAACCCTAATTCGATTATGCCGAACCCAGTGGTCCTAAGCTTTGTCTAGGTTGCCTCTTATTTTCGAGATATTTGAGATCGAACATTATGGTTCCAAGTACTAATTATTTCGAAAACAAAAGCCATCCTAGAAAAACGTATAGCACCACTGGATTCAACGTACTCGAATTAGGTTTAACCACTGAGTGGCCTGCTTGTTACGGTTTTGAACTAGCATAATGTAATTATTCGATCTGAATAGAATAGTAGTAGTAATTCTTTATTTCATAAATAACAATGAATTTTAAATAAATAAATTTGCAATATATGTAAAAGAATTTAATTTCGACTTTGACTTTGACTTATAGTCGTCAGTCAAATTTAGTATGAGTATGAATATATACGTGTTGTTTTAAAAATTGAATTCAAATATTAATTGTTTTCTGTAGTGTATGCATATATAATATAGTTAGTTAGTTAGTTCGAAAAGAGGGGCGTGGTGTTGAGTGTTCAGAAGGAGCACTCTAAACCTTCCCATGTCAGTAAAGACATACACTTAAGCCGCTAAGTTCGACCTGTTGTGCGCTCTAAGATTATCCTACTACTTCACTTCACTATGTCCCTTATAGGAATTCGGTGCTATTCACGAAATTCCTTAGTTTATTCCAGTCCATACCCATAAGTTTGGTCATGTCCGGTATCGTACTATCCGAAAGATAACCGGATCTAGCTTGTGTGAAGGCCGGGC
Source organism: Phaonia tiefii (assembly GCA_963931995.1). Classification (NCBI taxonomy): domain Eukaryota; kingdom Metazoa; phylum Arthropoda; class Insecta; order Diptera; family Muscidae; genus Phaonia; species Phaonia tiefii. Next base: position 132,368,406 of record OZ008368.1, read on the forward strand.
AGTGGCATAAGAAGTGCTCCAACGTCTCATCGTCCTCCATGCATGCCCTGCACTCACTGTTCGCCACTAGTCCAATACGGTACAGGTGGGCTCGTAATCCCGAATGCCCCGTTAAGACTCCCATCATTTTGCCCATTTCGGCTTTTCCCAGTTTCAGCAAACCTTTTGTTCTCGATTCATCTGGGTCTCCCCATAGGATCTTTGTCATCCTGCCTACTGATTCCCGGTTCCACTGGGCTATATGTGCCGATAAGATATATAATATAAGTCGTTAGAAAGTTATAATTTCAAATGATATTCTTTACAAAAGCGTCAATATGTCAGAATATGACCGATATTACATTGTGCATTCATAAATATAACATTATAATCAAGATTTTTTTAAAAGGCTAGTCAAAATTAGACTGTAGAAATAGTGCGCTTTTCCCCTTCTAAGCCTAAGTTTCCTGAAAATCCTATCACAATCGGAGGTTTATCACATTTGTAATCACAATGTAGACATATGCATATATAACTAAGATACCTATAAAAAGTTTTGAAATTTAATATATCCTGTCAGTAAAAGGATAAATGCGATTGTAGCTTAAGTACGAAAGTAAGCTCTTTTAATAATCAGATCCCATTTTGACAAAGTTCTTCTATTAAAAAACCCCAGCTCCCAAAACAGAACATTATAAATTATCCCGCAATAAGACTAAATACTTGTTATTGTTTAAAACCCATTTATAGATCTGCCAATCGGTTGCAAAAATATACAAAAACTGAAACGGACTACGACCAAAAACATATGATAACAGGTATTTTGTTTTATACCAACAATAAAAGTAAACAAGAAAATACAAAATACAATGTACATTTTTCGAAATCTGCTGTTCTAAGGAGACTACAATTATTTATGCACTAAACCATATATATTTTATTTCGAAAGTATAATGAATGACAAATAAATCGACCATTATATACTTGAGATTTGGAGTCGCGTATCTTGCATATGAGCCTTAAGTAATTTTAATTAATCAACTTTCAATGTTCTGGAGGGTGAAAACAAATGTTTAATCGAAAACAGGGACCAACAAATCGATTCAATCGATTTACCGACATGGAAAATCGACTGCACAAAAATCGTTTTTAAAAGTCCAAAATCGATTTTCAACTAAAATCGAAATCGATTTACCAATCACTAATAGTGTTATATAAATAAACAGGATTATTCGGATTAATAAAATAATGAAATGTTCTCTATATTTATGTATTCTCAATATTGGGTTAACTAAGAAAATTACTAATAGACAAGTTGTAATACGAGGTAAAAGGATCAGGAATTGAGGACGCAATACTATCAAAATGTTCAGGAATTCATCCTCCAGATCAACAAACAAAGTTGACGCTTAAAGTTATAATCTTCTATCGCTGAAACCTTAAAGTACTTAAGTCATATTTAAATCAAGATTGCCTTAAATGGTCACAGTAGCCATTCTACGAGAAGACGGACAAATATTTTTCCGCTGTTTCAGACTTTAAAATTATCTTACTCGCATAATAAAATCTCGGGCGCCAAAAATTCAGAACCCTAAGACTTACAAAAATATTTATTGCTCACGCAAAGAAACATTTCGCTACGCCAAATGAAATTTCAGTTAACTGAACAATTGCGGCAAACGAGCAGTTGTTTAATCAAACGTATGATTTATTTTGTGACAAACAAACAAAAACATTTAGAACCAAAACATTTACAACAAACGATATTTGATGACTCTAAAGTCAAAAAATATTTGCCAGAATAGAAAATCGTTCCCATTAACGTTTGCCGTGAACGAGTTATTGTACTTCCAGTCTTAAAAAAAAGTGTACGGGAAACGATCAATGTTTGCTTGTTTGTTGTTTCATAATAATGTGTGAGGAGTTCACAATACAAATCTACAAATTTAAGTTAGATTAGGTAGAAGTGGCTGGCAGTATTGACACACTTAGTTCAATGGGGACCATATTCCGTTCCCATCGTTTAGCCTGTAAATTGTCCTGGTATGCTTTGGGGACATTAAAGCCATATGAAAGCTCAGATCAATACTAAAGGAAGTGGCTAAAGAAAATATATGCATTGGTGACCGATGAACCAATAGAACTCTGCAGAAAGGTCATAAGATCATTCATCATAACTACCTGAATGTCTGCTATTAGATCCAATATGAAGTAAGATCCTAGATATTTCCTCCTACTTATACAAAAGGCGGGGCAGAAGCATATGACATTTTTGGCGATATTGTTCTCCTCTTCTTTCCCACAGCTTCTGCAGTAATCATGAGTTCTGATTCCACTGACCAAGGCATACCAAGATCAAGGCATATCTGAGAGCTTCAGTTTTAAACATCTCATCCAGTGGATAAGCTCTACATCCAATGGAACAGATAAGGTAGTTCCTAATCTTGCCAGCTCATCTGCTCTACGCTACCCTGAAATGTACCATTGCTCCGGCACCCTTACGTGATATTGAACTACTTTTCTATATCATTTAGAGATGCGAGTTGTGGGCAATTATTGAAGTCAGAAATACAGATTGCAGAGATTTTATACCAGGCGAAGTGCCGGAGTAGATGTTTATACCGCAGGCGATGGTGACGTTTCATCCCAGCCAAAGGGCATCTTCTCCGATTGCCATGACTTCTACCTGAAATACACTTCAATGGTCTGGCAGCCTTTGTGCAAATTCTACTATTTTTCTATTTTCCCATCTAGTTTGGAGCATTCAGTGTAGAAGCCTAAATACCTTCTATAACCCGGTATGCGTTCCTTCCAGTGCTGTCTGTCCGGTATATGAGTGCAGAAGTGTTTCTGAAAGGTTGAAGTTCGTGTTACGTAGTCGACGTTAACTGTGGATAGCCGCAGATCCCTAAAATCGATCCATGACCATATGGGCTGGGTATCCGTTGCGAGGAATGTCCTAGGCGGATTGCCGACTTTGTGGCCAGAAAATCTAGTGATAACAGTTGTAGGATAACCCACACACCCTTCGGCGATAGTAGCCATTCTCCTCCGATTGATTCCGTGTTTGACTTGAATTACAGCTTTCTGTTGAAATTCCAGAGAAGTGGATGTAAGGCTGCCCTTGGGGTGTTCCTCTATTCACATTTTGAGTTAAAGTCGTGTGCCCCAGGGCCGAGGTTATGCCCCTTCTCGTATGTAATTCACAGATAAAAATTAATCATAATAAAATCCACCGTCTACATCGCAAATGCGACACAAGTGTGTTAGTTTATGTAAAAAGATGTCCCTATGAAGGACACTAGTGGGTGCAGAACGGTTTCTGTAAATTTTTCTCTTGTTGTACGCGTGCTGGAAGTGAGAAAAAGGAATGCCTTTGGAAGGAAAATCAGAGACTAATTGTTCTAAAGTCCTTTGGACAAACACGCGATAATTTCCCTGCTCTCGGAACGAATGCCACTTTGAATTCTCTTCATCTAACTCGAATATAGTATAGCCACAGTGACGTTCCGCCTAAGGTACAAAGGTATTCTCTGAACACCCTAAAATATTTTGAGAAGCATGTTATATTTTTTTTAAGTATTTCGTAAAGTCCAAAATATTTCAGCGGCATATATTATATATCCAACATTTATTCACTGTTTTAATTTATAATACAATTGTGTGTGTTTCTGTTGCACATAATTTTTTAGTGTTCGTGGGTTTTTTCTTTTCTTGCTACAAGTTCTTCTACTTAACATTTTGTGATGTTCTTGTTTTTTTTTTTATTGATGTAAAACTAACATTTGGTTCTATTTTTTAAGAGAACAATTTTAATATAAATTTCGTTTGCTAATGTTAATAAGTACATTTCATTGTGTATAGGCATTTTGTTCGCTGACTGCTATTGAACATTTTGCATACATTCCAGTTTGAATTTCTAGCGAACATTATTGTATTCGTTTTTTGTTTGGATGAATAAATCAAACCGGTTTTAGATACCAATGAAATTCTTTATTCCTGTGAAAGTACGTTCGATGCCATTATGTATGGAACTCGATATCTTTTGCATGGCCACCACGGGCACGCTTGCAGAAGTCCAGACGCTGAACCCAATTTTCGACGGTTTTCAAGCATAAATCGGCCGATACTGCTGCAATTTCACGTTCGATATTCGTAAGAAGTTCATCAATCGTCGTTGTCTTGTTGGCATAGACCATAGACTTAGCCCCACAGGAAATAATCTAACGGCGTCAAATCGCACGACCGAGGCGGCCAATCGACTGGGCCTTGGTTTCCAATAAATTTATTGTGGCATTCGCTGTGTGGCTTGTGGCACCGTCCTGTTGGAACAACATGTCCTCCAAGTCCATATTATCCAATTGGGGCCAAAAATATTCGGTTATCATTGAACGGTAGCGATTCGCATTCACAGTAATGTGCCGGTCTTGATCATCACGGATGAAGTACGGCCCAATGATGCCGCCAGCCCATAAACCGCATCAAACCGTAATTTTTTCGGGATGCAAAGATGACTCATGGATTACGTGTGGATTGCTGTCTGACCAATAACTCATATTTTGCTTACTGGCGAAGCCATTCAGCCAGAAATGAGCCTCATCGCTGAAGATGATTTCTCTGAAGATGATGCTCTTAAAGTTGAGGCCACTGACTCCAAATTTCGGTAGTACATTTTAATAATTTCGACTCGTTGTTGGCTCGTATATCTTTCCACGATGAAATGGCAAACCTTACTGAAGAGAAATGTCAAAAGAGCGGGAAAAAATATGTCGTCGTTTGCTGTCCCTATCGATATACTTTTGTAGCGTCTCTGTTGAAAAACCCATTACAAATTGTTCTACAGAGTAGCACCACTGTTAAAAGTTTTACAGTAAAAAAAACTAAAACAAGAACGACAAAAAATGTTAAGCTTGTAGCAAGAAAAGAAAAACACACTCCCATACAAAAAAATTCTGAATCATAGTTTATTGTAGAATACTCATTTTACATATGACTGTGAATGAGATCAGACGCAAATGGCAAAATGATATGTGGGTGCTATATTGAAATTTGTTTAGATAGTCCTTTTTCACGATTAAAAGTCGAAGAAAAAACTCATATAATTAAAAATGGAAGGCCAACGTCAGAACTTCCAAATTTAACAACAAAGAATAAAACTTTTTTTAGACATTTCAAGACTTCTAATTATAAGGAAAAGGCTTGGTAATGTGGTTGCCCCCTTATTAACAAATTATTTTGTTGGCGTTGTTTGCTTTTGGCATCTAAAAATTAAAAAAGTGTATGGACCACAGGTTATATTGATTTAAATCATTTTACTCCTTCTATGATAAAACATCAAACGTCTCAAGTTCACATTAGTTACACCTTGACATTAAAAACTTTTGGAAAAGTTCGAATTGACGTTTTACTTGACGAACAAAAACGTATTACATTATCGAGACATATTGAACATGTTTCTGAAAACCGAAATGTATTCGAACGCTTAGTCGATTCGGAATGTTTTCTTGGTGCACAGGAACTTGCGGTAACGATGAAAAAGAAAATTCCGACAATAGAGGAAATTATGTGGAAATTTTACACTTAATTGCTAAATATGATAGTAAATTAGATCGTCATTTATCGACATCCACGATTTTTAAAGGCACTTCCAACCGCATTCAAAACGATATAATTTTCGCTTCTAATTTGTACAGTCATATTAAATAGGAAAGCTGGTAGCTCAAACCTATACAAGAAACCAAAATATTTTTTGTAACATTATGTGGGCTGTCTACGTCTTTTAATCAATCCACCAAAAGAACTTATTTGTTCGATCAGGTGGTAAAACGAAGAATACCTACTGTGGCAACAACAAGATGGAACTATTCCTCTAGACTTGTAAATATAGTCCACACTTAACGTTCAGATCTAATAATTGTATTTGAAGAAATGATAGAAGATCCTGATACTTGGTGTGCGGAAGCACTCCAAGCCAGGGGATTTATGCAGTTTTTAGATTCATTTAATACACTTTTCATGCTAAATACCTTTAACGACATTTTTTCATACACTGATGTATTGTTTGATATCACAGTGCAACACGAAAAAATATAAACCTACACGGACACCACTACGTGATAAAAGACCAAAAAAAAACCCCTGTCTCCCAATTTTGCCCAAACTCCTCCAGGTTTTTTTTATGGGCCCCCAAAGAAGTGGGGCCTCGGTGTCATTTTTGGAAAAAAGTGTTAATTTTCTGAAGCTCATATCTTGCAAACCGTTCGGAATTTTGATTTACTCTCTGTGGACTTTGGCCAAAACTGGGAGACAGGGGTCTTTTTTTTGCTCTTTTATCACGTAGTGGTGTCCGTACATGGTTATTTTGCCATGACTTAAAAAATTACACACTGTGTATTCTTCAAAAAATCTCTTTTGATATTCAATATAGCTGCGAACATATTGAAATAACTAAGAAGCAAATATTAGCTAACAAATCAAAGTTTGCTAATATATTTATTATGACGAAAGTTACTGCTCAAGTAAGTTTAAAGTTGGAGAAAACATTGAAAATTTCGATTTGAGGTACAAAAATCATTCAATCAAATAATTGAAACACTGAACAAAGGGAAACTAGATTTAAATCTTTACAAAATTTAAAATATGTAGAATTGCTAAATTTAAAAAAAATATGCAAGTTATCAAAAAATATTTCCGACTGAAGCATTTGAAAGCTTAAAAAATTATTATGGATGTTTTTTTGATTTCATTAAATTAAAAAACGAATTAGTTGTATTTTATGCCCATTCGTATTTCAATGACATTGCTGTTTTTGACATACCAAGTAATTTAATTTTTCTGAAGTATATAAATTAAGCATGTTAATATTAACAATTCCAGTATCAACAATTTCTGTTGAGAGATCTTTTCAGCACTTAAGAGAATTAAGACTTATTCCAGAAACCTAATGTTAGAGGAAAGCCTTAATTTCTATAGAAAAGTCTTTTTTACAATTTTTAAAAAATACAAAAAATTTCTACGATGATCTGATTGAAGTTTTCCTTCAAAAAACACGACGTGTTGAACTGATTTATAAATAAAAAAATTTTAAAAATATCAATTTAAATAAAATTAATAAACAAGAAATTATTACAAAAAAAAAATATGTGATCCCTCCCTTCCTGACAAAAGTAAAATAGAAAAAAAATATAATTTTTTTTCAATAAGTAATAATTTAAACATCCAAAACAAAAATATATATAAAAAAACAAAAAATTAATAAAAAAAAACAACAAAAATTAAAAAATTTAAAAAAAATTAAAAATAAAATGTAAAAAACAACTTGCAAATGGGATCTTATCTATCGCGGCCTCGTCGTGGTCCTGGAATAAACTGAGAATAGACAATTTTTTTTAAATGTGGGGCAATGTGGCACGTCCCTGGATAGCCACTTTGTAACTCCACTACTACTTTGGACCTGTTACGGTCCAGGTGATTTGTATGGCTTAAAACTTCCTATTGCTCAGTGTAGCGTTATCTCTGTCAAGATATTTTCCGCAACGTGCGAGATGACGGGGTTGTTCGGTAAGCCCGACCTTATATGTCTTCTGTCAATTTTTCTCGAAAACGTGCAATAAACAGGATACCTATCGAAAGTTTTGTTCCTTCGGATACCCCAGACAGGTGGGAGTCGTCGAGGAAACCTTGCGCAGTCTGGTTCAATGCCTTCGGAGGAATGTCTCAAATACCTTCTCTTTGACGACCTTAACCCTTTTTTACATTCTTTCAGTATAATTTTGTACACATTCCAGCCTCGCTCCATCCATACCACCCGAAGATCACAAGTCAGAAATAGTTCTCTATGGGAAAGTATACGTTTTTGCTGGAATAGTAGACAATTTAGGGAAGAAACGGGTCCGCCATCTAACGCTTTTTTTCAACTAGTGCTTATTTCGTGAATGGTAACACTTAGCTCATGTCTGATTTGACAGATAATTAGTTTTATCCTTCCGCTGAACGAATATGGTTGTGTATACGCTTGAACAATGCTGGGAAATATGCGTTTTCGCTTCGCTAAGTGGGCCTGCGATCGACTTACAGAAGATGCCGATTTTGCCAAAAAAAATCATCTTCAGATGAAGCTCATTTTGATCTTGGCGGGTATGTAAACAAGCAAAATTGTCGCATTTGGGGCACAGAAAATCCATACATACATTGAAAGGCCGATGCACCCAAAACGAGTCACTGTTTGGTGCGGATTTTGGTCCAGAGGCATAATTGGGCCAATTTTCTTCGAAAATGAGCAAGGAGTGGCCATTAGAGTCAATGGCGATCGTTATCGGGCCATGTTGAACGAATTTTTGTTCACAGAAATTGAAGAGGAGGATATTGGCAAAATTTGGTTTCAACAGGACGGCGCTACGTGCCACACAGCCGTAGATACACTCGATGTTTTGCGCCCTGTTTTTGAAGATTGCATTATCAGCCACAGAGCTGATGTCATTTGGCCACCTCGGAGCTGCGATTTGACACCAGTGGACTATTATTTGTGGGGTGCCCTCAAAGATAAGTGTTACGCCCACAAGCCAGAGACAATTGTCGCTTTAAAGGACAATATTCGTGAAGCCATTGGTGAAATACAGCTGCACACAATCGATAATGTGCTTAAAAATTGGACCGATCGTGTAGGCTACTGCATGGCCAGCAGAGGCAGCCATTTGAATGAAATTATTTTCCATTATTAACCGGAAGGATTGTACTTTCAAATGACAAAATAAATTTGGGAAAATATTCAGTAGTTTTTTTTTATAGCATTTTCAAAAAAAAAAGTTATTTGGCGGACCCTTTACATTAATGGGCGTGAGAAACGGCTTATATTTCAAGAATAGGATGGAAGTGTATTCTCATTAATAGAAGAATTTTTTAGACTTCGAAATACAAACTTTGGTAAGTACACACGTTCCCCCCCCCCCCCTTCCCACTTGTTCCAACATATATAGCTACAAAATATTAAAAAATAAAAAAAGTATGAGGTGATAGTTTTTGGGAAATTGAATTTAAATTTTTATTTTTAAAAAATTGTATTTGAAGAAATTAATTTTTGGTTTTATAATATTTTTTTGGTAAACCGCAAGTCATGTACAATAAGAATTATTTCATTAATTTCATTCAGTCAAGAGATATATTTATTTAAAAAAAATTTTTTCTAAACTTTTTGAAATTTGTAATCTTGAATAAAACAGCTGTTTTTCATTCGATTACAAAAATGATTACGGATCTTTAAACAGCACACTCAAGAGATCATACGTACCAATTTTCATCAAAATCCGAGATTTCATCCCATTTTTTCATGATCGCTTTTGATGGAACTAGTCATATGCGAATTAGTATTCAACGAAAACCTCTAAGTACCAACTAACACTAAAAAGTCATTTATTCCAATACCGTTCATCTACCGTTAATTGATGACCTCTAAAAATCCTCAAAATCAAAACCAACGCTAATATACTTCATGGGATCTTAGTAGTCGAAATGGGTTGCTCTAAGACACCACTTGCTTACATGCTGGACCTAGAATCAGCGGAAAAGTCTGCACTAGAGGCTTCGGTGAATTTCAAAATATGTTCGTAGTTAAGGTCGTAGAAAACAAAACCAATGATAATTTACTTAGTAGGCGAGATTGGCTACACTACAAATTCAGCGCAAAACTCTACACTAAAAACTTAATTTTTGTTCAAATAATGAATTTAAAAAACAACCAAACATGTTTGTATAAGACATACTTGTTTGCTACCTTGATAGGCAATTTCGATGCACAATTTTATCTATCTCTTAACTATATTGCTTCAAAAATGCGCAGATTTCAAAAGAAGGGATTTCAATATAGAAATGCAAAAGAAATGTCTGCTTCCAAACTCAAATTTTTTGTACAACTCTGTTAACTTGCATTTAATGTAATAAATAACTTAAAACCATTCTGTTCCAACATACACCACTTAGCAAGGCCAACTAAGGACAGTAACTGTTAATATACCAACTATCTCTGATAATCAAACTGCTTCCTGACTTTTTAAACATTTAACTTTGATATTATTGGTGTAAAACTTATGTGTTAAATGTAAAATTGCGACACTATCGAGTTTTTGCCATGAAAACGCTTCTCAAAAATACCGTTCGGAACCGGTGTAAAACTGTAGGTCCCAATCAGGGACCTCTCCAATCCCGTAATGGGATGTAATGGGAAACCATTTTTTTACTGTACTTTACCAATAGAAAGGCATTTTTGCAAACCAAATTCTATAGCTTCTCATTTTTTTCGGCCCGGCGTAATGTATACTCCTAATAATAGTCGTGTTTTGGTTACAAGCAACTGATTATCGCTTGCTAAGTTAAAGTAAACGGTAAAAGATGTCAAAAAAATTTGTTTAAACTTAGCGAAAACAATTCTAGTCGTTAAGTTTCCACTAAGTGTTTCATACAAAACAAGCAAATATATAAGCAAGCGGTGTAACCAAAACACACTTAATGTTTTCAGAATTATCTTCAAAGTTTAAAATTATGCTCTCCTACAATGCAAGTTAGGTAGAAGCGGCTGTCACTGTTGAGAACCAATGAGGATCGTTGTGATACCTCGCGATGGCATGTTCTGTTTCCATCGTTGAGCCTGGTGTGATTAAAGGTCGTAAAATCCATATGATATCCCATTCCTCTGTTTCAGCAAGGGTGGTCTATTAGAACCTGACGAACCAATTTGTACTCCGCGAAAATACTGTAAGATCATTCTACTTAGCTCCCCGAATATACGTTAGATCTAAAAAGAAGTTAAACCCTAAATATACTACTCAGATCAAATGCGGGGCAAATTTATAGCATATGTTCGACATTCTCTTAATTTGTTCCATCACCGCGGCTTCTGCGGTAATCATCAGTTGAGATTCCAAGTCTAGACACGCCTCTGCCTATCAAACAGTGCTCAGTGATCACAGCTACTATCGTAGAGATATATTGACTGAGACTTAATATCATGTTTTTCGAACGATTCTGGTCATAACATGGCCACACCAGCCTGGTTATTCTGAAATTTGTGCCTCCAGACCATCTTTCGTTCGCTTGTCTACGAGCTTCGATTTCAAACAGGAACTTCCATCTAGAACAAGGAGACTTGTCCCTAATATCTCCAGCTCATCTGCTCTATTGTTCTTTGCAAAAATCCTGAGCTCCGGCTCCATACAAGGTGGATATCTAACTACTCGACCATCTAATTTAGATGTGCACGGCAGTTATGGACAAAGTCAGGAATATATATCGCAGAGATTTTAAAGCAGCTTGATTGTCGGAGTATGTATTGAAACCCCTGGCGCTGATGATATTACGCCCCAGCTAGAGCGAATCTTCTCCACACCCAGAGAACTAATTGGTTGAAAAGAGGTTGTAGCAACCGTAAATTCGGCTGTTACCAGCGAATTGGGGTTGCCCCAACCGAATTGAGGTTGTCACGACCGAATTTAGTCCCCACAACCGAAATTCGGTTGAAGCAACTTCGTTTCTTAATTGATTCGGTTGTGGCAACTGAATCTTGAATTATAGCAGTTCTGTTAACTAATTTTCCTAAAATTTCGGTTGGTACAACCAAATTTGGAAATAATTCGGATACAACAACCGAAATTGCTGCCAAATTCGGTTGGAGTAACCGAATGTGGCATCAATTCAGGTGCAACAACCGAACTTGGCATCAATTCTGTTGTCACAACCCATTTCGGTATCAATTCGGTTGTAAGTACCGAATTTGGTATCAATTCGGTTGCTGTAACCGAATTTCTCATGAACTCTTTAGGTACAACCGAATTTCATTTTGAACTTGACGTTTAAAATTATAAAAACAATTATTATATTAAAAGAAGTTAAACAACGTATAATTGTTCCTGTTGCCGCGATATCAAGATTGTTTTGTGGTTATTAACAAAGGTAAGTTAACATATTTTAATTATGGTTTTGGATTATTTTGTATTATTATTTTTCAGAAAATGCCCAAGATGGTATTAACTGTTTTGGAAATGTTCAAGGTTGGAGCGGTTACACATGATGGCCGGGACTTCTAAAATGGGCGGTAGTGACAAATGTGTTACCCTAAAGATTACCCTATTTTTTAATAAGGATACAGGGAAATAAATCATTACTTAATAATAAACATGCTTCATTTTCATTTCCTTCACTTGTCACACTATCTACATTCGGTTGTGAGAACTACTATCGAGGTTGTGTCAACCTCTAATGAGGTCGTGTCAACCTCTAATGAGGTCGTGTCAACCTCTATTGAGGTCGTGTCAACCTCTAATGACGTCATGTCAACCTCTAATGAGGTTGTGTCAACCTCTAATGCGGTTGTGTCAACCTCTAATGAGGTTGTGTCAACCTCTTATGAGGTTGTGTCAACCTCTAGTGAGGTCGTGTCAACCTCTAATGAGGTCATGTCAACCTCTAATGAGGTTGTGACAACCCCCAATGCGGTTGTGACAACCTCTAAATTCGGTTACGGCTAATTCGGCTGTCTCAACCGAATTTTTCTGTGAGTGCAGTTGCCACGAGTTCTACATAAAATCCAATATAATGATCTAGTAGCCTTTCTGCAGGATCCACACAAAAACCTCTTCGGAATAGATTCCAAAACATAGGCGGATAGCTGACTTTGACGCCATTTGACCCAGCAATTCTACGTGTTTTACCGTTTTACATGGCATTGCTTTTCCTGGAACCTTTGTCAGCAGACTTATGCAGACGGATTTCTTAAGCGCCGGGCACCAAACGTCAATGCGGTAATGGAATATCGTGCGAGCAGCACCTGCATATATTCAATAAACTATTTTCGGGATAAGGTCATCTAGAGAAAATGGCTCGATATACGGAACGAGCTAATTCCTGGTAAAGATTACGAGCTCTGTTTTATGTGGATTTACTCCCACACATTCTCGGTGGCCCAATTAGCGAGTCTCCTCATAAAATACTGGACCAAACTCCTGCTTATGGAAGGGTATTTTCCCTGTACTGTGCTGCACATGCCACGACTTTGCAACCTGATCCGTGTAGCTTCTATTAAATACTAATCACATTTCCAGTTAAGCTTGTGTGGCCCAATGACGCAGTTATTCGTCTATTCAATAACTAACGTCAATAAGACAGATTTCATAGACCCCGGAAAACGTTGAAAAATCAACAAATTCAACATGAGGGTCATCTCTTACATATATAGACATAACTCTGAAGTTCAAGAGAGCGTGTTCACTGAAAGAAAAACGTACATGAAAATGATGAATTGGTGCATTGTCCTGATGTAAATGTTCATCAATTAAATGTAAAATTGTACATCAAGTGTTTGTTAGATTCATTCATCAATTTAATGTACTTGCGACATCCCTTTGGATCAAAATCATTGAAGTAAAACCTTGGTGCATTAATTATATTCAAACTTTTATTCAATACAACGTATTAATAACGTCAACTCAAAGTTCAGGGTGTCTCTGCTGCACTCCTCGAAAGTTACGTCAATACGGGGAGCATTAAGAACACCTCGGTTTGGAAATTTGAGAGACGTTTTTTGTTAAGTCAATGTCACTTGTCATACAGTGTGTATATAAAAGTTCTAAAACTTCTTTAATATTCATAATAAAACTGAATAGAAAAGTACAACATGCATCTGTTGTAATGCTACCACTTGAAATAGAGTAACGCCGTCGCCAACACTTTCCCCAGGCATACACCCCCGACGATTGGGTAAGGTCCGTAGAACAAGGAATAAAGTGCGTGCAAGAATTCCATAATGTAATCTAGATGGGATGTTGTGAATAAATAGACATAATTTTATAGAAAATTTAAAAAAAATAATCATAGCGGTTTAAAATATAAGTTTACAGAAATTCATCAAAATCTGAAACAACATAATCGTTAATTTCAGGCATATTTTCATTGCATCAATGAAATTTCCGTCGTCGAGAGATGTGTAAGGTGGTCAGATTAGGGAATGAACCCACGTTCTCATGCACAACAGCCGCACACACTAACCGTTGCACAACCGACAGCCATTTAGTTAGAATAAGATAAATATATAATAATAGTTGACCCGGCAGACTTCCCCCTGCCTACAAAAGTATTCAATGATGTCTTGACCACTTATAAATTCACACATTTTATACGGGGAAACACACCATCACAAAAGTGTTCGTAAATTTTCAATCTTTTTTTTCTTAAACCATCAGTGAAAATAGACTTTTCGAACTCATGTATTGGTTTGTAAATCAGATGAATGGTTCTCGAGTTATAAAATGACGAATATAGGACCTTATCTTTATATATATAGAATATCGAAGATAAAGCATTCGTTGTTTTATATAATCATTTGGTTGTTTTAGGTTCAGGTCGGGATGAGGCACCATAACGTGGACAATTCCGCCAAAAGCGTGACGATTGGTCAAGTTATGTATGACACCAGTAGACAAAACGCACAGAATCCTACTATACCCATGGCTGTATTGTGTCCAGCATTCCCGCTCTCTAAGCCGCAGTGAATGTTTGTCCGGTACATACTTAGCAAATTGTTCAATCGGAAGTAAATTAAAAAACGTATTGCAATCAGCAGAAAGCCACCTTCGTATTGCCCCATGCATGCTGTCCTCGGATTGTTGACAGTTTTCTATTGTTCTCCTAAGCCAAGCACCATACTGGTACTCCAAAGGTCAACACAGGTCTAACCACCGCTGGGTACATCAATAATACCATCCTTGGGCTTAGACCCCATGTTCTCTCAAAAGTTTTCTTCCAAGCGTAGAAGGCACCGTGCATCTTCTTAACCCTGTGTTTAGTGTTAAGTTTCCACCTGAGTTTCGGATTCAAAATTACAGCCAGATACTTCGCTTTATCCGACAACTCCATTGATTTACCATTGAGTGATTGTAGCCGATATTGTGGAATTGCTCGCACAATCGTGAATAGTAGCAGATCAATTTTATCTGAGTTAATAACCTCTGGCCTGATCCCTCCCCAAATATTCTCCATTACTTCACTTATCACAGAGATAAAGGAGTGTAGAGTAAATAGAGTGTTTGCAACGACTATCCATAATAGTGGTGATATCACTCCACCCTGGGGTGTACCCCTACAGACTGATGGTCGATACCTTACCTGTCTGGCCCGCAGCATTGAGTCTATCCAACTCACAATTCATCTTGGGGGTTGTGAGATACTATCAGTTTCGACATCGTTAAAAGCGCCCTCTATATCTAGGAAAGCTGCCATTGTATACTGTTTATATTGTAGCGCTCTCTGCGTCGACTTTCTCCTTCATGCAAGCATAGGCGAAACTCTTCTGGCTAGGATAGTTGCTGGTCGTAGCCCTGAGCCACTCTCTTATATTCCACATGGTTTTTCTTGTCACGGATGTATGTTTTACCAGCCTGTTTGTTTGTCTCAATTTCTTTGATGTTGAACACGCATGCTGGTATCAGTTCTTCATTTATTTTAAAATGGGCTGCTTGAACACTTTGTGTATATTTTAATTAAGGGATAAACCGTTCTTGCTGGTGCTTGAATGGTTAGTGAGACGTGTCGCACCTCCATGAAGACGTTCGTCTCCACCATGTTTTTCGTGCAGTTTGCTCTTTTTGTATAACTTCGTCTCCGCCTGAGTAGATCAGAAGTCCACGCCAAGTCCTTGGCAAGGACAGAGTTACTCTCCGAGGCGGCCCAGCATCGAAGAGGAATACGTTAAAAGGCGGCGTGGCGTGTATTTTCCCTTGGCTGTCAACTGCCGAATAGGCACGGTTCGCTTAACACCCTATATTACGGGGATATTTTTCGACTTAACAGTGTAGATCCATAGTGTTTAGTTAACAGGAGGGGCACCTCGAGCCGGAAGTAGTTCCTCTTCATGCGATACGGTCGTGGCGCAGGAACTAGTATACTGGGCCTGCGCACTACAAATATTGTTTTCGCCCTCTTCCCCTACCTTTTCTAGACGGTCCTATTTCTATATTCTCCAGACGTAACATGGCTTTTACTGCTGATGGTCTTATTCGTTTTAATTGAAGTTTTCCTCAGTATTATCTCCATGAAGGTATCAAATGGTTCTGTAAGATAGCCTTCATTGAGATTTTTGGTGTAAGTCAGTGCAATTTTTCAAAAGAGAATCAGCTTTGCAAGGATATCATGCTCAGACAGCTTGAAGCATTGGGCGTTGGAGCGCATTTGAGGCGAAATTTTATACATTCCTGACAAAGTATTTGATGCCACTTGAAGCGCTATCACCTCAGTTTTCATAAGAAAATAAGAAATAAATACGAAAAGCAATCACGAACCACAAGCATCAAAAATATAAAATGAATGAAAAATAAGGCAGATTGTTTTGAGTATAGAATCCAAAACAATCTAAATTTTACAAATGATGAATTTCATTTAAAAATCGAGATAAACTGAAATTTTGAACCCGACCACCTCAGATATCGATGAAATTTTGTTCATAGCTAAATTTGATCAATACAAACAAACTCTCATTTTTAGAAATGACTGTTTTGTAATTTTTTGGGCGTGGCACAGTGGGAAAGTTTTCGAAAAAACGCGAAAATGGTCGAAAAGAGCTCCATTTAAACTACAATAACTCAGAATCGGCCGAACCGATTGCCATGAACCGAAAAAAAATACACTGTTAAAAATTTTATTAAAAAAAAAATTTAACTAACGAAAAAACCAAAAAGATCAAGGGTTTTTTTTACAGTGTATTACTTTTTTAGAAAGGTTTATCCTTCACCTATACCATATCAAAAAATAAAAATGGCTTCTTTTTTAGTTTTTTTTATATAATTTTTTAAGTAGTGTCACTTCTAGTAATACATACCGAAAGTTTTCGAAATAATTCGAATAACAGCGAAAATATCAGGTCACATTCTTACACATTTACAAAATAGTTCAACAATTCTAACATTTTTTAAATGTTTACAAATAAAAAACCATCAACAATTGTTTATATTATTTGCCATGTTTTTATTAATTTGTGTTTTATTTTATTTACATTTTTTTTTAAGTTAATTATTTGTAAGAAATTTTGCGCTGCTCAAATTTGGCACAGTCAGAATATCTGCGCACATGTACAAAAGTTTCATTTATCGGAATGAATGAATGAAAGCCTTGAGTTCCTGTTATAGTTTGAGCTTCTTCATATCGTGAAAATAGCTTTTCTTTAACGTTGTTGTATTTGTCAGCATCTGCGTAAGCAACTTGTATGGTGGGCTTATATGTTTCTGATGCCCAGTGATAGAGTTGCCTCGTTGTCTGGATTTCATTTTTATTTGCAATACTATAATTTCGAGCACCTCTCTTCAATGTTCCTCCGATTCCATCACATGCAGATTTTCCGTGACTGGTAGCATAAAAGTGCCATTCAGCGTCAATACCAAAATCAGATTTGTGATGGCATAAATTAATGAAGTTATATTTATTTTTATATTGTGCTCCTGCACCATCTGATACGTAAATGATTTTATTAATATTGTTGGTTATATAGGCCTTCACGAACTGTATCATTTTTGAATTATATAGATGAACTGCTATACTATCATGGGTATTGCAATCAGATATTATGGCGAAGCTTTTATGAGTTAATTTATCGTTATCTGAAAATAAACAAACAAAGGAAAAAAACAAATAAATATTTTGATGAGTGTGGTGGATGTGTTTACTAATACCAAAATATTAAATTAATTACCTTTGTAATAAATAACGAACGGATGTATTGTAGCCTGATCATTATTCCAATGGTATCCTTGCACGGCATCTTGTACAAGAAATGCATAATTTTCAGCAAAGTCCATTTGAATTAACATTTCTCCTGATAACAGCGCCGCTCTTTTATTGCTGATAAATTCAGATTGTCGCTTTGCAATGAAATGATGCGGAATCAGAACTTTGATGTGTTTAGTAAAATCGCTGACAAATGGTTCTGGGTTGGTGGTTAACGTTTCCAGAACACATCTAATCGTTGTATTCCACTTTTTGTATATTATTTCTTCAGTTTGGTTATTTTCAAAATGTTTTAGCATATGCGTTTTTAGATTATTTAAATTTTTGAAGCAGTGACCACACATTGAAACGCAACACTCGCTTTTTTGTATGTCACCATTACAAACAACGAATTTGAGAACATCTTTGTAGTCGGTAAATGAATAAAATAACTTGACTGTGCTTAGAGTTTCGGTTGGTAAACTACGTCTGCTCATTTTGAAAAGATTGATATCTGCAAACTTCGTTTTATTCCTTTGGATATCTTTACTTTTTTTGATACAATCGTGAGATATATCATCCCCAAAACGATCTTTAAATTCTGCGTGACTCATATTGATTGGTAAGAGAGATAAAAGTTTTTGCTTTTCCAAAAGATTTGAGCTGTTCTCTATTTGATATTTGATTTTTTGCAAAATTTCTTCGTAAATGGCTTTGACGTTTTCAAGTTGCGCTGACAAATCAGATAATGGATCAGCTCCAAGTGAATCTGCTATATTTTCCAAAATTTGCAGTGATTTTCTATTTCTGTATGCATCTCGTTTGATATATTTCCTTTTAAGAGGCGACATTTGGTTTGGTAAATGAGGAATAATGTGATCATTTATATTTTCAATGAGTTCGTTGCTTTCGATGTTTGCATTACGGCTGGTACAAGTTGGAAGTTCATTCAATTCTTGGCTAATTTCATCGGTGGGCGTTGTTGGTAAATAATTTGAGACTTCATTCTGCTCCACGTTGGATTCATTACGACTGTGCGCTTTTCTCAGTGTATTCCGGCAAGTTTCGCAAATACGGCTACAATGAATGTTGGCGACAGCTGGAAAATATTCAATTATATTGGCAGCCTCGTTTTCACTTATTTTACGAAGCGAAGCGCAACACTTATTAGATATTTTTATGCATCTGTACTTATTGTTTGAATTCATATTCACTCAAATTTTTAAAATATACGCGTAAAAATTGTAATGGGATATCTTGCCTTCTCGAAACTGTTTATAATTATGAATTTCGGTACCTTCATCAGGTGCATTTATATAGTAATTTTTACGGCAAGCAAGAACTTTTTGGGGTTAAAACATATTCATAATTTTCCTGGGACAATGTTTATTTATTTTACCTGTAAATATAAAATATAAGGGCAATTACTAGAAGTGACACTACTTTAAAAATTTATATAAAAAAATCTAAAAAAGAACCCATTTTTATTTTTTAATATGGTATAGGTGAAGGATAAACCTTTATAAAAAAGTAATACACTGTAAAAAAAACCCTAGATCTTTTTGGTTTTTTCGTTAGTTTTTAAACGTGTCATAAAGCCTGTTAAAATATCTTTTTAATGATACCAAGATCATGGAAATCGGTTCAGACGATTCTGAGTTATTGTAGTTTAAATGGAGCTCTTTTCGACCATTTTCGCGTTTTTTCGAAAACTTTCCCACTGTGCCACGCCCAAAAAATCACAAAACAGTAATTTCTAAAAATGAGGGTTTGTTTGTATTGATCAAATTTAGCTATGAAAAAAATTTCATCGATATCTGAAGGGGTCGGGTTCAATGCATCACGATTTTTACATGAAATTCATCAATTGTGCCCCTACAAAGAACTAGAAGTGCCAAAATAATTTAAAAAAATACACATTTGGGATTTTTAAAAAAAATCTCGATAATTTCAACAACTTACGTTAGGTATTAACAATTTTGAGGAAAAAGATGTGTGAAAGAGAGAAAGGTGTGGAGTTCATGGAAATAAAGCCAAAATATCTTTAAACTAACCGTAAAAATAAATAAACTTTTTAAAGTAACGCTGTTGTCCTAATGCCTTTGATAACGATAAAAAGTAAAATCAAGCATAGGAGCATGATTTTTTTGTACGTTTTTGATAGTGGCACAAATGCATTAAAAAATACTTCCAATAGAAACAAATTTCCAAGTTTGGCTAATTTCAATAGAACAACACTTCAGCTATATCTGCGTGGAATGTCATTATGATCGGACAAGCCGTTTAGAAACGACTGAATTATTTCCAAAATTTTTGAGAAATCACCACTGTGCCTCGGTTCCAACTTCGTTCAAAACAATGAAAACGCATCGATACCCACTTCTTCCTTGAATTCTTCTGATACGAGCAATATTTAATACTTACATCTCCATAAAGATGTAGAAGAGATGACAATAGTTTATTATCTTGTTTCAGTTTGTATCAAATGACAAGGTGAGACAGAACTTAATCAAATCTGCATAATTAGTCCTAACTACCACTTGAAATGCGACACTGCTTCTGTTCACACTCTACCACTGCAGGTTTATGCATATACACACTATGTATATTTTGGGAATCCGAAGTTCATTTTGTTAATAAATTAGTTGTAGGATAAACTTGTAAACATTTTGCAGGATTTATGTAAATTTAAAGTTGCAAACTACATATGAGAAAATGTAAAATAAGAAGTGGTGGCGTAGGACATTCTTTGGCCGACCTACACCGACGTCTATCCAACATTAGTGTACGACTAAAATAATAAAAACCATTATTTCCCATTACTGGCCATGACAAGAAAGGAGAGAACTACTCAGTCGTGCGCTTTCTAATTTGCACTGATTAAATGCAAATAATTTAATTAACGTCGCATGGTTGGGGGTTTGAACAGAGCAGTTTGCCCCTTGGACTTAAATTAAAAAGAAATGGACACTTTTTGCTTGTCATCAACTTAATGTAATTTGACCGCTTATAGTCGTGAAGCTGGTGTTGAGCGGAGGAGGGTAGGTTAATTAATTGCAATTAACACCTGACTGATTCCATAAATAAGGTTTCGATGAACATGTTGTTTGCTGCTAGTCTGGGAGAATTTCTATAGAATGAATGTACGATTGAATATAATTTTCATAAACTCGACTTAGTTGTCAAAGTATAACCAGCAGTTCAGGCAACAGGCACATGTACATATTAGTATCTTAATTCTAATTGATTAATACATACTAAATGAATCGGTAATCGTATTATAATTGATCGGCTCAATAAGTAATAATTATTAGATTAGTTGTGTTTAGGAAAGAAAATGAAGTTTGACTGCGAGATTTTCTATTTGATATTACACATTTCATATGCGTATTACCTAACAAATATTTCGAAGATACATGTCATGTCGAAATTACGAAGATATACTATTTTATAATCATAAATCCATAATCCAAGTGGTATTTGTGAATATCGCTGTAAATATTTCATCAATTCTGAACTAAAAAAATAAATACTATTTATTATTGGTATTTAAAATACTTCAAAAGTATCGCCTTAATGTCGTTGAATTAATATTAACGACATATTTAAAAAAAGACCTGATATAGTTTTCAAAAAGTTTTTGGAAAACTCATCGTCATGATTCCTGGAACCGTCAGAAATATTTTGACTAATATAAATAAAAAAAGGGCTACACAATATGACGCTAAGAAACATACAAATGAATGCCCAACAAAATTAAAAAGAGTGAAAACATATAAATAGTTAGGGGTAAGTATAAGTAGTTCCATTTATCACGATTTATTTTTTGCGCCAAACGCTTTTATTAACAAAACACTATGCACGAAAATAGTTAAGGAATGTCAGTGGCCGCCACCCCGGAAGCATTATTTAGAAAATCTCTAATCCGTGCCTTGGCCGTTGTAAATTGTCCAAACGCATTCGATTATTTGAAAAGCGTTTTCCCAAAGCGGAGCGATGACAAAATTAAAAAAGGTATTGTAGGAAATTTAAAACGAATTTTTGTTCACCTCATTTTACTATTTACTTTATTTTTGTCTTCATTTAACAGGCGTACTTAATCACGGTTGCCACGGTTGGTAATATCCAACCAAAATTGGTAACATTTAAACGGCTTGGTAACATGGTAACATTTTATTCATTTTGGTAACATTTTGAAAAGATAGAATTAGTATATGAAAAAACATTTGATTTCAAACTTCTATTACAAAATTTGTCCAAATATTATCTAAAATGTTACTTACAAACAGTAGAAAACATGAAGCAGTGGCAACACTCTTTGGGAGAATTGAATGGTTATGGGCCTAAACGAAATACGCGCTTGCCGTCGTTCGCACTGAACAACCAAATATATTCGTCTATTTCGCATTAACGAACTCATTGTGCTGTTTAAATTCACTTTTTGCAATCAGTAAACTTCCCAATGTAGACAAGGTCACGTTCCCAAGAAAAAAATAAAGTGGAAAAATCTAACCAAAAAGGGAAAAATATTTCAAATGTTTTGTTCTGAATTTATTTCCCTATTTACTTAGATTTTTCTCTACATTTTTTCTGGGAGCAAAATGTTCCGCGCGAAGTCTGATTCGTGATTGATTATAAAAGCGTCTTTACACCACCGTTTATCGCGGTCAGGTTAGCGATAACCTTGTTCTCTAATCTAGCGTTTACACCATCCAATTTCAGATTAAATTCAGTTGGCAACTCCGTGCTTAGACAAACTCCGCGCTGAGACAAAATTATGGAAGACAAATGTTACCATGTTACCACAACAGAAAAATTAAGTTGGCGGCTATTGGTTTTTCCATTTTGTACTAATTTGGGATGTTTTCAAATCGCGCCAGTAGATAAAATCTGCTCACAGTTTAAACCAATATGAGTCATTTCTATTGGCGGCGGCGTGAACTTCAAAAAAGTTTTGGTGGCGGAGACGAGTCGGAAAATTGTTGATCGGCTTCCATTTGTCGAGCAGTTGATTTTTTGTGTATGTTTTTATTATGGTTGCATTTTGTTTAGTAGCTAACAGTGTTGCGCCATAATGAACACCAGTTTAAAATGAGGTTAAAAATTAAACTTAAGTTTCTACAGATTAAAATTGTATCGTATGAGTAATCTTCTGGGTTATCGCGGGTTAACGGAGTTAAGCATCGAAATGCGCTAATCTTGGTGGGTGTAAATGCCCTATTAGGTAACTTGTGCACTAAATAATTTTGCATTGCAATTGAAAGGCAATAAAATGCAAAGAAAGTGAAAGTTTATTTTATGTTTTGTTTTTTGTAATCTTTATATTCATATGTGCATATAATATGATTATTTATAATTAATTATTTTAAATAAACATTTAAAGTTCTAAATGTTGGTAACTTTTGGTAACTTTTTTGGAAAATTCTGGTAGTTAAAAAATTAGCTCTGCGGCAACCGTGTACTTAATGGCCCTGACATTAGAAAGCTATTCAAGAGCAACTTTGAATCATAGCTTGATGATAGTTATTCAATAGCATGGATTTACCTTCAGCGTGTATGCACCAGAGTCTTTGGAGGGGATCGAGACGCGGAACCGGAAGCAAGAGAATGGGTGAAAGAAATGCGGTATTATTTTGAGAAAATTGGCACATGGACGACATTAAAGCTGCATTTTCTTCATTTCATTTCGACGATTTTATCAAACAACTTCCTACCGAATCCGATGAGCATGGGGAAGGCAAAAAACTCGACGCATTGCTTGCAAAGGTAATATTAATTTTATTGATGCATTGTGTTGCATTCCTTTTTTCATTTCTAATTCATTTCAAGTATGTTGGTGGAGTCACAAGATCACCCGTGTATGATGTTAATGAAGTATTTGAAGAAGAAAACGCTGATGATGAAGGGCAGTCTGGATGCAACGTGCCTGTTGACACCAGAAGTTCTGAATCACAGTCAGATTCGGACGTCGATTTGGATCCACAACTTAAGAGAGTGTGACTTGCAAGTCCAAGGCCATCAACATTATAAACAATATACGAATATGTTTTTTATTTTTTTTGTAATAAATAGCATAGTATCGCAACGTTGAAACGAAATGAAAATAAAAAAAATTTCAGGAAATTTTTTACTTTTGCGGCTACCTAAACGATACCTAAACGGTATTAAGAACCATTCCTAGGAAGTTCATATGTTCTAGAAAGGTGTTTACAATTTTGTAGGTGATTGTTTTCTTGATATTTGAACAGTTTGATACCTATGGCACTGAACAAGATGAAATATGAAGTTTCTTTGATCTTATATGTTCTTTATGACAAGAGCTACAAATTTCCTCGGAGAGTAAATCAAAATTCCGTACGGTTTGCAAGATATGAGCATGTCAAAATGATCACTTTTATGCAAAAATGACAAATAAAAAAGTGCATGACTTTGGACAAAACTGGGAGGTATTTTTTTCTCTTTTATAACGTAGTGGTGTCCGTATATGGTTGTTTTAAAAAATATACAGACAGTGTAATTGAAGATAAATATTCCAAAGTTCATTGCTTTTCTTGTTTTTCAATTTTAAAGATAACATAAATTTAATTTTTTTGCTTCTTTCGAGCCGGAGCCGGAATTATCGTAAGCGACAAAAGACAAACTTTGCAGTAGAATGTTTTTTGATTATTTTCACACAACCCCATAAAATTTAATATGGTTTGATGAAAGAACTAATATTTTTTTCTTAGTTAAAAAAAACTGTAAAACTGTAGGTCCCAATCAGTGACTGAAAAATTAGAAAGCGCAAAGTGAGAAGGTCTCCCCAATCCCTTCATGGGATGTAATGGGTAATGGTTTTTCCGTTTTTGTGAGGCACTACCAATCGAAGCCACTAACCAGAACACACAAAATACTACAAATACAGAATTACCAACAGTCAAACAAATTCAAAATATGTAAAGCCTTCCAATAGTTCATTGCAATTGACTTCCGATTCGAAAACCATGCATTTGCATTGTCTGTCTGTAAATGATAATCATTTTTATTCTAATTGCGAAAAATGGTAACTCTTGCATTTGCATTAGACAAAGTAAAGCCAAAAAGGACGTACAAGTAGAGAAGAAAAAACGGCGCACATTGGCAACCCTCGTAGAAGAGAACCAAAAAAGTCGACGAGAGTCACTCAAACGCATTTCTATCTCGCGTAATAACTTGATTATGTCATACTTTTTACATACTTTATGTAATTTTATATAAAATTTTTTGGAATTTCTATGGTTAGATACTGTAACATTATCACGAAACTGCTTGTGTATTGAAATATTCAACGAAGAGAGTAAGAGAGAGAGCAAAGAAACCAGGCGCTTCTCTCGTTTTCTTTGTTGGCATTCCACTCCTTGGGTAAATTTTCGTAATGCCAGTTAAAAGGTGTGCGCGTGTGTGAATTATCACTCAATATCATGCACAATCACAAGTGCTCACGGGACAAAGTAAAGATATCTCGCCAGACCACACACCTGACATTTTATAACCAAACGTTATATTTCTAATCGTTTCTATTTCCAAACATTGTTCATAATTATTTGCGAATAGTGGCAACGACATTTGTAATTTTATCATCGACTTATTACACTGTAAGTAAACTTTTAAGTTTTGAAATGACACACAAAAACACCGAGACACCCCAACTATATTTTGGGTCATAGAATCCAGTGGTATACTCCGTTTTAAAAATTTAGCTCAAAATACCAAGATTTAAGGTGATTTTTGATTTTATTTGAGGGAAAACCTGCAAAAGCTCTTGTTAATTCAATTTATATATTTTTTTCGACAAAATGTAAGCGTTGAAATAATAGACATCTATTTGGAAGCAGAATTAGTTTACCTCTTACAATTTGGGGCCATAATAATTATAATAATTTTGGGATTCGGGATTTTGGGATTGGCATCCCTATTACAAACAGATGCTACAATATATATATCAAAGTGTTCACTTTGATAGATTAGTCCCTACTAGGGTACCCATTTAATCGGGTTTTTTGATTAATCGGTTAATCATTAATCGTAAATTACAATCTGACAATTAACCGAACAAAACGCAATCAAATTATTCGATTATTCGAATAAAAATAAACAAAGAAAAAAGTGATCAAACGTGTATTAAAACAAAACAAAACGTAACAAAAGCAACTTCATTACAAAGTATAAAATATATGTAGGTACAATTTACAAATCATAGTTGCAGCAACACGAAAATTAGTGACTTTTGGTACCAAGCCAAAATTTAAAAAATCTCAAAGTTTGGACCAAAAAGTGCCACGCATTCGGGTACCTCCCATACAAAAGGGTAGGGTCGCTCTGAAACTATATTTTTTTTATTTTTACATAAATTTTGCAAAACGTAATTTTCTGACTATTATCCTTATTGTATATAGTTTGAGCAGAATCGGACCAGGCATTTTGGTACCCAGTGAGTCTTGAAATTTCATCAGACTATTACACCCAATTTAAGTATCCAATTTTGAGACAAATTTTTATTTATATCTATGAGCCAAAGCACTGTGTGACATTTTCTCTCAACAAACTATCAAATCTGTTCGAAATGTGTGTTAAGTTAAGTAATTTGTTCGCAAATCGTTGTCATATGAGTTGCCACATAGAAGGAGTGTTTCAAAACGGACTGCTTGCCATAAACACCTACTTATATTTTATTAATCGATTAATCGCTATGATTTGTTCGAGTTAATCCTTAATCGAAAAATTTAATTATTACAATGTTCGGTTAATTTTATAGCACGATTAATCGATTAACCGAATAATGATTAATTGAATGGTTACCCTAGTCCCTACCCGCCGCTATAGATGTTAACACATCAAAAATATAAGCATTTTATTGACCATTTTGAAAAAATAGAAAAATGAGTGACGAAAAATGCAGATCACATTGCGAAAACTTAAATATGTTTTTTTTTGTGTGTGTGGTAAATTTATACCGAAAAATCATCGACGACATTTGGTTGAAGACGCCCTCAAAGCTTACAATCAGTATTTTTTGGATACCCCCTCTGAAGAAATGCGAAATGTTGATCATGCACCTGAACTTAGTGCATTAAACAAATGGTGGAAATTGCGGCGATATTCGATGCCATTTGGACTTCCAATGGTATGGACCGATCCGATCCGAACATGATACAGAAAATTGCTACGCGTGCAAGAACGATGTAAATGGTCTCAATCGAAACAGTAAGTTCACTTAGGTAGACTATATGGGTTATTCCTTGGAAATAACGTTTTTTCGGATGGTGAAATTATTAGTTTTTAACATACCTCGGATGTGATTTTTTTTTACAGTTTTTGTTTATATATACTACTATAGTGTATACCAACATCTATTGTACTACAACAATTTAAAACATTTATCAATATATTTTATACTATAATTTTCAGAATTGCCACGATTCTGACATCCACGGTATTGACATTTCATATTTAAATTGACTTCATTCTATGCCAAATTGACGTGAGATAATTTCCTTTGAAAATCACATTTCGATGACTAAATATCGAACAAATTTCGTCACTAGGAGGGCGAGTATTATATTGCGCAATAAAAAAGCGGTACCATGGTGTTGACTGCTAATTTTGTGACTTACCCTTCGTAAAGAAAACACTTCACTCCAATCGATTCAATGTGGATAAATCTGTCAGCCATTGATGTAAACATAACATTTGATATACAATGGTCGAGTTCTCACAGCGAGGGCGCCTTTATACCCATCCAACATGGCGCCACAGCGGTAAAACGTAAATGTACGATATTAGGCAAAAATGCGTGGACAAAGTTTAGATCTTGTTTGTCGGGCCTAAATAGGAGATTTACGCTCGGTAAGTACATGAAAATATCCTCTATTTAGGCAATTTCAATGACCATAAAAAAATATCAACCAATCCTGCGAAATGAGGGAGTGAATATAGTATAAACCTTGATTTTTATGAAATGGACACGCCACGGTTCTGATATTTTCATTAGTTTCTGTATGTTTCTATCGAATAAGCGCGACGCAGGTGAGAATATTGTTGTGGAAAATCTTGTGTACCATAAAAGTATTGAAATTACGCGATTATTTATTTGCCGCCCCTTAATTACATGGAAATAAACGTGATGGACAAAGAAAACGTTATTTCCAAGGAATCACCCATATATGGAATACACAATAATTTATTCTTATAGAACGATCCGGTTTTATATACAAAGGTGTGCCAAGTGCTCACGTACCAGATCCACACAGTGATGAATTGTCTGTCCCAGTATATCCATCGACATACCAATTTGATACTGCGTCCTATGAAGTATAATCACAAACTTAAGCAACATCATTACATCATGCTGATTCTGATTACCTTCAGCCAGTTATACAATATCCATTATTAATATCGCAGGAACATTTAGATAGAATCGTTCGAAATCAGATGCTATCTCAAAATAATGCAATGACTTTGGCTTCGGAACTAATAAGCGTCAACGTGCTGGCACCAGGTGTGAAAGTTAGATCTTACAAATACCGGCAAGAACCATATATGCATTATTTCATGCTTTCCGAGGACGCAGCTTATGCATATAGTCAATATATTCCTGGGTTAATGAATGAAATGGGAATCTGCAAATATAATCCATCTTTATGGCGTCTTTTGATAGACTCTTCAACCAGAAGCTTAAAAGTAGTCTTGCTATTTGTTAACAGCAGCGTTAAACCAGTGCCATTGGTGTATGCTCTGAATGCATGCATGAATGCATGAGTCGTATGATACCATGAAATTAATTCTGGAACGCATCAGTTATGACGAACACAATTGGCGCGTAAATTGTGATTTTAAGGTTCTTTCACTATTAGCTGGGATGCAAACTGGCTATACAAAGTACATGTGTATTTTTTGTAAATGGGATAGCCGTGCAAAATGCAATCAGTACGAAAAGCGAGTTGGTCAAAACGCGATTCACAAGTTGTTGGCGAATTTAATGTAATTCGTCCACCATTGATCACCCTTCAGAAAATAATGCTTCCGTATCTTCATATCAAGCTGGGAGTTGTAAAGAATTTTTTAAAGCGTTTCGTCCGCGTTAACGAAAATGCATTACCATACTTGAAAAACAACGCTTTCCAAAATTATCAATTGATAAATTAAAAGAGGGTAATTTTGTGTAACTAAAAGTTTGTGACTGCAATATATTTTTTATCAATTTTTTTTAACAGGTGTAGTTAACGGTCCAGATATATAAATAAATTGATACGAGTTTTTCTGAAATGTTAGATGAAACTGAACTAAACGCATGGAACTCAATTCGTGCGGTAATTGAAAACGTTCTTTGCAGAAATCGTTCACCAGAGTACCGTGATTATATTGACAACATGATGAAGTCTTTCGACAAACTTGACGTTAATATGTCGTTGAAAATCCACATGTTACATGCACATTTCGATTTTTACTAACGACAATTGTCCACAGAAACAGACGAAATTGGCGAAAGATTTCATCAAACCATTATGACATTCGAAACCGTTTCGCTGGAAGAAGGATACACTCAATGTTTCCTGATTTCTGCTGTTCGATTGCAAACAGAGAGTAAAAATTAAATTAAAACGAAAAAAATTTATAAAATCATCAAAATAAGACCAAATATAGTTCCATGTCATCTTGAAAATGGACGTCCATTATTTCTAGATATAAATTTTGACAAATAAATAAATTGATTTTAAGGAAGTTTTTAAAGTTTTTTCATGCAAATAAAATCAAAAATCGCCTTAAATCAACTACAAATTTAAAATTTCGAGCTAACTTTTCAAACCGGGGTACACCACTGGATTCTACGATCCAAAATTAGGTTGATGTGTCTCGGCGTTTTGGTGTGTCATTTTCACCTACTTACAGTGTTATTGCTTTATCGTAAACGCCAATTGTTTAAAACGGAGATACCAATATTCACAATTATACCACTATTACCAACTAGCAATTTTTAAGGATAAACAAATACATTTAAAATAAATTAGGTAAACAAATAAATTGGTAAGATATATCAAAAATCTGACAACAGATTCGGAAAGAGAACGCAAAAAAAACAGTAGACACAATATCAACTCGAAGAAAACTTAAATAGCGTACACGACAAAACAATAATCAACCGACGATATGTGGAAACCACCTTCTCTATAGCGCAATAAACCAAAATTTAAAAATAATATATGGCACAGTGATGATTTGCAATTAAAATGTTCGAGTGATTGGTCGTTTTTTTAAATAACTTTATTTTTCAATATTTTGCTGCCCTTTGGATATCATCGTCAGGAAGATAAACACAATTATTAATTAAAAATGAAATGAATGAAAAAACAAACATAACAAATTTAAAAAATTATAAATTTAAAGAAATTTTCTTGTCATATGACAAATGTTTTAAGTTGCAGCCAATACAAATTTGTGTAAAAATAAAAAGTATATACATAATGTTAAATTCAAAAAGTTACATCCTCATAAATTCAAAATGTTACCTACTGACAAATTCAATAATACAACAAACTATTGTCGGTGAAATGTTCTATACATATTTTACTAATTAAATGTCTATAATTCTGTGCTACATTATCCGTATCTGCTTTAAAGTTTATTCTATTCGCTATTGGAGTCCTTATTATATATAACATTACTGACATAAATCGACGTTTATAATTATTTTCCCTATTCAAAAATGACGTATCTTGAAAGTTTGGAAAATGATTTAAGTTTGCACAGTGTGATGATAATGCTGTTTTTTGTGTTGAGACGTGCCTATAACTTTGATCTGATTTATGTTCTGCAATTCTAGTCATAAGTTTATTTTTAGTTGTACCTACATATATCTTGTTGCAACTTCCACTATCCTTTCCTTCACAAGGTATTTTGTATACTACTTTATATTAGATATGTCAAATTTATCTATTCTATCTTTGGTTTTACTAAACAATTTACCTAGTGTGTGTGTTGTTTTATGAACAATTTTGTAATTATTAGTATCATATACATTAGATTTGTCCAATCTCTCAGAAAAGCCTGACACATGAGATAATGGCTTAAACTTTTCCGGTTCCACCGTTGGGTGTTTGTTACCTTGCCCATATTACCTTATTAATCTATTGACTAACCCTATTGGAAAATTGTTGTCCATTAATATAGATTTAATCTTCTCCTTATCCTTTTGTGAAAATTCCCGGCACTTATCTTCAAAACTCTCTATTAGGTTTATTGCCGTATTGATAACCATTAATTTCGGGTATTTCGAGTGATAATTGATAACCCTTCCGAATAAGTTCTCCCCATTTCTTATTACCATGGTATCCAAGTAAGGGAGTCTTGATCCACACTCTTCTTCAATTGTAAACCTAATATTAGGATGAAAATTATTAAATGTTGTCAAAATATTATCTATAGCACTATTTGTAACGATACAGAATAAATCGTCTACATATTTAGTAATGATTTTCGGTTTTATGACCATCTCTTCTATGCAGGAATCAAGTAGATTCTCCATAACAATATCAGCCACAATCGGGGGAGCTGGAGATCCCATTGGAAGTCCTTCTTGTTGAAAATACATATATACGCTGTCATCATATCGGAAATACCTGTTGTCTTCTATACAAAACTTTAAAATATAGAGGAATAATGATTTATTAATAATTCTGTGCCGTTCTATTTTGTACCATTGCCCCTTGATAATGCGAAGTGCCAAGTCTACAGGTGTACTAGGAAATAAATAAACTACATCAAATGAAACTAATTTTTCACAATTTTGCATCTTTAGTTTCTGATCCCTGCTCTGACCACCTTAAAATTTCCTCGCATAGTGACGGCGACACTATCGGGTATTTAGCCATGAAAATGCTTATCAAAAATACCATTCGGAACCGGTGTAAAAGTGTAGGTCCTAATCAGTGAGTATAAAACTAGAAAGAGCACAGCTCACTGATGTGAGAAGCCCTCCCCGATTCCTTCTAGGGATGTAATGGGAAACCATTTATTTTATTTTTTATTATTTAGAATAATGCTATTGTTGTGTTCCAGAGGTTCATATTTCATGTTTGCTTGGCTCTTTCTGTACCATATAGTGCAAGGAATCTGCACGGCTCACGCTGGTCTGAAACGCCAAAAAAAGCTGGTCAAAAATCAAACATTGTTTTTTCCGAAATTCGAATTTGCCATTTCGTTTAGGACATATTTTTGAACGGAAAGCTGAAAATGTAGAGCATAAGCATGCCTACGTGAGTTCTAGGAACAGATGAAAACATCTGTTTTCACTTCCTCCCAAGATTTCCGAAAACGCCAAAATCCGAGCTCCAGTGAGAAATGGTATTGTGATTGATGAAAAAGTGTTATTTGTAACTTGCGACATGGAAACTGTTGTTGGAGGTACGTACATTGACTTTTTAATTTTGTTTGTTAAAAATTAACGTGTTTTATTAATATTGGCTGATATTAAACTAAAAACTTCGTAATAAATATTCCGTTAGTTCTTCTATTGATTCTCCCATTTTTTCTTATAAATTTTTTCCGAGCGCGCGAACGTCAATGTACTAGGCCCCAAGGGACCCTGTCCAACGACGCACATTTAATAAAGGGCATTTAGACAAATCTTAAACTGCTTATTCTCTTATTAAAATTGCAATAATAAAGTTTGATATAGTTTTATATATTAAAGAGGATCACTTCAAAAAATAAAAATGTATTACTTCATGCCATTAACTAGCGCAACCACATGCAGAAGTGCTTGTCAAAATACTTATGCCTACGCAGAATACACTATTCAATCACATTTGCAGCAGAGTAACGGAATCGCATAAAGCAAAAGGCAAGATATTTCGCGCACACGTCAACAAAAACACTCAATTGGCTTTGAGCATTATTGTAATACCGTTACCTTTTTGAGTTGATTCAAATAAACTCCAAAAGTTAAGAGTTGGATATGTCAAAATAATTATGCCGACTATTGCACGTGTAGCTTTTCTGCATGTAGGTTTAGAAAGTGGAGATAAGTTTTATTTAATGTGTGAGAGAGTCAACTTAATTAGAAATTGGTGTCAGATCAAGAAAAATTGTGAGTGCCTAGTTATTTTGTACGATTGTAACATATTTTGGAAAAATATCTTATGTTCATAATGTTCCTATGTGCATAATGTAGCGGGTGGGCTACTTCAAATTCATGTGGCTTCCAATAGATAAACAAGTAAATATCTATTTTTACTGCAGTCACAACATTCCCAAATTCAGTGCACACGGTTAGAAATTTTCGAGTTGCTGAAAGATTGCTCGCAGTTCAGCCAGGATGAAAAACTTGAATTTTTAGCCAAAAATTTGTTTTTGGCGAAGAATATCGATTCAGCCGTAATATGTCCAGATGACAGACGAAAACTAAAAAATTTGCTTTCGCAGTTTGAAGTTAAATGGAAGGAGTCTCACAGATTTTTCAAAAAGAACGAGAAGTGGCTGAATTCAAGTATAAAATTTGCTGTGAGTATATACATACATTAAGAAATATGAAATTTATACCTTAATCTCCAGATCTTGGTGGAAACAAACCACAAACGAGAAAAGTCAAAAGATCAACCATCAACAAGCCGTGGTCGCCATTTATCAGACTTCGAAACTTCTTCTGAAAGGAGCAAACGCAGAAAGACCGAATTTTTGCGATCTTCGTACACAACGTCGGAGTTAACGTACGCCGCGCAAATGAGTTTGCGTGCATCTGGAGCGCCACTAGCGTCAACTATTCTAAAATAGTTGACGCCACAGAGGGCTGGTAAATATAAGGCCTCTTACAAAGTTTCTTTGAACGAGCCTCTGAAAGAGATAACTGCTTACTCTGTTTTAAATATGATTATAACGGACAAGATGACAAAAGAAACATATTTATTAGTAAGATCAATGACGACTGAAAACCGTCGCGATTCTGTCTATCCGGCTTATGAAAAAGTCTTAGATGCTAAGAGTCATTGATACCCTCAAACGTAAAAAATTACGATTTCCGAAACAATTGCGGAAATCTCAATGCAAGCTTTGCTAGGCCACACTATAAGTCGGTTATTGCTATCTCAAAAAGAAGTCATTGAATAACTGCAACCAAATTTAACCAGCAATTTGACTTTGTTCCTAAAATGGGGCTGCGACGGTACATCAGGTAATGAGTACAAACAAAAATTTAAAGATGGAAATAGTTAAGATGCGCACGTTTTTTTCACATCAGTTGTACCTTTACGATTGTTCGTAAAAATTACAGTGAAGATGTCTTATTAATTTGGAACAACTTGAAGCCTTCCTTCCCACGTTTTTGTCGGCCACTAATGCTGCAATTTCTCAATGAAACTTCAATCCACTCTGGCCGAAAAAGAATATGTCGAAGAACAAATTGAAAACCTTGTGCCATTTAACACAGTTTTGTCGTCACGCAAAATAAGAGTAGATTACCAGCTTTCACGATGATTGATGGCAAGGTTAAAAACGCTATAACTGGAACTTCATCAGCCATGAGATGCTATATTTGCAAAGCAACGTCGAAATAACGAAGTAGACAAAGAAAACTATCGTTTTGGTACTGGCTCTTTACATGCCTGGATCCGATTCATGGAATGGTTCTTGCATCTTGCCTATAAAAATAATGAAAATGAGGGTGAAAAAAAGTGGCAGACACGGTCAGCTGAAATGAAGATGAGAGTCGCAGCCCGAAAACTTGAAATTCAAAATCAGTTCCAAAAAGAGCTAGGTCTTCGCATTGACATCCCGAAAGCAGGGGCTGGAACAACGAACGACGGTAACACCGCAAGGCGTTTTTTCGAGATGTTTCAATAACTGCCAAAATATTGAAAGTAGACGAGGAAATTATGGAAAGTTGCAAAATTGTATTGCAAACGAAGTCGTGTGGCTTTGACGTGAATATTCCGAAATTCCAAGAGTTCTGCTTGGGAATCGCCAGGAGATATGTTCAACTGTATGAATGGTATCCCATGCCTACCTCAGTTCATATTGTTTTACTTCACGGGTATGCTATTATTGATGCTCTTGCCTTGCCAATCGGACAACTATCGGAAGATGCTCAGGAGGCCAGGGACAAGGACATTCGAAGTTATCGCGAAAACCATGCTAGAAAATGTTCACGTGAAAAAACAATGGAAGAGGTTTTCAACAGGCTTCTGGTATCATCGGATCCACTGATGTCCAGTTTCAAAAAAATGCAGCCGAAAACAAGTGAACCTCTCAGTCTGAAAGTACTTGAATTGTTACTGTCTTCCCAAGCTTGTTCTCCAAAACTTCTGGATTTTCACTCAGAATTATCTTCTAGTGATGAAATACAATTGTAACTTGTTTATGTTTTACTGTGGGACGTCATTTTTATTAAAAACCTTAATTTTGAAGTGGTAATTTTCGTTTTTATCATCTAACGTCAATTTTAAAATTTTTGACTCAGTACACCCTAAGTAACATATTTTTTCGAATCTGATAACAATTTCGTAGAAATCTGTCAGCCATTTGGGATCCGCCATTTTTTTATAATTGTCGACCTCAAATTTGGATTTTCCGACCTTAAGTATTAAATTTAAAATAGTTTCACCAACTTTTTCAGTTTTGGTCAGCTTTTTGGGCGTTTCAGACCAGTGTGCGGCTATCGCAGAGGCAGACGAAACAGAAGTACTTTCTACAGCCACCTTGAAGCCATCGTAAAATTGCTACAACTTTGAAGTCACAACAAATTTGCCATTGATATTTTTGTATTGAATTCTTTCGAGCAATCTTGCCATAGTCTCATAATTTTCATTATTATTGACAGAGTGAGCAACAGGGATTGGTGGCTTTTTGTTCCCATTGTGCAATAAAACGGCCTTCAAACTTTCTTTATTGATGTCAATGAATAGACACCACTCTTGAGGAACATGAAATTGGTTCTTCAAAAAGGCCAGATAATTGCAAAAGGGAATATTTTCTTGCTTTTGAAAATATTTTGAAAAGCGCTCGTGACGAGCCCTGTAGTAGGTAACTTTGACATCTTTTGATGCCTTTTGGTTGCATCCAAGAAACGAGTAGCTCAGACTTCTCTTTTGTCAGTTCCAAGTCTCGTATACAATCGTTGAGCTCTTTTTAGCACAAGCATTTCCTTTCGCTTTCGAATTCCAACTCACTGGGTTCTTCCTCGTCCTCTGAAAAGCTCTCGTCTTCACAATCTAGCATAGGCGGATAATAAAAATGGACGAACAGATTCTGGAGAGCAACGTAATGGAAACGCAACTGAATCTACTTTGGCATATTCACACTTCATATGCATGCCAGCCTACTCTTTTTACTGAGACAAAAGTAGCAGTCTGTCATGTGACACAATGGCTTCCTCTAAATCATCGGCGTTTTAAATTTCATTTAACGGCTAATGAAAAAATGCTCTTTGGAGACAATCATATTACTGATACGCTGCAAAGTTTTACGTGTTTCCAATAAACCATTTCTTTAGTGTAGGGTGGCAGTAATTGTACAAATATTTCGGTGTCCATGGATCTGTGAAGCTCGGAATTATTCTAAAATAATCAAGATAGCGATTTTGTAGTTTGTCAGTGAAAGCTCGAGTTTTTTACGCTTAATGATCTCACAGCAAACATTGCAAAAATCGTTTGGAGAAACTCGAAAATCGTTTAAATAAATCACTAAATTCAACCGCCTTTTAAATTTTCGGTTTTGGTTACAGCCTACTCGAATCACGGAAACTTTTTTCCAATAACACTGTGGAAAACTTTATTGCACTTATGCCTTGTTCTCTTCTCATTCGCACACCCTTGATGACTGAGAAAAAAGTATGAATGACCACCTATTTACCCCATTATCTCATATTTATAAGATAACATTTTAATTCTGAGAATCTCAAAAAAATATCCAGTTTTTCTAATGAATTTTGTACGTTGCACCGATAACAAAATTTTGACATCTATCCAGTACGTTTATCCAAATTCATCCGAACAAAAAATCACACAAAAGTGTCGAAATGAGATACCTACCTTTAATTTTGAACCACAGCCTAAGCTGCGTGTTTCCGAAAAACAAATGTGCGCCAAGTGCATACGCCGTAGGCACCCCTGCTCTACGGTAAACCTTACGTTAGCAAAGAACTAACGTAAAGTGCTGAAAATCGAAAAATATACCAGGACGTGTAACTCTACCATTTGTTGCCTAATTTTTATAATGGCTGTTTTGCTCGGGAAAGTCCACACTTTGTGCTCAATTTATAAAACTAGAAGTATTTTCGCGATTAATATTTTGTATTTATTTTTTGTTAAATTTCAAATCGTGGTTTTTGCACAAAATTTTTAATTTTTAAATGCCTCTAACATCAAAACTATCGAACTGATTTCAATACGATGTATGAAACCGTTTTAGAAAAACTAATTTTCTTTAATTTGATACCAGTCTTTACTAAAATACCATTAACATCTCATAAAAAATTTGAAAAAATTTATAAAATTCATATCTTGAAAACTAATCAGAGGAAACATTTTTAAAATCCATTTTTGTGTTTAGCAAGCCAAAAACTATAGAAAACAATTATTTAGAACTCTGGAGCAGAATTACTGTGTAAAAGTATTTTTTTGTGAACTCCAGTGCGAATTAGATACTCTGCCAGATTACTTGAATGCAAAACTAAGTAAAAAAATACAGCAGACAGTCGTCCGAGGCCTTTGGCCACGGACTGTCCCTGCAGGCTGTGTCAGAGACACGGCCATTAAGTTTAACGTAGAATACGCCATCCGATAAGACAGAAAACATATATAACAATAAATGATAAATAACATAAGCAAATGAATTTATTTAATGAATGTAATGTTTGCACATATTTTTTATAATTATATATCCATGTTAAATTCAAATTCACAGTTAGCATTTTGTTTCACTTAAATACATAAGTAAATATACGAAATTTCAATATTTCATCAATCAAACCATCAGCCGAAGGTTTGTGTCCACACTGAAACAGCAGCATATTTTGTGTTCACGCTACAAACTCAGACACTCTACCAAACACCACACATATGTATGTTTGAGTGTATGTGCTTAAACAATTTTCATTTGAGAAATTTAAATATTAGGAAGATATCAACCAATATGAAATGTATATCAAACGAAAGATAACGGTGCGTTTACACGGGACAGTTTGTGACAAGATAGTTGAGAATATGTATTAGTTGTCACAAAGAGAAAAATTGTTCGTGTGACGTACGCGTCCAGCCAGTTATAAAGACAGTACAGTTTTAAGCAACCGCCGACTGTGTCGTTTCGTTAAATTTCGTGCTCTGATTTTTTGTTTCTTCGCTCTTTTTTCATTGTGTTTTGTCTTACTTCTCCAAATTACAATGGAACTGATGTACTCTGCAAAATTAGGCATGTATTCATGTTTATATGTTTGTATGGTCAAACAATATTTCAACTAAAATTAGCAAAATTTTCAAATACAAATATATTCCCAATTTGTACAGTCAATTGCGATGTTTTGCTTTTTTCTCAAATTACTACGAAACGTCACCGATATGGCTGATGGCTGAACTAGTAGAGGTTGACGCAGTAGGATTTGTTGTAATTGTGTGAACCAACAACAGGCATTTAGTTTTTGTTTCATGAATCTAACCGTCAAATTCAACACAGATCCATATGAACAAACACAGTAAACAAAAAAGTACAACATCAAAATATACTGAATTTAACAGATGGAGTCGTAAGAAAGCAAAATCAGTTGTTCTATTGCGCCAACCTTTACTAGTTCAGCCATGATCTGGCCGCTTATGTCAAATCACTTGCCGAAGTTACTGTAATTGAAAAATCAGTGACAGTGGCGAGGCAAGTGAGAGAAGTGTAAGTGTGATAGTAAAAATGTGTGAATGTATTTCTACTGTCGGAGCAAAACTGTCCCGTGTAAACGACAGGTAACATCTTCATTTACCTACAAAAAAATTTTTAAAACAGTTATCTCGCCATTTTCTCATAATCAATGAAATAAAGATTACAACAATAACAATCTGACATGACTCCCTATACCGTAAGGTAAGACGTATTCTACGCCAAAATATCAGGTTCTAACATTTTAAATACGTTTCAAAGTGAAAAAGACACGAAATTTTTTTTTCTGAAGTTTGGAAGCAGAAGACATTGTTTCCATACTGTAGGCACTACAATTTAGCACTTCTTCAGAATGCAGAAATATGTGCATTTCTGGACCAGTAAAGAAATAGAGAGATACATATAATAGTGCCTAAATTTCTCTTGCAATGTTGCAAATAAATAAGAAGTATAGAATTATGACGATTATTAAAACCGAGTTCGGGTGCAGAATTTAGCGATGAATTTGGTTAAAATAAGAGCAATAGACAATGGCCTCTATCACTGTCTCTACGTTCTCTCGATGACGACGAGGGTGTAGGCCATTTCATCCAGTTCGAGTTGCTGTTGTATTTTACTCGTTGGTTGGATATAAAACGGACAGATATAAAAGGGAATGTTTATTTTCGTTCGATGCAACTAGCAGAAAACATAATTGAGCTGTCATTAGTATTTATTTAAACTTAGTTATGTTTTAGACTCTGCGTCTACAGCCTGCGTTAATCGCTAAAATCTCTTTTGAACACCCTTCATAAATCACGAGCATTTACATTATGCGTTCTACCAGTGTGATTCTATGGTACAGCTGATCGAAAAGGTACTAGGCCGATGATAGAGAATGGGAGAGCAAAGAAGACAGGAACTAATTTTAAATAGTATTTATTGATGCTAATGACAGCTAAATTATGCTTTATATTGTTTGTATTGAACGAAAATACGAATTCCCTTCGATTTCTGTCCGTTTTATGTCCAACGAAAGTGTACAATTGGTAAAATACCGCAGCAAATAAACCTCTATGAAATGGCCTACTACCTCGTCGTCATGAAGAGGCAGCGAAGAGAGTAATGGAAGCTCTTAAGTATTTCTCTATGGTTCTATCCATGGGTTCTTTGTCGTCTAATCGGCTGTTCTGCTTCTTACTTACATTCGCAATAATTACTTT
Source organism: Phaonia tiefii (assembly GCA_963931995.1). Taxonomy (NCBI): domain Eukaryota; kingdom Metazoa; phylum Arthropoda; class Insecta; order Diptera; family Muscidae; genus Phaonia; species Phaonia tiefii. Next base: position 132,408,191 of record OZ008368.1, read on the forward strand.
TTCAAACTAAGATGTCTGTCTGATTTTAAAGTTGCTGGTATTTAGTAATCAAAATCTCTACTAATTATTGTGTCTATATACATATTTTATTTAACATTTCTCGATGTAATTCTATTCATATTATACAAACAATCAGAAATTAACATACGCAAACGATGATCTCCCTTCAAAAGTAGAAAGAGTGTGGAACAATATGGTAGAAATACAACAGGGGGTAAAGAGAAATATCAAAAGTTCCCTAAAGAGAATTGTCTAGCCCTCTCGCTTATTCCCAGCTCGCGCTGATCGAACTCGAAACCCTTGGCTGAAAGTGAAACGCATAATCTAAAAGGTGTCATCGTTTGCTTCTGGTTGCATATCGTTCTCTCGCCCATCCACTCTGTTTTCTATCATTTCCCTACTACGCAGTCGATCAATTGTGTCATGGATACCCCCGGAGTAACCGGTGTTGCCAGAGGCCCACTAAAAAATTATAAAAAATTGCGCCGTTTGCGAAACCATTATACTAAAATTGGCATTTTAGTTTTTTTTTTGTAATTCTGTGTCTAGGACAAAGCCACTCCAAGAAATGGGTGCTTATCTGCATTTGAAAATTTAAACAGCTGATATCCCTAACCTGACCAACTGGTTGCGACCAAAACGCGGGACACAATGGGTAAAAACACACTAATATTTTTTTTTAAATAAAAACTTTAACAAGAGTTTATGTTTTCAGTTAAAATTAGATTAAATATATAAATAAAACCGATTTATTTTCTGTATCATCATTTTGTTATTAGAAAGTAGATTCAAGTCTGCGACACCCAAACTGCGGGGCAATCGCGCAAAAACCGGGGCAATCCCGCTAAAAGCGGAACGGTTGGTATGATTAGTTATCCCTCAACTATGTAACTTAAAAAGAAGTATTATTATATGTTTAATATGATATATATAAATTTCATACAAACAAATTAACTTAAAATATGTTTTGAATTTCTACAACATTAAAAGATAAACTAGGTGTGACTTTCAGCTCCAATAAATATAATTTTTTTTTAAATAAGTCCTTAAAAAAAGTATTGTTGATAAAAATTTATTTCAATGTCATTGGAACAGAATTATTCAAGTCCTGGATACTTGCTTTTGGAATCTGTTCCACTTATCCTATAGGACAGTGACCAAGTCGCCACATTTCTCTCGTAATGAAACCGGAGGAATCATAGTTGTATTGTGCGTATTTGATGCAAACCGAGTTGACGCAACAAATAGTAGCCCTTTTGATGTGGAATAATGCATAAGAAGCAGTGTGCACTATTTTGAGAAACCGTCGATTCACCGTCAATTTACCGATATATATATATGCTGTAAAAATATATTTTTTAGAAAAATTAAATTGAGAAAGTTCGAATATGAAAAATTGTACCGTTTACAAAACATTTGTGCTAAAAAATTACACCAAAATTAAAAAAAATTTGGGGGAATTGTGCTAAGCGGTACTTGACATAATTTTTCAAGAAACAAGTCCCAAAACCAAAAAAAGGGTGGCAAAACGCCACACATTCTGCCTATATGGTAACACTGGGTGCTACCCTTCTCGCTTACTAAGTGATGTTTTAGATTACGCGTCTTCAGCCTGCGTTAATTGTTAAATTCTCTTTTGAACACCCTTCGTAAATCTTTAGCATTTACATTCTACGTTCTACCCATGGGTTCTTTGTCGTGTTATGGGCTGTTCTGCGTCTTACTTACATTCGTAATAATTAATTTTTCAAACATGTTGCTGTCTGATTTTCATGTTGCTGATGTTTAGTAATGCAAATTTCCACGAATTATAGTATTTTCATATTTTATTTAATATTTTTCGAATTATTTCTATTCATATTGTACAAATAATAAGAAAATAATCTACTCTAACGATGTTCTCCCTTTAAAACCAGAAAGAATGTGAAACAACATGGCAGAAATACGAAAGAGAGTAAAGAGAAACATCAAAAATCCTCTCGAATTCTCGTCTCGTGGGTGTTTGTCTACCCCTCTTGCTTCTTCCCACCTCTCACGAAAGCCGTGGGTGAAAGCCGCGGGTGAAACGCATAATCTAATGGGTGTCTAAGTTGCCATAAAGTATATTAGCATTTGAAACAACCTGATGTCTCAGGTTGTACCGCCACATCCAAGATTTGAATAAAACAACTCTTGATAGTATATTTTAAGTATTTTATTGAAGGCACTGTCGCCTATAGCTACAAGTGCTTACTTCTATAGCTCGAAGTTCAATGTCCCTCATACAGCAAGGGTTCTACTTTTATACACAAATTATGGAACAAACAATCAAATAACATTAATGTTAAACAAGTAAATAAATATCAACATGTGCTTAAAAATATGTTGTTTATGTTTCATAAAAATTGCTAATGTTTTTGTTGTGATCTTGCTGCATTTGAACATTTTCCTTAACTTCTTTACATACATGAACCATGTCTTTCAATTACGGGGTAAATTCAGCAACAAAGTTTTCAGACTGAACAATTGATTTAAAATCGTGTTGTACATCATCCAATGTGCGAAGTTCTCTTCCAAAAGTTAGAAATGCTGCAGTGTATTTAGTACTCTTGCGTGTAGTCGTATTCATAGAGAATCTTATGGTTGATAATTTCCTATCCCACGAGTGATGATCATTGCCAACGTATATCGCTAATTGAGCTTTTAGATCTCTGTTTTTGTTTTCAAAACGCTGATTACTAGCTACAGTCTGATATAATCCCGCGGGCTTCTTCTTTATGTAGTTTGCAATATCTTTTCGCATGCCTTTCCAGTAATATCTTGCTGCAATTTTGTTAATGGTTTTCTCCACATCATAATGACCCGCCATTTCATTATTATGGTAATAGTTACGAATATTTTGTTTTTCACTGTTTGGCACCAATTATTGGGCATCTTCTGTCTCCTCGTTGTTGTAACAATAGAGAATTCCTTCATTTATGACGTATCCTCTTTTCTTCCAATGTATCCAATGTATTTCCGTTTTCAAGACTTCCAATGACCTCTTTAAGTTCGCTATCTTGCATTTGGAATTCTCGAACCTCACTCTTGTTTCTCCTGGGTATTTCAATTGCAAACGCACAAATTTCACATTTAAAATCTTCACTGTGTATTTCATTGCAAGTTGGTCTTGACAACGTATCCGGAACAACATTGGTTTTTCCTGGCTTGTATTCAATCGTAATATCAAATCTGGCAAGGCGACCAATTGGAGTTTTAATATTCATGAACCATTTTAAAGGTTGATGGTCTGTAATTAATTTTGTAGGGACTCCTTGTATATAGCGACGAAATTTTTGTACAGCCCATACGATTGCTAAAGCTTCTCGCTATATAGTGGAATAATTCCGCTCGGCATTCTAAAGAAGCCTGCTTGCATTTTCGATTCGATGTTCGTCTGCTCCCTCCCCCTGGAGCAGAACTGCCCCTAGAGCGTAACCACTAGCATCTGTTTTCAAAACAAAGGGTTCACCATCCACAGCCTGTTTCAATACTGGAGCAGTCGTCAATACAGTTTTGAGGTGATTGAAAGCATTGCGCTGTTCCTCTTTCCAAACCCAGTGTGCGTTTTTCTTAGATAACATAGTTAACGGTTTTGAAATTTCTTTACCGTTCTTGGGATCATTGCCTTTACCCAATGCTAATACTTTCTCTGGGTCTGTCTTAATACCGCTTGATGTAAGAACATGTCCCAGATACTTTATTTCCTCACAACCAAATTGGCATTTTTCCATATTTGCTTTTAGTCCAAATTCTCGAAGTTTTTGAAAAACTACCTCAAGATGTCTTAAATGTTGTTCGAACGTAGGAGAACACGAAATGATGTCATCTAAGTAGGCAAATACGACTGTGTCGCCTAACGACCTCTTGAAACGATCCATTTGTCGTTGAAAAGTTGCCGGAGCGTTTCGCAAACCAAATGGCATTCGAAGAAACTTGTACATGCCAAATGGTGTTACAAATGCTGTGTTATCATGGTCATAAGGTTGAACTCCTATCTGCCAGTATCCACTTTGCAGATCAATTGTTGGCATGTAGTTAGTAGTCTTTGCTTTCTGAAGTATGTCTTCAATTCTGGGCATCGGATAGTGGTCTGGTTTGGTGATTTTATTAAGTTCTCGGTAATCAATACATACCCGAGTACCTCCCGTTTTCTTTGGTACAATTATGACTGGTGCTGCCCACGGTGATTGACACTCTTGAATTATTCCTAATTCCAACATCTTTGCAATTTCCTTTTTCAGTTCATTCTTTCTAGTAGCAGATAATCGATAAGGTGGTACAGCAATAGGGTATTTATCCTGTGTTTGGATATAATGCACTGCCAAGGGTGTTGCTCCCGAAGTCTGTTCAAATATATCTTCGTTAGCGCTTAATAGGGCATTAAGCCTACACTTCTCGCTTTTAGTAAGATTAACTCCATCAGACTCCTTTAGCATATGCATATCCACTGAATATATCGGAATGAAAATTCGGTCTAAATATGAATCCTCAGTCTTCTTAACCTTAACAGATGGGCGGTGCTTTTGGTGTGTTATGGCGAGCTTGATCATTGTCTCTAACTGACATGGCGTCGCTGATTTTTTCTCTTCAAGGAGTTTGACGAAACTGGATATGTTCCTTGTTATTTCTATCACCTCTTGATCTTCAGTTTTTCCCTGGTCTATAGGAAAAGGTGATACTCCCGATAAGTTTAGGAACGGAAACTTTTCTTTTGGGTTGCCATCGAAATACCAAAATCCTTTTGCCATGTTTAAAACAATTCCAGCATCTTCCAAAAAATCCATCCCCAACCAATTTCTGTTTTCTTTTGAATTTGGAAGGTAGACAAATTGAATCTACCTTGTTCTTTTTCACATTTTAATGTCACATTCTGTAGTCTTTACATTTCCTCTCGTGACGGATCCATCTGTTAGTGTAATATAGGCTAGAATGTCTTGAAATTTTGCACTTTTCACTTTCAGTACTTGCAACAACTTTGGGCTGTCAACACTTGTTTTTGCGCCTGTATCAAAAATAGCTTGTCCTGATACGTCAAAAATTTCTATGCTTGCAGTTGATAAATTGCGTTCCAAGAACCTTGTAGAAACTGTGTTAAAAGTGAGAGACTTGGGGTTGTCTTTAGATTTTTTCCACAGGCTACGCCATAACAGGAAAATGTATGTGCTATTGTGGTTTTATTTCCCATTGGCAATTGTTGTTGAGCATTATTTTCTTTATTAGCTTCTTGCTTCATCTTTTTATAACAGCTATCCGCAGTGTGGCCTCTTACCTTACAAAATACGCATCTCCCTTGGCCAGGTTTATTTATTTATTTATTTATCTCACAGCTACAATCCTCAATAGGATACAGCCGGTAATATTTTTTCAACAACGTTATAAAATCTATATTATATACGTAGTAGATATAACATATAATACTTAATAAAATTAAAATACATTTAACATAAGAAAACGAGTAGAGTAAATTTCTAAATAATATGAAGAAAATTTGTATAATTTAAAAATTTAAAAAAAGAAAAATATAAATATAAAAATATTAACATAAAATAATTAAAATGAAACAAAATAGTTGAAAAATAATACAAAATACAAAAATAAAAAATAACTTATAATTAAAACAGTAGCAGTACAGGAGCTGGGACAGGAACATCTGGAACATGAGGAACAGGAACAGGAACATCAGGTGGAGTAGAACAACAGGGGGATGAGCAGGAACAAGAGAAATGGTAAACAAATTCCACAAATTTTAGTGGAATGATTCACAGGAACTTTAGGATAAAATCATAGGAGATAACATAGGCAGTCACATCTGGAGCAGGAACGTCGCAACAATATGTGTGGAACGATAAACAGGAACATAAAAATAGCATAATGGGAGATAAACAGGAAGAGTAGGGACTTGAAAATCTGGAACATGAAGATGAGGGACATGAATGTCAGCATCTGGCGTCAACCGCTAATGATCCATCCACGTATTCAGCGTCAGCTACAATTCATTGTAGAATTCAGAATTTATAATAAGATTGTTTACCAGAGGAAAATGGTTGGCAACACAAGCTGGATAATTAGTTCCCGATTAATTACGAGTTAAATGTTGCTTAATTATATTCAAAGAATCTGAAGCGGGTAAGGAATTATAGATCTCATTGTAAATGAGTCAAACGCGTCGAAAAGGATTGTAGTAATCGTAATTATAACGGGCAGTCGGTAGTTTTATAGGATAGAAATATCGGGTTTGTCTACAGGGAACATTAAAATTTATTTGACTCTCGAGAAAATTTGAATCTATACAACCCCTTATGAGTTTTACAATAAACATAGCATTTAACATATACCTGCGTTTTTCAAGTGTAGGAAGATCAATAAGCATCAGTCGATTTTTATAAGGTGGCAAATCATCAATGTTCCAAGCGAGACCACGTAAAGCAAAAAGTAAAAATTGCCTTTGAATCGATTCGATACGGTCTATGTAACAGGCATTATACGGACACCACACAATACAAGCATATTCTAATCCAGGTCTAACGAGAGAGACAAAAAGACGTTTAGTGATGTACGGATCAGCAAATTCTTTCGCCCATCTTTTTATAAAAGCTAACAGTGATCTGGCTTTGCCTATACAGGAATCAATATGAAGATCAAAACGCAACTTTTGATCGAGAAGTACTCCTAAATTCATGAAGGAAGACACATTTTCCAATATATAAGAACCAATAAGGTAATCAAATTTCAACGGTGTACTACGGCAAAACCAAAGCTTTTTACATTTTCCCTGATTTAGCGACATACCATTTACCAAACACCAATTAGTGAGTCCATCCAAGTCATATTGAAGATGGGTGGAATCCTCAGTATCACATATAGGCATATATAACAACATCATCTGCAAACATCAAAATGTTAGACGATTTAACTATAGACGGTAGATCATTCAAATAAAGAACGAAAAGTAGAGGACCTAAATGCCTGCCTTGAGGAACACCAGATGTTACTGATATAGTTGAAGATAGTACATTTTTAAACCGCACTTTTTGGGTACGACCACTAAGGTAAGAAGATACCCAGTGCAACAATTTAGGTGGAAAACCAATAATATCAAGTTTGTATATTAACAAATTATGATCAACTGTGTCAAAAGCTTTACTAAAATCTGTATAAATTACATCCATCTGACATTTATCACGAAAAGCTTCAAAAACATGAGACGTTAACTCCAGTAAGTTAGTCGTAGACGACCTGCCCTTAACAAAACCGTGCTGATATGGCGAAACCAAACATCCAACAAAATGAAGTAGTCTATTCGTAACCAATTTTTCAAATAGCTTTGGAATTGCACTCAGCTTTGCAATTCCTCTGTAATTTTCAATATTGGATCGACTTCCAGACTTAAAGAGTGGGCTTATGAAACTTGATTTCCAATAAGAGGGAAATTTACCCGATGTCAACCATTCATTAAATATATTTGTGAGTGGAATATACAATTCATGAGCACACATTTTAAGAATTGATGTGGGAATACCATCAAGTCCAGGCGAATTTGAATGTTTTAAAGTTTGCAATCCATAAAGAACTTCATCCTCAGACAAGATAATATCCGGAATACCATTAAACGTATTAATATTATAGGGGTAATTTAGTAAAGAAACAGAAGGAGAATATATTTTACGGAAGAAGTTAGCAAACATATCTGAAATATCGGCATCATCTGACGACTCTGAACCATTGAATTTCATACTACGCGGATAACCAACTACTTTCCGCTTTGAATTTACAAAGGTGAAAAAATGTTTCGGGTTCTTCAGTAGAACTCTTCTCATTTTAGAGATATAAAAAGAGTAACATTTCCTATTAAGAACGTTAAATTTATTCCTAGCAACTATGTATTTCGCCAAATAAATTAATGAACCACAACTATCATATCTACTTTTCATTCTATTTCTTAAATTACGTAGACCCCTTAATTCTTTTGTGAACCAAGCAGGCCCAGATTCCAAACTTGAAGGATGATAAGGTATTGAAGCAGAAAACCCAGAGTTCACAATATTATAAAAATTTTCAATTTTGCACACAAGACCACCATCATAATTCCAATTTGCATTATGTAGAAAAGATCTGAGTAAGGCAGAATTTGTTCTGGCGAAATTAAAATTCATAGTACGTAGCTCTTTCCGTTGGATTAACCCAGAATTTTCTTCCTGTACATCAAGAGCAAATTTAAATGTTGGATGATGTTTATCCTCCGGTAAGACAATGGGAGAAACTCTACATAAAGAAATACAGTTACTGTTCGAAAATGCGAGATCCAGTATTCTATTGTTCACATTTTTAATAAAATTTAACTGATGGAGACCTAAATCAAAAATGCCATCCCAATAATTACTCATAGTAGTAGAAGACAGAGGTAAACATCCGTTAGAGTCATCTACAGAGACCCACGTTGTATATGGTATTTCGACTTACAAGTTAAGGATGGCAAATACTGCATACTGACATCGGCTTCAATCCACTGTAGCTTCCTACTAGGAAGAGATTAGGTGTTAATGCATCTTCAGTATCTTCATTTACCGTGACATATGCAAGCAGCCGCGAATTTATGATATTTTCCGATTCCATTAGCATACTTTAATAACTCATCATGAGGAGACCTTGCTGGCATAATAGCACACAGAGTTGTTTTAATAGAGCGTACGAGGCGCTCCCAAGCAAATGAGACGAGGCTGGTGGATTAAAATTCCATTTGGTCGTTGTAGTGGTAAATGTATTTGCCAACTCATTTTTTCGACATCCGATAAAGCCTCTCGCGGCTCTCTTTCTGCACCAACGAAATTTGTTCCATTGTCGCTGTAGAAATCATGCGGAATCCCTCCGCGCCACAAAATTGCGAATGGCTAAAATGCTGGAGGTCGTCGATAGCGAATGTGCAAGCTCGATGTGTGCTGCTCGTATAATCAAACAAGTGAATAAACAACCATAGCGTTTCTCTTTATATGGGTTTTCGGTGACCATTATGGGACCGAAAAAGTCCATTCCAGTAAACGTGAACGGTGCCATAAATGATGCCACACGACCCATATGGGGAATTTTAGGAACAGCTTTCTTTACTTTGCACATTTGACAAATGTGAATTAATGATTTATATGTATTTTTTCTCGTGGTAATACAACAAAATTAATTTTGTCACATTATTTTTCCTTGATAAACTTATAGGGCACTTTTGTTCTCTACAAACATCAGCATTGTCGATTCTACCATATAGAGAGAACCATTATTTGTGGTAGTGACCGACGCATGTAGTGATGCAGCGATTGTAATGGATGAACTTACCAGCAGCATTATATGATATATTAACAGAGATGATATGTTATATTATCCATAGCAGTAGATTTAGGTTGGTGGTTAGGCAGTTCCTGCAGAAAATTACGGATGGACTGTGAATTGTTCGATTAAGCTGCACTAAAGTCCTCAGCTTCTTCTAGAAGTTGATGTTTTTATTTAAATATTCACGGTTCTATAACTGGCTCTGTTCAAGATTAAGAGCACGTTCTTCTTTGAGCCGCTGAAGTTGTATTTGAATTTTTCTTTATGAAAAAAGAAGAATGACAAAGACTGTATGCAATGATTGCAATAGTCACATATGTGGGAAGCACAAAGTCGAATTTTGTTTGTACTGTACAAATAATTAATTTTTCTATGTTTTTTTATTGGTATAATGCAGTATGTTTAATTTTTTTTGTGACAGTACAGACGCCATGAATTTTTTTAAACTTATGCAAAGAAAAGAATACATGTACCTATTTGAGACCAAACAAATGGACTGAAGAGCGAATTGCTCAATAATAAATCAAAATGCTTTAAAATATATACCTTGGGTGTTTTATTTTTTGCTAAAGTCCATTATAGACTAGAAATAGTGCGCCGGACTGGTATTGCAAATTTTTCGTTAACAATTTTGAATTTAAATAGGACTTCGTCGATTCAACGAAGATTACCTCTAATGAATGTAGAATATGATTACCCCTCTAGGGTTAAAGAATTTTAAACTGCTGGAAGGCAAACAGTCCCAGCTAGTGACTTCCACTATGATTTTAGGTTTATTTCACAAAGCGTATTAATATTAAAATTTCGAAGCAGCAAATAAATTAGGAGTTAAAAAAGTTTATAAAAATATTTAATATAAAGTGGAGACGCTACTTGGCATTTGTTAAAGATTCGTTAAGCATTTTATAATTAGTTAGCAAGTTAACAATTTTGTAAATATGCAAGTGTTGCCACATCGTCACAAAAATGAAGGCGATTTTGGGGGTATGTGTTATCATCCAATTTGTTTGCGATATATAACATTATTTCATTGTGAAACCACTAAAAATTATATTTTGTAAATAACTCATTGTTTTAGTTAATATAAGGGTAATTCCAAAATTTTTCGACACAGACTTTGACCCGACCCCCTTCGATTTCGATGAAATTTCAAACATATATTCTACTCGTTTCTGTCATTACAATGACGTTCGGTTTAGGTCGAAACTCCATAGCGTTCATGTTTTATAGCCACCTACAGTTGGTTATCTGCAGTGTTTTGTGAAGAGATAGCTGTGTTCATGTTTGAATAACTTTCGAATGCGACATCAGATTGTATCAGCTGATAGATTTCGACCTCCTTTTTAGGAATACAAAATAAAAATGGCAGGTCCTTGTGGGCCAAGGATATCAAAATTTAGAAAATGTCCTTTGTCCTTGAATATCCTGGAAACGTATCTTTTAATGTTCTTAATTTTTTGGTAAAAAATAGCTCATACTCTTTTCTAAAAGATGTACAAATTTCAGGATGGGTTCATTAGGGGTTTAGAAAATGTTTGCGTTTTTGAATTGCAATTATCGTAGTAGACTGACAAAAAAGAATAATTTTTATGGGTTTTCATATATTTTCCATGTATTTGTGTATTTTGTAAATATTACACAGGGTGATTCAGGAAGTTCCGGACAAATTACTCCAGCATGTTTCTTGGATCATTTCATGAAGAAAAGTCCACTAGAACCATGTCCGAAAATGCAAGGGTGCGAAATGGCAGCAGGTTCAAAATGTTCGGATTGTCGGTCGGAGGATAGTAGGGTAAAGTAGCTAACTTCTGAGCCAGTGGTCGGATTTTTGCATTTTTTTTGGGCTTGTTGGAAAGGTCTTTAAGAGGCCTGAGCATCTGGCTGAGCAAATTGAGGTTATGTACAATCCTACCGCTGGACAAACAAACAAGCCACTGTACATCCATTCGCATTTTACTATAATATTGAAAATGAAATACAGTTTTCAAACTATATAATAATTAGTGGTATTATGAAACATAATGTGGTATTGGTTGACCTGTTCATAAACAAATTCATAAAATTTATAAAAGGGCATATACGCTTTTAGTAGTGTTTTTGCTTCCTCGATGGTATTTACGGTACCTTTTACCCCACTCCACCACTGAGCAGCATATACTCTTCATCAGATATTTTCTCCACATCCTTGTAAATGCCGATGGCAGTTAGAAAAAATGCAGAATCTCGCTGTCCATGAAAGCGTGCTGTTCAGGACGAAAAGGAATCTTTTTCCTGACTTGCACTGACTGTCGCCAGTAGCTCGTGTAATTGTGTTACTGACAAGTTAGCCATACTATAGTATTCATAGGCGTGACTGCATTATATAATAATTAGAGAAATTATGAAACATAATGTGGTATTGGTTGACCTGTTCATAAACAAAATCATAAAATTTATAAAAGGGCATATAGGAACACTCACCAAAATATATTACTTCTCAGATGGAGCTGCTAGCCAGTATAAAAATAAAACCAATGTTTGGGACCTCTCAAAACATGAACAGAAATATGGAATCAGCACTGAATGGAATTTTTTTGTACATCGCCTGGGAAAAATGTTTCCGATGGACTTGGTGGTACTTTCAAACGACTAGTTTCACGAGCTAGTATCCAATGCACAGAGAGTGTAATAAATTCACCAAATGGCATGTATAACTCGGCAGTAGAAAATATAAAGCTGAAAGCTGAAGAATTATTCTTCAAATTATGTCCAAAATTGAAACCGATTCCAAAAACACAGTCCGACCACAATGTGCAGCCATTAAGTGACGGAAAAGTAAAAACTAAGTTTTTTCACTATCATCAGAGTTCAACATTTACTCAGTAATGAAATAAGTGTTATACAAGTGATTCATTAAATAAATAATTAATAAAACTTAAATTTAAAGCAGTCCACAATGCCTATGAGAAATAATGAACAATTGGATTATGTATCTGGATTAGGGTGATCAGTTCGGTTTTCAGAAACCGGCTACTCGGTTTTTTTCACTCCGTTTTTCGAATATCGAATAATCCGGTTATTTTTTTGTCGAATCTCGGTTTTTTGGCGTTCGATATTTGTTATTTAATTTTATTCATAATTGTGTTAAATGTGTACTCGTATATGTTTTTTCCAGTGTTTCGGCCGAACAACTTAATTGTTAGTTTTATAAATCTGGCAACTATTACAAACATCTGTTTTTTCATGTTTTCCTTTCCATTCACATTCTTACAAATAAATTGATACATGCCAAACAGCAAAATTTAAAAGCAGAGCTCTATTTTTTTTATTAAAGTTAAAATAGTGAATAAATTGTTTGACCTAACATTGAGCAGGTAAGTTTTTTGGTTTATAATGAAATATTGTGCTGTCTTACAACGGTGTTCAACTCTTTTGGATGTAGATGTATTCTGTATGGAAATATTTTGATCGAGACGGAAAGGATAAAGCTAGATGCCGGCAATGTCCTAAGCAATTAGGTTGCAGGGGTTTCTCGACCTCTGCTCTACTGAACCATTTGAGGAGTGTACATAAAATTGACGCAACAACCAAAGCAGACCACAACGTAAATGAAGAGGCGGGTGAATCCGTCAAACCAGTTGAAAATTGTTCTATGCTTAAATACGTTTCCAGAAAAGAAACTATTGGTGAGATTTTTTCCCGCTGTGTTGCTGAGGATGGACTTTCTGTGCGTGCACTAAAAAAATCTAGAGTGGTGCTGGCTTATTTACAATTCAAGATGCCGGCTTCTGAGACTACAATATGGGAGAAAATATATGATTACTATCTATCCAAAAAAGATGAGTTAAAGAAAAAATTGATTTACTTAAAGCAAAAAAAAACAGCGCTTCTCTATTGTGGTCGATGAATGGTCGGATATATCTTACATAAAATACATAAATGTTACTGTGCGAACACTTGATCCCGAAAGCAAATTGTTTGAAGTTTTTAACCTCGGTTTGGAGGAGATGAAATTAAAAGGCACAGCTGTTAACGTGGAACAAGTCATCGAACGAAAGTTGGAAGAATTTGGCTTAGATATGCAGCATGACATAGTAGCATCGACCCATGATGGTGCAGCGGTCATGTCGAAATACGGCCGAAGTATTGATTCAGAGTCGCAGCTCTGCATAAATCACCTCATTCATCTCTGTGTTGTTGAGAGCTTTTACAAAAAGAACTGCCTGTGGTCAACAATAACGAAATTGGCAGAGAAGAGGATACTAACGACGATGAAGAATATGATAACGATAATGCTACAAATTATTATTTCGACTTTGTAGATGGATACATGACTTTAAATGATAATGTAAGCTCTATTATAAAACGTGTTAGAAAATGCGTTTCAATGTATAATAAGTCGGCTGAAAAGCAAAAGAAATTACAAATGTTTGTAAAAGACCAATTTAATAAGGAGCTGAAACTTATCCATGATGTTAAGCACCGCTGGAATTCTATGGCCAATATGGTTTCTCAATTTTTAAAATTGCACAAATGTGTGAATCATATTTTATTGGACTTAGGACTGACACCATTTAGTGAAAGTGATATCGCAACTTTGTCTGTGCTTAGTGTCACCCTTAAATGTTTGGAAATTTTTACTTAAACACTTTTCAACAATTCAAAACCAATTATCAGTTAATTTATATGAAATTGTAAAAAGACGTATATCAGAAAGACGTGTTCAAACACTGAATACTCTCATTTAAGTACGAGTAAACTCCCAATTAGTGACGCATTTCTAAAATATTCAAGTAAAAATGAAACAAAACAGTTGGCATCCATTTTGTATTCACGATTAGTGACGAAATGATCGTTGATGCCACTGAAGATACTATAGAAACAGAACTAAATAACGCTATAAAAAACGTTCAATATCCTAAAACTACCATTAACAAATCTACCAAAAATTTTCTTTTCGAAGATTTTTTTATATATGGATAAGAGCGGCAAAAGGACTGAAAACCTTGACAGATTATTAAACGCCTTGTACACAATAAGTCCAACTAGAACATTAAGTGAAAGGGCATTTTCAATGTCAAGTTTTATAAAAACCAAAGAAAAAAATAGGTATACACCCAAGCACTTAAATTGTATCTTATTTCTTAAATGTTACTTTAGGGAAAACTAAAGATTAAATTAAATATATTTATATATAATCAAGAATTTACAAATGAATTGTTATGTCTTGTTTGTCTTTGTTAAAATAACAAACTGATCTCAGTAATGTTTTGCATTGAAATTATAATTAAACTAAAAGTTTACTTTTTATAACACAGTGCAACACGAAAAAAAATAACCATATACGGACACCGCTACGTGATAAAAGACTAAAAAAAAAAGACCCGTGTCTCCCAATTTTTCCCAAAGTCATGCACTTTTTTTTTATGGGCCGCCAAAGATTTGGGGCCTCGGTATCATTTTCGTAAAAATGTGATCATTTTTGTAGCTCTTGTCATAAAGAACAAAAATTGCGAACATATAAAATCAAAAAAACTTCACCTTCCAGATCAAAATCGCAAAAAAACTTTAAAAAAATCGATTTTTTTTACCTTTTTTCCCGTGTTCAGGTCCATAGGTAGCAAACCGTTCAAAATTCAAGGAAACAATCAACCACAAAAATTTACCTAAGATCTCAATAAACAAATTTCTAGAACATATAAACTTCCTAGAGATGATTCTTAACACTGTTTAGGTAGCACGCAAAAGTGAAAAATTTGCCGAAAATTTTTTAATTTCATTTTTTTTTACCTTTTTCTCCTGTTCAGGTCCATAGGTAGCAAAAAATTAAATATGCCTGGCCAGAACCATGTGTTTGTCCAAGGGTTAACACCGTTTAGGTAGCGCTTAGGTATCACGCGATCATGCACCGACAGCAGCAGCACAGGCAATGCAGTAAGCTCAGCACACGCAACAAGGGACGCAGCAAACAATATAAAAGCGACACGACGCTCACATCGAGGCATTACACAGCGTGACGTCAACGAGAGCTCAGCGGTGAAAGTTATAAAGTGAAAGTGAAAGTAAAAAAAGTGAAAGTGCTACAGTATAATTCGCACACAACATTGGCAACTGACAATTTCAATATGCAGTGTGAAAATATTGATTTATTTTGCTACGTTTGCGGTCATCAAACCAGAAAAAAACATTTACAAGATTTCAGAAGGAAAGAATCTTTTAACTAGTGAATTCAAAAGAGCATATACATTGTTTTTCGACGAAGTGGACTTGACCGGTGAAAATTAAACACCTAATACAGTGTGTCGCCAATGTTATAACAATCTCATGGCATGGTTGAGTGGAGGCAGAGGTACTATGAAGTATTGTAAGCCGGTAAACTGCATTAATCGCCCAGGTGATCATGATGCAACCAGTTGCTATGCATGCGAAAATTACACATGTCGTCTAAATCGACATTCTGAGAAGAACAAAATTTATAAAGCAACTGCAACAGCCACACTACCAGTGCTTGCACCTGACAATTTTGTATCACCAAGAAAGAGCTGATGATGGAGGGCAGTCTGGAAGCAACGTGCCTGTGGACACCATAATTGCTGAATCAGAGTCAGATTCGGACGATTCGGACGACGATTTGGATCCACAACTTAAGAGAGCGCGATTTGCAAGTCCAGGGCCATCAACATTATAAACATAATACGAATACTTTTTTTTAATATTTTTGTAATAGATAGCATAGTATCTCAATGTTGAAGTAAATAAAAAACAAATGAAATTAAAAAACGGTGTTAAGAATAATTCCCAGGAAGTTTATATGTTCTAGAAATTTGTTTATTGAGATCTTAGGTAAATTTTTGTAGTTGATTGTTTCCTTGAATTTTGAACGGTTTGCTACCTATGGACCTGAACACGGGAAAAAAGGTAAAAAAAATAGAATTTTTTTAAGTTTTTTGCGATTTTGATCTGGAAGGTGAAGTTTTTTTGATTTTATATGTTCGCAATTTTTGTTCTTTATGACAAGAGCTACAATCTAAACGATGTTAACCCTTGGACAAACACATGGTTCTGGCCAGGCATATTTCATTTTTTGCTACCTATGGACCTGAACAGGAGAAAAAGGTAAAAAAAAATGAAATTAAAAAATTTTCGGCAAATTTTTCACTTTTGCGTGCTACCTAAACAGTGTTAAGAATCATCTCTAGGAAGTTTATATGTTCTAGAAATTTGTTTATTGAGATCTTAGGTAAATTTTTGTAGTTGATTGTTTCCTTGAATTTTGAACGGTTTGCTACCTATGGACCTGAACACGGGAAAAAAGGTAAAAAAAATCGAAATTTTTTAAGTTTTTTGCGATTTTGATCTGGAAGGTGAAGTTTTTTAGATTTTATATGTTCTTTATGACAAAAGCTACAACTTTGCCTCAGAGAGTAAATCGAAATTCTGAACGGTTTGCAAGATATGAGCCTGAGAAAATGATCACATTTTTACGAAAATGATACCGAGGCCCCAAATCTTTGGCGGCCCATAAAAAAAAAGTGCATGACTTTGGGAAAAATTGGGAAACACGGGTCTTTTTTTTTAGTCTTAAAAAATTACACACAGTGTAAGTATAATTGAATTGTTTTCTGTTATTTTTTAATTAAATTTTTATTTGGCATACATTTGAAAACCGGATTATCCGGTTTTTTCAGAATTTCAAAAAAGACACCCGGTTTTTTTAAATGCCATTTTTCGAATAATTCGAAACCCGGTTTTCGCAAAAACCCGAATAATTGATCACCCTAATCTGGGTACATTATAATTATAAAGTAATACAGTTTTATTCCACGAGGATATACCAAAGCTGAAACCCAGACCATATTTTTCACAATCCGATACTTTTAATACATATGAATTGATTAAATAATTTGTAATCTATAACATATAATATAATACAAATACGTTGTTTACAAATTACATAACTACAAGTAAAATATATGAAAACCCAAAAAATTATTCTTTTTTGTCAGTCTAGTATGATAATTGCAATACAAAAAAGCAAATATTTCCTAAACCCCTAATGAACCCATCCTGATATTTGTACATCTTTTAGAAAAGAGTATGCGCTATTTTTTAACAAAAAATTAAGAACATTAAAAGATACGTTTCCAGGATATTCACGGACAAAAGTACATTTTCTAAATTTTGATGTCCGTGCCATTTCTATTTTTTATTCCTAAAATGGAGGTCGAAATCTATCAGCTGCTACCCATATCGTTACAATCTGATGTCGCATTCGAAAGTTATTCCAACATTCACAAAAACACTGCAGATAACCAACTTTAGGCAGCTATAAAATATGAAGCCTGTGGAGTTTCGACCTAAGCCAAACGTCATTGTAACGACAGAAACGAGTAGAATATATGTTTGAAATTTCATCGAAATCGAAGGGGGTCAGGGTTCAAAAGTACTGTTTTTGTGTCGATTTTTTAGAATTAATTTAATGGTAATAAATGTGGAAATCAATCAAAATCTTAAATTGACAAACAACGACTAAGTGCCCACTAGTTTAAATAGTTTGTCTCTGGTCAACAATTTACATATTACAGTGCGCCGTCCTGTTGAAACCACTTGGGGTTCACGCCCGTATTATCAAATTTTGGCCAAAAGTAATTAGTTGTCATCAAAAGTTATCAAATCAATTCGTCTTCGATGAAGTGATACCGCCAGCCCGTAATTCACACCAAACAGTCGCTTTCTGCGGATGCATTGTCACTTGCCTGATTATCCACAAGAGAACACCCATTTTAATACTAAAGTTTTATCATTTGCACGTGTTGCTTCACTCTGCACCATTGTGATTTGTCTTTATTGTCCGAAAACTAAAGAAGAGACAAATTAGCAATAGGTAAAAGAACATAACCTCTATGAACTGTCAAAATCAAGCCGTGCAATTGGAAACCCCTTTATTTACATATAAAAACAGCAACTACTACATTCAATAAACCCCTTACTGAAAACGGATATAATACTAACCTACAATACAGCAGCCGAATTGGCCATATTTATTGATCCATATTTAATTACATTTTCAGTTCAAAGTATTATTCTAATATACATATTTACATACGTACAAACAACTACTCTAACGTCCGAAGACAGTTCTAGACATACTTATATTGATCGTCAAATTAAAGATATTGTCAAATTAATTTCAAATTTATATTATTTTCAAATTAATATTTTCAAATTATTTAATTTTCGGGAAAATTACATAAAAACCCCCTAACTCTTTACTTAAAAAACTAATTTATAACTAAGAAACTAAAGCTAAATAAAATAAAATTCGGAATTCACTGCTAAATTATATACAAAACAAAACAAAAGATAGACAATTCATCAGATAACGGGCCTTGCCCCAAATTACAAAGTATTACATACTGTGTTCTCAATATTGTATGTACCATATCTTCTATGGTAAAACATTAGCTTCTCATTTGCATCAGATAAGAGGTCATTCTGATTCAATAAAAGTAGGCCCATTGGAGTTAAAGCCCCTCCCGATTGTATAACACCTTCAAACTCTTGAGCCCCCATTTGGCACTCACCAACGAGGATATTTCCATTATCATTATCTCGGCATCGCTCGAGGAATTTGATGGCTAGTTCAGGGCTAGTCCATTGCCCCGTATCGTCTAATCACCTCACTAGTGCCTGCGATACAGTCTAGAGTATCGAGGACAGCGGAAAATTTGCAATGAGTGTCCTTTGGTTTTAGACACCATTGAATTCACATTGATGAATATAGTCTTCAGTTGTCTAGTCATAGAGGCGCAAACTTATAAGAAGACCCCATAGGGCTCTAGTCTTTTCGCCGCCATTTGTGATACGGGAGTATTCCTCCGCGAAGTCTCCTATTTTACCCATGCAGGTCACTATGTCCTTTCCCAGGTACCTGACAAAGTCTGAATCAATTCTGCCGAATAATTCATTGGCCCTTATTTCCTGACCTAGGCCTCCATTTCGTCCCGTATTCATGGCCGTTGTATTTATGTTGCTGTTAAGCGCGCTTGCGTATGATTTATTGCCAGATCTATATGACGAAACAAATCTTTTCGGAATATTCTCGGCTCTTTGCCTTTCTACTCTACGCTCATCGAGTCTGCGCTTGAGTTCTTTTCTCTTTGGGCACATGTGGGAGCTCGCCACATGGCCCTCTCTATCGCAGTTTGCGCATTTAACTGGTAAACCGACCCTCCTTATTATATTACAAGTTACCTCGTCCTTTATTGTGAACTCTTCGGTGTTCAATTCTCTTTTTGGGACCTTGCAATTTCCCGGCCCATGGGAAAGGCTGCATTTAACACAGCGATACGGCATGCTGCAGTTCGTCGATACGTGTCCGTATCGCTGGTAGTTTCGGCTTTGGATAAGCCCACCTCTTTTAAAACGCTCCAACCGAACTCGGCAGTGGAGGATGACTTTTATTGAGAAGATCGATTTTATGTCCGAATCACAGCTGAACTGAACCAGCCATCGGTCCCCGTTTAATTTTATTATGCGACTCACCTTCAAGTTTACCTCCAATGCTTCAAGGTATTCTTTCATGTCCTCAATTTCGTAGGTGTTCGAAAGTCCCCTAATTACAACCGAGAAGGGCTTTAAATCCGAAGGGGTATAGGTATAGAAATTTATACCTTCATCTTTCAAAAATTTTCCCACCTTTTGGTGGTCTTCATTAGTATTTAGTCTGAGTTCTAACATATTCTTATTACCAATTTTTATAGAGAATAGGGTATGTGCAATTAAGTTCTTGATTTTGAATGTCATATTTTTCACATCTGTGTTATAAATTTTAATAATGGGCGGGCTGGCCTTTTACATTTTTGTAGTTTTGTTCTACAATATTTCTACTTCCTTGTTGGTTGGTCTTCTTCTGCGTTTCATCTTGTTGAGCACTTTGTTGGCATTGCTTCATTGGTTTTTGTAGGGGCGGGAACTCGTCCGCTACGCTGCTTTCGCTTCTGGAATAGCGATTCTTGCCTCCTGTCACAGTGAGCTACTCTGGGCCACATTCTTCATCAATGGAGCCTACGGCTTCGGCATCCATTCTAAACTCTTCTTCACTGTCATATTGTGTATCGTCGTTTTCATTGGTTTTCAACATTATTCTGTATTCTCTAATTTTTCTTTCTTTATTCTCGAGTTCATATTGGTCCTCATTTAGTTTTTTCAATAGGTTTTCATGTTCTATTAATAACTTCTCGAATTTTTCATTCATTATCTTAACTGTCTCTTTCAGTTTTTTCATTTCATCTTCGTTATCACTTTCCTACGACACTTCGGCTTTCTTTCTCTTTTTATGGTTTGCATTGTCTTTATCTTCCATTTCGGAATTCATAGTTTAATCAAATCTTCTTTATTTCCAAAATTTCGCCACTTCACCCTTGCGGGCTACCACAAAATTGGTTTTTCTTTTCACTTTTAAGGGTTTTCTCGGTTTTACAGTGTTTCCGCACTTTTTGGTGTGTTTTGCGTTTTTAGTGTTTTTCGCACTTTTGTTGCGTTTTTTAGTGTTTTTCCCACTTTTTTGCGTTTTTCGCGTTTTTTTTTCAATTTTTGAGTTTTTTACGCTTTTTTTATCACTTTTTGTGCTTTTAGCACTTTTTTATTAATTTGTGACTTTATCAATTTTTATTGTTCCAGCACTTTTTTCTTAGCACTTTTTTATCGGAGTGTAATTGCCGTAGGGCTTTTATCTCCCCCAAAAAATAAAAATCCTTAAAAGGACAAATATTCTTTGGTATTGCGCACTGACACTTAACTTTTGTATTTTTCACTTTTCACTTCACTTTAGCACAATATGAACCTTTTTTCACCTTCTGTCTTTTTCTTCTTCCTTCGTCTTTTCATACAGCAGCCGTACAACTTATGTTACATATACAATTCAAAAGGATTTCTCTTCATATCTTCTAAATGCGAGAATAATATTTTGGTAGTTAAATAATATTTTGACAGTTAGCCCAATCCCTTCGAAAGCTTACAAACATTAAAATTGCCATTTCTGTGCGGGTTGGTCATTTTCCTAAAGTAGGAACTGGGAAGTAGGACTGGGTGTACATAATATCGTGGTCTTTGATAGTAAGAAACTTAACTAAATTTAGGATATGAACCTGGAAACGACATACTACACACAGAATTGTTGATTTTAAGACAAGAGTTTTGTTCTTACAACAACAACGAAAATATTTGTCGCAAGAGTTTTTGCTCTTGAAAATTGTTTTTAACTGCTGCGCTGTTGAATTATGAATAAATCTTTGGCTCAACAACGAAAAACTTTGAATCCTGTATAAACATAACGGTACTATCAACAATGTCGTTGTTGAACTGAGAACTTTACTTGTTACTAGAAGAGTGTTCGTACTTATTCACAAGGAAGAAAGCGTCATTCGAGTTTAATCTTTTAATAAGTGTAGTGCCAGTTTAATCTAGAGAAGTGAAAATATGAATAATGAATTCTGAATTAAATATTTTTGAAGGAGAAGTTTTAAATGACGGTGAACACGTTTTAGTGATTCAGGTGGATAGTGATTTAATCAATTTGTATACGAGTATTAATTGGGGACTATCTGATGAATGCATCTCGCTTTTAACTGAATGTGGGATCAAATTTGGTGAAATTTTATCAATGATGCATTCTCATGATATCGATGAAATATTTAACAAAAGAGAATTACTTGGAGAAAAAATTAAATTCCGGTATAAAATGCAGACGTGGAGTACTGAAAACAATGTAAGTTAAATACATTATTAAAATGTATCTTCATAGAAATTTAAATACATAAAACTGATTTAAATATTCACGCAATATTAATTAAAACTATAAAGGTAAAGGATATTTTAAAGAAATTAATGGCAACTAATGATTTAGAAGAATCCGACCAAACAGTAATTGCAAGAATAATTGGACAATTTGCCTTTCAACGGAATCAAAATGGATCCGAGAACTATGAAAAAAGTTGCTGATGCTCTTGTAGAGATGTTACCGACGGAATATGTACTACCGTACTATACACCACGATCGGGAAAAAGAAACCCATCAGGAAAAGTATATGATCGATATTTCAATTCGATGTATAAACGCAAACGAACAGCAGAATCTCCATCCACAAGAGTCAATGCTTCAAAATAAAAGTAATGTGTTTGAAATTACTCACAAAATCCAATTTCATATTTATCTTACACAGAAAAAAAAGACGGCTGTACAATTTTAACAAAAAAATTGATGCGTGTAAAATCGCAGCACTCAATTACATTTTTCATTGATATACTGACAAATTAATCAAATATTGAAATGAAAATCGATAAATGGTACCAACAAAAAAAATCATAATAAATACCCCAATATTTAACGTAGTTTTTTTAGGTTTCAAAAATACCGTAATTCAAATAATAACTTCAAATAACAAATAACTTCAGTTAGAGATAAGTTTGTACAGGCAGTCGGTGGCGTAACGGGCCAGACGCTGCCGAAGCGACGCTATGTCACAAACATCGAAACGATCGTCCAGTGGACGTGAATTCGAATCCTACCGCGGCTGTTTAATTTTTTTTTTAATAAAAAAACTTTCTAAAAATAACTCGGATCGAAGACAAAACGAAAACTGAGATACAATTAAGTTTGTTAATATGTGAAATTCTTCATCGACTAAAAACGAAAATATTTTTGATAAATAAGGTACAAATATTTTCGTAGATGGGTGAAATTTTGCATCGAATGCAAAATAATATTTTTCCAATAAACAACCTACAAATATGGTAGCTGATAAAGGTCTGCACAAATCCATTTGTATTTGCGTAGTACACGTGCAGTGGCAAACGATGAACACTTATCCGAAGTGTCGTAAAAAAAGGTTCTCATTTTAAGAGAACAACAAATCGTCGAATAACTACTTGTTGTTGCTCGTCTGTGGTCACTGCCAGACTGTATATGTTCCTTTTTTGCTCTTATTCAAACATACCGAGAGCGATCACATCGAGTATGCCGCGACGTGGAAACTGAACGTAGTACCACGTAGTAACTACATGTGCAACGTTCAGTTTGACAAATTCAACATAATTTTCTAGTAATGTTATACTACAGTGAGCAAAGATAATAGTTGTACACTACTCGAAATCAAGAAAATTATAATGCAATGTAACATTTTTTTAGTTTAGTTTTTAATTGGATACATAAAATATAATATACAGTCACTCACATTAAAAGTCGGGCAGACGCATGCTAATATTTCTAGCCGCAATATCTAAGTTCTGGTACAAGAAAATACATCTCAATGTTTTTTGTTTTATCACAAAAAGTCTATTATTTAAAAACAACAACAAAAACTTATTCCAAGTTCTGTTATAAAATGTACATGAAGGTTGAACTAAAATAAGGACACTTCTCGGTCTCACATTGGAAGTCGGGCATTATATAAAATATCAATAATATTTGAAAATAAACGCAAAGTTTGTATTTTGTTGCGCCACCTTTTTGATTCTCAACAGCTTGTAGCCTGTTTGGCATTGATTCGACTAGCTTTTTGCAAACATCAGGACTAATCTTATTCCACTCTTCCTGCAAAGCAGTTTTCAGCATTTGTTTTGATGTACACATTCTGTCCTGCATCCTCCATCCTAATTCGTCCCATAAATGTTCAATTACATTGAGATCGATACTTTGTGCAGGTGTTTTGATCACCTTGGGACAATTATACAGCAACCAAGTCCTTATATCAAGAGCTGAATGCTTGGGGTCGTTATCCTGATAGAATTGGAAGGTACTTTCAATGCCCAGTTTCTGCACGCTTTCCTTCAAGTTTTTCTTTAGGATTGCTAAATAGACATGCTTGTTCATTATTCCATCAATGAAATGCAAGTTGCCTACTCCTGAAACCATCACCGACCCACCACCATGTTTGACGGTTTTTCGCAAATTCTTTGCTTCTAGCTCTTTGTTTGGTTTGCGCCATACTTTACCCCTTCCATCGCAACCAAATAAATTAATTTTACTTTCGTCAGTAAATAGCACCTAAAAATTGATTTTTAAAACCAAGAAATTTTTATTTTTGCTCTAAAAACTTTGCTCCAAAAATCATGGATCCATATATTGACGGGCAAAAATAAGTCGGTCGTTTTGGTTTTTCTTGCTAATGAGCGGCTTCTTTCGTGCAACTCGGCCATGTTAATCATTTTTTCGAAGAAGTCTTCTAATTGTTTCCGGATTAACCTCGGTCGCAGAAGCTTCTTTGACCATTGCAGGTAATTTCGGTGCAGATATTTAAAGGATTTTTCTTCACTTCTCTTAAAACCATACTCTCATCCTTGGAGGATAGCTTTTTTGCTCGGGGTACACGCTGTTTGTTGCCAATTAATCCATTTTCTTTATATCTAGAGATTATATCATGTACCGTCGATTTACTTTTTTTTACCAATTTCGATATTTCGCGCTCAGATTTTCCTTCCAAATGCTGCTCTATAACTATTTTCCGTTCTTCCAAGGTGGACTGTTTAATACTACGCGGCATTTTACAAAATACTTTAATAACCTTCACTGAATGCTTGACCAGATAACAATGACCAATAATTTTGGAAATTAATACAGAAAAAGTAAAAACAACGGTATACTTGCCGTTGCCCATTGCTTGCCCGACTTTCAATGTGAGCCTGAAAAGTTGCATTTTCTCAGTTAAGCTTTATGTACATTTTATAACGGTACTTGGAATAAATTTTTGTTGTTGTTTTTAAATAATTGAGTTTTTGTGATAAAACAGAAAACACTGAGAGCTGTTTTCTTTTATCAGAACTTGGATATTGCGACTAGAAGTATTAGCATGCTTCTGCCCGACTTTCAATGTCAGTGACTGTATATATATGTATATAATATTTTTTTATGTTTATTTCCTAGCACTATGAATACAATGTGCAATAATGAGACATTGGCTGTAAATTATTTTAAATAACAGAAAATTCATGCAAAACATCATCGTCATCATCAACACTATAATTCTTTCAGCTTTGGTCTACATATAAATACATACATACATAATTTGCAAATACTCGTGGTACCAGTGTTGCCAGAAGTTGTCAAAAAAACATGCCAAAAAAAGTGCAATTTGCAAAAAAAAAAAGTGCTAAAACTGAAATAATCAACAATTGTAATACTGCGGGCACTTTACGCCTTATATTCAATATCAAACACATTTTCATAGGCCATACATAATCGAATACGGAAAAAAGTTAACGCTTAGAAGGATTCATATTAGACCTAAGGTATCTTTGGCCAAATTCGTTTTGGGACGTTTTATAACTTTTGAGCCATGCCCGTCTGTCTATCTGGCTGGTCAACATGGTAACTTCCGTCAACCACTACTGATCAAAATGAAATTTTGTCATTGACTATTATTTAAACAACCTTAGTTTATGGGGCGTAATGACCCCCCTCCTTCTGGTACTACATCCCATTCAAATGTTAAGCAGACAATTGGCTGGAAGTCATGATAAATACCCCAAAAACACAACACATCCTAAATTAATAACAAGATAATATTTTACACATGTCACTCTGCTATTGAAAAACAAAAAAAATACATAAATCAATTCATGCACAGAAGTTAGGCATGTGTTTAAACTGAATTGTCTATTATTCCGACAAAAAACAACCATTTTTCAATTAGACCCATCCTGACGTTGTAAGCTTGTAGTATGAACTTCTCATAAATTAACTAAAAACATAAACCTTTTTTAATCGAACTCGGAACCAAAGGATAACTAAGTTGAGGGTATGTTTAAGACGGTTTACCCGACTGAAATTTCTGAACTTGTTTCGAGTTAATTTTTTAAATTTCCTATTTTTAAAAAATTTTATTTGCTTAAAGCAAATTTTTTTATCAGATTTTGAAAAATATGACTTAAATTCGTATATTCGTATTCATATTCAAAAATAATAAAAATTAATAATCAAAAATAATATTTGTGTAAAATTTCATATATGAAATCCATAATAAAATTAATATAATATAATATTTACGACTAAAATTAAATTTGTATTACTCAAATATAAACTCAAAAGCAGTTAACCAAGTAACCACGTTAATAAAAGCTGTTTCCGTTTCTTTAACTTATTAAAGTAATTAGACGGTTGAGTTGTCCAATCGATTTTGACCAGTAATGATCCTAGAGACAAATTTACAAATCGACAAGTTTATTTTTGGGTTTTAGAGGCATGTTCTCCGTACATCAAAATTAATGAAATTGTTTATAAAAAGTATGGACCAACATACTTTTGCAGTAAGGGATTTTTTAAAATCCAACTCGCGTACATGTTTACCATTGATAGTTTTATATTTGTTAGAACTCCTAGCTGAAAATAAGGATTATTTCAGAGTTTAGTTCCATTATAGAAAAAAAACAATTTTTCGACAAAAAAAAATGCTAAAACTGAAGCGAAAAATGTCAAAAGTTGGCAAAAATTACCCAAAAAGTGATAAAAAGCATTTAGCATGTTTTTTAAAAAAAAAAGTGCAGAAGCTTTAAAAAAAAGAGCTAGAATTGCACTTAAAGTGCTAAACTGGCAACACTGCGTGGTACCATGTGAAGTGAACATAATATTTGTAGTACTTTATCTTTTCTCTTCACATATATATATGTTCTCTTTCTTTGGTACACTTATTGCTGCGGCTACTTCTCGATGGTATTTGCAGAAACAAGCGATTACTTCTCTTTCACTGCTTGCGCTCTGAGAGAGAGAGTACGTGTATTTGCTCTATCCGACTTCGAGTTTAACATACGCAGGAAAATGTTATTCATTGCAGACCTTTAGTAGCTGATATGTGATTTTTTTATCACAGGATTTTCAATTAATATTTGGCTTGAATTTTCGAATTTTTTAATTGAATTGAATAATTATTTTTTTCTGTGTAGTTTGATCATCGACATAGAAATCCAAAATCCACGAATTTGGATTTCTTTTGAGTTGTATTTATAGATTTTAGAAATTGGATTACCATTTTTGAGTAATATACGAAAACAATGTGAGCTGATCACAGAGAAACCACACGCAATCGTGTTTTCTTTTCGCACAAGCAAAAGAAAAATATAACGAGTCTTCGTGCTTTGAGACTCAAAGTTTGAGTCGAAAAAACGACATTATGAGTGTAAAGCAAAAAAAAAGCAAAACAAAATTGAAAATAGTGAAGAGAAGAAATTTCAATTCTTTAATTTTGCGTGGGATAACAACAATGGAAAACAAATATTTGTTTTAGTTTGAAAATTGAAACAATTCTTAGCATTCAATCTTTAGAACTGAATTATTTAATTTTTATTTTTTTTTGTTTTTACATTATAGAATTTTAGTAGTGAATTATTTAATTTTGGAACGAAGTTCCTTATCGCACGTTGCGGGATGGGGGCTAAATGAAAAATTTGTAAATAACTTTTTTTAACTACTTTATTACAACCCATTATTATCAACTATATTGGCTTCTTTTGGTTTGGTTTAAAGGGAAGTTTTCTAGGTGGAGCCTGTTTATTACATATTGTAGTTTTGTACCCAATAAAAAGTAAACTTAGAAAAGCCAAAGTCCATGACTGGCAAATCCATGAAACACAACCCTCAGCATGGAATTAAATTTAGCAGCACTTTAACACTCATACTTTTGGTTTGTGTCCAGAATAACATATTTCTTCTTTAATGGGAAATTTTCTAGGTGGAGCGTGTTTATTACATATTGTAGTTTGAACCACAGATAAAGCAATTAACTAGATCTCGCACATGCCGTGGGAAATTTCTTGTTCAATGGGATATTTTCTAAATGGAGCTGAATGCAATAATTACAACGTTTGATCCCAAACAAAATATACCTTGCTAGATGTATTTAGAACAGGTGCTAAATGAAATGAAAATAAAAGAATCCCCTACCTAATAGGTGTGGTACGCAACATCAACAGGGATTTTATTTTTGTTTTGTGGTCCGTTGCTCTCAAATTCGACAAAAACGAACACCAACAATAATAGTAAACAAAAAGACACACAATCAAAATAACAAAATTTGAACTTGAAAGTAGGGAACACTACACATAAAAAAATTAAGTTAGTTGTTCGAATAGCGCAACCTTGAAAATTATACTTTTTTGGTATGTATCAAATTTCCCACAGTGTTGAATAAACGTCAATGAAAGTTATGAGAAACTTCAATGAGAGTCGCAAAACAACAACACAGCACCTAGTGGTAGTACTTGACAACGCCTGTGCGAATTGAATACCGAATAAAAAGTAAATTGAGAAAAGCCAAAGTGAAAGAAGTTTAAAACAATAACATCTTAAACAAGTACCTTTGCTTAAAAAAGTAAATTTTCTTACAAACAGTACATTTTCTTAAAAAAAGTAATTTTTTAAATAAGTACCTTCTCTTAAAAAAGTACATTATCTTTTCTTAAAACACTAAATTTTCTTTACAAAAACCTCTTAAAATTGAATCTGTCCTTTCGTACAAAAAAGCTTTTCTTAAAAAAAAAAACTTCTCTTACAAAAAATACATTTTCTTACAAAAATTCCTTTTCTTAAAAGTACCATTTCTTAAAAATAAAGTACCACATTTTCTTTTGTTTTCTTGAGATAAGAAGCCTTCCTGAAAATAAGTAAATTTTCTTAAAAAAATAATCTTCTCCTAAAAAGAGTAGAACTTCTTTAAAAAGTACCTGTTCTTAAAAAAGTATTTTATGTAAAAAAATTCATACCCTTATGCTTTTTCTTAGCTTAGTGACGGCGACACTATAGAGTATTCAGCCATGAAAAAGCTTCTCAAAATACCGTTCGGAACCGGTGTAAACATGTAGGACCTAATCAGTGAGTGTAGAACTAGAACGCGCACAGCTTACTGGTTTGAGAGAAGCTCTCCCTAATCCTTTCACGGGATGTAACGGGAAACCATTTTTTTTTTATTTTAATAAAAGAAGTACATCTCATCAAAGAAAGGACCTTTTCGGGAAAATATAACACATATTCTTACAAAGGGGGCCTACAAATATACTTTTTTTTTAAAAATACATTCAATAAATAAAAAATTTCTTAACAAAAGTTTATCATTTTACAAGATCCATATAAATTACAGTATTTTTCAACAGGCGCCTTAGTTGTTTTGGAACTGACTAGTATATAATACATAGCGGAAGGAACTTCGTTCCAACCGGGTGTCCCCTGACACCTCATGTAATTTTTATTTATGTATATATTTTTAGTTTTACATTGTATGTACTTATTTGTTTTGTTAAAATAAATGAATTTATCGCTTAAGCCCAATGCATCATTTTCTATTTTTCCATTTCATAAAAAAAAATTTGCCACCTTCGCCTATGGTGGCAAAAACTGTGATTTTCTTTGAGTCACGAGCATCGGTTTCGTTGTTTCTTTACTCTAGCAGAGATAAACATACAATCGTACTGTGACTACGTCGTTTTTTTTTGGTTTCTGTTCGTTGTTTTTATTCTCCGACACACAACTTGAACATTGCCGTTTTATTTTCTACTTGAGCAAAATCAAACAGAAAATGGATTTGGATCGCTGCTCTAACATGAACTCATTTGTATTTTTTTGAGTACTCAGCGACAGATTATGATTTACAAAAATGCGCTAATCCAAATCCAGAAGAGATCAAAATTGTTTGTGATTTGAGTCGTCTTCGTTGAGTACATTCAAACACGGTCAATCACGGATATATTAGACAAAAATAAAGAATGCGAGTCGAAGGAAATTTGGCTCTCTCGCAACATTCCCCAACATATTACGATCTTATGGAAAGAAACCTCAGAATACAGAATTGGAGAAAGAATGGATTTTGTAAACATGTTGGATGACTGGCCAAGATACAAAGGTCCAAATGGACCAGAGCTTATTAGCACTGATTTTGAAACTCGTTATCAAAGAAAATAAAACATGCTGTTCCAAAAAATGAATGATTTTGAAAATCAGTTTAATGAAGCATTTTTAGTGTCACAAATAAAGGATTTTTGTGTATTTATAGCGAACAACTGCATCAATTTTTTAGATTTCATATTTTATTTTAGACAGATGTAATATTAATTTTTTACTTTCAGATTCAAAACACTTTTTTTCTATTTGATTCATGCGGTAGTATACCGCCGCGCATTAACAAAACATTCACTTTGTTAATCTAAACAATTTTAAACAGGGAGAAGACGAACTATGAGAACTAGCCATTAAGGAAGCGCTAAAACTTCAGTGAAAAATATTTGTTATTGGCGAATTTATATCAAATTTGACAGAATTCTACGTGTTCTTAAATCGTATGTTATATAACGTAACTTCTCTACTTAGAGCAGTAGATTTAGTTATAAAAATATGCTTTGTATTTAACTTAGAGTATTCGGTTAAAAGCAAATACGTGTGTATTTTTTTGCAAGAATTTGCAAAAATACAAAACATTCTAAGTAAATTTACAAACAAATAATGTCAACAACGAATCAACTTGACAAAAAGTCCACACATATCTGCTCATTTTGCGACAGCATATTTAAAGAATCGAAAGATTTCCTTAAACATTTAAAAGATGAAAACAAAGCTCCTGTGGTTTATAAATACTTATGCCTCTTCAATAAATGCAACAAAAGTTTTAAAAAAATTTTTAAATTTAAATCACATGTAGTTAAACACAATGGAATGTACAATTTTTCAGAAACTGTGTGTACTCCAAAAACAGAAATGTCTAAGTTAGAAAATAAAACAGATGAAAAAGATATGAACTCATGTTAAAATATACAACCACCTATTTCTCGCAACATAAAAGAAAACTTTGATATAGCAAGCATAAAAAATCAATTGAAAAAATTTCAATAACATTTATATTGAAACTTCATTCGAAACCCAACACTTACTTACTTACTTAACCGGTCTCGGACAACCCCTGGAGGTCAGGGACCTTACAAAACGAAGATAACATATTTCGCCAACCTGTTCGATCTTTTGCTTTATATCTCCAGTTGGCAATACCAAGTGTACGCAGGGATTCGTCACCCTGATTCCTCCAGCGGAGTCTTGGTCTTCTTATTTTTCACCTTCCTTCGAGTTCGGTTTCGAAAACCCTTCGTGCTGGTTGGTCTTCATACTGGAATGGCCTAGTCAGCGCAATCGTGTTATTTTGATCCGCTTAACTATGTCAATGTCAGGATAAAGCTCATGGTTCATGCATCGCCGGTACACGCCGTTATGTACTATAGGGCCATACATTTTTCGGAGTATTTTTCTCTCGAAGACTCCTACAGATGTTTCGTCTGCTTGCGATAGGACCCAGGATTATGCGCCATAAAGGTTGAATGAGAGTCTGGTACAGCTGGACTTTTGTTACTCGAGAGAAGGCTTTATCTCTAAAGTGCTTGCTTAGCCCAAAATAACATTTATTCGCAAGCACAATTCTCCGGTTGATCTCAAGCCCAACACTACTACACTAAATATTATTGATATTCAAAAGGACGTTCAAACAATGTTGCATCGTATATTTGAAATGTTTGAACGCTTTTCTGAAGATATTGACTCTGAAACAAATGTGTATTTAATGAATTGATACTGCTACTAACAAATCCTTTTGACGATATAATGCCAAAATATATGGCAATGTCTTTCGTGACATACGTAACATTCGCAGAGTTTTTACAACATTCAAATTATTCTATCTCGTGAACTGTTGAACATAGAGCTATAATTTTTTTTTGGAAAAATTATTTAGCTTAAGCTTAATTAAAATCAGTGATTTAATTGAAAAAAAATTACTGAATTTTGGCTGTAAAAATGGTGTAATTTGTCGTGACTGACGTAACGCATTTGTTCGCCAATAATTCAGGTCACTTTTCAAATGGCATTTCTCTAAAAGTTTCAATGTGAAGTTTATTTTTTTTGTCCGGATATCTTCTTCTATGTCTATAGTTTAGAATACAATCAGTATAAATGCGTCAAAAAATTATGCTCAAAAGATGTTGAGGTTTGAGCGAAATAAGTTCCGTGACTGACGTAACATTTTTGGTATTGAACAATTCTAATACGTTAAGATACATTCTGAAGCCGGTGTACATGTAATTGTATATCATTGTGTTTGATTTTTTGTTAGTTGGTATGAGTTCCGTATTTTAGGGTATGTTTGGGCGGATGATCACCATCATCACCATCCATCATCTTCGTACGCTATTGTAAATTGTACGAAAATGAGGAATTATAAAAAGACATTGCCATATGCTTTTCAAAAAATACAATCATTAAAAGTTTTCTACTTTAAAAGAAAATAATATAGAGCGTTGTTTATGCGACATACAATTTCAACTGAAAACGTATTTTGAGTTGCCAAATATTTTAAAGCTGACTCTAGAAAATATCAAGAGCATTTACTCTTCTGGCCGGTTAAATCATATTATTTGTGGAGAGATGTGGAAAAAGAAAACTTTCTATATTTTTAAATTTTCTAACTTTTTCTATATTTTGATGATTTTCAAATAAATGATGCACTTCGATCTCTTCAATTTTCAGTTTGTGGTATACAGTATTATCCAATTCCGGTTATATCACAGCATCAGTTATCTCATTTGAAAAATATTTTTTGTTGCTGGTATTATTAATACTAAGGATATTAAATGTTTTGGAAATTCCGCTGCGTTTAATTGATTAGTCGAAGTGTTAGCAGATCTAGAAACTAACGGAATTTAGATTAATTTAAACAAGGAGATTTTTCGTATTCACTTTTACCTTGGCCAAATAGTGGGAGACAATTTATAATTGAATGAGGTGTTAGGATTTCGGATAGGTTTTCATGGTAAATGTTACTACCGAATATGTGCAGCAACAAAAAATGATTGTCAATTTAATTATGTAGAGGTAAAAGAAAATATTAGAGACCGAAAGAAGTATAACGAAGAATTAATAAATATTTCTAATGGAGAATATGGAATAGTTATGGAATAGTTTTCAGAATTATTATATTACCGATAATAAAGCTTGTGACATTACGCACGATATTGTCCTCGGTGTATATATTAGTACTCGTATATATATGTTACACATGAAAAAAAATGTTTTACTTTAGAAGCTTTTAACTATAGAAAGCAAATTTGGGCGTCGGTGGTACAATGGGTAGTATGCGCGCCTATTGTACTTGAGATCCTGGGTTCGATGCCTGCTCTGACCACCTTAAATTTCATTCGACGGCGGTCACCTCGCATGGTGACGGCGACACTATCGAGTTTTTAGCCATGAAAATGCTTCTCAATAATACCGATCGGAACCGGTGTAAAACTGTAGGTCCCAATCATCAGTGGGTATAAAACTAGAAGGCGCACAGCTCACTGGTTGTGAGAAGCTCTCCCCGATTCCTACATGGCATTTAATGGGATACTATTTATTTATTTTTTATAAATGTTTAACTCTGGACTAATGAAAATTGGCAACATAGGTAATCCAATCACAAAGGCTCAAATGAAACAAAATAATATTAAAATGAAAACAGCTGAAATAAAGCTTTTTTTACATGCAATATTGCTTATTATAGAGGATTAAGTCGATGAAAGGGATTCGGTTTTCACATTTTTAGTGAGTTTTGTTAAAATGTTTGACCTAATATTGCTAGATGAGTTTAATGACGATATTTTGGCAAATCTAACATATTTAATTTCTAGGCATAGTAAATTTTATGTCCAAAATTTTAATGAGACGCTTAAACCAAAACATCATTTTATGATACATTACCCTGCTATTATAAAACAATTAGGACCATTTAAACATTTGTGGTGTTTTCGATTTGGAAGAAAACATCAAGTTTTCAAAAGATAAGCTTAACTTTAAAACACAGTCTGCATTTTTCGATGAATGTTATTGGGAACAGTTTTTTTCAAACCGATTTCTCAACATTTGTAAACACTATCAATGCCAATTTAACTCAACTGCCTTACTACCCCTTACTTTGCACAACTTTGATCAAAGGCTTTAAAGTAGATAGTGTGGTATATAAAGGAACTGTTTATAATAAGTTTAGTTACGTAAAATGGAAAAGTGTCATCATAATAATCCTAAAAATATTTTATGAATCTACAGAAAACATTTACTTAATTGGTCAGGAAATAAAATCGAAATTTTCCGAAAAATTTGAGTCTCATGTAATTTTAGATACATGTGATGCATATTATATCAAAACTATTGAAAGCGTATCGCTTCCGACTAACAAATACGTATTGAATACATAGTATTGAAATGATTTAAGATTTTAATATTTTCTAAATTTTTTTGTGTTATGTATTACAAAATCTTGTATCAGTTATTTCAAATGTGATTTCGTTGTTGCTTCAACAATTTAATATTTCAAACAACACTTTTTACTTTCGATAATCAAAAACTTTGTCGTCAATCCAAAGATAAAAATTCTTGAAACAACAACTTTAATTTTTACAAAATCAACCGTTTTCGCGCTGTTTCTTCAACAGCTAGAGCTTGTTGGGTACGATTTAACCAACAAAAGTTGTTGAAATTAAATGTAAAATTTTTGGAATTATTCCTTTTTTTCTGTGTGTAAGTATTGTGGCCGTCGGTGGTGCAATGGTTAGTGTGCGCGACTCTTGTACATGAGATCCTGGTTTCAAACCCGGCTCTGACCACCTTCAAATTTTCTTTCGGCGGCGGCCACCTCGCATAGTGACGGCGACACTATCGAGTATCTAGCCATGAAAAAGCTTCTCAAATTACCGTTCGGAATCGGTGTAAAACTGTAGGTCCCAATCAGTGAGTGAAAACTGGAAAGCGCACAGGTCATTGATTGTGAGAAGTTCTCCCCAGTCCCTTCATGGGATGTAATGGGAAACCATTTATTTTTATTTATTTAAGTATAGTATATTGTGGCTTAATATATGTAGGTGCAAAATTGTAAAAAGAAAAAGTAACTGTACGGTAGCCTCTTGTAAACCTCAATTAGCAAATATATGAAATAATGTTCTTTAATAACTTCAATATTATTAAATTAATGACGCCTCACTGTGCCAGCTGGGCTGTTCTTGAATAGGATTTCAACCTGTGATAATTTGATTTAGATTTACTCAACATATAATGACTATAATTTCATTAATGGAATTTCGTGTTGTCCGTAATTGAATTTAGTTTCATTAAATGCCACAGGCCCAAACCATCGCAAAGACTTCTTCGCTGCAACACAGTTGCTTAGCGA
Source organism: Phaonia tiefii (assembly GCA_963931995.1). NCBI lineage: Eukaryota > Metazoa > Arthropoda > Insecta > Diptera > Muscidae > Phaonia > Phaonia tiefii. The sequence continues at coordinate 132,443,731 of OZ008368.1, forward strand.
TACCACATCGTCAGCGGTGAAGTCACTGATGTGCACCATGCAATATCAAGTTACGGGAGTTGGACATGTGATGCGCAAGTCAGCCATCGAGCATCTCACTCAGTCACTCTGTAAACGAGAATAAAAAGTGTTTATCGTAATGACTAAACGTTTTACATAAATTACATAGCGGAATGAAAGGAAATTCATTGTATTAAATTATTATTAAAAACTTGTGATGGGATCATATACTGATTGAAACCGATCAATTCCATACGAGCAACGTAATACTCTAAAGCAAATCAATTAAAAATCCCAATACTGAATCTGAACCACATAAATAAATATTCGCTACATAGCAATTGTAGAAAAATTGAGCCAGGGCATGGATTACTTTCTACTCCTCGGCGTTGAACTTCGAGCGTGGCGCCAATAAGTCAATTTGGCATAATCTTAACAACAAAAGCTAAATGGCCAACACCAAACATTTACATATCTGTATTGAGTCGACAGCAAGTGCGAGTGTGGGGCAGCATGAATAAAAAATAAGACTACATTAATTGAGCACGGAGGATATACGAGTGCCAACGCACTACATGCTCCACGGTCAGTTGATCCGTTATCAACTACAGACAGACTGAGGTATAAAATATAGAACTGAACAACATAATGGCAATTTTTCATCATAACTATACCGGGGTAGTGGCAAAACATTCCATATCCTTTGGATTGCACTGATCGAAGAGTGTCGCTGTTATAATGCCCACACTTTTGTGTCAACATAAACATTTAGGAGAATTTTGTATTTACGTTTATTTGTTGTTTCCCTTTTTCGATTCTCTTCATTACCTCCAGAAGCCATACACGAAACATAAGCACTGCCAAACAAAAGACTTGTAGTGGCTGCTGCACATTCGTCGGATATTGGATGTTTATTTCCCTGCTGCTGAGTCTGCTACTGATTACGAAACGAATACCCAAAATTAAATGTAGTGAATAAAAAAACTGAAGAGAATACATATGCATATATGTATACACTGTTGTGGAAGAAAACAAATCCATTAGGTTGGCATGTAGTGGGCATGTAACGACGCCAGAACATGCATGATTATGGTAAAATTTAATTTATATACGATTCGTGGGTACTTGTGGATGCAACATCCAAAACAGAGTGACATTTAGTTCCAATTATTGTTCAATATTAAGTCTGTTCGCGTACTGGATAATTTGTACAAATTATTACTATTTCTTACTTGATAGTGTTCGTTTACACCAAAAAGCCAGTAACGAGAGAGCAAGAGAGAGATTATTTTGACAGTTCGATAATAGAGAACTTGCAAGTTTTTACTGGAGAAATTTTTGCCAGTAAGAATTTGCAAGTAATAACATATGTTTTGAAACATATGATTTGTGTAAACAAACAAAATTAGAAAATATAAAGAGTATAAAACAACAAATTAATCTTTGGAATCTTACATTTTAAGATAAAAGGTGATTGTTCAATGCTCTGTAATTAACCTTTAGCTATTTCTTTTAAAAAAGAATACAGTTTTGGTGATTTGTAGTATTTTGTACGAACTACGTTTGTTGGTTCTCACAATGTTTACATTGCAAATCAGCTGATTACATACAAAAGTTCTTATTTCTTGCAAGTTTTTACTGGATGTCGTTCACGTACTTTTTGTGATATTTTTTACTCAGAGAGCACAATCATTCTTACTCTCCGAAAACTAGTTACTTGATAATTTTTACTGGAAAAGTAAAACACGGCTATAAACTTAAAATCAACACGGCTATAAACTTAAAATCATCATTTTGCATTCATAAACATAGAATTTTACACTTATTAATTCATAAAAATCCTTCCTTCTTAGAAACAACTTTGAGAGGACACTAACACAGATATGATTTAATCAATACAAAGGTGTTTCGAAAATTTATTTTCGTCGAAACAATTAATTAAGAAACTGAAAATAATATGTGATTTTTTTTGTAAAATAGAGTGTAATGTCCATAATGCTAATATTTCCTAAAACTTGTCCAAAGGACTAATTTTCAGCAAACAAAACGACATACGCCCATTGGGCAACTAATTTTCTTAACATTTTGAAGACGGACTGGACTATATGTTAGATCGAAATAATAAAAGTTTTTCATAACAGCAAAGACGAACTAATGGAGCCAATACAGTGCTAGCACGCAGTCGGACGGGGGTTCGAATTCCCCTTTGAACTGTAGGCACATACAATCCAGGAAATAAAGAAATTTTGTTGTAGACTCCCGGATTTAACAAATATAAAAATGTAAACAAATATTTTGAATGGACTTATGGATGGCCAAACAGAAAAAACCCCCATAGGGCCAAAGAAACAAAATGGAATTACAAATGTCAGTCAAAGTTGTTAATAATACTAAAGCACTCCAGTTGTTATTGGAGGACCAGCCTCTTAACCCGTTTGACGCAAAACGTCAAATATTTCTTGGCCCAATATTTTTGTGTGGCAAACAACAAAACAGCTGATTTTGGTCAAACAAAATTATTTGCCATCAAATAAAAATGTGCTCAATGTGGCCACAGTGTGACCACTAACGAGCAAATAGTTTTCTCTTTTTTGAGCAAACATTTATTTGATCTTACAAAAGAATTGTAAGATCAAACAAAGATCAAACAATGGTAAATAACAGGTGATATAAGCAGTGTTGTCAGCTTTTACAACTCAAATTATAAAAGGGCATAGTTTGAGCTTTGTTAATCTGTACTAACTTTTCAAATCGGATCTAAACCGACTAAGCTGCGACTAATTAGGATCATTTGGCCATATTTAGAATTTTGAAGCTACTGAAAATGTTGTTCTAATCTCCACCGTCAGACCTTACAATTATGCTAGGTGATTTTAAAGCAAGCTTGTCGAACTCGCAAAAAAGAATTTAAAAAATATTCGACAATATTTCAAAATTTCAACTTAGGATATCTCAATAACTAAGCGAGTTATCAAAAAATTTTATTTAATTTTTTTTTGTCTATTTTAACTTCGTTTATAACAAAAATATATTAGAGGCCACATAAATCGCTTAAGGTGGCTCATTCAGCACAATATCTTTCCGTATATCCGAATTTGGAGGTCCATAACTCCGAAAATTAGGGCCGTCACCAAAATTGGCTATTACAACTTTTTGCTTAAAACAATGAGTTGTACCTCAAGCCAGTAAGCTTTTTTGGCTATGCCAGTGGGAGCTAATCTTGCCCAAATTTGCTTTTAAGATTTCTTCTCTTCCAAAACTAACTCCGACTCTTCCCCACAGCATAAAATCATACTATTTAAAATATTTTTTGTAGTTTGTTTAAAAATTGACACCGTCGCTGCTCCACCGCATAAAACAAGAAAACATTCATCCTCCAGCATAATATTTATTTGAAATATTTTCTTGCAGTTTGTTTAAAACTTTTGAAAAAAAAATTGTATTTACTGCCAATTTCTTTCGAACTTTTCAGAAAACAAATTTCCGTTTTCTGACAGCTTGCTTAAAATTTTTGAGAAAACAAATTTGTATTTTTTGGTAAGTTGATCAAACAATTATTTGTTTCAAATATTGGTTCCAGTGTGACCACAGGACAAATGTATTTGCCCTACTGTTTATTTGATGCTAGTTGATACCTGTTTAATCAAACAAAAAGAGGCAAATAAATGTGCATAGTGTGAACACAAAATCAAACCTGTATTTTGATTTGACAACATTTTAAGCAAATATGATGAAACATATTTTGATCAAATATTTGCCCAATCTGACCGTACATGTATTGTTCATTTTCAACATTACAACAAGTTCAATATATTCATTTAGAAATAATACCTCTGTCAAATAAAGGGGGTTTCAACACAGACGCTACAAAAGTAAATCGATAGGGACAGCAAACGACGCCATATTTTTTCCCGCTCTTTTGACATTTCTCTTCAGTAAGCTTTGCCATTTCATCATGGAAAGACATAAGAGCCAACAACGAGTCGAAATTATTAAAATTTACTACCGAAATTTGGAGTCAGTGGCCTCAACTTTAAGAGCGCTACGTCCAATTTCATTATCTTCAGCGATGAGGCTCATTTCTGGCTGAATGGCTTCGTCAATAAGCAAAATATGCGTTATTGGTCAGACAGCAATCCACACGTAATCCATGAGTCATCATTGCATCCCGAAAAAATTACGGTTTGGTGCGGTTAATGGGCCGGCGGCGTCATTGGGCCGTACTTCTTCCGTGATGATCAAGACCGGCACATTACTGTGAATGCGAATCGCTACCGTTCAATGATAACCGAATATTTTTGGCCGCAATTGGATAATATGGACTTGGAGGACATGTGGTTCCAACAGGACGGCGCCACACAGCGAATGCCACAATCAATTTATTGGAAACCAAGTTTGGTGAACGTGTTATCTCACGAAATGGCCTAGTCGATTGGCCGCCTCGGTCGTGCGATTTGACGCCGTTAGATTATTTCCTGTGGGGCTACGTCAAGTCTATTGTCTATGCCAACAAGCCAGCGACGATTGATGAACTTCTTACGAATATCGATCGTGAAATTGCAGCAGTATCGGCCGATTTATGCTTGAAAACCGTCGAATATTGGGTGCAGCGTCTGGACTTCTGCAAGCGTCTGGCATCGAACGTACTTTCACAGGAATAAAGAATTTCATTGGTCTCTAAAACCGGTTTTGGTTTATTTAAAAAAAACTTTTGTAGCACTCTTATTGAAAAACCCTATATTTATACATTAAAATCCCGAATATCCGGATCAAATAAAACCAGGGGTATTCCGTATAATCGAAAATCCGGATAATCGATTTCATAGCAAATCAAACAGTATTTAAATTTTAATAATTTGTTATTATGTACTATGTAATGGGTCGCACACTGGGGCCAGTCCATACAGGGTTGTGCTCAAAACTCAATTTTTAAAATTTTCGAATTTAAGAAAAATAATACTAAAATATCCCATCCCTGGTGTAAAAATTGAGTCGCTAACTGCAACAAGCTGTTAAGTACATCAGCTCAAACTTAGCTGATTGCGGTCAATAACTGGTGTTTTATAACATACGCAAATTAAAGGTGTATTTTCAAATATTTATTTCTGCCGTTTAATGATAAAATTTTTTAAAGTGAATTATGTTGTCTATCAATAAAGATATGGCAATTGTTTTATATATTTTTTTTAATGAATAAGTTCATCGGCCTTTGATCTATAGCTAATAACTTTTGGTAGCGTAAATTTTATTGTGGTGATTTTTTTAAAGTACATTTTTTGCAAAAAGCGTAGAGTTATATTTCTAAATAATTTGTACATAAGTAAACTAAGAAGGCCAGCAATACAGCTTTGCGAATTTTTGAAAAGAAAATTGTTGTTACTTATGTGGGGGTTGCTTCGGTTCAATGTAATACTTATAATAATTATCGTCATAAGCTGTAGGTACTCAAAACTTAACGTAACGTAACGTACAGTATTATCATATACTATTGATTGACAATAAAATCAGAATAAATGACTTCTATGATATTATTTCAAACAAATCTACAATATCCATCAAAAATCAAGACTTATGTGAGATTTTATTCAAAAGTGATGAGATATCACTGAAAAAAAAGTTTGCCGACCTAGAACAGTATATTTCGAGCCAAACTAACTGTCCAAACTCTAAAAGAGATGGGCTGAAAATCGCATTGTGTAACTTTCGGAATGCGTTTATGTCAAAATGGGATAAATGCAACAGGCACAAGACCAGGTTTTGATATCATCATATATCAGTGTTAAAGTGTTTACCAGTGTAATAAGTGGAAAGTGAAAAATTTGGTCTCGAACATTATTGAATTTGGTTTCAGACTACGAAAAGTGCGGAAAAGTGAAAAGTAGGAAAAACTCAAACTCCCAGTTGACATCAAATTCAGATTTCAACTTGTGGGGTATAGACTCCAAAATCGCATCGAAAAATCGAACTGTGTAAACACAATTAGTGCTAAAAATTTAAAAGTGCTAAACACTACGAAAGAGTGCTAAAAAGCCGAAAAAGTGCTAAAAAGGCGAAAAGTGCCAAAAAAGGCGAAAAGACCCGAAAAGGGCAAAATTACTAAGAAAATAAGACAAATCTGGTAAGTGCAAAAACTGAAAATTTTACATATTGAGAATAAAATAAAGTGAAAATAGGGCTCCAAAATGGATGACCCAGAAGACGACAATAGTCGGAAAAGGAAAAGGGAAGTTGCAAACTTATCGGATAGTGACAGTAAATTGGACACTATGGACATTAAGAGTCTCATAGAAAAAGTTGGCGGCCTAACAGCAATGGTCGAGGAACTAAAAAATTTTTTAAAAAAACCCAAACGGAAGTGGATTCTAAAGACAAAAGATTAAAAGAGTACAGAATCATGTTTGCAAATTCTGATACGAACAGATTCAGCATATTAAGTGAAGAATGTGAAGAAAATGATATGATGGAGGCCGATGCCGTAGGCCCCATCGAAGATAATGTAAATGAAGGAGGAAATTGGCATTCCGTAGCCAATAGGAAAAAGAGGGTAATCCGAAAACTCCGCAAGATTCAGAAGAGTTCCCTTTGATAGGAAGACAAAATAATCAACGCCAACAACCGATGTACCAGAGCAACTACAACAACAACAGCAGCAGCTACAACAATGAGAAAAACAACAGCGTGAACAAGCGCAGAAATAATATCCCTAACAATAACACTGATAATATAAGTTTTCGGACAAATTGACTGGCGTTTTTGCGCATAAAATTTTTTCGTTGAAGATAATAAATAGGGACACGGTAAACCTTCAGGTCAAGGATAATGAGGACCATGGTAGAGCACGGGATTTCCTATCGGGGGGAAAATATTCATTTTTTACTTACACACCAAGGGATCTTAAATCCTATACGGTGATTATAAAGGGTTTGTCCGATACCTATGATATAGAAGATGTGTCGGAGTATTTGAAATTGACGGGAATCGAAATGAAGGTTCAAAGAATAGTGAAACTGAATGGAAACCGATGGCTACTACAAGTGAGTTGCGACTCTGACATGCGATCGATATATACTATGAAATATATACTCCACTGCAAGGTGACAGTGGAAAGATTCAGGCAAAAGGGGCTGGTGCAGTGCAAAAACTGCCAACGTTACGGGCATATATCGTCGAACTGCGAGATGTCATATAGGTGCGTGAAGTGTGGCCAATCGCATGGCCCGGGGAATTGCAAGATCCCCAGCGGTGAATCCAGCGCAGCTGAGATAGTCGCGGACCCGATCACGGGTCAATTCTTGAAGCGCAATGCGCAGTTAATACGGTGTGTGAATTGCGACCGGGATGGCCATGTTGCCAGTGACAAGAACTGCCCAAGGAGATTCCTAATTAAGAAGAGGCTGGATGACAAGCGCGCAAAGGCCCGCCCTGGGCCGAGCGAATATACGTATGTACCGGTAGTGTCAAACCGGAGAGCGAATGTATCATACGCGAATGCCCTTAGGGAAGGGCCGACTGCGCCGGCGGTGGCCCTCGAATTGGGGGGGAGAACAGTGTTGCAGCCCGAGCGCAAAATGCGTTTGCCGTACTACATTTATGGGAAAGGATATACTGACATGTATGACAAAAATAGGAGATTTCTACACCACATACTCGCAACTGCCGAGCAGAGACGAGAAGAGAAAGGCCTTATTCGGCCTATTGTTCAGTATTAGATTAAATGACTAGTTCATTTAATCTAATATTTCTTAATGTGAACTCTGTCGTCTCCAGGCAGAAAAGATACTATCTGCAAGTATTTGTAAATAGGGAAAAACCTGATATTGTCCTCCTGGCTGAGCATAAGCTCAGTAACAGACATATATTCGGGTTGAAAGGCTATGTGGTCTATAGAAAGGACAGGATAAACGGAAGGGGCGGGGGAACTGCCATCTGCGTGAGGGACACTATAAAGAGCGAAACGGTCTCCGTGGACACTGGGACCATTGAGAGTACCATTGCCCGAGTAAGGGGCCGAAGTGGTATACCGATTACTGTAATGGCACTTTACTTGAGGCCGCAGGAAACCCTGAGCGGAGGGGACTTGGACACAGTTGCGGGCACTGCGGGAAATGGTCACCTGATCGTTGGGGCTGATCTGAATGCGAAACACTCAGAGTGGGGAGGAGTATCTGCAAATGCTAGTGGTAGAGTGCTTTATGAGTGGCTCTTGACTGCCCCGAACTTAAAAGTACGACGAACAAACGGACCTACTAGGACGACACTGACGAGCTCATCATACATCATTTCATTTTTCATGACCTCCCCGGGTCTTGATATGGGGATGGCGGATAGAGCGGACAACGGTCTGCGGACAATGGAGTTCGAATCAGACCACAGAGCGGTACAACTAATGGTTGAAATCGAAAACCTCTGTGCCAATGAGAGGCGTAAGGTCTATGACTTTAAGACAATGAACAATAGAACATTTAATGACATACTAGAGGGGGAACTGACGGGACATGAACTACCGACGAACGTAAATGTGACAAGGCATGAAGTGGACAATGCAGTTAAGATACTGACGAACGCCAACAGAACTGCAATGGACTGATCCATCGGGAGGACTACGGTGGGAAATGGCGGAATGCCGGAATTACCGAAGGAGATACTTCATTTGATTGCTGAGGGACAACGACTTAGACGGCGAATCTTTAGGACGGACGACTACAACAGGGCGGTCACTCTGAGGGCCACCCAGAAGAACCTCTCGAGGATAATATCCCAAGTTATCGTGAAATTTGAGGAAAAACAACGTGTCGAGAAACTTTCGTGACTTTCTCCGAGGTGGTAACTGCTGACGGGGCATCCAGGGCCGAGGGGCCGGTGAAACTTTTCCAAATCTCGGAAATTGGGTCGGCGCTAAATGCGCTCAACCGTAAGAGAAGCAGCGGGGTGGATGGCGTCCCAAATTATGTGTTGAGAAGGACAGGGGAAGGATCATGGCGGTACATTACGATCCTCCTGAACCACTGTCTAAGTCTGGGGTATTTCCCACAAGAGTGGAAACACTCAAGAACCATCCCGGTGCTTAAACCAGGCAAGGACCCAACGGCTAGTTATAGGCCAATAGCTCTATTGTCCAATTTGGGCAAACTATATGAGCGTCTTATCTTTGATAGAATGCGCGAGCATATCGAGGATAAGGAAGTCCTGGGAGACTTCCAATTTGGTTTCCGGAAGGGCGTCTCGACGAACCACGCTCTCATGGCTCTTACCTACAAGGTGGTAAGAGGGTTCCATAGACGAAGCGCTACAATAGCGACTAGCTTAGATTTTAGCCGAGCCTTCGACTCGGTCTGGCAAGAGGGAATAGTCTACAAAATGCTACACTGAAAAAACAGATTCGTTGATTTCATGGAATTTCGGACATGATTTCAGTGAATTTTTACTATGATTTTTGGTCATAGAGTGAAATTATATGATATAACTAATTATAATTCGTTGTTTATGAGAAAGAAACTTTCGTTCATCCTGCAAATGTTTTGTTTGTTTCAGAGAAAAAATATGATAAGACGAATACAATAAATAACTAAAAAATTAGTTGATTGTCATAAGTTTTTGAGGTGATTCTTTGGTTTGTAGAATTTTTTCTTTGATTTTAACTATTTAAAATTGGTTGAAATACCTAATTCATTAGTTAATTTAAAGAAAAGATTTGGTATATCATATAATTAATTAAATTGAAATTTGATATATTATATAATTGTTTCGCTGATTTTACCACTTTTTAATTCGTAAAATTGTAAAATTCCTTGATTCAAATAATTTATTCTCTGATTATACAAAAATTATATTCTTGAAATCATAGAAAATATTGTTCAATTTAACCAATTGATTCAGTGTTTAATAGAACCTGCCACTGAAAAAAACCCAGTAAAATAAATTGAAAAAAAAATATTTTTATATATCGTTTTTAAATTTATTTATTTGAATTTATAAGTAATTACAAGTAGTTGTATCTTATCATTTGCTTATAAGTAAGTATTTTAATTTATTTTAGATAATATACATAGTCATATTTTTTATTATTATGTGTTTGCGTATAGTAAGAATATAAAATGATATACTTAAAAAAATACATACATACTTGCCCTACAATTAAAAAAAACACAACAAAAATCTCTTCATTTCATCCGTCTGTGGCGGTTTCATTGAAACTAGGACCAAAATAGTTCGCATAAATCATTGCGAGATTTAAATGACAATGTTTCGTTTTTCTTTGAAATATCCAATATAGATTTTCCAACAATTTTAGTTTGCAAAATTTGTTCCAAAGTCTTAAACATGAAAGGTACTAATTATTAAAAGACAAAAATCATTCTGAAATTCTCACCTTAGTTTTATTGTCGGTTAAAGTAATGTCAGTTGGCTGAATTTCAAATAAACTTTGGAGGGATGATGTTGGTGACGACTCCAAATTTTCACTAAAACTTGATGAAGATATCCAAGTAGGTACACTGGAACCCATAGATAGTGTATCAGATAGAGCAATCAAGGGAAATCCCTAAATACATTACAGATTACTAATATACAGCACGCTTATACAAACCAAGATTAAAAATTTTCTTACGTTTTCTTTTCGCCAATTTAAAAGACGACTCCGAAATTTAATACGAAGCCCGTATTTTGCACTTGGTATTAAATTTTGAATATCAATTTCAGTCATTTCTTTGAAACATTCTACATCGATGCCTTTTTCAATAATGTCCGATAAAAGTTCTTCACATCCCCAGTTAATTAAAAGTTGTTCAGGAACCAATACAACATTGGTTTCAATCGACTCGACCTGGTTGCCTGGTAAGGTTATAATTTCGATGTTGTCGTTATTCTGCGTAAATATATCTTGCGAACTCATTTTTTTCGCTTTCAACGATTTTTTTTAAATTTATATTTTAGAGAAATCACTAAATTAAATGATATATTAATTTTGTAATAACTAAGAAAAAATTCTTTGATTTTTCTAATGGCACCTAAGGAGTTATTCAATTTAGCTAATTTTTTCTTTGATTTTTAGAATTTTAGCCTATATCACAATTCTAAAAATAAATGAATGAATTTGTTGATTTGAATAATTCTTTATGTGGAATGAGGAAGATCAATGAATTGTTTCTTTGGTCCACAGTTTTTTTCCTCTAACAAACGGGACAATAATATCACAATTGTAAAACTCAAAGAATAAATTTGTTGATTTGAGTAACTCTTTATATGCAATGAGGAAGATCAATGAATTGTTTCTTTGCTATATAGTTTTTTTTCATACGCAGTGTACATTAGCGGGAATTTTTATCAGAAAAATAACGGACATTGACATAATTATAATGTGGCAATTATCACTGTTTTTCACAATATCACTGTTTTTCACAATTGTAGTTATTAATAACTTTTTATACCGAATTTACTAAGCAAATCAACACACAATTTTTTTTCAAAAACCTTTAAAAAAAATTAACTTGACCGAACTCGATAAGTGATTCACTTCAACTGATCATTTACATGTACGAATATGAATATGAACAAATTTCTTATAAAATTAATGAATTGAGAAGTCAAACAATTAATTTCTGTTAAACAACTGAATATTAGTTTCTATATTGAGTTCCATGTACATTTACTAATTTGTTGAAACAACAAATTTTATCTATCTTTTAAATTATTCAAGAAATAACTATTTTTTTCGCCATTTCATGAAAAACTTTTGCAGAATCAATGAAACTGATAATTCGAAAAATCATATAATCTCAATTGTTCAAATTAAAGAGTGATGTTCTTTGATATTTTATTTTAATTCGAAATATCAGAGAAAAGTTTATATCATATTAAGAATTTTTGCCCAAAGAATTGTAATTCTTTGATTTCACCAATTCCTTTTTTTCTGTGAAGGTAAACAAGAATTTAGCTTGCATCTTTGTAGACTTGCTTGCCACCCCTCTTGCCACCAAGAGGGGTCTTAGCCACAAAGTTAAGATGATGGGCTAGCGGAAAGCGCCATGAAGCCAGAAAGGTCCTAGATATTGTTAATCCTAATACAGCTGAAGGAGATCGACCTAACTGTCGTATGTTAACTTACCAACAAGCCTTGTCTTTAATTATGGATGCGTAGTTGAGCAGGCGCCAGTATAATACAATAAGGAATTATGCAAAAAACATTTTTCCTACTTATAAAAATGTTCGAACAGCTAAAAAGCAATGTTTGCCTAATGAAATAACTGTGATTGATGTTGAGGGCGAGGTTCCACTCCAATCGCTATTAGACCACACTGCTAATCGTATTATGCAAATAGAAAAAGATCCCCTAACTGGCACAGAAAGTAATAAATTAACCTTAATATCAAAATGGGGATTTGACGGTAGTTCTAGTCATACACAATACATGCAACGGTTTGTAACTGATACCAGTGATGACAAGTATATGTTTATATCATCGTTAGTTCCTCTGAGAGTAATTACCGAAAAAGAAAACGGCAAAAAATTTGTATTGCCTCAAAATCCCCGATCTTCATCTCCTCGTCATTGTAGGCCTATTCAATAACAGTACAGAAAAGAAACTATCGAACTTTCTAAGCAAGAAAAATATAACATGGATGTACAGATCAGTAATCTAACGGACACTAAAGTTGTACTAGGTGATAAGGAGTATAACATCTCACATACACCTCTTTTGACTATGGTTGATGGTAAAATTTGCAATTCACTATCAGATACCAAATCAACTTTGCGATGTTATTTATGTAACGCTACATCGAAGGATTTTAATGACATAAAATTTATTGTAAATAGGCCAATAAAAACAGAAAATCTATCATTCGGAATCTCTGTACTACATGCATGCCTACTAAGACTTGGCATATTAATAAAGAAAATGAGAACATATTTGAGGAAAATAAGGCAAGGATACAAATCGAATTTAAAACAAAGATGTCTTTAATTATAGACAAGCCCAAACCATGTTATGGAAACAGTATTGATGGCAATGTGGCTCGCAAATTCTTTCAAAATAGTCAAATGTCTTCTTCAATAACTGGTATTGATGAAACATTAATTAAAAAATGTTATTTTATTCTACAAACATTATCGTGCGGATTCAAAGTAGATGAAAAGAAATTCAAGAAGTTCTGCCTTGATACTGCGGAATTATATGTCAGCCTTTATCTCTGGCACCCTATGACAACAACAGAGCACAAAATTTTGATCCATGTATATGAAATTATATCAAATTTTCTTCTGCCCATTGGACAATTGAGTGAAGAAGCTCAAGAATCAAGAATTAAGGACTTTGAGATATATCGTGAACGTTTTAGACGAAAAACTTCAAGGCAGGCTAATCTTGAAGATGTGTTTCAACGTTTACTTATTTCTTCGGATCCTCTCATAACAAGTTTAAGGTCTTTAGAACTAATTAAAAGAAAATATCTTGATGCAGAAGTTCGAGCGATTCTTTTGGAGGAGGATTTAGTACATATAGACGCTGAATCGGATGTTTCTGAAGACTAACTATTTTGGTTTTTGAATAAAATTAGAAAATACAATTAAAATATGTTATAATTATTTTAGTTTTAAGTATTTTATAGCAATTCTTTATCATTCAGAGTTTTGAGCACAACCCTGTATGGACTGGCCCCAGTGTGCGTCGTTTAGATAATATGATATATAAAAAACGAGCTATAACGATAGATAATGAAGTACATAATACCTGTGTAATAAACTTGTCGTAACATGTCTCGTTGCGCCGTCAAAACATTTTTAAATTAGCAGTTAGAGCCGAGACGAATGAGTCCGGATAATCGATGTTCGAATAATCGGGATTCTCCTGTATGTGCAAAATAATTTTTTTTCTTTCCTTCTGAAAACTAACTGTAATTTAATGTCGACAATATACAATTTTTTCGATAATATCCCTCTCTCTTCATCATATACTTTTTTCTCTTTTGGACTTTATTTGTAGTCCCGTTATCAATGATTATCGCATCGCTGTAAGTTTGCAATTCAATAGAAAATAATTATATGTGCAGTCGCGTTCCTGATACTTGAAAGTGAACAACTCTATTTTTCTCGGGTGTTTAGTATAAAATATCTTTCTGTACGTGAGTAAAGTGATCGTTAATGAAACGTTTTATTCACAGTTTTGTTTCTAGTTGAACATGCCACGTGGAAGAGAACTTACGGATTTTTGAAATGCGAGTTGCTGGTAAAGGAATTGGCGAGATTGCAGCTGCGGTAAATCGGCATCGCAATACAGTTTCAAATTTCCTCAAAGACCCCGAAAAGTACGGTTGTATTAAGCTGTAGACCAGAGGACTAAGCGGCGCATTCGAAATAAAGATGGAATTGGGTCTAAATGTAACGAGATAGCGTGTCCAGCAACTGCTAAAGGACAATCTAGGTCTTCGGTACCAAAGCAAAATGGCCAAACCACGTTTAACCCAGCGCCATAAAAATGCGCGTATTGCTTTTGCAGAAAAGTACAAGTTTTGGGAGGACGAATTTGAAACTTTTATATTTAGTGTTGAGAAAAACTTTAATTTGGACGGACCTGATGGTCAACATAAATATTGGAAAGATTTACGACATCCTCGGCAAACGTGCGACAAGCAAAACCACGGTAGGGGATCTTTCATGATATGGGCTGCATGTGGAGCACGAGGGAAATCAGAAATATGCTTTGTCCCAACTAAAATGAATGCGGAAGCATACCATGATCTGTTGAACAGCAATTTAATTGAATTTGCTGGCGAATTATATGGAGATAACTGGGCTTTTAAACAAGACAACGCCCTGATCCACATTGTTCGGCTCACAAGGGATTTTTTTAAGTCCCGAAATATTCCATTACTGGTGTGGCCAGCCATAAGTCCCGACCTCAAACCAATTGAAGACCTCTGGGGGATACTTTCCGCCAAGGTGTTTTCAAAGTCGAAGCAGTATGCGAAAGTAGCAATATTGGCGGATTGGGAGAAAATTGACATGTCCACTTTAAGCAACTTAGTGAGTTCTATGAAACGCAGCCTACAACAAGTTCTTATACACATGGGCAACTCAATATCATATTAATTACATATTTTAATTGGATAAGAATAAGAATTAAATTTAAGTTTAATTTTCGCATATATAAATATTTTCTATGAAGAATAAATCAAACACGTTTTTTTTTGTTCTAAAAAAGAAATGAAAAAATATGTTTTATTATAATTTTAAAGAACACATAAATATAAACTAATATACTACTAATAAAATCGAAAAAATTTTAGTTTTCAAAACTCCAACTCAACATGATACATTGCACCTATAAATGTTTGACAGGGGTATTATGAGTAGTTAGCATATTATTATTTACGTTCGGTCGAGGGATTTTCTTCATCAATACTAAATACAAATCACTATGTATTGCAAATACATTTTCATTTAAAAAAACTCTCTTGATAGCAGTCGAACCGCTGATACCAGTTTCTTGTGAGTTAACATTTCAGAATAAATGTTGTATGCCAAAAATAATCTTACTCAACAGAAGTGAAAATCAATGGTATCAATGTAATGATTTTAAATATGCGGTTAATAATATAAATTGATTATAAATATGCTAACATCTGCGCATTAAAGGTATGCTCATAATATTTTCATTAACAGCATTGTCTGTATCTCATGTAAGTGAAATTCAATTCAATATTTATTCCAAAATAATAAGACAAACAAAATCAAAAATAAAGATTGAAGTATATACAAACAAGTTTTCAAACATTAAAAAATTTTCTATGAACTACAGTCATTATATCTTGGCAATTGCCATGAGTCCAGCAGGGCCGGTACTACAAAATTTAATCACAAATTATCTTAAACTAAAATGCCAGAAAAAAGGAATTAATAAAAAAGTGGCAGAAATACGACAACTTAAAAATAACTTAAAACTATTCCCTAAAACTAACTGTACAAAATTATTTACACTGGCCCTAAGGCCATTAAAAGCCCCAAAATCGCCTGGGACTTCAGATCGTCGTTCCCCAGCTTGGCGCAGTCGCGCATAAATGGGCCTAGTCTGTTGCGGCAGGACGTAAAGTCCATGCTGAACATCCGACGGCAGTCGGCATCAATGGTTCCAAATTGGGTCATTGCGCTCTGCAACGTCACCCCTCCGGGTGCTGTTGCAGCGAAATTTGCACCATATGGCGCAGTCGCCGTAGGACGAGAAGCACCGCGAGCAGCAGCAGCGTAGGAAATACCGCTACGTAATCCACCGCTATCGCGAGAGAAGCTGATTCCAGGAACGACAGAGTGGACGGACATTCCCTGGCGCTAGCCGTGTGCCCGTCGGTTAGACAATTTACGCATCGGACCGGATGATCCGGCCAAAGAACTGGAGCTCCAGTGACCGGGTCAGGACCGATTGTCTTTCCCACTCCATCGGATTTAGTGGGAATTGTGCAGCGGTGGGGCATGCCGCAGTTCAGCGCAATGTGCCCATAGCGCTGGCAATTTCTGCACTGAGTAACCCCTGTCCGATTGTCCTTACGGATCAGGACCTTGCAATAGAGTATGTACCTCACAGCGTAGAATGCCGTGATGTCAAATTCCCTGGACAAGTGGTGAAGCCACTTGTCCCCGCCCAGCTTGGTGACCTTCACCTTCTGAAGGTTAATCTTCAAACCATTAAGGTATGCCCTTTAATTCTGCTCCTCATAGTAGCCAGAAAGCCCTATCACAACAACCGCAAAGGGAGTTTGAGACTTCGGCGTGTATGTATATGTATAAACACAATGATCTGACGTTCACCATAGAACGTCCCATAATCCTCACAGTGAAATTTCCGTGCTGTAATGCGTCTTTAATTTTTTACGTTACAGCACGCACGTTTGAACTATATAAATACAGGTCAGGTATTTTTTTAACTTTATTTCGGCTTCTTCTGGCGCTTGATGTCATCCTAAGGCCATCGTTCTTCACCTTGGTTGTATTCGCCTTGCTGGTCATGGTCGCTGCCATCTACCGTGCCGGCGTTGCACGGGACTCAACTTCCTTCAATAATTTCTCATAGGCTTCTTGCTTGAGAAAAATTTGTCCAGAACTTGGCAACCCCTCATCCATATACTCGGCGTCGTCTACATCGTCACAGTTTATGGCCCTTTCCAGATCTTTAGCTTGATCTTTCAAGTCATTTATCAGCTTTACGACCTTCTCAAATTCGGTCGTCAATCGTGTATTTTCCTCCTTCAACTGGCTCATTTCAGTGAGCACATCACTCTCGGTCTTCCTCTTCGTTGCTTGCTCCTGAATAGCCTGTTATTCAGCGGCGCGTTATTCACATCGCCGCACTAGCTCTTCATTTGATTCGAAGGGCTCATCTATCCTGTCCAGCGAAGTAGAGCTACTTGCCAGATTCGTAGTGTACAGCATCTTCGTCTGCCTCCTTCTGCCTTTTTTCCCGGTGACTGGAACGAAACCAGCACCATCAGGCTCAGCCATTTCGCTTTTGTCTCAAAAAATTTTCAACTGGCGTTTTGCCGACGGCAATTCGCAAAAGCCAAAAAAATTTTCCAAACTAGTAAATTTTGATCTCAAAAGTATAAAATTTATATCTTAAAAAGGACAGAAATTTTCCAACTTTTTATTTTCACTGTTTAACACTTCACTGCAATACACAAATGATGACATGATCCTAATCATGTAAGTAAAAGTAGGTGAACAATATTTTTATGTAGATAATTTCGGTTACTAACATATCGGGTTTTTCAATAAGAGCGCTACAAAGGTTTTTTTAAATAAAACAAAACCGGTTTTAGATACCAATGAAATTCTTTATTCCTGTGAAAGTACGTTCGATGCCATTAGGTATGGAACTCGATTGCTTTTGCATGGCCACCACGGGCTCGCTTGCAGAAGTCCAGACGCTGAACCAAATTTTCGACGGCTTTCAAGCATAAATCGGCCGATACTGCTGCAATTTCACGTTCGATATTCGTACGAAGTTCATCAATCGTCGCTGGCTTGTTGGCATAGACCACAGACTTGACATAGCCCCACAGAAAATAATCTAACGGCGTCAAATCGCACGACCGAGGCGGCCAATCGACTAGGCCATTTCGTGAGATAACACGTTCACCAAACTTGGTTTCCAAAAAATTGATTGTGGCATTCGCTGTGTGGCTTGTGGCGCCGTTCTGTTGGAACCACATATCCTCCAAGTCCATATTATCCAATTGGGGCCAAAAATATTCGGTTATCATTGATTCGCATTCACAGTAATGTTCCGGTCTTGATCATCTCGGAAGAAGTACGGCCCAATGACGCCGCCGGCCCATAAACCACACCAAACGGTAACTTTTTCGCGATGCAATGATGACTCATGGATTACGTGTGGATTGCTGTCTGACCAATAACGCATATTTTGCTTATTGACGAAGACATTCAGCCAGAAATGAAATTCAGAAATTGGACGTAGCGCTCTTAAAGTGGAGGCCACTGACTCCAAATTTCGGTAGTAAATTTTAATAATTTCGACTCGTTGTTGGTCTCTGTTGAAAAACCCTTTATATGCTCGAGTATCTCAAACGTTGACAATGGGTCAATTATGTTGTGGGTGTATTTTTCTGATTCACAGCCATTCAACATTTTTCCTTATACTAAATATTATAACAGAAATCAACACACATCTTAACAGAAATACTCAATATAGAGAATTATCTGTGAAGCATATTAGAAATACTGGAAATCGCACATTCGTAATATTACGTGGTTTTCTATTAACAATCTGATCTTTTTAAGTGAATTCTACTAGAGCGTTTCTACTAGATATTTGTGTAGAATTTAATTGGTGAGTGGTTAGTTATCACGTAAAAGTCAAAGTCGGGATCAAGTTGACTGATAAGAGTGTTGAGATTTATGGTGCAACTATGTTGGTATTACAGTTGAAGTGTTGCTATTATGCCCCTCTAGGTCAATCTTATGGATTATGCAATATTACACAGATTGGTAGGCAAAGCTAGGGTAGAATCGTGTATTACGCAATGGAGCGATAGACAATTTCTACACGCGGTGTTCCTTACTCAAATAGCCTGTTTAGTAAACCTCGTTTTTATGACAACTGGTGTCTTGAACACTTTCCGTTAAAGAAAAAGTTGGGATATTGCGATTCACACCCGGAATCTATAAAAGAGTCTTTTTAATAATCAGGGAATTTTCGACAACACACTATAACTCTCAGCTAGAAACAACGTAGTTCCTGCACAATATTAACATTGAGTGTAGATGAATTTTCCGGGATGTTTCCACTTTCCTCAGAATTAAACACTCATTGGGAATACATATAAGTCACTGTAATTTTCCGTTTCACTAGAAAATAATTTTCCAACGTTTATCACTTATTTCGACAAATTATTTGAATTGTAGTGGAGTTCTTACCCAGCGTAAGAAAATTTGCACAAAAATGAGTTTACACAACTCAAGTACACTTTTTGTGCTTAAGTTTAATTTTGATTTTAAATTATAAAATATGTTAAATTAAATGCACAAGTTGTCATATTTAGTGATCTTCACTATCGAGATGCCACAGACAAAAGCAAACGTTTAATCAAGCCTAACAAAGCGGCAATGCTCTTTCTACAAACTACAAATCCAGTGAGCATTAATAAAGCTTCAGTTCTAATAATAGAACTAATTGCAATGACTTGGTTAGCAGCAAAAAAAAATACAGTTATACCCTATTCCAATATCATTCTCCCAATTGTAATAGTTCTCTCCAAAATAGAGCATGGTCAAACATAAATATTTAAAAAAATAACATAACAAAAATCTGACCTAGCACGGTCTTGAACCGAATGTCGTGACTTGGCCCTGATGTGTCTAACTCATAATATATATTAGCGGTAGTGTTACAGGAGCGTTTAATGTGTGTATAAATAGATCAGTTACATTGCTAATAATCGTAACAGGCTCACGAAATGCAGACGGGTTAGATAAGCACAGATGAAATGCCGGTCATAATGCGTACGGTTAACGGGGATGATAATTAAAGAATATTCAAAAATTATAATACTCGAGCAGTACGAAATCACAGAAGTTTTGTTTTCTTTTACAAAAATCGTACATCACAAGAGACAGATACATTTAGATTATTTATACATTCGAACAATACTTATATTTATATATACCTAGTAGATATCATGAAGTCGATATTATGAAGGAATGCCGAACGATGATTCCATATTTGTTTCCTCCATTCTTCATTCGGAAGTAGAAAAAATTACGTGAGGCACAAACACATCCCATCACTAATCTATATTGTCCTTTTAAGGATTTTATAATTTGAAAGAAAATAGTAAAACTGACAGACACTAGTGAAATTGAAGTGAAGAAAAAACTTGCCGGTCGCAAATTCTATCCCTGGAATTCTGCCGCCGGCAAGAAAATTAGAAACTCTAAGCTAAAAACTCCCGACTCTGCATTTCTGCAGTCGGGAAAGGACAAAATAAAAGCAAAGTGCAAATTTCCCGGCTCTGCAATTCTGCCGCCGGAAAATTAAGAAAAATGAACCGGAGTTACTATCTAAAGAAAAGTGAGGACAAGCCTGAAAAAGAGGAAAACGTGATTAATAATAACGATATTTTACTTTCCGAAATGGAGGACACAAATAACAGAAAGAAGGCAGAAGTAGCCTCAGACAAGCGAAATAATTAAAAAATTGAAAGAAGCGAACAAAAAGCTTAAATAAAAAATGTGACAACTTGGCTGCAGAGTTACGTAATGCTGTCAAGAAAATCGATGATTATCGAATAATGTTTAAAGCCCCAAGGTGAAATGAAGAAAGCGTAAGCTACGAAGAAGAAGAAATGATGGAGGCCGAAGCCTATGGCCCCATCTCATCAGAAGATATCCGTGAGGAAGCCGTAAACGGATCAGAGTGGAACAAAGTAATTGGAAAGAGGAATCGCTATGCCAGAAGCGAAGCAAGCTCCATAGAAGAAGAATTCCCCACCAACAGAAAATATTTCAATAAGAAGACCCGAGGAGACCGGACCACCAAATAAGCAACAGAATACTGTTAAGAACATTAAAGGTAAGGCCAGCCCAGCCCACCAATAATTAAAATATATTATACAGATGTGAAGAAAATAACTGAAAATGTCAGGGAATTGATAGGGAACAACCTTTTTTCTATTAAAATTGTAAATAAGAATATGATTGACCTGCGATTGAATACAATCGATGATCATCGTAAAGTCGGAGAATTTTTAAAAAAAATGAGATAAATTATTATACGTATACCCCATCGAAGTTCAAGTCCCTCTCGGTGCTGAATAAGGGACTATCCAGCTCTTACGAGATCGAAGATGTAAAACAATATATGGAAACATTGGAAATCCAAAGTACTGTCCAGCATTTAATTAAACTAAACGGAGACCGATGGCTGGTTCAATTTAGCCATGACACGGACATAAAGTCAATTTTTTCGATAAGATTTATACTCCCGTACCGATGCGTAAAATGTAGCCAATCACATGGACCCGGAAATTGCCAAATTTCGAAAAAAGAGCTGAATATACAAGAATACAATTTGAAGGATCAAGTCACGGGCAATATACTAAAACGAATAGGGATGCCGGTAAAATGTGCAAATTGCGACAGAGAAGGCCATGTTGCCAGCTCCAATACATGTCCAAAAAGAAAGGAACTGAAACAAAGACTGGAAGATAAAAGAACACAAAAGGCTAGAGTTGAAGTACAACCTGCCAGGTATAACACGTCGTTTAGGATGACTGGAAGAACATATGCCGATGCAGTTGAAAATAACACTAACAGGACAAAAGTGAATCCAACGGCAAGCGGAGGACATGGAAAAAGGGCAAGAGCAGAACAGCTATTTGGAACTATTGACTCAGATTGCGTAAAATACCTAGGCAGAGATTTCGTGTCTTGCATGGAAAAAATAGGCGACTTCGCGGAGGAATACTCCCACATAAGAGACGGAGTGGATAAGACAAGGGCCCTATTTGGCCTCCTCATAAGTCTACGCCTAAATGAGTAAAGAAATCAAATGCATTTTCATAAATTTGAACTCGATTGTGTCTAAGGTCAGAAGACACAAATTACAGATGTTTATCGACGAATTCGGACCACAAGCGCTCATGATGGCGGAGCATAAATTATCGCCACTACACAATTTTGAACTTAGAGGGTATACAACATATAGACAGGACGGAAGTAGAGGAGGTGGAACAGCCATTTGCCTTAGAGAAGACTTGAAAGGTGAGAGAATCTCTGCAAACCTCGGAAAAATTGAAGGTACGATAGTTCGAGTAAAAATAAGAGGAGGTAATGAAGTCATTCTAATGTCCCTGTATCAGCGACCGCAGGATACGCTAAGTTTCACTGACCTCGCTACTCTAGATAGTATCGCAGGATCTAGTGACATGAATGAATGGCTGCTGACATGCCCTACTCTAGATATACAAAAAACGAATGGACCAACAAAAGGCTCATAATTTATTGATTTATTCATGTCAACAGCAGGACTAGTGGCAATGGGCCAAAATCAAAATGCGAGAAATGTTGAGACTAAGGATTACGAATCAGATCACAAAGCCATACAAATAAGATTAAATATGAATCCACTGGAAAAACAAAACCCGGTGAAAATATATGACTACGGAAAGTTCAACTATGGAAAATTTAATGCCAAACGAACGACAAGAATATGACAATAATCGAAATAGGGAAAGCGGCTGAAGAAACAGGATGCGGCTATGCCAAAAATAAAACTTATAAGGGGAATACTAGCACCACTGCCTGATAGTACCATACAGCTGATGCAGCAACAGAATCGTCTCAGAAGAAGAGCCCACAGAACGAATGATCCCATCAGAGAAGTAATAATCAAGGCGGAGATAAAAAATTTAACGAAGATAATTGATGAGCTCATATGAAAACATGAAAATGACCATTGGGTGAGCAAGCTGGAAAAAATTAAACCGAATCCGTTAATGGTATCAATGCTGAAGAGACTTGGAGGTCTAACAAAAAGAACCAGGATCCCCAGGCTAGCTGGTCAAGATGGACAGATAGTAAAAGATAATAAAGGAAAAGAAGATTTACTAGCAGAAAAATTCCAAAGCATTCAATCAACAGGAACCACGAGAACCCAGGAACAAAGAATAGTGCAGGTAGTCGAGAAAATAAGAGGACATGACCCGGTGGTGAACTTCGCGAACCACGAACAGGCAGACCGGCCAGATAATAGAAATAGAAACATAAGATTAGTAACCCCGGAGGAGATTGGCGAAGCTCTTAAAAGGTTAAATAGTTAAAAAAGTACTGGCCCGGATAAGATCCCTAACTTTGCCCTGCGGAAAACTGATTGGATTTCGCGAAAGCATTCGACACGGTATGGCAAGATGGAATTGTTTATAAAATGCTAGAGACACATAAGTTCGACAACAACATCAGTAGAATCGTGGACAACGGGAGAACATTCTCAGTTGAAGTAGAAGGATGTGAGTCGCAAATAAGGGAAACAATAGCAGGAGCGCCGCAAGGGTCGGTCTTGGGCCCAGTATTATTCAACCTCTACTTGGCGGACATACCCCAGCCTCAGAATGGAGAAAATATATATATATATGCAGACGATATATTGGTCACTGAATCCCATGCCAGGGCCAAAATTGCAAATAATAAATTACAGAATTATCTGACCATCCTTCAAACATATTTCGAGGAATGGGCATTAAAATTAAACACGATAAAATCCACATGCATGACAGTCAAACGGAGAAAAGGCAACTTCTACAAAAACGCAAGGCAATACATACCCAACATTACTATTTGCGGCGAAAGGATCCAAAACGAGGAAACCATGGATTATCTCGGTAGAAGGTTCTCAGGAAACATGAATTACGGCAGTCTGTACGGCAGACTGCTCTGCGGCAAAAAGTGGATTGGGCAAAATAGTCAAATTAATAATATATAAGCAAGTAATAAGACCAAGGATCGCATATGCTTTCCCAACATGGTCTAGCATAAGCTCAAGTCAAATGGAGAAGATTCGTAAAGCCGAAAGAAGCATACTCAGGCAATGCTTGGGATTAAAGGCTAAAATTGACAACAGAAGACACTGGAGAAACCCCTATTGCGAACGAACAAATCTATAGGCAAACCGAAGTGGCGAAAATGAAGAGAATAGATGTGTGGACGGCTGCGGTGGCCATCGGTTTCCTTAGAAAATGCCGGAACAATGAGAACGGAAACTCCATTATCGCCAAATGCATAATGAAAAACGAAGAATTTGATAGAACACTACAAACGAGAGGGGCTTTAACACCGATGGGGCTTCTTAACCTCGAAAAGAGGAATATGTTAAAAAACTAAGATGAAAATTTGATGTTCTACCATTGAAAATATGGTAGATTAGATTATGAGGAACTAGTATATAATATTACACAATGAATCTGGGCAAAGCCCGTAATAAGGACAAAATGGTCCTTATTGTCATACTGAATTTATTTTGTTTTGTAAATACGTTTTGATGAATTCAATTTATGTTTTGTTCTGTAAATATGTTTTAGTGGATTAATTTTGTTTTGTTTATTAAATGTAAGTTAGTTATAAGGTACACTGAACGGAAAAGCATCGTCACACGGATGTAAATGTTCATCACCCCAACAACTTTTGTCATCGAAAGTGAGTTAACGTAACGTTTCATTCCCGCTATGCAAATGTGTTCATCAACTGCAAATTGTTCGTTACTGTGGTGAAATTATAGTTGTTGCTGCAATGAATTTGCTTCATTATTGCAACGAATTTGTTTCGTAGCTGCAATGAATTTGTTTCATTGTTGTAATGAATAGGTATCGGCCTTTCAAGGAATTTGCTTCATTGCTGCTCATTGGTGCAACGAATTTGAGTCATTGTTGTAATGAATATGTTTCATTACTACAATGATTGTGTTTCATTGCTGCAATGAATGTTTTGAAGTGTGTTTGAAATTATTTATTGACAATTGTACATAAATACACTGTTAGTATTACATTGCAGGTGGTTTGATAAAATTTTTTTTAATTTTTGTTTTCGAAAATCTATTTGCTAAATAGATTATATTCATTCCATGTTGAAACACTCGTCTGGAGAAGATTGTGGTAGTCGAGGGGTTGAGTGTTATTGTGGCCGTCATATTCGGTCCTGCAATTAAAAACATATACGAGGAATTTATTGTGCAGATTTCTATTTAACACGCGATTCATACGATGACTTTTACGACGTTGCTTTTGCAACGTCTCTTTTTACATATAGGCGAACGGTGTAGAGAAGCAAGAGGGGTAAACAAAAAGACTCGGTTTCTGTTTTTCGTGTCTTTTTTCATATTCCTCTTTATACTAATTTCTTTTTTTCTTGATACGTTTTATTCATTTTCGTACTTTGAAGTAGCCAGGTGGCATTAAGAAAAATATATTTTAGAATTGACTACAGAACTTGGGAAGAAACAAAATTTTTCGAATAGTAAAAGTAAAAATGCGTAATAATGAATTTTTATTTAATATTTAGGCGTAAATTGGTTTCAATTAATTCAAATAATTTTTGTATACAGACATATGTATTTCTTGATGCGAATAATCTACTAAAGCATATTAACCGATTAAACAATACCAATCAACTCTGCCTGCAAAAAAAGACATGCAAGTAAAAATCATCGTATGCACACACATGATTTTTGGAAGTTGCTTTAAAAAGAAATTAAGAAAAAACGACGTCGTAAAAGTCATCGTATGAATTGCGTGTAAGATATGTACATATCTATGTCTGTACTTACCATGAACATAAGCTCAACTCCTCTATGCTCTACTCCTTTATCATAGAACCACATCATTGTTTTGTTAAATCATGCAATTGTTGTTGTGTTGACGGTTTTGATATTCAACTGTAGCGCCAAATCTCCCCGTCATTAAGCCAGTGATGGCTCTATAAGCACTTTCTTCAACTGCTCTGTAATTTATATCAACCAAATTTTTTAACATTTCGATTGGATTCATTTGACTGTACGTTGAATTGTTATTTTTTATGTTCTCTGTACTTGAAACACTTTGCTTCTTTGACTTCTTCGTTTTCATTGACTTCGACTGCCCGCAAAAATGTATGTATGTATGGCTTTCGGTTTTCCTGAATCCAAGTACCAACACAACGAAACAGGCGAGACCGAATTATGATTGAAAAAACCCAGCGGGCAAAAAACCGAGCCTTAGCGAGTGTTACGCTAAATGCTCGCAAACTGGCTCAGAAAAGAGTATTTACCGGACCAAAACCGGGGGAGAAATTAAACTCGCCCAAATGTTCGCAAACTGGTTTAAAAACGGGTGCTGAACGGACGAAAAAAGAGATAAAATCATTGTTGTCGTTGTGTCGTGCGCCAAATAGAGGCACACACGTGCAGGCACACGACACAACAATAATGTTTTGGCAATTGCATTTTGTTTTATTTTTCGTGTTGTTCTCGCAAAACATATTGCAAAAGTCTCGCAAACGAATCTGTTGCAAGAAATCGTAAACGAAAATTTTACTGCCACAAACTGAGCGGCTGATGATTCATTTTCTGATCGTTTTCGGATCTGTTTTCGAGAGTTTTACCCGCAAAAGTTTCGCGTGACTCTCGTATGAGATATCGTATACGAAGTTTTGGTCCGCTGGGACAATATCACGAACATTTTGATGCGACTTATACCGTCACGCGCATACACAAACACACAAAAGTTCAGTTACATATAAAAAAAAAATAAATGGTTTCCCATTACATCCCATGAAGGGACCGGGGAGAACTTCTCACAATCACTGAGCTGTGCGCTTTCTAGTTTTCACTCACTGATTGGGACCTACAGTTTTACACCGATTCCGAACGGTATTTTGAGAAGCTTTTTCATGGCTATATACTCGATAGTGTCGCCGTCACTAAGCGAGGTGACCGTCGTCGAAAGAAATTTTAAGGTGGTTGGAGCAGGGATCGAACCCAGGATCTCCTGTACAAGAGGCGCGCACACTACCCATTGCACCACCGACGGTCACATATTTCGGGGTAGTTTTTCTGCTATCGTAGCGTCACTGTCTTTGCTGTCGTGTTGCTCCTTACATTCTGTTTATTTATCTATTTGATTTGTAGATTCGCAAGCTACACAAACGATCACCGTAAACGCATAAATTCAAACAAATAGCTTGTCACAAATACTTAGATTATTACTAAGTATAACTAATTAGTTTGTTTTAAAAAATTTCTTTAAATTATTCCGGCGGACAAATATGTCTACCACTTTCGATTGTTGCAATGGAACTGATCTAAAATGTGTACGTGGCCCACCACTCACGCTGACCATTTTCTCTTGCTGGCCTCTTTTTGCGCTCGCTCATTTTTTCGACTGCTTCTCTCTCTATATCAAATTAAAAATTAGTTTCGTTACAATAACGAAATTGTTTCGTCAACTAAAAATGTTGATAAATAATAAATACAAACTAAAAAAGTAAGAGATAAACCAAATATCAGTCGTTGAAAACTCATGCCTCTACTTTTTTTAATTTCCAACTCATTTTTCTACAAAATTCGAATTAAATAAAGTTGTTGCAGGAACAACAAGTAAGTTGTTGCAGCAACGAAATGAAAAATTGTCAAAGAAGTCAAGTATGAAATTTTTTGTTGCAGCGACTACCAAATTGTCGGATATACGACACTATTCTCTATAACAACGTAAAAACATTAACGAAAATATTTCATCCATGCGACGAAGCGTTTTTCTTTCAGTGTAGTTGTAAGAAACGAGATTGAGTGTTTTTGTTCCGTTTCCCTGACAGATTCTATAAAATAAAGCAATAAGTTTGCAAAAGAGTAAATGGGCTGGCCTAAGGGCCTAAGTTTAAATTAAAATTAAAATATATAGATCCAGATAAGCTTTAGGGCGCTGGATGGAGGAATATGTAATACATTTAATAAGAACTGAAAATGTACCTAGAAGAAATTTGGAAAAATAAAGTATGGCGTATGCCATATGGTCGGCCTGATTGAATAATTACAAACCCTCCCTCAGTTTTCGTACACCATTAAGTCACCCAGCTTCGGAATAATGATAACCGCTTCCTCTTTCCACTCTGTAGGGAATAGGTATTTCATCCATGCAATTCTGATGATCGGTGGCATGATATCTGATCATTTTGATGTACCAAATATCAACAGATTCAGGGCCAGAAGACTTGTGGGGTCCTTAACTTATTTACTGTCGCTTCGATTTCGATACGCGTCGCGGCTTTTATAACTAATTATAAAAATTATTTTATAAAAATTGTATAACAATAGTTTTAGAAATTTGTTAGAATTTTGTATCATTTGATGAGAAAACATTTTAAAAATAATTTCCGAACTTCATTGTTAACGTACATACATATATTTTCGATGCCCACATTTATTGGTTCTGAAATCGAAACTTGTTTGTACCTATAAATCTTAAAAGGCTTTGCCTAATCCCTTCCTCATACACTGATATTTGAAAGTACTGGATCTATGTATATAACACGGTGTTACAAAAAATAGATTTTTTTCTGTCCTATGAACCAAATGCACATATTCGGAAAGAGGGGAAAAAATAAAAATACACGTGTATCGTCGATTTTCATGTACACGTCAGAATTTTTTTTTTTTAAGTTTGAAGTATAAAGCTCGTAGTGGCCTGTGTGAAAGCCTTTGGACCGATTTTTAACCCTTTTTCAGTGATCCAATCGAGCTGATTTTTTGCAGGCAGACTCGTGGAAATGACTGTATCACTTCAAATTTTTTAAAAACAATTTTTATCAATTCTCAGATTTTCCCCAATTTTATTATTATTGAAAAAAAAATATTTTTTTCACTTTTTTATTGATTATTGATTACACAGTGCAACACGAAAAAAAATAACCGTATACGGACACCACTACGTGATAAAAGACTAAAAAAAAAAAGACCCGTGTCCACCCATTTTTCCCAAAGTCATGCACTTTTTTTTTATGGGCCGCCAAAGATTTGGGACCTCGGTATCATTTTCGTAAAAATGTGATCATTTTCTCAGGCTCATATCTTGCAAACCGTTCAGAATTTCGATTTACTCTCTGAGGCCAGGCATATTTAACTCTATGAGGCCAGGCATATTTAATTTTTTGCTACCTATGGACCTGAACAGGAGAAAAAGGTAAAAAAAATGAAATTAAAAAGTTTTCGGCAAATTTTTCACTTTTGCGTGCTACCTAAACCGTGTTAAGAATCATCTCTAGGAAGTTTATATGTTCTAGAAATTTGTTTATTGAGATCTTAGGTAAATTTTTGTAGTTGATTGTTTCCTTGAATTTTGAACGGTTTGCTACCTATGGACCTGAACACGGGAAAAAAGGTTAAAAAAAACCGAATTTTTTTAAGTTTTTTGCGATTTTGATCTGGAAGGTGAAGTTTTTTTGATTTTATATGTTCGCAATTTTTGTTCTTTATGACAAGAGCTACAACTTTGCCTCAGATCGAAATTCTGAACGGTTTGCAAGATATGAGCCTGAGAAAATGATCACATTTTTACGAAAATGATACCGAGGCCCCAAATCTTTGGCGGCCCATAAAAAAAAAAGTGCATGACTTTGGGAAAAATTGGGAAACACGGGTCTTTTTTTTTTAGTCTTTTATCACGTAGTGGTGTCCGTATATGGTTATTTTGCCATGACTTAAAAAATTACACACAGTGTTATTATTATTATTTTTATTTATTATTGAAAAAAAAATATTTTATTCACTTTTCTTAGCATAACTTGAAGGGACTCCAAATTTTTAAACTACTTAAGCGTTACGAAAAAAAAATGTTTTTTGACCCATCCTACTCGATATAGTTGTAGTTAATCAATAGTAACCTTCTAACACTAAACAGTTTTTGACTTTTACAACACTTACAGCTGGTCTGACAGATGAAATAAGGAATTGCAAAATTGTTTTAAGTTCTGTTGTGCGAAAACGTATTTGTATATATTTCATCTGAAAAAAATGCAGTGTCCGACGCGAAATAACTTTTGTTACGTTTGTGGCTTATTCGTACCAAGTAAAATTTTGAAAAATATTACTAAAACGGTGGTGAATTCATTTCAGAAAATATTTAAGACTGCTTATGTTCCTTACTTGTGGTATACTCCGGAAGTCGTGTGCGACTATTGCTATAGAAATTTGTGCAAGTTTACTGATGGAAGGTCAACAATGAAGTACGCTGTACCAACAATTTGGCTACCACGCACGGAGCACTGCAATGAATTGTACTACTTTCGTGTAACTTTTGCTCAAACAAAAGGGTACCAATACATTCACCGCAACGAAATTCGATACGCTAATGTAGAATCGGTAATTCCAGCAGTTCTATACTCACCAGAAGAGCGTGTAGCGGCTTCAGTGGAGATTTTTGATAATGTTCCCGAAATAAGCGATGCAGAATCAACAGTTGTACCAACACTGCTATCAACTTTTCTTGCATCGAATGCGAGAGTCCACAAGTATCGGAATTTGTGGCAACACCCAGTGAAATTGGGACTGCAATGCCGCATTTAATAACGCAAGCCGACTTCAATGACCTCGTACGAGACGGAAATTTGTCGAGGAGAACAGCAGAACTCTTTGCATCACGCTTTAAGCAGTGGAATATAGTGGCGGCTGATTTTAAAATAACAGCCGCTCGTGGTCGAGGTACCACTATTCCATATGACGAATTTTTTAAATTGCACGAAGGTCGGGAATAAAACCTAGCTTATTGTTATGATATTGATTTGATGTTTGCAAAAATTGGTTACCCTCATATTTCAGAGGAGTGGCGACTTTTCATCGATGCATCGGTCAACAGCCTTAAAGTCGTGCTGCTTCATATCGGTAACATACATCCATCTGTCCCGATCGCATATGCCACAAACCTCAAGGAAACATAGGAAGGCATGGAATTAATATTACAGCTGATAAAGTACAAAGAGCATAATTGGAAAATATGCTGCGATCTGAAAGTGGTCGGTTTACTCATGGGTGTTAAGCGTGGATTTCCAACCCACCAGTGCTTTTTGTGTACATGGGAAGTTCGAAAAAGAGATGAGCATTACACTGAATTTAAGTGGAAGCCGCGAACATGCTACAAAGTAGGCGTAGAAAGTATAGAGAATCTACCATTGGTGCAGCCGTCTCAAATCATTTTGCCGCCACTACACATTAAGCTCGGTCTCGTATCAAATTTTGTTAAAAAACTGGATCGTGATGGCGAGGCCATTGCAACTTTGCGCAAAATTTTTCCGAAATTGAGCGGCGCAAAGATTCATGCATGTATTTTATTTAAGAAGTCATTCAGTAACTTTATGTTTTTTAATGATTTTTTTGATTTAAGGTGTTTTCAATGGTCCGCAGATAAAAAAAATAATTGCAAGTTCTGAATTTTTATCAAAATTAAATGCTATCGAACAACGTGCATGGAAAGGTACAGTTGCCGTTATTGAGCAGTTTCTTGGCAACAAACGAGCTGCCAATTATAGAAATATTGTAGCAGAAATGGTTTCGGCATATGGCGAAATGGGCATATTAATGTCGCTAAAGATCCATTTTCTTCACAATCATTTAGATTTTTTCCCTGATGATTTAGGCGCTTGTAGCGATGAGCATGGCGAAAGGTTCCATCAGGACATTGCGGCTATTGAAAAGCGCTTTAAAGGAAAAGACATTACGCACATGCTTGGCGAATACTGTTGGTCTATTTGTCGCGATACTGAAGCAAATGCTTACAACCGCAACAATAAAGGGCCTAAATTTCTTTAAAAACATTAAAATTTTTAATTTTTATAAAACAAAAGTAATAAAAAAAAATTGTTTTTTTAACGAATGAAACCTTAACAAAAACGATAACCATTATAAAAAATTTAGGAAAATCTGAGAATTGATAAAAATCTATTTTTTAAAAAATTTGACGTGATACAGACATTTCCACGAGTCTGCCTGCAAAAAATCAGCTCGATTGGATCACTGAAAAAGGGTTAAAAATCGGACCAAAGGCTTTCACACAGGCCACTACGAGCTTTATACTTCAAACTTAAAAAAAAAATTCTGACGTGAACATGAAAATCGCCGATTCACGTGTATTTTTATTTTTTATCTCCTTTCCGAAAAAGTAAATTTGGTTCATAGGACAGAATGTGTGTAACACGGTGTAATGTAAGGAACAACATTCATTCTCAAACATAAACACGTGCACAAACATGTTATGTTAATTCTTTTACTATTCACAAAACCATCTTGTTTTTAAATCGCAAAAATTCAACAATTGCAAAGATTCGTTTGCTTGTAGAGATTAGAAGGGAAAAATATTCACCGAAATTCTTGCTGGTTATTGGTATTTTAAATAAAAATTAAATCATTTCACAAATGTTCTACAATAATTTTGTTGTTGTTTGAAAATAACAACATAAAACGTATACCGCGTAAATTTTCATATTTACATATGTAAGTATACATACCCTGATTATGAATTGATGTACCGTTATCAGTACCGGTGCAAATTTCATGATGATTTGCTTCAACTCATTAGTAGAGCTTTCAATTTCATAGAAAGTGGTCATATTTGTAAAACAAAAATTATAGTCTCGAAATTTCTGAACCAATTCGAAAAACAGTCATTAAATTAAGGAATGACGTCAAATCTCTGTACGAAATTGGACAGATATTAAATTTAAAAAGCCTACGGTCCAAACAATAATAAAAAATTTCAAAGAAAATGGAAATTATGAAAGTAGAGCACGGTGCGGCCGAGCTCGAATTCTCGATGATCGAACGGGACGGACAGTTATTCGCTTCGTCAAAGAAAATCCAAAACAAAACGCAGTCGAATTAAATCGAAAATTAAAGACTGGAGTAACTGTTTCCGACCAGACTGTTCGCAGGACCATCAAGAGGAATGGGTACAATAGCAGAGTTGCAAGAAAAAACCACTGCACAGAGCTGTAAACATCCAAAAACGCTTGGAATACGCCCAAAAGTACGAAACTGTTCACATAAATGACCCTACTTTTTGGGACCGAGTCATATTCACCGATGAATGTAAGTTCATGGTTTTTGGGGGTGATGGTCGGGCTAAAGTTTGGCGAAAGCCGAATACGGAGTTATTACCCCAGAATGTCAACTCCACCGTGAAACATAGAGGCGGGTCAGTCATGGTCTGGGGATGTATGGCTGCGAATGGAGTTGGTAAACTTAGATTCATCGATGGCATTATGGATAAGACCATGTATGTGGGTATTTTAAAGGACAGTTATCTCCCTAGCATTGAATCGTTGGATCTGGAAGGAAAATCCATATTTCTGCAGGATAACGATCCGAAGCATTCTTCAAAGATGGTGATGGAATGGCTTCTCTACAACGTTAAACACAATCTGGAACATCCACCACAATCTCCTGACCTAAACGTTATTGAGCATTTATGGGATGTTTTAAAACGAGGACTACAAAAACGTCATATCACATCAATTCCATCTCTGAAGGAAGCGTTGAAGGACGACTGGAGCAAAATTACCCCTGAGACAACAAAAAAATTTGGTTTTTCCATGCCATCTCGACTATCAGCTGTAATAAAAGCCAAAGGAGGACATAGAAGCTACTAATTAAAGTTTTTTCAGTATAATTATAAACCGTATGTAAACGTACTATAGTGGCCAAAAGTATTTTGACAAAAAAAATATTTTTTTAATTTGTTTGTATCTTTTTATTTATTCATTAAAAAATTACATAAAAAATGGGGGAAATAAAAGGCATGTAATACTTCTTAAAACAACATAAAAAAATTTTAATTCAATACGATAGAGATTAGTTTGATTGAAAATTAATATATAATTCAAAGTTTTAGCTGGCCAAAAGTATTTTGACAAAATTAAAATTACATTAAAATAGCAAAAGTAATACCTTTTAAAAACAAAAAATGTAATTTAATGAAAGATATATCCTCCTTTAACTTCAGTGACACTTTGCAAACGCCGAGGAATTGATTTTACCAAATTTTGAATGGATTCCAATGAAATGTCCTTCCATAGTCCTTCAATCTCATTAATAGTCTCCTCGCGTGTTCTTGTTAAACATGGGCTCCGTTTTCCTTTTATATAAGACCAAACATTCTCAATTACCAATCTAAAGTATTTACACCAATATCTCTTAAAAAATCAGTTAAAGGTCTAGCTTTGTGACATGGAGCATTGTCCTGTTGCAATATAAAGGACTCCCCGATGAGCCTATCACCTGATATAAAAGCGTAATTGTACAATATGTTTAAATATTCGTCTTTATTCATCGTGCCATCTATTGGCACTAAGTTTCCTAACCCACTGTTACACACGCATCCCCAGAACATTACCGAACCACCGCCATGGAGTATGCGTTCATTAACGAGGCCATGTTTTTGCCTTAATATTTGAGGTAGTCGACAGAATTGCTTCTTTTTAGAACCATGGTACTCGAAAGTACTTTCATCAGTCCATAAGACTTGCTCCCAAAACGATATAGGCTTGTTGACATATTGTTTAGCAAACTCCAAACGTTTAATCTTGTTCTTTGGAGATATATAGGGCACATTTTTGACTACATAGGTCCTAAAGTTGGATTATTTTAATCTCCTTTGGACAGTTTTTCTGCTCACTGCTATATTATAGCGCAACGTTAACACGTAGCGCCTTTAGGTCAAAGTTGAAACATTTTTAATTTATCTATTTCCAATAGACAACTTGCAGAAACATATTAATTTTTATTCGGATTTTTATGAAACTCGGTACAAATGTAACAGTGAAGTTCCTCTTAATCTGGTAAAAATTAGGACAAAATTGGGCGACGTTAACACTTACCTCCTCAAGGTCAAAGTTCAAAAATTTATGAATTATGTATTTCCAATAGTCAGCTTCGAGCAACATACTCATTTTTTACCAGATTTTTACCACAGACTTCGTAGAATTGTAACTATGAACTTGTTGTTTATCTGGTAAAAATAAAAAAAATATAAAAAAAATAAATAAAAAAAAAAAAAAAAAAAAAAACTTTGACCTAAAGGCGCTACGTGTTAATGTTGCCCCATGTTGCTTAAATTTTTACCAGATACAAAGTAACTTCTGTGTTGCAAACCCACCAAGTTTCGCAAAAATCTGCCGAAAAATAAGTATATTGCAACAATCTGTCACTTAGAAAAACATAATTTCAAAATTTTTGAACTTTGACCTTCGGGCGCGACGTGTTAACATTGTCCAATTTTCCCCAAATTTATAGCATAACATTTTTTCATCAAGTGGCATAATATGCGGCCCGGCAATCCTTGAATTTCAAAAGTAAGGGAAAAAATGCCACTCTAATGTACAGTTTTGTGATTGTTAGTGATCTTCCTTATTCTTTGCTTTTTTGCATGCCGTAAACAGGCAGCGACAACAATTTCATTGATTCTCCCTGTGCTGTTATAATAATTACCGTTAGAAAAACGAGAGAGGTAGAGTGAAAAGGAACAAATGTTATAATTGTGGGCACCGACAACAGGAATTTTGTTTTTGTTTCACGACTCTGTTCAATTCAATCAACTACACACGAACAAACAAAGTACAATAACAAAATACACTGAATTGGACAGTTGGGGTCATAAGAAAGCAAATCAGCTGTTCTAACATGTTCTAATCGCTGTACAGCATGAAAACTAAATCTAAAGGGTTAAGAAAACAGGTGTGCGAAGTTAGCCCCCCATTTTTGGAAATAAATATTTTTGAAGATTGTTCTGAATTGTTCTAGGATTGTTCTACATTGTTCCAAAACAATGATTTTCTAAAATATAATTTGTACCGGTAAATCGAAAAAAACCAATATTAAACTTTGCACCCCATTTTTGGAAAAACCAAATTTTTGCGGTTGTTCTGGGTTGTTCTAGTTGTTCTAAACATTGTTCCAAAACGATGATTTTCTAAAATATAATTTGTACTGGTAAATCGAAAAAAACCACTTTTAAAGTTGCACCCCATTTTTGAAAAAAAAAATTTTTTGCGGTTGTTCTAGGTTGTTCTAGTTGTTCTAAACATTGTTCCAAAACAATGATTTTCTAAAATATAATTTGTACCGGTAAATCGAAAAAAACCAATTTTAAAGTTGCACCCCACTTTTGTAAAAAAAATTTTTTTTGCAGTTGTTCTAAGTTGTTCTAGGTTGTTCTAGTTGTTCTAAACATTGTTCCAAAACAATGATTTTCTAAAATATAATTTGTACCGGTAAATCGAAAAAACCAATTTTAAAGTTGCACCCCACTTTTGTAAAAAAAAATTTTTTTGCAGTTGTTCTAAGTTGTTCTAGGTTGTTCTAGTTGTTCTAAACATTGTTCCAAAACAATGATTTTCTAAAATATAATTTGTACCGGTAAATCGAAAAAAACCAATTTTAAAGTTGCACCCCACTTTTGTAAAAATTTTTTTTTGCAGTTGTTCTAAGTTGTTCTAGGTTGTTCTAGTTGTTCTAAACATTGTTCCAAAACAATGATTTTCTAAAATATAATTTGTACCGGTAAATCGAAAAAAACCAATTTTAAAGTTGCACCCCACTTTTGTAAAAAAAATTTTTTTTGCAGTTGTTCTAAGTTGTTCTAGGTTGTTCTAGTTGTTCTAAACATTGTTCCAAAACAATGATTTTCTAAAATATAATTTGTACCGGTAAATCGAAAAAAACCAATTTTAAAGTTGCACCCCATTTTTGTAAAAAAAATTTTTTTTGCAGTTGTTCTAAGTTGTTCTAGGTTGTTCTAGTTGTTCTAAACATTGTTCCAAAACAATGATTTTCTAAAATATAATTTGTACCGGTAAATCGAAAAAAAACAATTTTAAAGTTACACCCCACTTTTGTAAAAAAAAATTTTTTTGCAGTTGTTCTAAGTTTTTCTAGGTTGTTCTAGTTGTTCTAAACATTGTTCCAAAACAATGATTTTCTAAAATATAATTTGTACCGGTAAATCGAAAAAAACCAATTTTAAAGTTGCACCCCATTTTTGTAAAAAAAATTTTTTTTGCAGTTGTTCTAAGTTGTTCTAGGTTGTTCTAGTTGTTCTAAACATTGTTCCAAAACAATGATTTTCTAAAATATAATTTGTACCGGTAAATCGAAAAAAACCAATTTTAAAGTTGCACCCCATTTTTGTAAAAAAAATTTTTTTTGCAGTTGTTCTAAGTTGTTCTAGGTTGTTCTAGTTGTTCTAAACATTGTTCCAAAACAATGATTTTCTAAAATATAATTTGTACCGGTAAATCGAAAAAAAACAATTTTAAAGTTACACCCCACTTTTGTAAAAAAAATTTTTTTTCCAGTTGTTCTAAGTTTTTCTAGGTTGTTCTAGTTTTTTTTTAAATATGGAATCCCAAATACTAAAGATGCCCCTTAATGCAAATAAATCAAGTAAGGATAATTAAAAAATTACATCTGCAATAAAATTTAACCTCACTTCCTTTTTCTTTCAGATATACAAAATAAATCATGCGAAAATTGCAAAAAACTCTCAACAAAAATAGATGATTTACAAGGTAAGTAGTAAAATTAAAATACAGTGAACTCGCGCTTGAATACCCACTGAATTCAACTCCTCGGTAACTTGCACACATTTTTTATTCCATATTTCACAAATATTTAGTTCAAGTTATCGCCAGTGCACTGTATACAATATTTACATAAAAAAAATTTTGTAATTTAATTAAAAATAATGCTTAATAAAATTTATTTTTCCAGAAACCGTGATCAATTTATCTAAAATGGTCGAACAACAAAATGTGGCAATAATGTCGGCATTAGGCGAAATTAAAGTGGTCACATCAAAATTAGTTCGTCAGGAGACGTCAATTACTGCCGCAACAAAGGATTTTCCAATAACGTCTAATATAATGTTGCAAAACTTAGAAGATAAAATCACTTCTGACAACCGTGACATATATGTAAGCAAAAATTATTTTCATTATTTGTATAAACTCTACTTTTATTATGTGTTAAATAATTTTTCAAATTTATTAATTTCCTAAACCAAATTTTATTAAAACCATTCACATTCAGGTATCTACAATGAGCAAACTGTGGCGAAACTGCGTAGGCAAAAACTTGGAGACCATTCTTGATCCTCAAATTATAATGTCGTACAATATTGATGGTTCGCACGGTAAACTTGGTTTGCAAAAATATAGAAATTTTTACAAAGCTTTAATTGGTAAATATTGATTTTTTAGCGTAAAAGTTTTATGTTTAACTAATCCGCTTATATATTTTTCCAGACTCCATCACAACGTTACCATGTGTAGGCCAAAAAGATCCAGAACAGCTTCTACGCCAGGCCATGCAGTTGAGCAAAAAAAAAACAATTTAGACAGCAGTCGACTAGTGTTAAGAAGACAAATGAAGTGCCAAGTGAAGCCGTAGGCTTAAATTAAGATTTTGTTTTATATACATGGTTCCTGATGGTGAATTACAATTACCAAATGAATTAAAAAATGTTTCTTTGATATATGTCAACAAGAATTAAAAAATGTTTCCTTTGATAAATTACAAAATGAATTAAAAAATGTTAAATTTAAAAAAAATTTTGAATAATTTGCTATTTGATATTTTATTGTTAAAAATGGAATATGATCTTAAAACTTACTGTATAAAACTTTAAAGAATTTTAAAAGATCAACAAAACATAACACTTGAAAAATATAAAACTTTGAATAAGAAAAATTATATACAGAATCTAGTATTGCAACTAGTTTTTAACTGTATACAAAGCAACTAGTTAGGCGCCTATGACAGCCCCATGTTACAATCGATAGTTCGTTGTATGAAAAAAAGACAGATGTGTAACTAGTTAGAAGTCAAAACCAACTAGTATATAACTAGTTGCATACTAGTTACTTTGGCTGCAGGGTAGCATCGCCAGAGGGCAAAACAGCGAAGCAGAGTTTGTTCTTCGCGAGCCGGTATTGCGGTGTGTGTGCATGTAATAAATACAACCACAAATATAAATCTATGGCCTTTTACTTTTTCACAAGGTAACCGTAAGTACCACTTTCTTTCTCCTTCGTTTTATTTTTTCACTGTTACCGAGCGTCTTAACTTTCGAAGCTTGATATTGCGTGGTATCGTATACCCGCATACCGAATATTTCATTCACAAACTCGATCGCGTACTTTGTTTAAAATGGCGCATCACGCGCCACGTATTTTAAACGAGGTCTTGTCTCCTGATTATCGCTATATGACAATGAACACTCGATCGGCCCAAAGTATATTTATACGATTTTACATGAAAATCGATATTCTACTTGGGACAAGATTCTCGCGTTTCATAACTTCGAAATTCATAATGACTCTAAGTTGGATGATTCGGAATTAGATTCAAGTCTAAAAGATCGAAACTCGAAAGGGGAAATCACTTTCAACTTGAATATTCCCTACAAGACTTGGGTCATTATGACTCCAGAGGAGCTTCGGTATGCTGATCGAGTATTATCCGCAAGAAATTATACCGTTTTAGCTCGAAACATTTGGACGGATACGTTGTTCGAGCACGTTTGGGACCAAACGGACATACCATGCCCATTCTCCTTCAAAGGGTGCAAGATTACAGAATCGGGTATATTCCTAAAAGTCTCCGGATCTTGCAAAGAATGCGGAAGTACATTTTCAGGAATGATTGCCAACAAACCGACGTCTAGACGAGATGTCACAATGTAGTGCTCTGTACAACATTTCGACGAATCCGTTATGCATCGTAAAAAACGTCAACTAAAAGGTCAACGAAGAATCGACGTTTCTACGAAACACGATCCAATAGTAACCCTACTGATGGATCATACTAATGCAGGTAAGGTAACTACAGACTGTCCTCAAACAGCGACGAAAGGTGATTTTGAAGCGCCCGAAACGGAACCTGAAATCGATAACGAGGTGAGTAATCCCAACGAAATCCCACAAACGCTACGTGAATGGGCATCAGTCTTTTTCGAAGAGTGTGAGGATGCGGTGAAACAAGGTAAATTGACGAGAAAGGGTGAGGATGCAAACCCTTATTACGCTCCGGATGTCGCGCAAAAAATTAAGACGCTTCTGCATTACTTCCCGCTCTACACCGGAGTAATGATACCGATTTTCGGGTTTGGCACTTCAACGGCTACTTCATCTGCGGTGGAGGGAGAATTTAACGACGTAAAGCATCGTCTGCTTCACGCCAAGCCTCGCCCTAGAAGAATGGACAAATTCGTCGATACTCACCTAAAATCGTTCCTGGGACGGATGAAGCTAGCAAAGGCCGAGGAACATGCTTCGCAAAAAGTCGACGTGCCGGAAACGGTAGTTGCAAATGAAACGGTTCTTGAAGAGGCAGAAGTAGCGATTTTTGAGAATTCAGAAGCAGCTAAGCTCGACGAGATACCATTGGCTAGCTGCGTCGAAATCGAATCGAGAGAATGTGATCTCGGAGTATGCGACCCCTCAAAAAGCGCGTCACCGAGTAACATAGCGATTAATGTGCCGATAGTCGAGTTGAATCTCTCGGGCGAAAAATCGATCACATCTGCAGAATCATCGCCGAAAAGAAATTTCGAAAGAATCGCCGAACCTTCAGAGTCAATTGAAGAAGAATTGCACGAGCTAAGAATCGAGCATAATTGGCGAAACAAAAACGAACCGGCGGAGCCAAGAAAAGGACGAAAAAGGAAGTATTTGGATCCACATCCCGAGCTAGAGGTAGCAACGGATAGCCAGAGACGAAAAGCAGCCATGATCCTTCTTCCGAACGCGAACTTATGTCCATCGTTTCAAGAGAAACGAAAAAGATTTGTCGTATCGAATACATGTGGCTTCGATAGTATTCAGCAACTACTGTTGGCGGCGTGCGTCTACGATAAATTTCGTCACGTAATTCAAACCGCTTGTTCCAACGTTTTCGAGTTCACGCAGAAATTCGCAGCAAAGGGTCCGTGCGCTCCAATTTTCAAGGAACGAGCACGTTTGATCGCCAAAATTGAATGTTTTGTCGAAGAAAAAGTTTCTGGGGTAGTTGCTATCAACGCTCTGTCGAACATTTGCAACTTGTGCGAATGGGTATTCAGCGAGGAGCCAAGTGTTAATTTACGCGAAGAATGCCTCACCTGCCAAAACGTTACAAGTAAGAGTAACATGCTGG
This sequence comes from Phaonia tiefii, assembly GCA_963931995.1. Lineage (NCBI taxonomy): Eukaryota > Metazoa > Arthropoda > Insecta > Diptera > Muscidae > Phaonia > Phaonia tiefii. Next base: position 132,484,931 of record OZ008368.1, read on the forward strand.
TGCAATTACACTTCGAAACGATCCAGATTCATGGATACAGTGAGCTCGAAAATACGATCAAGCTTCAGAGCGGTAACCAATCAGAAAAAAGATGCGGGATTTGTAATACGGAACGTCGCATCCAAATTGAGTATCGTTCTCATCTGTTCGTAGAATGCATTGGGGCCGCTGGAGCTGCATATAAACTCGAATCTTTCCCGACGACAATGACGTTGAACGAATCGACGTATAGTTTGGCAGGTGTGGTTCATTTCCGACCGGGCCCCACAATTCACATGGCCGGGCACTACACTGCTTATGCTAGATACGGCGGTGACTGGATCCGTCCTATCGACGATCTCTGCACAAAATCCAAACGTGCATCGCAAACAGAGAAAATCAATCCGGTTCTTTGCGTTTACGTTGAGTCGTAAACGCACGCGATTACGCTACGACGCTACGTGATTACGTTTAATTTTATTTTTTTCATAGTGTATCGTTTCACATATTGATAAAAAAAAATCGTAAACAAACAAATTGTCGATGTGTGTATACGATTCAGATATCGATATATCGGTACCTGCACGCATATATATAAAATATATATAAAAATTTAACGTTAATAAAAAATAAAATACAAAAAAAAATATACAAAAAAAAAATATATATATATAAAAAAATAAAAAAAAAATATAAAAAAAATATATATATATATATAAAAAAATAAAAAAAAAATATAAAAAAAAAATATATATATAAAAAAAAAATATATATATATAAAAAAATAAAAAAAAAATATAAAAAAAAGGGGAGTTTGTTGACAACCTGCACGTGGTACTTCCTGCATGCGCTCATACTGATCATATTTATACAGCGTAACTAATGTCAACGATGTGAAAAACAACCCACTTCACGACATGACATGTCATCAATTATGAAGAATGACTTGGAAGCAAACGAGAACTTTCGATTCGAAGTCTAGAGACCTAAAAAGTTCGGCGGGAACTTTGGGTTCTTTACGTCTCCGGACTGTAATATTTTGTTTTTTTTTTAAATTTATGACCTACTTGTAGCTAACCGATCGTTATAAAAATTTGGAACAATCATCAGTAGATTTAATTTTAACAGTATGGAACTCAATTCATGTTTAGATGTTTAGATTCAATGTTTAGAACAACCTAGAACAACCGCAAAAAAATTTTTTTTTACAAAAGTGGGGTGCAACTTTAAAATTGTTTTTTTTCGATTTACCGGTACAAATTATATTTTAGAAAATCATTGTTTTGGAACAATGTTTAGAACAACTAGAACAACCTAGAACAACTTAGAACAACTGCAAAAAAATTTTTTTTTACAAAAGTGGGGTGCAACTTTAAAATTAGTTTTTTTCGATTTACCGGTACAAATTATATTTTAGAAAATCATTGTTTTGGAACAATGTTTAGAACAACTAGAACAACCTAAAACAACTTAGAACAACTGCAAAAAAAAATTTTTTTACAAAAGTGGGGTGCAACTTTAAAATTGGTTTTTTTCGATTTACCGGTACAAATTATATTTTAGAAAATCATTGTTTTGGAACAATGTTTAGAACAACTAGAACAACCTAGAACAACTTAGAACAACTGCAAAAAAATTTTTTTTTACAAAAGTGGGGTGCAACTTTAAAATTGGTTTTTTTCGATTTACCGGTACAAATTATATTTTAGAAAATCATTGTTTTGGAACAATGTTTAGAACAACTAGAACAACTTAGAACAACTGCAAAAAAATTTTTTTTTACAAAAGTGGGGTGCAACTTTAAAATTGGTTTTTTTCGATTTACCGGTACAAATTATATTTTAGAAAATCATTGTTTTGGAACAATGTTTAGAACAACTAGAACAACCTAGAAAAACTTAGAACAACTGCAAAAAAATTTTTTTTTACAAAAGTGGGGTGTAACTTTAAAATTGTTTTTTTTCGATTTACCGGTACAAATTATATTTTAGAAAATCATTGTTTTGGAACAATGTTTAGAACAACTAGAACAACCTAGAACAACTTAGAACAACTGCAAAAAAAATTTTTTTTACAAAAGTGGGGTGCAACTTTAAAATTGGTTTTTTTCGATTTACCGGTACAAATTATATTTTAGAAAATCATTGTTTTGGAACAATGTTTAGAACAACTAGAACAACCTAGAACAACTTAGAACAACTGCAAAAAAATTTTTTTTTACAAAAGTGGGGTGCAACTTTAAAATTGGTTTTTTTCGATTTACCGGTACAAATTATATTTTAGAAAATCATTGTTTTGGAACAATGTTTAGAACAACTAGAACAACCTAGAACAACTTAGAACAACTGCAAAAAAATTTTTTTTTACAAAAGTGGGGTGCAACTTTAAAATTGGTTTTTTTCGATTTACCGGTACAAATTATATTTTAGAAAATCATTGTTTTGGAACAATGTTTAGAACAACTAGAACAACCGCAAAAAATTTTTTTTTTCAAAAATGGGGTGCAACTTTAAAATTGGTTTTTTTCGATTTACCAGTACAAATTATATTTTAGAAAATCATCGTTTTGGAACAATGTTTAGAACAACTAGAACAACCCAGAACAACCGCAAAAATTTGGTTTTTCCAAAAATGGGGTGCAAAGTTTAATATTGGTTTTTTTCGATTTACCGGTACAAATTATATTTTAGAAAATCATTGTTTTGGAACAATGTAGAACAATCCTAGAACAATTCAGAACAATCTTCAAAAATATTTATTTCCAAAAATGGGGGGCTAACTTCGCACACCTTAAGAAAACATTAAAGAATATTATTAGTTTTGTATAAACTTACAGTTTATGTTTATTATTTTGAATTGTTTTGAATTTATATTTTGTTTACTATTTTGAATTGTCAAATATTCTTGGAATTCCTAGTTCTAAGTATATATTGGAATTAGTGTGAATTAAAATTTTTAGTTCTAAATTAGTTATCCTGCGAAGTGTACTAAGCACAAATCCTTACTTTCTTCTGAAACGCTGTTCGACACGCAAGAGTCGAAACGCCCACCGCTAAAGTTTTACTTAAACTTAAAGTAACTTAAACTCTAGAATCTAAATAAAGAAACCGAAGTATTAAGGCTTATACACACCGAGGCGTATTTTACGCTTGACGCAAACGCCAAAATGTTGTGTATACTTGTGCTTATGGAGGCTTTCACACCAGAGCTTCCAAAAACGTCGCGTCAAATTCTGTGCAGCGTTTTTAAAATAAAACGCTGCTTGCACCATTTTTTTCGTTAGACGCGTGTAAGCTATTTTGTTTGTTTATGTTTTCTAACGTGTGTTGATTATTGCAAAAATTTCAAATGACAAACATCGAAAAATTAATTGATGTTGTAACAAAACATCCAATTTTATATGATTTATCACATGAACATTACAAAAATGTCCGAAAAAAAGATAAAATATGGGATGAAATTGGACTGGAGCTGAATGAGACTGGTTTGTATATTTGTGTGGTGAATTATTAAATAGATTTTTGTTAATATTTGCAAGAATCCAGATTGTTGTAGCTTTACATACTTATATTGGCGTAAATCTAGAACTTCTTGCACTTTTCGTTGGAATTATCAACTGTTTAGTAAGTAGCAGTACATGAGATCCAGAGTTCGACCCCTGCTCTGACCACCTCAAATTTCATTCGGCGGCGGTCACCTCGCATAGTGACGGCGACGATATCAGTGAGTACAAAACTAGAAAGCGCACAGCTCACTGGTTGTGAGAAGCTCTCCCCAGTTCCTTCATGGGATGTAATGGGAGACCAGTTTTTTGTAGTAAGCAGCAAGCAAATGTTTCAAGTCTTCCAAAACATAAGCACCCAACAGCACTCCCAAAGTTTCTCGTTTGGAGTAAAATCGAGTCGAAAACATCGCTTGTAGTAATACTATTAAAAATCAACAAAACCAGTTTTTATAATTTATTGTCGTGAGTTAAAATAATGTACAAATTTTTGTCTTATATCAAAAGATACTGTTGATGATCGTCGCGGCTCCCTGGTGGTACTAAAAAAAGCCCTTAATTCTGTCTCTGGCGTTAATGGTGACATGCTTGCCATCGATGCTTCCAATGCAGTTGGGAAATTTCCATTTTTCAAGAAATCCTACTGCAGATTGCTCCCAAATTTCCTTTGTAGGTTCTGGTAAGTATATAGGTTCCATATTCCTACATATTGCCTCGAATACTTCAGCCAGAATGCTGGCCACTGTAGAAAATCCTACCCGAAAGCTATGACCAATTGTTGCAAAGCTGTCACCAGTGGCTAAGTACCTGTAATACAAATATTATTGGATTTTAATTTGCATTTCTTTATATAATGAATAACAATTTAAACTACTTATTAACAACTACATTAATTAAACTATAAATAAAGTACAAATAATAATTATCATATAATTAATTTGTCCCATGAATATAAGAAAATATTTATTTATAACCTCTTATTTTTAGCTGAATATGTTAAAAAGAGATGGAAGAGTCTAAGGGATACATATGCCAAGTACTTAAAGAGCTCGAAGACAAAAACTGGACAGGCTGCAAAAAAGAGGAAATGGATATGGGCGGAGCATATGAGATATTTTCAGCCATTTCTGGCATTCGCAAAAACGTCTTCGAATATTGGTTTCATAGATGCTTCGATGGACTACGAAAATGATGACATAACCCTAGACTATAATATCACAGAAATTTGTGAAACTGGAAGCCTCTCTGAACCTGGAAAATATAGACTAGAAACATCAACACCTCTTCAAGAAAACTTTTCAAATAGTTCTTTGATAAATGAGACACTACAATCAAGATCGAACAAAAAAAAGCAAAAACACAAAAACCGTCATCTGTTAATGAAGTAATAGATTATTTGAAACCCAAAAATAAAGTTGAATATGATGAAATTGATTGTACAATGTTGGCACATGCAAAGGCTATCAAGAAGTTTTCACCAAAGAGACAATCTCTAATTAAATTTAAAATTGCTAAACTAATAATGGAGCAGGAAACACTGCACTTTGAAAAACTTCCACCATCCAACTCGGCAGCTAAAATTCGAAAAGTATAGACTCAATTTACTCCCATATACGAAGCAGAATTCATAGATATTGAAGAATATGATAACTTCGTTCCAAATAATAATCTTTAAAACTTTCAATCTCTATAATTTTTCGAATGTATAACTATACAGTCAACTTATGCGACTAGTTAAATCGAAATATGATTTTAAACGTAATAGGATGTCTTCAAAATAAAAATGTCTGTGTATAAAACCTTTATATTTAACTGAGACACGCAAAATCTAAATAGAAAACAGTGCCACATTTTTATATGTACGTATTTTTCTTTGTGCTCGACCAATATCTCCATTTCAATAAACATTATTTTTCTTAACAATTTTTATTATAAAATTTCCATAATTTTCTTTAAAGCGCATTAAGGGGGATTTGGGCGTTGTTTGTTTTTGGCCAAATTTTTTATTATAATGATTATAATCAGCTCTAATCGGAGACTTTTGTTACAATGGCTGGTAATCTTAATTCAGGTATGCTGAACCCACTGGTTCTAACTTGGGTTGTCATAAAATACTTTGGGGGTTAGATCAAACCGTGGAACAATATATCCAATTTTCGAAAGCTATAATCATTGGTATATAAATTTAGTTCATGGTAGAATTATCTATTAGGTAGTTGCTTTAGAAACTCCGTGGTTAAGCAGTCAAAATAAGTTGACTTATGCAAAACACTTACTTACTTGATACAAAGTCTATGCTATACAATACATCTTGATTGAAATTCGTTGAATTTTATTAGCAAACAAAAAGAAACAAAATCAAATTTGTCAGCTTACCCACGGAAAAGATGAAAAATCCACAAATCAGCTGGGCTGACGTATTTACCTGATAGAAAATTTTACCATGATTTAGTTGATCTTATATAATTTTGTCCGCGTCTCGATCGATAGTACCAAGCATAGTTGAGAGATCTGGGACATAATTTTCACTCGCAATAGTTACAAAAATCTAACTTCACTGGATTCAGCGTACTCGAACCAATGTTACCCGTATATGCGCAGTCAGTTTAAATATTTTATTTTATTACCGCAATGTAATTGCAAGACGTTGTTCTGGACTAATGGCTTCTCTGTAGTTAGTGTCAACTTTGAAAATATCACATAGGATCAGGTCTAGTATTTCATCAAAACATTCAGCAGTCATTCGGAAGTATTTATAGAAGCGCTTCTTATCCTTCCGAAGTTCCGGCATTAGCGTGTGGAATTCTCCATATTTCTGTCTTTCCTCATTAACTCATTAATGGGATGAACCCACTGTCTTCTTTTTAATGAAAAGAAAAATATCTGCAGCAATTTAGTGGTATAACTATTGGGAACCCCATAAATTACTTACCTCTGATTATCCTCCTCTTCCGCAATTAGAATCAACAATATTTCTTCTTCATCTTATGAGGAATACATTTTAATTTTGTTTTTAAAATTGTCACAATACGTACACAAACTTTTCACAAATTCTGTATTATAAGAGGAAGAATGGCATTAAAGCATGTAGTTTGATAGCATCAAATACGCTTTGGTGTGTATATGCTGGCATATATATCAGCATAGCGTTTGCTTTCTACGCGTTAACGTCAAGACGTACGCTGCGGTGAGCACAAGCCTTTATAACGTTGTTGGAAATTGCAACTCTTTTATTTCAACGTCGGACAAACACAGGTGAGAAACCCAGAGAATATGTAACTCAATAGGATATCTCTAACACAACATTCTCTTTCCTTTTTCTACTCCCCACGCATATCTTACAATTTATACGACTTCTCATCTCTTGAGAAATCGCATAAATTTTGAACTATAAAAGCTCTAAATAACCCCCTATAAATACAGTCCACTACCCTCAGCTAATAACAACAACAACAGCTCAAGAGATTAATCTCCCGTATTGATCTCTCCCGGTAATTATTCATGGTCCTTTCAAACCGTCAAAGAGAAAAAAGCAAAAGAGGCCAATAAGAAGATCATCGACTGAGATGAGGTAACTTATGATCCCAAAACGAAAATCAAATTAGTCACACGGAGTCGGTAAGTGTCAAAACAGTGCATTTTTTTAAAGTATCAAACGCATCGAAAAGTGTAGTGTTTATGAGTGCATGTATGTGTGCAAAAGAACAAAACGAAAAAAAAGTTAACCCTAAAAACTGAAAAGACCGAACAAAAAGCGCCAAAAACTCGAAACTAACATTTATAACATAAAGTTTTTAAACACATACATATGTACGTATATACCTATATACGGGAAAATAAGTGTTAACAAAAAAATTACCAAAATCAATATAGTTTATTGGTTTATTTTCGATGGTAGAACAATAAGAATACAATTCTTTTATAGTTCAATAGCGTATTACAAATGGAAGTCATTATAATTAAATATATATATGTAATTCAAAGTTCGAAGTAAGTTTTTTTTTTTTTTTTTAAACATAAATTTTAAGTAGGTACGATACAAGTTTTATTTTTTACTAAGGTTTACATTATTTTCATTAATCACAAAAATTAAATTAAGTTAAGTTATGACTAATAATTTCAGAGAAGAAGTGATTCATAAATTAATTGTTTGAGAGAATGAAGTATAGGAATATAATAGAGTAGAATTAGGCAAATAGGAAGAGAATAGGGTTAAATAGAGCTAGTTGATAGAATTTATTAAATCAAGGAGGGCTTTTTTAAAAATGTTTTTTCTTGTTATAGATTTTATTGCTATGGGCAAGGCATTCCAATGCTTAATAGCGTTGACGAAGAACAATCTGATTGTGTTAAGTAAAGTATGTTTGGGAAGTATGAGTGTCATATTACGAGAGATATAAATAAAATAAATAGAAACATTCAAATACAAAAGATATAAAACTTTACATATCAACAAAAAATTACTTGAAGTTATTACAACAGTTGCAAAAGAAAACGAAATAGAGCAACCAACAAAAAAGGAAAAAAAGAGAATATAGTGTATGTATGTATGTCAGTATGTACATACAAACATAAAAAAGTTAAGCTCGAGAAAAAAAAATTAGTAAAAACTGTGGGAAAAGTGTTATAAATTAAAAATATATTAAAATCAAAAAACCGGAAAGACAAAAAATAATAAAAAGTTATTAATTAATTTAAAGAGTCGCTAAAATCACTAAATTTCACTTAACCTTACTTTCTAACATTTCAAAAAAAAAAAACGGCAAAATCTCACTTAAATTGCCCATAAAAAACATTCCATCTCGAGAAGCATAAAAAACCCCCGTTTCGGTACCCATTAAAAACTATTTACCTCATGAAAAAGTGTCTATTTAGTTGACAACTGAAAAAACGGTCCTTTTATTACATATATGTATGTGTATATGCATACGAAAGTTTTCATCGGTCATACGAAAATACTATATATGTATGTATATAGACATACATTCATGCAGACAATACATAGGAAGCATAATGTCAATGCTATCGCTCTTGTTAGTTATTATACGCGCTTTATTATCCCCGTTTAATCTTGTATTCGTTATTATTGTGTTTGGAGTTTAGTACGCTGAAAATCTGTTACACCATCTCTTATGGTCTCTTACACTATTCACTCTCACTGGTAGGAGAGTATGTGATAATACAGTCGGTGATAAAGAAACGTAATTTACAGTCGGTGCGAAAAAACAGTAAGCTGGTAATAATTAAATGAAAATTAAGAAAGAATAATTTGAAATCATCGTGACAATAAGGAACTGAAATTCAAAAACGAAAAAAAACAAGGAAATTTTTTTTTAATTAGAATTTTAAAAAGTTTTTTTTTTAACGAGGAGGAAAAATTTTTTTTTTCTCAACAATTATAAACCAACCAATCGTAGCACTATGATTATAAAACGAAGAGGAAAGAGAAAAGAAAACTTTTTTTGTATCCCTATTCTCATTTTTACACACGAAAAGGAGCGAATACAAACGTACAGTGACTGCAAGAATTGAGCGTCACAAGATTGATGATTGTTGTAGCCACAGTCACAATCAACAATATTCACTCCAAACGAGAACAAGGTCAAATTTCGCCATATTCACTCTACAGTGAAGTCGAAAAGTTTGTAAAACTTTGGAGAAAATTTGGAAAATAATTGAAAATAAATATTTTAATAAATTTAATGCAAATTTTCAAATTAAATCAAAACTGTAAATCATTAAAAATAACTTTTTTAATAAACACATTTATACACAAATCATCAAACACACACACATATATGTCATTCATTCCATGAGAAAACGCCACAAATCTGACCGAAGGTCTTCCGATTTTCTTCAAATTTTGTACGGAGAGACTCTATGGAGCCAAATATACATTTGCGTTTTTAGATTTTTAAAATTGTTAAAGATCGCGATTTTATTAGCGTTTTTCATTTTTCAAAAAGTTAAAAAAATGGAAAAAGTAGTGAACTTTGAAGAGCCACATTTCCATAAGTGGACCGAATTTTTCAAAGATTTAAAAAGTTTCTGAAAGCTGTTTTTGTCTATTTTATGATTTATGAAAAAAATTGTATGCAAATGCAGTTTTAAAGTGCATTTTGCAGTGCGTTTTCCCCCTTCGATTTTCAAAAAAAAAACATTTTTGTAAAATTTAGAATAGTATTTATTAAATAAATGTTCTCTTTTTCTGGGACAAAGAATTTTTCTATTTTTAATGATTTTTCATCTCGCTCCAACTAATAGTTTGATTCGATCTTTGCTACTTTTGCTTGTCACAGAATTGTACACACATATGTACAAATGTGTACATTAGGGTGAAGTGAACTTGTATGGGGTAAATTTTTTTTCAGAATATCAAAATGTAATACCTACCAAAATATGACCTGATAGTACATATAAACTTGTGCAAAAATAGGAGTTTCTACCATAACGTTCTGTGGTGCCTCCTCGGGGTCAAAGTTGAGGGTAAATGGGTAAAACTCGACAAAAACCCCCACAACTGCCATGGAGTCGCCCTTAGCGCAGTGCAATGTAAGACTGACCCCCATTAATTTCCCCCAATCAACATTTTCCTAAAACCTACCTACCCCCTATCTCCACTCCATATGGGGCCTCCCATACAAAGTTCAAGATTTGAGGAAATTGTGAAAAATAGGCCACCACAGTTTCCCGGTTGCAACTAGGGGTATAAAATGTATGACTGTCTTCCATTATCTTGTCACCACAAACATTTTTTCAGAACATACCTACCCCCTATCTTCACTCCATATGGGGGCTCCCATACAAAATTTATATCACAGACTGGAAAATTATAGGATTAATATATTAGTTTCCCCCATTAAACATGTTATCCCTACCCCCTCCTAAGATATTATTTATTTTATTATAGAATTCACTTTTATTAACAATATTTCCTTGGAAGCAACAAAAAACAATACATTCAATAAAAATAAAAAGAAAAAAAAATTCCATAAATTTAATCAAATTTAAAGAATAAATTTACATTGAAAATTCGGATTTGGAATCAAACGATGACATGTTTTTCTGGATTGAAGACATGCTCTTATAAATCCATCTCTTGCTTCTTGTCCACAAACCGACTTTGAGGCTTCTGTTACCATCTTAGCACAACGTTCATCTGCTTGAGTGTGGCATGGATATTTCATAATTTCCTCTCTTGGCCCATATCCTGATTCCACAATTTTTTTAAATTTTGTTTCCGACCAATTTGTGGTAACTGGAGGCTCTGTAATTTCTGTATATTGCCAGTCTACCAGATGGACATAGTCCAAAGCCGCGAAATTAATTTTGGGAATGACAAACTTCCGAATACCAGTGCGTTGTTCCGATCTTGCTCTTAAAATTTTTGAGCAAGCAAGTTGACGTATTTCCCGCCTTCCATCAGCTAACATACAAATCAAAATGTTTTCCACGTGAGCAAAATAGCCATTTCTTTGAATAACGGGCTTAATAAGAGATTGTATGTCTTCATTTAGATAGCGAATCAATTGGATATTTATCCAAAGATGATATGCTCCTTTTGTGCATGACATACTGCATTTGATTTCGAACCGCATTGGCCCGTAAACTTTCATGACAAAATTTGCTAATATATTTAAATTCTCTGACGGGTCCTTCGTTGCCACATAGAGACGTAAAATTCTATTCGCTGCTGTAAGCCACCTTGAATGATTTAGTGGACCGGGATTTCTTCTTGCCAAATTTTCAGGAATGAATCCTAAAGCGATTGCATTCATAAGATCCAGAAGATATTTTTGATCAGTGCTTAAATCATTCTTGTTTAGATAAAGGAAATGCTACGTCAATCGTGTTAAATGCAATTATTGGCAAATTTTCGCAATTTTCCAATTGCTTCCCTATAGGTCCTGAAAACCCACCTGGACCTTTCGTTTTGCCATCCAAACTACATATCAAATGTCTTAGTGGGAGCTCATTGGTATGAAATTGGCATATAAACCATTGCAAAGGTTTTTTTAATTCTTCTTCCATAAGTCGTATGACTCCTCCCTTTACCCCAGTGTTTCTAACTGTGCCGTCGCAACCAATAACTGATAAAACAGACAGGTCAACTGAATTGGCAGTTAAAAAATTAATGATGTCATTTTTAATACTCATGGCTCTTCCAGAATCGCATGTGATATGTCCAAAATATTTGCTGTTTGGTTCTGCTACGAGGACATAATGTTCTTCGATAACCGTACGCCGATAAACTCTCTGAACGTCTTTTAATAAGAACTAATGGTTAAAACTTGTTGGTCTTGCAGTTTCTGTCGATGTTTTATTCTTTCTCGTCTAACTTTGGATCGATCAACTACATGCGATGTATTATTCTCAGTTATTATTCCCACATCGTGCAGTACAGAACTTGCAATAATTGCAGCTGACCTGTCTGAAACACACGTTCGATCACATGCGAGAGCTAGTGATGGTAATTTTAGGCGCATTTGATTCGTTGATGGCAAGCTTTGGTCCGGTGAGCTCCTATATTGATGAGCTTGGTTTTGTTGTCCCGGTGACTCCGCTTCTTCCTCAACGTATGAGGAACGTACCACGTACCACCACATTAGAAGACGATGGGGGTTTTTCTTCAGCAATAATCTGTCTCTGCAAATAACTATCGTATCTTGACTTTCGCTCTTCCCTTTTCCGGTTCTTCTTCGTTGTGAGCTGATCAATAGAACCAATTATCATTTTTCTCTCGTTCCTTTGATCTTTTAAAAATTCGCATTCCCTATCCGGAACTCTGCAGTTTTTCTTACAAGTGCAATTGTCGATATTTTCACATTTACAGCTACAGATATCAAAGAGCTTTAATGAAGTAGTTTTGAACTCATTGATCTTTAATTTATAGCTTGCAGTAGTCTTCCGGTTTTTGAAATTTCGAATTAGATTTCTGAGTTTTACGTGATAGGAGCGTATAAGCTGACATATTCTTTGTTTCGAAATAGTTGGAATTGATGCTTTCATCCAAACCGTTTGTATCTCCGCAGAAACTATTTCCGAAATTTCTTTTACTGAAGGATCTTTTGAATTTAAATTAGACTTTAATTGTTGCCTGACCCAAATATAAAATTTCATTGTATCGTCGCTATATGTCGGTAATTGATTGTGGTTCAAATTTTGTGGAATTCCAAATATAGGACACTCTGATGTACTTCTTGTTTGAATTTGAGCCATTTCATCCTGTAAACACTGTAAGCAATAAACACGAATATCTGAATAGAAATTTCCGATAACATACCAGCAGTTGGGGGACTTAGAATATATAAAATTTTTTTGCAATTAAGAGAAACCGGTTTTGCACATGTGTCTACGAACACCAAATACTGACTGAAGACAAACGCTGTGTTTGCTAATATTATTTTGTGTATGCGATTCCACAAATTAACGGTACTTTAACGGCACACTTGTGCGCACAGTAGACATCAGATACGCTCTCTCTCTCCCTCTTTGTCTGATAGAGAAACACAGACTCGCACATTCAAAAACCCAAACACACAATTTCCTCAAATCTTGAACTTTGTATGGGAGGTCCCATATGGTGTGGGGATAGGGGGTAGGTATGTCCTAGGAAAATGTTTACTGGGGGAAATTAATAGAGGTCAGTCTTACATTGCACTTCTCTACAGGCTACTCTGGAGCAGTTGTGTGGCATTATGAAGCTTGTACTCCTATATTTTTCTTACCTGTCATATAAATTTTGTATGGGAGCCCCCATATGGAGTGGAGATACGGTGCAGGTGTGTTCTGAAAAAATGTTTGTGGTGACAAAATAATGGAAGTCAGTCATACATTTTATACCCCTAGTTGCAACCGTCCGTCGGTGGTGCAATGGTTAGTGTGCGCGGCTCTTGTACATGAGATCCTGGGTTCGAACCCGGCTCTGACCACCTTCAAATTTTCTTTCGGCGGCGGTCACCTCGCATAGTGACAGCGACACTATCGAGTATCTAGCCATGAAAAAGCTTTTCAAATTACCGTTCGGAATCGGTGTAAAACTGTAGGTCCCAATCAGTGAGTGAAAACTGGAAAGCGCACAGCTCAGTGATTGTGAGAAGTTCTCCCAAGTCCCTTCATGGGATGTAATGGGAAACCATTTTTTTTTTATTAGTTGCAACCGGGAAACTGTGGTGGCCTATTTTTCACAATTTGCTCAAATCTTGAACTTTGTATGGGAGGCCCCATATGGAGTGGAGATAGGGGGTAGGTATGTTCCAGGAAAATGTTTACTGGGAGAAATTAATGGGGATCAGTCCTACATTGTACTGCGCTACGGGCGACTCCATGGCAGTTGTGGGGGTTTTTGTCGAGTTTTACCCATTTACCCTCAACTTTGACCCCGAGGAGGCACCTCAAAAACATCAATACAGATCAATACAGCGGTCACATTTTGCCAGGTATTACATTTCGATATTTAGAAAATCATATTTTCACTTCACCCTAGTGTACATAGGTGTGTATACACGCTGAACACAATACATGATGTAATAGGGAAGAAGTATTTCATCATCCAATTCTAGTAGCATGTAGTTTCCTAGGAATAAGTATTTGGCATCAAAAAGTAAACCTACTTACAAAAAAATCAAAAGAAAAACATTTTTTTTCTGTACATTAGATTTTTTTGCAAAGTGCATCCAAAAATAGCATTTATATTACAAGTAATTGGATTCGCATTATTCTCAATCAGCATTATTTTAGAAAAACACACTTTAAATGACAACAATACCTTACAGTAACTTTTTAAATAATAGTAATGCGACAAAAACTGTTTAAAATATAGCAATTCAAAGTTACATACCAAATAAATTTCTTTCATATTTTGTACAAACATTTTCAAAATCCTAAAAAAAATTAAATTTTATTTTTTTTATATGAAATGTCCCAAAAAAAGATTACTTGTCTTTTTTATAAAACATTCTGAATTTTGCAATGATGTTAAATTTTTTAAAATCATAGGGGGAAAAAGAAGTGGAATATGCATTCAAAAAGTGCAGTTGCTATAAAAATGCATTTCTGAAATCAAGCCCTCATTTTTAGAGTACGGATTCTACAAATAGACAACCGTATCATTCAGAACCTTTTTAAATTTTTGAAATAGTCCATCTACTTAAAAAAATATAGCTCTCCAAACTTCACAACTTTTTTCATTTTTTTAGGTTTTTCAAAAATGAAAAACGTGAATAAAATCGCGAGTTTTTTAAATTTCAAATATCTGATAATCGGATTCTCTTAATGGCTCCATAAAGTCTCTCTGTTGTCAATATAAACAAAATCGGAGGATGTGAATTCAGAAAATCACTTATTTTCAACTTTCTTGCCTGGAACGAATGATGTATATTTTTTTCCACGAATATACCAAGCATACACATTTATTTTCCCCCCCGAATATACCCCAAATACACTCACATACATTTGTAACTAAAAATTTCACAAAAAGTTTCACATTCATGGCAAATTTATAAAATTGCTTGACGGAAACCATATTTACGAGTTGTTGATCCGTAAAGTGTTTGAAATTAGAGTGGCTACTACAGCCGGTCCAGAAGTGCTAATTTTTAATCGCTTTAGCAAATACTG
The DNA here is from genome assembly GCA_963931995.1 of Phaonia tiefii. Taxonomy (NCBI): domain Eukaryota; kingdom Metazoa; phylum Arthropoda; class Insecta; order Diptera; family Muscidae; genus Phaonia; species Phaonia tiefii. Next base: position 132,500,031 of record OZ008368.1, read on the forward strand.
GATTAATATACACAAATTAAATTATAAGAGTTCTTTAGAAGATGAACACATTATTACAGTATTGGCTGCTGAAGAACGTGGAACAATTCTAAATTACTGTCTAGATAACTTAAACAAGCTCATAGCAGACGCGACTACAAAGAATTATTACAATTAGTTGTCAGTTTTCTTGGTGGTACGGTGCCGAATTTTAACACCTTTCATGAACACAAAATCGCAAAATTCAGAAAATATTCATACGCACATAAAAAATTTTTTTTTTTTAAATTTCAAACACATTCTTAATCAATATTGCTTTCTACAATTATATACAATTTATTGAAATTATAGGTTGGGAACTCCTTACGGCATTCCACTAATTGCATATACATATATGTACACTAGACCGGTCCTTATTTATATGGACAAATTTATTTTGTCGAATATATGTTACGGCAAGCGCTAAAAATATTCGCTTTAGTCTCAAAAAGCATAAAAAAAAATTTGACAACGATTGGATAATTGTTAGCTGTGCCCCAAGCACCTTTTTGTTTATATTATGAGAAATTAGGCAAAAAAAAATTTATTTTATTTACATTTATTTGAAAATTAAGAATAAACTGAAATATTTTTATTAATTACATACTCATAGTAACAATAATATTATTTTAATTTAATAGTGAAGTCTTTAAAAGTGGGATAATTCATGTTATATTCTTTAACCACTTGAAAAAGGTATTGTTTCTCCTCTTCATTGTGGTTAATTTATTATTATAATCTGTACTGAATTTGGCGCCTCTTTCAGCTGCATCATTCACTACAGATAAGTGTTTACAAATTTGTGATCCCTGAGCGTAGTAAGTCTTTCATACCAATCCGACGGATAGACTTGCAAAAATTCTTTTGAAATTTCTAAGCGATCAAAGAACGCGTGTGTATTGGAATTTACAAAATCGCTTAAATCTTTTTGCACAAATGGGTCGATATTTGTTGGATTAGGTATTATTCGCTTGTATTTTTCTGTATTTGCTTTAACATTAATTGCCTGAACCATTTTTTTTTAATTGCAACGCTAACATTAGGATCGAAGAATGAAAGACCGACTGCTTCTTGCGACAAATACCACAAATAATTGCTTATTTTTTGTAGCAAAGCAAGAGCTATATCCCTTTCAGGATAAGCTATAATATTTTTAATTAAATTTAGGTCTTGATTTGGTGCTTCAATTGCTTTAGTGCATCCAAACCAGGCTTTTACATAAATACGAACTATAACAGACAGACACTACGTATACCGTTTAGCTCTTGTTTGGTCATATTGAATTCATTACGAAACAAATACATTTTCAGTGCATAAATAGATTTTGACATTCATCGAGCATGAGAAGTTGCATCAGGTATGTACATGAAAGGTGTTAAAATTCGGCACCGTACCACCAAGAAAACTGACAACTAATTGTAATAATTCTTTGTAGAGCTTGTTTAAGTTATCTAGACAGTAATTTAGAATTGTTCCACGTTCTTCAGCAGCCAATACTGTAATAATGTGTTCATCTTCTAAAGAACTCTTATAATTTAATTTGTGTATATTAATCCAGTATTTGCTAAAGCGATTAAAAATTAGCACTTCTGGAGCGGCTGTAGCAATATACCACTCTAAGTAGCCACTCTAATTTCAAACACTTTACGGATCAACAACTCGTAAATATGGTTTCCGTCAAGCAGAGCAGCAGAACCGTTTTGTACTCCTGTATTCTGAGCAGTTGCGTCGAAGCAGATAATTTGAACTAGATCAAGCATTTCATATTATTTTATTGAATTAAACACGGCATCTGATATTTTTTTCCCACTCGAAGATTTTAACTTTTGAATGCCAAGTAGTTGATCGATACCTTGAGATGAGACTATGATTGGCAAGCGATCAACTTTTTCCCTGCCACTAATTTCTGGTAACATTGTACCATCCCAAAGCAAAACAAAACTACGTGGAATCTGGAAATAAAAACTTAAGTTTCTTAATTTATACTCAAAACATAAAAAAAGAAGCATAGGGAAAAACACAAACACATTACAGTACTTACATCAAAGTTTGCTGCAATGTTTTGTGCTGTTGTTGCACGATGTTTCTGAGGCATTCGACGAATTGATGAACGATTTACAAATCGATTCCGTCGAGCTGATAAATTCAACATAGCTGATAAATTACCAAGTTTCTGATAACTACCAGCTTTTGGTATTCTCATACTAAAATAAAAGCTGTTGTTATGACAAATTTATCAGCTTCGTAAAAGCAGCAGACAATTGATTTTTGTTTAATTTCCGAGCGCGCAAGAAACTTAAATAATTTTATTGTTCTAAGAAAGTTGTTAAATTATTAATACTAATTACTAAAAATTAAAAAAAATGGAAGAAGAATTGTTGCTGTTGTTACTCGTGAGTGATGACGAAGATAAAAGTGAAGCAGTTTTAAAAAAACAAAGGAGAGTGCAATTCCCGAAAGAGGATTCATAAAAAATTTTCGCATGACGCGGTCATTATGTCGGAAATTTTTGGAGGATTTGTTACCGTAAGACGACCAAAAAATGTCTTTGCCTTTTCAAACACGGGTACTAGCTGTTTTGTACTTTTTTATTTTTTGAAGTAAATAATTTTACTTACTTCGCTGCTGGTTCTTCCATTTTATGTTTGTTTTAACTTTATTTTGACACTTCAAATTCACCAAAAAGCTTTTTTTTTGCTATGGTGGGTTTTCGTAGCTATCAGCTTATCAGGGTTTCTGTAGAATACTGATTAATTTCATAGCTGACAAGAAAGCTGATAAATTTTAAAAGTCTGATAATTTATCAGCTCAACAGAGAATCGATGTATTAGTATAAGCTCTTCGATATGATAGCCCAACGCGTCAGCAGTTGCACTTAGGATGTGAACTGCAGCTCCATCAGTGATTTTCCACTTATCCAAAGTTGATAGCCGTCTTAGTGTAAAACTATTTGTTTTACCTCTGGATATACCTGGATATACATTTCCTGCTGATGTTGATGCTACAACTTCAATATAGTTTTCGTCGACGATGTCAATCATACCTGTTTTACAACAATAATTCTGATTTTCTTAAAATATAGAATTCTTAATTGTATACCTGTTTGAGTCTGTTGTTCGTATAACTCTCTTCGTTCATCTTCTTTTATTCTACGCTGGTTTTCTTGTTTTTTCTGGACTGCCTTTCGCTTTTCTTTCTGCATGAGAATTTTATCCGTTCCTAGCATACAACCTGGTCTTCCTTTTTCTCGTTGCTTTTTTAAGAACTCTTTGTCTTGTTGTATTTTAATTAATTCTAACGCGTTTACTTGTGCGATATCGAATAAATCATGTAATTTATCTTGAAATTCAGTTTCTTTCCTGTTTTAACATTCTGTTTTTCGACCATGATGCTTTGTAATATCTCTCCACTCGTTGTATAATTTTTCCAGCTTTTCAATACAGTGTTTTTCTTGGTGTGTTGGAATTCGTGTTTTTGCCAAAACGTGCTAACCTCAGCAACAACTAATCTAGAACTTTCTCTTAAATTTAAACCAAATATTCTTAAATTACAAAATATAACTTGTAGCACTTGTTTTCTTCCTGGTAATTTAGCTCCAGTAATTTGGTGGTCAATTACGCCAATTAACATAATGTCATCATCCGATGGAAGTCTTTTGGTTGTCATCGATTTGAATTTTTAATTTTAAAATTTATTTGTTCAATTTTTTAAAGGTAATCTTTTGGACAATATTCTTTTAATTTTTTTTGTTTGAACTGCACGATTTCACTAAATTTGTCGATCTCCACGTGTGAAAGTTGCAATACAAAATGATTTATTTATGCGAATTTTCGTCAGGCGTACACAACAGCAAGACAGTACTGGGCCGCCACAAATAAAGAGAGAGTGTGTGTCACATTTGCCTCTCAAACACTCTCATGAAAAGAGTTTTGCATACATTTTGTGCACATTTTTAACCATGGTACAAATATAATGGTAGATGCAGTACGACAACAAATACAACAAGCCAAAAACAACAGGCATTTTGTTTTTGCTCAGTGTCTGTGTTGTGTCAAGTCAGCTGATAAAAAAATTATGAAAATGTAAAGAAATTTGCAAAAAGTGCCATTTAGAAAATGATTGAGTGTTATTTGATATATTGAAAGTGTATAAGTGTGAAAATTAAAACGTTTCTATGTAATTTTTGCAGAGAAATATTTCAAAAACAGCAGTTGCCGGCGAACGGGGGTTGCAGACAAACAAATGTAAACAAACTTTGACATAAGAGAAAAACTTACTCACACTCAGTCCAGAAAAAAGTTCAAATCAGCTGGGCTAGTGCTTCTACCATTTCTTTGTACCATGTTTTTAACAAAGTAAAATAACAAACTAAATTATCTGAGAGAGCGAGAGAGGGAATATTGAGAGAGACTATGTGGAAAGGCTATTACAGAGTGTTTTCTATCGATTGGGGCGACTACCGTTAGTTTAGCATAGTGATTGCTAATCAATTTTGTTTTCAGATTTTCAGCAAAAAGCACATGTGGCTATTATGGTAAGAAAAATAATCGATTAATCGAATATAATCGACTTTCATGCCCGATTAATCGATTAAAAAATCGAAAACAAAATAGTTCATCGATTAGTCGATAATCGATTTTGAACTTTGGTTACCAATAGGGTATTCAATTATTTGACATTTTACTTCGGCCGGTTAACCGCTCGAATAATTAGTTGAAGTTTTTTGTTCACCGGTTAATCGAATAAAATTTTAAAATTGTTCGGTTAACCGAGTAAAAGCAAATAATACTGTTTTCGTATATTTTTTGTAAATTTGTTTTAAAAAAAAAAGCCAGAAATATAACAATTACATTTTACAATGCCATTCGAATAAGAAGTTCATTGACATCGGTTTCTATAGTTTTACAGTTAGTATTAGAAAACATAGCCCATTTGAGATCACATTTGGTTGTTGTTTATTAACAAATTGCGATACGTATCAGTATAAAAATCCTTGGATCTAGCTTGCAAAAATCTTTGCCACAATTGCCTTCGAAAATACTTATTTTCAGTAAATCGGTGGATGTACCCTTCTTTTAGGCGTACAGATTTTAACTAAGAATGACTTGTGTCCAAATTGAATAATTTTTTTGAATCTAGATGCCTTATTAGAGAAAAAAGAAAAACCGAAATTTTTCACGATTTCCCTCATTTGTAATTTTTTTCAAATCCAGAGTTTTTGGATTCTTCTTAAACTTTTAGCAGGATGAAACTAAACCAATTTTAAAATTTTCTTGGAAACCTACTGTAAAGACAGAATTTTCATGTTTATATAAAATAACGGGTCAAATGCTCAAGCCCGTAAATTATTCGACAATATTCGACTCCGACCTACAAACGGTTCCTCAAACGGTTTATACGAGTTAACGCATCGGCCAGGCGAATTGTACTAATATTTAGATTTAAAAACTGAAAAACTAAAAATAACCCTTTCGCCGCGGCTTTCAGTTTTAAGTACTAAATGACTTTTGTTAAATATATTACGTTTATTCTAGTCTGAAATATATGATTTAAATGTTTTTTTGTTAAATATATTCTGGGGGCGGGCTGGAGTGGGTGGGACATATATGTCCCATTCGTCTTTTATGATGGGTCATATATGTCCCAACAGGCTTTTGAAACAAATATCAACTACAAGAAAAACGATATATCTGAATAAAAATAAATGAAATTCATTTATTTATATGAAATATAAGTAAAGTAAAGACATATTCCAGGTCTAAAAATAAGATCTATATACTTAAATTAAATATATTACATATGATATTCTGCAAAACAGTCTTTGCATAGAGGAATTTGGCATTCTTTACAAATTGTTTTTGTTCGCTTTTCCTTTTTTGCGTCAGCACATTTTATACACCGTCTTCTAGTCGGACCTTCTATGGGAAGATGAAGACTGACATTGCCAAGCATTTTTCTTTTTCTGGATACACGACCATTTTTATTGGAGCGACGAATAGCTGCAGTTTTTGATCCTTCTCCAATAAGACCTTCTGCTAATGTAACTAGGAATTCAAGAAAAGGTGTTTTTCTTCGATTCAGCTCACAAAGAACTACCCATGCATTGACCGCTGACATCATCAAAAGTCTATAGAAAATCCTTTTCCACCATTTGTTTGATTTTCTATCGACTTCATATAGAGTGGACATTTGGTCTGCCCTATCTACACCGCCCATCATATCTTAATATATTCTTTTATCATTTGTGGGCAAGAAACTTCACATTTCTCTCCATTGGCTTGCGTTTTGTTTACCGTTGTTGTAGATGCATTATGGCAGTTACTCAAAAGCAAAACTTCCTTAGTATCTTGCCACTTTGTAAAAATAAGGCCACAGCTATTGACTTTGAATATGCTTTCGCCTCTTTGCAATTTTTCTGATAATTTTGGTAGATTTTTTCTATTGGAATTGCATGTTCCCAATGCGGCAAAATTAAGCGTTTCTAGCAAGGTGGCGCTTGTGAAACATCTATCACAACACACTGCTACGTCCTTTTCACGAATTGTTTCCACTAATTTATTCACAACACGTTCTCCTAAAGTGCCCTCAGCAGGATTTAATTCTCTTCCACTATAAATATTGAAATCATATGTATATCCTGTCAGTGAATCACACCTTAGCCACATTTTGATTCCTCTTTTAGTGGGTTTCATTGGCATATATTGCTTCAATGAAGACCGACCTTTAAATTTGGTCATTGATTCGTCAATGCTTTGATATACGCTATCTTGGCGATTATTTTGGAAAGTTTTTTTTAAACATTCCACGACGTCGTCAATATATGTTTTGGTAGCATTAGCTGGTTTCTCAGGACTAGCAAAATACATTTTAGATGATAACATCCTGAATCGATCTCGTGATATTGCTGTCTTTATCATCAAATTACCCAACGAAGAATGGTTTGACCAGTAATTCTCCATACTTGGTACGCGGTTATAAGACATTGCAAACATAACCCCCAATACAATCATCATTTCACCACAATCAGTTTCTGGAATGCTACTCGCTCTAGGTTTTGTCTTATTGAGAATCTGCAAACGCTCATTTGTGCATTGAACGATGTAGTTTATCAAGCGTTTTGGGAAAAACTTATAAAATAGTTCAATCTGGCTATATTCACGTGAAATAATGGTACTACATGATCGAAATATTGGTAATGTTTTTTTTGGTTGAAAACAATCGTCTGGGTTGAACCAAATATGTGGCGGAGGGATAAAATTCAAATTGGATTCGTTTTCATCTTCTTTTGTAGGTAGACCATTTGTTTTGTTTGAATCGTCATCACTTTCATCAAAATCACTATCTGAAGTTATATTTCCATCTTCAGCTTGAAAATCTGGATCAATTTCGCTGTCACTACTTCCAAAAGGATCATTACTGGATGAGCTGTCGGATAAGTTCAACAAATGTTCTTCAATTTGTTTCTGATTCATTTTCCTAACAAGAAATGAAAAATAAAAAACATTACAGGACTAGTGGGATATATATGGCCCGTCAAAAAAGACGGCTGGGATAAATATGTCCCGCAGCGAAAAACTTAAAAAAAATATCTATAGTACTTACCTTTTACTAAATACTTCCAATAATTACGTTTTTCACTTTTAATATACAGAATACCTCTTTCTTGAAAATATTAGTTTTTATTTACGAAAAACAATAATTTGTTATCAATTGCGACTGCACTTCACAACTTCCAATACAAAACTAAACACACAAATTACTCAGAGAGACAACCACAAAAGTAAATACCCTTAGACAACATTCCAAAAGACTATTTGGGACACAAATACACCATATTGCCTGCAAACTTTTAAATTCAGTCGTGTTTAAACATTTGCTGGGACATATGTATCCCTGCAGATGCGAAAGGGATAAGCGAAACAAATTAAATAAAATTGGTGATAATTTACTTGTTCTCCGAAGTTGAAATTAAGAAAAATCGCGAAGCCGCTGTCCAATTCAGACAGAAAAAATCATATATACAGCGTTTTTCTGTGGCGCTGTGCAATACTGGCGGCTGAGTTAAAGCCAGTGACAAAGGGGCAAATCAAAAATAGTTAGCGGCATTTCTGGTTGTACGAATGAAGTAAACGATTTATTCAAATGTAGACAAATAAAAGCAGCTGATACAATGAATGTGTTTCAAAATAATACAATAATTAGAAATAGCGAGTTTATTTATGAAATTTTCGCTCCCATAAAAAGTGCGTGTAAGCAGAAATTTTTTCTCAATTTCGATTAACCGATTAATCTTATAAAATTAATCGATTTATTCGTTATTCGAAATTTGTGATTTTTAAATTATTCGATCGAATAATGGTACAAAATTTTCCGGTTAACCGGTTAACAATTTATCGATTGAATACCCTAGTTACCAAACACTAGTTTGACAGCTCTAAGATAATGCTATTCCGAATGAGAGAACAATAGTCACGAAAAAATAAGGACCGGTCTAATGTACACTGGAGATAATAAGAGGAAAGTCAGCCGACAAACATTACACATTATCACAAAAGCCAATTTTATGGAAAAACCTATCCCAAAAGCACTGTTGATTAAGGCCGGGGCCACACTGGCGTTTTCTTGTCGCGCGTTTTCAAAAGCTCTAACGCAAAAAAAAGCTCAACGTTGAGTTGTATACGTTGATTGTGTATACTTCTACGAAAGCTTTTGAAAACGCGCGACAAGAAAACGCCAGTGTGGCCCCGGCCTAACAGCCTGTTTTTGTATCTATCTTCAAACAGCAGGCGTGCAATTGCTAGACAAGCAATCAGGTTTTCAACTGAGTTCATTGTTGCTTTTCGCTTGGGCATAAAAGCTCTTTTTCTTGGTTGTGTTCCTGTCAAAGAACAATATTACCTTCATGTTTTTATAGGCATTTCTTAAAGCTTTTTCATACAAATATATGCTAAACGGGGGCAACCCTAGCCATCAGCTGTAAAATCAACAACAGCTGATTTTAGGTTTTAAAAAATAAATAAACAAACGAAAATAAACACAATTGTTTGCTTTTTTACCAATTTCAAATGATTTCCTCCGTTGCACTCGGTTTTCCTATTAAAACTACGAAAAATGATGATAGAGAAAGTCGCCTAAGCCGTAGGATTTTGCGTGATTCAACCAATGTGTTGGAGATTCCAGAACACCAGTAAGTATATCAGTATATTTTGATTTTATACACATCAATATAACCCACACGAACAATTTTTTACGATTGTCTATTTTGACATTTAACATTGTACGTTGTTGACTTATGTGAACCTACATTTTGACCATAACTAAAAGCTTTTGTGTTTACACTCAAAAAAAAGTTTACAAAAACCAAAAATGAAATTCGTTTGGCTCTAGACGTGCGATGAGAGAAAAAACAAGTTACAAAACAGGCCGTAAGTGACACAATTCACGAAATTTACTCAATGTTACACAATTTATAAATATTAACCCCCTTTTCCCAAAACACATGTAGCTATTCTGATCCAAAATCTGCGACGAACTGTAGCAGACTTTGGTGGAAAATATGTGGACAAAGTCTTCGACGAGTGGGAGAGGCTTTATCTAAATTTATGGGACAAAAGTCGTCGACGAATTGAAGTCGACTTTTGGATATATATGTATATATAAAATATATATAATAAAAAAATAAATAAATTGATTTTTGCCCATTACATTTCTACATTTATTCGCTTACATTCGCTCGCGGCTTACTGCAATCACTCACGATTCAAATCGGTATTGAAATTGTTTATTTTGTAATTTAAAAAGGGAGGAAATCCCGCACAGTCATTGGAAAATTCTCGTGTAGCAACCGACAACATTTCTATGGCCTCCGGCTCCGGCAGTGTACCAAAGCACAGGGAAATAACGTGAGTATCGCAGGAACAAGTTCGGTATTTATTTGATTGCGATCATATTATCGACCTTTGTTCTAATATTGAAAAGCTCGATATTCAAGAACAAAATGACTCAATGTTAGAGGTCCGCTTAAATGATCTTGATTGCTGGTACAAAAGACTTCAAGCAAGTTATAAGTCCCTTATGCTATCACCGGTTACGTCAAATGGCGCGATTTTAAGGAAAATGCTAAATTAAATTTCAATGTTTGCTCGGAAGCATATTATGTAGTAAGGTCACATTTGATAGATATGATGCGGACGTCGCAGGGATACAATGCTCCCAGGCAATCGCCTAGATATTGTATTTCGCACAAATACTAATATCCCTGCACATTCTTTTATACCGCACAATTCGATTGATATCTCGGGTGTTTTTCTTAAAGTGCCAACCTGTGACACCGAGGTATTTAAAGGAGGCTACGAAGAATGGCCCTCACTTCGGGACATATTCACAGCGGTCTACGTGAACCACCTAACACTCTCGCGTGCTCAAAAATTGTATCACCTCAGGAATAAGACAAAAGGAGATGCAGGCGCGATTGTTAAAAGATTTACATTGTGCGATGATAATTTTGATTTAGCTTGGAATGCTTTAAAGTCTCGTCGTATTTGGCATTCCGGCAGTTACTTTAGAGAATAGCGATTTCATTCAGAAGATTCATGCTACAGTTGTCGATTGCCTCTCAATGCTCAAGTCACTTGATGTTTCTACAGATGGGTGGGATCCGATTCTCATACATCTAATTTCCTCTAAACTTCCCGACAACACGCTTTCCCTTTGGGAACATTCGCTAAAATCCCATCGTGAGCTCCCGAAGAGGTATCAGATTAATGCATTCCTCAGCAACAGATTCGAAGTTGTTGAGCGAATATCTAGCGTTCGATCAACTAAAAATCAAGTCAGCGGCTCAATTCCAAAAGATAAAGTTCAATCTTATCTATCCCAAGATAAGTTAAATACTTTATGCGTGCTATGTGAATCAGATCACAGCATTCGAATTTGTCCTGAATTCAGAAAGTTCACACCTCAGCAGAGAATTGATTTTATTTTCAAGAATAAATTTTGCAATAACTGCTTTGTCCTCTGGTCATACTAAAGGTAGTTGCAAAAGCAAAAATACTTGTCTTGTGTGCAAGGAAAATCACCACACTTTACTGCACATGCAATCCAAATTCTCTACTTCATTTACCACAGATAAACCCATAGATAAATTCCCCAAATCTCAAACCAACTCAAGCGTCTCAAATTCAAGCTAATTACTCGTCGAATGATGAACCCATACTACTCAGAACAGCTCTAGATTAGATAAGACAGCGTGGTGAACTATACACAACAAGGGCATTAATTGACCCTGGCTCTCAACGGGCTTTCCTTTCTGAAAAACTCAGAAATTTATTAAGACTCCCATATCGCAAATCTAGATTTGAAATCGTTGGTATTGGAGGTCAGAGTCAAACAGCTGATAAGGAATGCGAAATTGAAATATATTCCCCACGACAAAACCTTTCATTTGCCATTAAGGCTATTGTCTTACCAAAGGTGACAAGATGCATTCCATCTGCCTCCTTCAATATTTCTAACTCAGAAGAGTTGGAGCACCTAGATTTAGCTGACCCGTATTTTAATCAATCATCTCAAAGAGACTTGATTATCGGAAACGACCCGGAGCGTTTCATAAATCTAGATGGAGTAGCGAAACATCTGCATATAATACTATCTTCGGATGCGTTCTCAGTGGTCCAATACGCGCGACCGAAATTCAATCATTTAGTACCAATGTCATTCCCGCTGCTGAGATTGACCTCAACAGTTTGGTGAGAAAATTCTGGGAACAAGAGGAAGTGCCAACGTCGAATAAAATGTCTGATGAAGGCACATTTTGGGAAGAATTTTATAGACAAACGACTACACGTCAATCAGACGGAAGGTATGTCGTAAGACTTCCTTTCAAAAACGAGTTCCCTGACAGCGTTTACCTTGGATCATCTCGGTTTCTTGCGCTTGGTCAATTTTCCCGCATGGAACAACATTTGTCGAAAAATTCCGAGCTTCAATATCAATATAGAACAGTACCTAACGAGTATCTTGAACTTGACCGTATGGAGGGCAAATTCAATTCATTTTATCTCCCGCACCATGCGGTTGTACGACCAGAACATAAGACGACGAAGGTTCGAGTCGTATTTAATACTTCTCGCAAGACAAAGTCTAGATTTTCTCTAAATGATGCTTTCTATACTGGTCCAACGTTACAATCCGACTTAGTCGGCACAGTACTTAACTGGAGAATGTATAAGATGAATTTCATGTAAAAAGTCGAGATGCATTGAACCCGACCCCCTCAGATATCGATGAAATTTTGTTTATAGCTACATTTGATTAATACAAACAAACCCTCATTTTTAGAAATGACTGTTTTGCGATTTTTTGGGCGTGGCACAATGGGAAAGTTTTCGAAAAAACGCGAAAATGGTCAAAAAGAGCTCCATTTGAACTACAATAACTCAGAATCGTCTGAACCGATTTCCATGATCTTGGTATCATGAAAAAGATATTTTAACAGGCTTTCTGACACGTTTACACTGTAAAAAATTTTATCACATTAACTAACGAAGCCGATAGAGCCTACCAAAGAATCCTACGTCAAAAAGATAGTACCCGCCCTATACAGGACTATCAACTAATTACTGTAACATTCGCTATTAACTGCGCTCGGTTTCTCGCGATACGAACGCTTCAACAGTTGGCATCTGATTCAACTGCTCAATATCCCTTCGCCACCTCCATAATTCGTAATGAAACCTACGTCGATGACATTCTCTCACGAGGTTTTACTATAGAGGAAGCTAAAATAAAGCAGGATCAACTCAAAGCTCTTCTCAACTCGGCAGGGTTTCCCTTAAAGAAAATAACTGCAAATGACTCGCGACTTTTATCCCATTTGCCCCAGAAGATTTGTACGATCGATCCTTTTTGAATTTTCATGAAACTAACTCGGTTAAAATTCGAGGACTTAAATGGAATGCTTTAACTGATCCCGACATTGAATAAAATTTGAAAGTTACTAGACGAAAAGTTCTTTCACTGGTAGCGACTTTACGATCCATTGAGCTGGATAACTCCAGTAATAATAACAGCTAAAATGCTTTTACAACAAATATGGCTCGAAGGCTTAGATTGGGATGATGAAATTTGTACAGATTCTCTCAGAACATGGAAAAATTTCATATCTGACCTCTCTCGGATAGAAGCCGTCACTATCCCACTGTATATACGTTTCGCACCCGCAGTTCGTAATCAAATTCAAGGATTTTGTGATGCTTCGAAAGGTGCCTATTGTGCCTTTGTCTATGGTGCCTATATTGCCGGACGATAAGACGCACCTTTTTACTCTGAAAATTTGACCTAAAATCAGGGTGCGTCTTATGGTCCGATGCGTCTTATCGTTCGATGCGTCTTATCGTTTTTATGTTTTTTGAGTTGCTTTGATGCATTCGTTCGTCTTATCGTCCGATGCGTCTTATCGTTTTTTTGTTTTTTTTGAGTTGCCTTGAAGCATTCGTTCGTCTTATCGTCCGATGCGTCTTATCGCTTTTTTGTTTTTATGTTTTTTTGAGTTGCTTTGATGCATTCGTTCATAATTCCCTATTTCGTTCATAGAGTAAATATGAAGTAGAGCCGCCATTTGTCTCATCTGACGTTTTCTTTCACACTCTTCGTGATGCGGTCGGTGTGATAGAGAGATGTTTGACGAAAAGTGATATACACCAGGTGGAATTACAATAACTTCTTGCTTTAATTTTTCATGCCATTTTAGTGAAAAACTGTGAAATTTAAATGTGTTTTAAACTTTTTTATTGACTGTTATTGTTAGCATACATTTGTGTTGTATTTAACACATTAATTTTAACACACAAAACGAAATGCCGTTGTTATTTTGTTCGTTGTTTTGAACCATTGCCTCTATCTGGTATTAGTAAAGCAATTCTTTTCAACATCAAACGTATACATCACACGAGGACAAATGTCAGAAATTTGGTGAGTGAAAGATTTTCTCTACCCCTATTTACTCTATGATTTCGTTCAGTATTTATGTGTGTTGGTGTTATTGCTTACGCTGTCGTCGTATTCAGTTCGGGGATTCACAGAATTCACTTGTTGCTGTTATTTATGAGGGTTTCATGAGTAAACTTCTAATAGTCACTTAGTGTAGTAGCGTATTTCGCATGGTTTAGTCAAGTATTTTTATACGGGGTAATTTAAATTCATTCGTTAATTGTTAAAAAGTCAGAAAATGAGTGTAAAACAAAAGAGACTTTCTTATAATGTGAACTTTAAATTAGAAGTTATAAAATATGTAAAAGAACACGGAAACCGAGCAGCCTACAGAAAAAATGATTCGTGAGTGGAAAAAACCAGAAGAGCAATTGAAAGGGCTCAGTAAACACAAAAAAACACTTCGTTCACACTTACCAAAATGGCCGGAACTTGAAATACAAATACAAAATTGGATAACCAATCACCGAAGCAATGGAATATCTTTTTCTACAAAAATGATAATTTTTGAAGCGAAGCAATGGGCGTCTGCAAACGGTATTGGTGATTTCACAGGATCAACTTCTTGGTGCACCTGATTTATGAAGAGGCACGGGTTATTAATGCGTAGAAAAACAAGTCTATCTCAAAAAATGCCGATTGACTATGAAGCTAAAATTATAGATTTTCATAGGTTTATCATATAAGCTTGAAGAAATTTAAACTTTGATCTTAGCCAAATTGCTAATATGGATGAAGTGCCTCTAACATTTGATGTTCCTTCTAATCGTACTGTGAATTCAAAAGGTACCAGATCAGTGACAATAAAAACAACAGGTCATGAAAAAACTCACTATACTGTAGTTCTAGCATGTTGTGGGGACGGCAGCAAGCTACCACCTATGATAATCTTTAAAAGAAAAATTTTACCAAAAGATGAAATCCCACGTGGAATTGTAATCTACGTTCAAGATAAAGGTGGGTGGATGAAATGGGCATTAAATTATGGGTACAAAGGATATGGGCGAATCGTAAGGGTGCCGTGTCTAAAAGCCGCGCGTTGTTAGTATGGGATCAATTTAGAGCGCATTTAACAGATCCAACCAAAAACCTTTTAAGAAAAATGAACACCGAAATAGCGGTCATTCCTGGAGGCCTTACAAGCGAATTACAGCCTCTTGATTTATCAATAAATAAGCCATTTAAAGATTTGATGAGGGAGGAGTGGAACATGTGGATGACAAAACCGAATCACGATTTGACAAAAACAGGAAGAATGAAACGACCTACAATTACAGAAGTGTGCTCCTGGGTAAAGAATTCTTGGGAAAAAATAAAACAAGAAACAATTGTTTTATTCTGTTGTTCGACCTTTTCTTTATCAATAAAGAATCAATATTCTTCGAGCTTGAGGTCAGATTTGCTGTTGTATTTATTTTCCTCGATATTTCACTACTCCTTTGTGTAGCATCATCTGGCGATATGAACAATATTTAACAATTAAAAAATTATGTTAATTTTAAAATGTTCAAACAAATTTTCCCGCCTTTTTTCAAAATTTTCTGAAGTTACACAAACAAAAATAATGTTCGTAAAAAGTTCATATAAATTAACCCAAAGAAAAATATTAGATTGATAAACAATTTGTGCTTAAATGGTTCTACTTTTTACTAATTAAATGTCTGTAAATTTGGGCTACATTATCTGTATCTGTTTTATAGTTAATTCTTTTCAATGTTGGTGTAGTAATTATTTGTAGCATTTCTAACATATAACGACGTTTATAATTGTGTTCTGTATTTAAAACCGCTGTTACCTGAAAGTTTCGGTAATGATTTAAACTAGCACAATGGGATGTTAATGCTGTTTTCTGTGTATAAATGTGCCTGTATTTCTGATCTGAATTGTGTCCTGCAATTTGTGTCTTTAGTTTATTTTTTGTAGTCCCTACATATAATTTGTTGCAAACCTCGTTGTCATTTCCTTTACATGTTATTTTATATACTATATTACACATATCAAATTTGTCCAAACTATCCTTTGTTTTACTAACTATTCTGCCTATTGTGTTATATGTTTTGTGTGCTAATGTATAATTCTTGTCGTCAAATATTTTTGACTTCGCCAACCTATCTGTTATTCCAGGTATGTACGTTATTGACTTGTAAATGTTCGGCTCATCTGTAGTAACCCTGTTCGGTTGTCCTTTATCCTCAAATTGCCTTATCAGTCTGTTTGTAAGATGGTTCGGGAAGTTGTTGTCCTTGAGAATGTTTCTTCTCCTTTCCTTATTGACCTTGTGGAATTCTACATCACTTATAGTCAAAACGCGTTCTATTAAATTTTTCGCCGTATTTATAATCACACGTTTTTGATGTTTCGAGTGGAAGTTTAGTTTAGTTTATTGGTTTATTTTCGACGGTAGAACAATAAGAATACAATTCTTTTATAGTTCAATAGCGTATTACAAATGGAAGTTATTATAATTAAATATATATATGTAATTCAAAGTTCGAAGTAAGTTTTTTTTTTTTTTTTTTTTTTTAAACATAAATTTTATGTAGGTACGATACAAGTTTTATTTTTTACTAAGGTTTACATTATTTTCATTAATCACAAAAATTAAATTAAATTAAGTTTTGACTAATAATTTCAGAGAAGAAGTGATTCATAAATTAATTGTTTGAGAGAATGAAGTATAGGAATATAATAGAGTAGAATTAGGCAAATAGGAAGAGAATAGGGTTAAATAGAGCTAGTTGATAGAATTTATTAAATCAAGGAGGGCTTTTTTAAAAATGTTTTTCTTGTTATAGATTTTATTGCTATGGCAAGGCATTCCAATGCTTAATAGCGTTGACGAAGAACAATCTGCTTGTGTTAAGTAAAGTATGTTTGGGAATTATGAGTGTCATATTACGTGAGATGCGGCCAAATGCTAGTTTGTCATATAGGTATGAGGGGGTCTTGTCATTAATTAATTTGTGTAAGAAAATTAAGTTACGCACCCGCAGGTAATCCACTAACTCACAGCCAAGAATCATTTTTCTCCATGTCGACACACTACTGAATCGACTAATTCCAAAGACATAACGCGTAGCACTATTCAGTGATAACAGTAATTTGTGGTATGACTGGGAGTCCAATTTACTATAGACATCCGCAAAGTAATTAATCAATGGTAGTATCAACTGAATTACAAGACGTCTCTTTGTCTGACTTGGGATACAATTAGACGTCATTCTTAAATTTCTAAGAACGAAGTATACATTCTTCACCAAATTGTTAATATGATCTTTGCAAGTCAAAGAGGAGTTAACATAAAACCTAAATATTTAACCTTGTTAACATATTGCAGAACCGTGTTCCCTAGCTGGATGATAGGCATTTGATTTAAGCTGATCTCAGAGCAACTTATTGGTAGAACATGAGTTTTCATGGGATTAAGTTTCAATTTGTTATCCACGGGCCATTTCCATATCTCAATTAAATCTTCATTCATACGACAGCACATATCTTCAACCAGTCCTATTCGATTGGATATTTATAATTGTATGTCATCTGCATACGCATGCATATTACAATTAACACACACCTGAAGTACATCATTGACAAAGGCACTGAACAGAAGTGGACCCAAAACTGAACTGAAGTTGATTATTCTTCCTGAAGACTTTGGTTTCTGATACCAATTAATTGATAAATTTTCCCCTCTCCTGACCACCAATGTGTCCAAATAGGGAAGTTTTGAATTTGACTCTTTTTCCATTGTAAATTTAATACTGGAGTGGAAATTGTGAAAAACATCCAAAATTGTATTTATTTCGCCCTCTGCAACGACATAAAATAAATCGTCTACATATTTTGTCAAAATTGTTGGTTTTATATCCAATTTTTCGATGCAAGAGTCCAGCAAGTTTTCCATATCGATGTCAGCAACTATTGGAGAAGCTGGTGAACCCACTGGGAGTCCCTTTTGTTGCAAATATATCCTCCCATCATGTTGGAAATATCCCCCTCTCGTGGCCAAAATCGAGAGAAGGAGGTTTTTCGGTGCAGGTTGTGCCCCAAGTTTCATTCTCTGCGATATTGCGCAAAATTTCTATGCATGGAGCCTGAAGAACGAAGTCGGGTGGTGCGCAATTTGCCTCAACTGCCTGGCTCAAAGCCATGCATTTCGTCGATGCGATTCAGAGAACACCTGTAGGAAATGCCAAAACCATCACCACATGTTGCTGCATCGTCAACATCCCAGGGTAAAAGCGCCAAGTGCCCACAATTGTGAGTTGCAGCCGTACTGTATGAAACCAATAGGGCCAAGGAATCAGACAAAACAGCCGACCCGCTAGACGCCAAAGGCTAGGACGCAACCGAAGACAATTTCAACCCCGGATCCGAAAATCTTGTCAGAGGCCATCCGCTCCCTTGCCTCTATGTTGTGCGTGACTAATTCTTCTGCACAAATGCATGGCCGGCGGCATGTATAAACTTACAGTTTATTTTAATTATTTAGTTTATTGTTTTGAATTTATATTTTTTTTTACTATTTTGAATTGTCAAATATTCTTGGAATTCCTAGTTTTAAGTACATATTGTAATTATTGTGAATTAAAATTTTTTAGATCTAATTATAACCGTTTCAGTATTGGAAATTCGGTTCTAAATTTGTTTTCTTGCGAAGTGCACTAAGCACAAATCCTTACTTTCTTCTGAAACGTTGTTCGACATGCATGAGTCAAAACGGCCAACGCTAAAGTTTTACTTAAACTTAAAGTAACTTAAACTCTAGAATCTAAATAAAGAAACCGAAGTATTATAACGTTGTTGGAAATTGCAACTTCTTTATTTCAACTTCGGACAAACACAGGTGAGAAACCCAGAGAATAGCTCTAACTCAATAGGATAGCTCTAACACAACATTCTCTTTTGTTTTTCTACTCCCCACGCATATCTTACAATTTATACGACTTCTCTTGAGAAATCGCATAAATTGTGAACTATCAAAGCTCTAAACAACCCCCTATCAATACAGTCCACTACCCCCAGCTAATCACAGCGACAACAGCTCAAGAGATTCACCTCCCGTATTGATCTCTCCCGGTAATTATTCAAGTTTAGTGTTACAACAAAGTTGGAGCCGGCAACATAGAAATTATTATATTTCTAGAGTGAGGTTTTGCTAGGTTTCAGGTCTTCGTTACTCTTTGCTACCGTTGCATGACATAAATGGCAACAATACATATTTTCATATTTCTCTTTGCGTTACAAAAACGATAAACAATCGTTATTCACCCCCTCTCTCTCTATGAAAATGATTCATAGAATCTATGAAACATATTCATAAACTCCATGAAAGATTTGCATAGGCCCTATGCATCTTATTCACAGTTATTATGACAGATTTTCATAGAT
This sequence comes from Phaonia tiefii, assembly GCA_963931995.1. NCBI lineage: Eukaryota > Metazoa > Arthropoda > Insecta > Diptera > Muscidae > Phaonia > Phaonia tiefii. Next base: position 132,519,429 of record OZ008368.1, read on the forward strand.
TTTAGGAAGCTTTCGTAGATTTAGCTTCATATAATCTATGAAATATTTCATAGGGTGTATTAAATTTTTTTTTATAGAATCTATGAAATATTTTCATAGAATGTATGTAGCAATTTCATACATTTTACGAATCTATGAAATCTTTGAAATGATTCTTTGGCTGAAAAATAATAAAACATTTCATAGAATCTATGAAGAAATTCATAGGAATTGTGAAGATAATTCTCTCAGTGTAAGATTTGGTGATCGCTGTCAATATCAGCGCCATTTCAAGATTTCAAATCAAGCATGGAACCCCAAAACATCTTGCTTACAAGCAAATGGTCAATTTGGCTAAACGATTACGGAGTATTCATGTTTGCATTTTTAGTGGGAATTTCATTCCGCCGATAAATTGGTGCTCTTGTTGTCCACTTTGGACTAGAAATATTGCCTTGTCACCTTGAACAGAAAGAAAAATCAAGTTGGCAATAGAAATCGCCACCACCACTTTGCTCATCAGGTTAATTCGGGGCATAAGCCCGTGTAGCGGAAACTTGGAGTTGACCCTCGCAATGACTATAGTATGAGATATGTATGCAATTAGAGTAATTCTAGCCCTGGGTAGAAAAAAGGCTACCATCTTTTTCCCGTCGTATCTAATCAAATAACTGTGATCGCTTTAGCTGCAGTTATCCTGTTATTCAGCAAATCTGTGCCGTTGTAGGTACTAATCACATGAATTTGATCTAAGAGCAATATGATAACTACAACCGTGTCTGTCAGCTTTAGTTTAATTGTTGCGAGCTTAGCGTAAATAAGCGTGATGTTCCAACCGAAGAAACAGTATACAGACATCCTATACGAATACTAAGATTTTATTTAGGTTAGACGAATGAGACAGGACAGACAACTTACGCAATGTTTAGTGCAGAACGCCGTTCCTCAAGATGATCTTGAGAGTTCTTTCTGTTTTTAACTACAATCTTGTGCAAAAAATTCTTGATAATGACACCCAAAGGTTAACAAACATATAACGTATGTCGCATTTTATTTGAAAAGAATACACTGAAAATATGGGGATACTGCAATTAGTTGGAGTATAAAATAAGTAGAAGGGAAACATTTATTCATCCACTTAAAGTAAATGAAGCGGCAGTGCAGAATAGAGGAGGATAGTTTTCTTTTAGATCCATCTTATGACAGTAGGCGGCTGTCTGTTCAGCATCTGTTTTCTATGTTAGGAGCGGCTGTTTATCACAGTAGTGATTCTACTCTAAACTAACTCCCCCAATCACGAGTGTCACGCATACCGTGATTTTGGATAGTTTGTAGTCGGGAGTTTTTGACTGTTTTTGAGTGGTGCCTCACTGATACCTGGTTGACTCTTTGGGTAATAGGTTGTCGGCCAAGTTCTTGCAGTCCGACCGGGGCCTATGGTGGGGTTTACCTCAAAATCCGTTACACTCGTGGGACCGAAAATAAGTTCTACAAATAGAATCAAAGTCAACAACGTCACAGACAATGACATTATGACGGACAATGATACGAAAACCAATAAAATCGAACAGAAGAATAAAGGGATGTCGCTCTATTGTCGTGGAATAAAGCCGTCGCGCGGACGGCGAAATGATCGTCAATCAGCAGCCAGAGTTGTAGATAGGTTGAGCAAGTTCCATCGGGCAGAATTCACAGAGAAGCGGAAGGCGTCATTAACTGGCAAGGAATTTGACCGATCCACGGAACGCCGACGACTCCGCATTAATGAGGTCGGAAAACGTTGACTGTCACCCGTTGATCCGCGACAGTCTAAGCGACACAAGGACCATGGGAACCGCGATCCGAAAGCGTTTAGTGAAGTGCAGAAGGAGAGCTCCACTATGGCGATCATCGACAGAGGGCATGCAGATGGAACCATCTCCCGGAATAAATGGTTGGGTGTTTTGACTGCCATTAATGACGTGTACTACGAGGCGTGTGGAGATTTTCCGGTGTCACCTCTCGTCTGCCGCAATGCAGCATGGTAGCCAGGCCAAATTAAGGTCATTACTGAAAATAACCTATCTATTGAGTTATACAAAGAAGAATTTACTAAAGTGCGAGAAGTCTAGACTGGTGCCAAACTAGATGTCGTTGAAAAGATTTACGTCCCGACCCGTTCAAGATCGCGTGGAAACCACTGTCAAAAAAGATGGAGAAGAATTTGCCATACGCCTAATAAAGTCCAGTAACCGCGCCCTTCAATCTGCCAATTGGAAGGTTGGAAGGACGTTGAAGGACTTCAGCGAGAAGTCATGCTTGCCATTTCTCAGAAAAAGTGATAAAATGAAGATACTGGACCCCGCCTGTCGCTTATGTTGAGGAAGTTAATTGAGGGGGCGGTGAAAGATTAAAATGGTCTAGTTCTTTGTGCGGACGTCATTACGCTCATTCACTTTGGAGAAGTAGCTACATTAATGGTAGAGGAGATACACTTCTTGATTGTGTTTCGTCTACTTACCTACAGACATATATGTTTGTAACGATGGCAATGAGCTCCATAGATTTTACTATCGCAGAAAATTACCACTATGTCTGTTCCAAGAAACGTTAAAAAAATAAATTAAACCAAGTAAAAAAAAGGTTAAATAGTTTTGTGAGAACCGTTTCTCCCTCTGAACCATACCATTTACGGTCCTACCGCTGATCTTACCTCAGCTCTTAACAGATCACTAAATTCCCTATGCCCCCACGAATCCGAGGTAAGAAAAAAACCTCCGTGGTGGAACAAGGACCTACAGGGTTGATACCGAGCGTGAATTGCGTGAATTATACGTGAATTGTACTGGCGTGAAAAATCGTATTTTTCGAGTTTTTTCCGTGAATTTCATTATATTTTGAGAAAAAGATTTTTTATGTTTGGGATGTTGGTGAGTTGGCTACACTGGCAGCAAAACGCGCAGGCCGGCCAGCAGACGAGACTGCAGGTGACATTGTGCTGAACTGACTTTGTACTCTCGCCTCGCGTCCGTAGTTAGCAGTTTTGTTAGTTACCAATTTCTACGAGATACAGTGGATTGCTGTCGCTGAGTTTTGGAGGTAAGTGATATTAATTTTTAAATTTAGTATCGTAATATTGTAAGCTAGCAACATATTATCAACATAACCCTAAAATATGGGTAACAATATAAATCCAATTTTTACTAGTCCGCGTTTCATTAGTCCGCGTTTACACGTGCAACTGGTCCGCGTTTAAGTTGCTAAAATTCTTGTGTTTATTGTTGTTACTTCTGACACGAATCCCATTGCGAATGAAAAGAAGAACAAAAAAACATAAGAAAACGTCAAATTAAAAAAAATAAAATGAGTTGCAGAGCACCGGCAACGTTTTTCCCCGTGCCGTATTTTGAATGATAATGAAACTATGCCTACTCCTGCTTCATGTGTGCCTCAGCCTTTCTCGTGTTCTTCATCTGACTCACATCGTGGTTTAAAGAAATATTTGCTGAAAAACAAAGTTACTAAAGCGGAAGTATTATAGTGCATGCAAACAGTAACGACTCACAAGAGTATGAGCGCTGCTGGAAAAGATGTAAAAATAATGAAATTAATGTTTCCTGAGCATGACGTTATAAGTAATTTACAGCTACAAAGACATAAAATTGGCTGCACAGTGGTTTATGGACTTGCCCCTCACTTTAAAAACCAATTGATGTCCGATTTTGCAAAATCGAGGTTTGTTGTTTCATTTGACGAGTCATTAAATAAAATCAGCCAGAAGCAACAAATGGATGTTGTGATCCGGTTTTGGGATGATTAAGGTGACCAGGTCAGCACGAGGTACTTAACCTCTGCCTTGTTCACACGAGCAAAAGCTGCAGATATTCTCAAGAACTTCAAGTCAGCATTGGAAGGCGTCGAAATGAAGAACATGGTGCAAGTGTCGATGGATGGGCCCAATGTCTTTCTGCGGGAGCTGAAAGCTGATCTTAATGAAAATGGCCAGAAAAATGATTTAATTGATTTTGGCAGTTGTGGCATCCACACCGTCCACAACGCGTTTAAGACAGCATTGACGTCAACTGTATGGGATTTGCCCCGTTTTGTGAGAGCTGTTTACAATCTTTTCAAAGATGTACCTGCCAGGCGCGGGAGGTACATCCGACTACCTAATTCCAAACTATTCCCCCTAAAATTTTGATCAATCCGATTGCTCAAAAACTCGGCGGTAGCACTAAGAGCCGTCGAAATACTGCCTCATATAAAGACTTTTGTTACTCGAGTCGTAGAAGAAAAATGTGCACCAACATCAGCTAGTTTCAAGATCGTCGAAGCGTTTGTGAAGGATCCTCTCCTTTGGACTAAAATTGGCCTTTTTGAACACCCTGGCGACTGACGCTGAGCCGTTCTTAAAAGATTTTCAATCTAGCTCCGTTGCTGCACACGGGGCTTAGCGTTCTCGTCGACAGTTTAATGGAAAGAGTAGTGAAACCCTCAGGAAAAAAATCTCTGTAGATTTAAAGAATGGTGAAAATCTTCTCCACCATAACAAAATTCACATAGGATTTTCCTCCCAAAATGAGTTTGCCAAATCTAAGAAGCTGCCGGATGAACAGATATCATCGTTCCGAAAAACTTGTAAAACTGCTCTGGTGACCTTTATTTCGAAACTTTTGGAGAAATCCCCTTTGAAGTACTCTATCACCAAATCCTTGACGTCTCTAGACCCGGCAGTTGCTTTCCAGGATTTAGGGAAAAAAAGATTTAACAAACTCCTGGAACATCTCGTAAAATGTGGATGTATCAGCGGCGCTCTTGCTGACAGAGCAGCATCACAATACAAAGACATGTGTTCGACGCTGAAGACCCGGTTGGAAAATTTTAAAAGAAAAGACCAACGTCTGGATGACTTCTGGGTTCGCCTGCTAAGCGAAATGGAAGCAGAAGAGTTGAAGACAATTATAAAACTAGTGCTAATCCTATCTCATGGAAACGCTGAGGTAGAGAGGGGCTTTTCAGTTACGGAGAGTACATTGATAGGGTTTAGAATGGTGTACGACACAGTGCAAAAAATGGGAAGCATAGACAAAGTTCCTATCACAAAATCACTCCTTCACTCAGCTAAAAATGCAAGCGCACGCTACAAAGAATCTCTAGGAGAAAGGAAAAAAGCAGAGAAAGAAGAAAATGAAGAAAAGATGAAACGGAAGAGAAAAGATAAAATGATCATGGTGTTGAAAGAACAAAGAATGAAAGTGACGGAAGATGCAAAAAGACAAGCGATTCTAATACAAAATAAAATATTAGAGCTGGAAAAGAAGTAGTTTGTTTGCGGGAAAAGGGCTGTGTACAATACATATTGAATTAGTTGATTTTATTAGTCAAAAATTATTGTTTGCCAATATATGTATATGTGACCCAGCTTAAGAAAACCCACCTAGTGTGTCAAATTTCATGAATTAACTTTTTTTTTAAATTAATTAATGAATTAAATTTTTTTTAATTGCGTTTTACTAAAAAAATTTGTTTTTACACACTAGCTGGGTTTTCTTATGCAGGGTCACATATAGTTGTTTTTTTTATAATTTTATTTTTGTTGTTTTTTGGAGTACTTAAAAATTACTTATGTTTTGGTTTAGATTTAGTTAAAAATAACAGTTGTTCCTTTTTAAAAAAGACTGATGAATCAATGATGGACCTTTGTGTTACCAAATATAAAACCAAAAAACTAGTATTTTGTTTTTAGAATAGTTGGATCACCGTTGGTTACGGGAAATATTGCGGCAATAAGCAGGGGAGTGTGCTCGCGCCTCCAAATAAGTACAATAAACTGGCGTGAATTTTGTTCTTTTCATACGTGAATTGCGTGAAATATACGTGAATTTTGAAAATCAATTCTGGTACCAACCCTCGACCTACAAATCCTAAAAAAGTCTTACAGAAAGCTTTGTAAAGCGGCAGCGTCCTCAAGAACGGACCGAGACTAGAATGCGTACAAAATTAGACTTCAAGAATATAAGAATGGGTTAAGGTCTTTAAGGAGGCTGTCTTGGACACATTTTCGTGAAGGTATTGAAAATATATGAGACTTCAAGACTGCGCAAAATCCTCTCGACAACTCCCAACTCTCTGGGATATCTAGGATATATCAATCGTTAGACCTCCTACTTAGCACAAACTTTCTTGATCTCGCACGTTGCGGGAATTACAGTGACGGAGAAAGCACTACAATGAGCAATAGGAAGTTTTTAGCCCTACAAATCACCTGGCCATGACGGCATATATGTAACCAGTGAAGTTATAAACTGGACTATACATGGTGGTTCCCTGGCTGCTGAAACGTTTTACGAGCTGCATCAAGCTATCATATATTCCATAAAGCAATCATACATATAAAAAGTCCTAGGTATTGCTCATTCCGAAGTGGAAATTACCGTATATTAGTCCAAAGGACTTTAGACCAATCAGTGTCTCATCTTCCTTTCTGAAGGCATTGGAGTTTATTATTGACTCATATATGCGAAAGACTATAGGTACACAATAGCTACGTAATGGCAAATCAACGGAAACCGTCATACCAGGTTCGACAAAAATCGATTTTATCGGTACTTTGTGTTTACCAGGAGATCATAAATTTGATCTATGAATTTTTTATGAGAAATCGCATTTGACGCACGATCTTAGCTCGAAAAGTGATGAGAGGGGCACCCAAAGTGGGAGTTTTATCTCCACTTCTCTGGAATTTAGAACTGAACAGTGTGTTGCGAGATATTGAGGTATTACGTTTTGCAGTCGTAGCATATGCTGACGATCTGACAATTGCAGTGCAAGAAAAATACTCCTCCACATGCAGAGATGTGGTCCAGAACATGATCAGAAGACTCTCTAAGGGAACCAAGATGAATGGATTGGGTGTAACTCCAGACAAACCCGAGCTCGTACTCTTTACCAGGAAGCAGAACGTTCCGTATATTAATCTCGATGTGGTACAGAAATTTGATAAAAGCATAGTGCGAGATATCCAGCTGTGTTTCCCAACATAAAGCTGAACTCCAAGTAACACATGCTGGGTAGGTTCAGTACAGACACAGTCGATGGGCCTAACACCGAAAATAGTTTACTGGATATATACAGTTGTTGTCCGACTGATATTGCTCTCCGGTATTGTTGTTTGGTGTCCGCTACTTGAAAAATCCACCTATCTAAGTCTGTTGCCAAAAGTCGAGAGAATGACAATGGTATGTTATAGCAGGTGCACTTCGCACAACCCCTACCGAAGGTTTGTGGGATATCCTCCACCTGTTGCCACTAAAATTGCTTGGAAGGCAACAGGCTGCAACGTCAGCATTATGCCATGATATTCCACGCAATGGATTACCACCCATATGGCCATGTGTCGATTTTAAGGGATCTGCGGTAATCCACAATAAAATCCGACTAATGGACAAGCAATTTTTAGAGACATTTGTGCACTCATACCCCGGAAAGGCAGGCCTGGATTCAGATTAAAGATGGGATTTATGATTCTACACTGATGACACGTTAGGTTTGGAGTATATTTTGAAGATCTGGGACTAGGCTTCGCTAAAAGGATACCAGAACTTTTTTGTGTATTTCTGGCAGTAGTCATGGCAATCGGAGAGCTGAGACGAAACTTCATTACCGCCTGGGGATCAATATTTACTCTCACAGCCAGGCGGTTATAAAATCGCAAAAATTTGTATACCTGACTCCAATAACTGCCTACAACGTGCGTCTCTAAATGAAATGGCCAAGCAGTTCAATATTCACCCCCACACAGTGTGGGATTTCTAGTAAGTTTCTGGTCCGATCAAGACGAAATTTCGTATAGACATATTCGAGGTGGAGTGCTAGAGCAATTGACATATTGGAATGCAATTGACGCCACCGGAAGCGCACAGTGGGAGCTCAAAGAAAATTACATCGGGTATCAAAACAATTTGAACCGTTGTGAAAATTTGAATTTAGTTTTAATGGGAAATATTTTTTTAAATAATTGCAACCTACAAAAATATGCATCGATATTTAGTTTTGCTCTTATGATATTTGGAAAAATATATTTATTTATTTAATTTTACCTTGTTTCGTTTTTACTTCACGGTATCCATTTAAAGTTACAATTTTAGAAAAACACGAACTTTTTTTTTGGGTAAAAAGGTGTCACCACTTTTTATCAATTTGTTTTCAAACACACTAAGTTTTTATATGAGTTTGAAACACAATACCGGAACTTCCAATCTTTTTCGAGATCCCTCGAAATCTGGTCAATATTATATAAGAAAATCATATTTGGAGATTTTATAAAATGAATCAATAAGTTTGCAAGAGAGTAAATAGGTTGGCCTAAGGGCCTAAATTTAAATTGAGAATGTAAGAGATATAGATCCAGATAAGCTTTAGGGCGCTGGGTGGAGGAATATGTGATATATTTAATTAGAATTGAAAATGTAACTAAAGGAAATGGGAAAAATATACTATGGTATGCCATATGGTCGGCCTGATTCGGAGAAAAATATCTCAACTTGCAAAGCTGGCTTGATATTTCATTAACCTTATTCTGGTATCTGCATATATTCCAACAAAGTAGGGTGAATATCTGAACTACCTAGATACATTTGTGGCAAATCCGTACAAATTTCTGAAAAATCCCATTTTTGGGAATTTTAGATGCTTTTCACAGGATTGTAGGATTGTGTTACCAGGAATTTTAACAAATTTGCATGGCTCTGAATCTTCATTATATGAGTAAGCATACTGCCAAATTTCGTTTTTATGTCTCCTTTCTTTCTCTGTATATGTTTTTTACTCAACCATCAATTATTCTGGGTTCTGTGCTCTCACCTTCGTCGTAATACTAGCGTGTGCCGCAACGAAGTGCGGGAAAAGTACAACAGTCAGACATTTACAAGATTGACAATTTCCTTAAAACATTTGACTTCAAATGGAAGACTGTCAAATATGATTACAACAAACTACTGGCTCGTTAGTCGGATAGTATGTTGATATTGAATTTATAGAGTGATTAGTGTGAAAAACTATGGTTTCTGAATACCCTTGATGTGAAGTCAAACAACGAGGTTTTTGACACGTTTAAATGAATCCTAAAGGAGGAGAGCCAATCCATGGAAGCCATAGAAATCGCTGAGGTTTTGAGCACAGATTCTCCAAATCGGCTTAAACGCACGAAGGAAAGTGTCATATCAGGAGGCGCCTACTATTACAGTTGAGCTTGGACTCAGCAGAAACAAAAGAGAAACGGTTTGTAAAGAGTAAAAGTTTGGAATATATGACGCTTATATGATGCTATACAATAAACAAAGCTAGAAATTATACCAGCGCTATCCGAAGTAACGGAAACAAAAGCAGTTGTTGCGCAAAACAATTTATTTGAAACCACAGCAACAAGGCTTGTATCAAGCTTCACAAATTAACAACTACAAAAATGTAACAATGGTACTGTTGTCCTTATCTGTAAATGGGGATGTGATGGCTTATCGTCTCTTCCTGAGCATAAACAAGCAAACAATGAGCCGAGCACATCTCACATCCTTAAGGATTTGTCGTGATTCTAGCGTCCTATGTACGTCGGCAGCATGTACCACAAAAATAAATTATATGGAAAAATATTACACCTGGATCAAAAGCATTTTGTTGGCCTATATCCTTCGAATACATTGGAGAATCTGTCGCCACTACTACAGTAATAGTAAAGTCTATACAAAAGCAATCCACTAATTTAAAGCCATTTACAGTGCATATAAACAAAATTTAAGACGACTATTTCTTTCAGTTGTTCCTGACGATGGTCGACGGTAAAGTTGCCAATGCAATAACAGATACAAAATTGACATGGAAGTGCATAATTTTCAAGGGCAGCAATTCTGCATTCTCAGATACATCGCACGAAAGAATGACTGATGATGAAGCCCTTAGTCTTGGATTATCTCCCCACATGCGAGAATACGTTTCTTGGAACATTTCCTTTATATTTCATATGATTTACAATACAAATCGATTGAAGGCAACCAAATCAAAACTGTGAAAGTTTGTTCAGAAATGGCTAATATGAGGGAAAGTGAAAAGAAACGCATTCAGGACGAGTTTGCTAGTAGAACTGGATTAAATATCCACAAACCACTCGTTGCAGCAGGAAACACCAATGACGGAAATGCAGCGAGAAGTTTATTTGAACACTATGAAACAACTGCGGAAATAAGTGGGCTCAACCCAGCGCTGGTTCATAGAGTGAATCTACTGCAATTGGAATGAAATTCAAAAGACTAAATTTGGAATATACATATGCTGAAGAAACTGATAGGCTCTTTATTGATATTTACTCCTGGCGGGATATGACGCCAACAGTGCACAAAGTGCTACATCATGGTAAACAAATAATAGAGTGCAATAAACTTCCCTTGGGCGAGCTAAGTAAGGTAGCTCAAGAGGCAAGGAATCGAGACTTCAGGCATATTCAACAATTTTGTACAAGGAAATGTACACGACAGTCACAAAATATTGATCTGTATACTAATCTGATGCTATCTTCTAATCCAGTTTTGTCTTACATTCGAAAGAAATTAGTTTTTTATTCTGCGCTAACGAAAGACAATAAAAATTTGCAAGATTTGTTAGATTTATGTCTTAAATTGTTTTATAATTTATATTTTTATTTTAAAATGCATCAGGGATGATTTTTGTTTATTCGGCCTTTTTATTGGTACTTTTTAATATTATTGCTCAAGATCGAGGCCATTCTATATCTCTATTAATGGAGATATAGTTTTTTTTTAAAAAAAGGAGTTTTGCAAATGATTCCCTATTTTACGAACACTTGCATTATAGTGAATTCTCAATTCAAATGCGATTTCGATTGCATTTAGTTTGATGAATTTTTCAATACTATCATTGCAAACAACCACTGATCTGTGGCTAGGTCTGAATAATAGCCAGGAAATTATAAAATTTGTATCTTTTAAGAAAATATAAACAGCCAAAGTCACGATGTAGAACGTTAACGTTCGCATGCTTTCAAAGCGATAAACAGCTGATTTCGAAGTCACTAACAAGCATCAGAACGACAAGTCGAAAGGAAATCAATACGAACGAAACGTAAACATTTCAGCACAAAATCGGTAGCTACTAATTATTTTCGCTGTCATCTGTGCGAACACAAATGTCAAAAACACTGACTTGTGTTTTTGTTTTCGTGTAATGCCAAACAAAACACATTTGAATTTAAAATTTTTATAAAATATTCAACAAAATGGAAAATACATGGTAAGTAAACGGTTAATTATTTAAGTTTTATTGGAGTAATCATTGTTTGTACATATGTTTATATATTTCAGCATAAAAAAGTCATCGTTGCTGCAGCTGCAAACATTTGTGGAATATATGGAGAAAAATCCATAGTGTGCTAGTGAAACGTCAGTCTTTGGAGGCTCAAAACTACATAGGAGAGCAGTGGAAAAAGTGGCTAAATTTTATTAAGTACTTTATGTCAAATAAATAAAACAAAATTACATGAGGTGTCAGGGGACACCCGGATGGAACGAAGTTCCTTTCGCTATATATTATGTACTAGTTAATTCCAACACGCCTAAGGCGCCTGTCGAAAAATACTATAATTTAAAGAAACGATAGTTTTTGTAATGTATTTTTATTAAAAAAAGAGTATATTTTTAGGTAATTTTGGTAAGTATATGTATTATATTTTCCCGAAAAGGTCCTTTCTTTAATGTGAGGTACTTTTTTTTTATTAAAAGCTTATGTTTTTTTAAGAAAAGGTACCATTTTAATAAGCAGTACTTTCTGCATGATAAAGCCTAAGAGTATGATTTTTTTACAAAGAAGAGTTGTACTCTTTTTAGGAAAAGTTTATTTTTTACAAACGTGTTTTCATTTATGCGGAAATAAAATCTGCGAAAGCAGATTGTTACATATTATTTTATTTTAAAGAAAAGGTACTTTTAAGAAATGGAATTTTTGTAAGAAATGGTATGTTTTTTAAAAGAAGGCATTTTTTTTTTTGAAGAAAAGGTTTTTTTTAAGAAGTGGGATTTTTTTTCGAATTGGTATTTTTTTCAAGAACAGGTACAATTTTAATTGTAGGTGCTTATCTCATGAAAAGTTATTTTGTTTTAAATTAAAGGTAATCTTTAAAGAAAAATTAGTTTTTTAAGAAAAGGCAATTTGTTGTAAGATAATGTACTTTTAAAGAAAAGGTATTTATTTAAAAAATTACTTTTTTTAAGAAAAGGTACTTTTTGTAAGAAAATTTACTTTTTTAAGCAAAGGTACTTCTTTAAGATAAAGAATTTGTTTAAGAAAAGGTACTCTGTTTAAGAATATGAATAGGTATTGTTTTTAAGGAAATTTACTCTTTTTAAGAAAACGCACCTATTTAAGAAAATTTTATTTTTTTAAACTTCTTTCACATTGGCTTTTCTAAATTTACCTTTTATTCGGTTCAAAACTACAATATGTAATAAACAGGCTCCACCTAGAAAATTTCCCATTAAACACGAAATATTCCCCCATATGTTAGTCTAGACACAAACCAAAACATAAGTACGAGTGTAAGAGTAAGTGTGCTGCCAAATGTAATTCTATGCTCATGGTTGTATTTCATTAATTTGCCAGTCTTGCACTTTGGCTTTTCTAAATTTACTTTTTATTGGGTTCAAACCTACAATATGTCACAAACAGGCTCCACCTAGAAAAATTCCCATTAAACCAAACCAAAAGTACCCAATATAGTTGACAATAATGGGTTGTCTAAAATTTTTTCATCTAGCCCCCATTCCGCAATTTGCGATAAGGAATTTCGATCCAAAAACAATAACAGTAAACAAAAAAAATTAATGTGAGTCCGTTCACAGGGGAGATGTGTAAACATCTAGTAATGAAAAATTTTTTTTAAGTTGGAAGTACTTATTCTTTTAGTATATTTTTTTAATTAATCAATTAAAAGTATCAAAACTTTCAATATTGTAAATACATAGGAATTTGCTGGTTTTTGTTTGTTTTATTTAACTTATTTGGGTAGTAAATGGGCACACTGCAGTATATATGTACTGCATTAAAAATTACAGTAAGCAGTAAATTTACTGATTACTGAAAAAATTCAGTAAATTTTTACTGAAAATGAAATTTAATTTGCATTACCAGTAAAATCATAGGGCCGTATTCATAATAATCAGTAATCGGGCATTACTGATTACTGAAAATCCAATGCACCTCATCATAATCATGTAGACACTTTATAAAAATTGCTGAAAAAAATTTTAGTAATCAGTAAAAATTTACTAGTTAAAGAATTATTTTTACTGAAATTTTAGTAGTACTGCAAAGTGCCCATCTATGGTAAATCCCTTAAGTACAAATAGTTAATATTGGCTTATGGTAACTAAAATGAGATACATATTTAAATTTTTGACTCGATTGTATTTAAAATTCTATGGAAAACTGCATCTATAGTAGTGGAATTATTAGCTGTGGGGGTTTATGGAGAATTGCTCATATGCAAGTGGAAAACGTCAAAAAAAAAATTTGATAAAGCTTGCGACTGTGGGTTTGCAAAATTTGTATTAAAATCTCCACCCATAATAATTGGCATGAGATGGAGATTGTTACCCAATTGTCGTGCACCAGCTTCAGTGTAAGGCAACAGTACGTAATGAAGATATGTTATAATCTTAATTTATATTGGAATCTAATAGAAATTTTATTAGAATTAGCATTACCTCCATTCAGCTTTGATACACTTTGTGTTGTTGTTTTATGTTCTGCGTTATAACTTTTTTGGTGTTTTGTAAATTATTTTATTATTTTGTATTTGTTGCGGTTGACAAGTTATTAATCAGCTGTTTACTGAAATGTAATGCATGTAGTTATTTTACAGCAATTGTTTTCGAAAATTAGTAGCTACTATTGCACACTAGATTGTGCTTATTTGCAGCTGTTAAGTACGAATGACAATCTCAAAGACGAAGAAGACTTATAGTTTGACAAGTTTAGTTTTTAGTTTTCCTTATTTTGCTTTGTTTTAGTAAATTTCTTATTAAAAGTCCAAAAAATCTTTTTAAAAGTTATTAAAATTAAATGTTTTTGTATTCATTTTATTTATTTGTTTTCATTTGCCTACGATAACATAATGTACGACAATTAGTGAAAATTAGTAGCTACTATTGCACAGTAGATGGTGTTGAGTATATTGTATGCAGCGTATGATTACACTAATCACTCATACATAGCTCACACCGATTTGATAACGCTTTACGATTGGTTAACGACTACATCGCACATCTAACTCTAAATTTGTGATTGTATTGTGAAAAAGATTTTTACCCCCAGCGTATAGATGTTTACACATCAAAAATAAAAAAAACAACCCTTAATTACAACATTTTTGGTTTTGCTGTTTCCAGTTGAGTGGCACAGAGATGTATTTTTTATGCAAAATTTAGGAATATATAGAGCCATTTTTTTTGTATTAACTTTTTTTTTGGAATTCTTGATCTGACAGCTTTGTCATTTGACAATGGTTTACAACACGTTAGGCCATGCGAACGACAAGTCGAAATATAGTTAGGCTGTGTGTTCATCGAAAATATTTCAGTCGTGGTAAATTGTGTTGAATTTATTTCTGTGTGGTGAAGATACAATTCCGATTTTGCTGTGTGAAATGGAAAATCAAAATTTTGACAGCTGAAAATTCATGTTCTTTCACTTTTTTGAAATTAACATAATTTTTAAAAAATATTTCGGTATTTTTATTCAAATTATAAACAAAATGGATAAATTTCGATTACACCAAAGGATGTATGTGATGTATCAAATAGAGAGAAGGGGTGAGGTATGCTCTTATTGTTTTATATTTTGTATACTGCGTCGGATAGAACATGTCATTTTAAGCAAAAAAAGTAAAATAGCAAAATCGGCGCAAATTCACAGTTTCGGAGTTGAAATTTTGAAAAATTATAGATTATTTTCTTTTACTTTTCTCAAAAATATAAAGCTATATACCACAAAAATACTATGCCGAAGCCGCGAAGCCGGTGTTGGACCTACCCCAGAGTAGAAAATTCCATACTATGCCGAAGCCGGTGTTGAACCTACCCAAGGGGAAATAGTCTCTTAGCCCGGTCAAGCAGAAACCTCTATGCCATTTTTCGATAACTCACTAAGTTATCGAGTTATTGGATGTTGAAATTTTGAAAAAAAAATCGATCATTTTTAAAAATTTCAACATCCCATAACTCGATAACGTAGCGAGTTATAGAGAAATGCTAGCTAATTTTTTGTGTTTATTTTGACTTCTTTTATACAAAAAAGTAATGATATCAATAGCTTTACACAGTAGCTTAACCCCATTACTCTCTCACACATCCGATATTTCGGGGACTTTAACTCGGAAACAATGCATTTGCCCGGATTTTGTTATTTTACTTTTTTTGCTTAAAATAATGTATTGTTTTTTTTAAGTGTAAGCTGTAAAATAGACCTGTATAGAACTCATGTATTTTGTTTTTGTACTCTTGTAGGCTTATGTTGTTGGTATGTATGTATTTGTGTAGAGTTTCGCAACTGAAGCGAATGAGACAAAAACAAAATGCCTGTTGTTGCTGCCTACAACTACAACAACACCTGCTGCTATTACCATGTTTCCGAGCAAATGCTGCATAAAATACAAACGTCAAAATTTAGACTACTTGTCAAAATTTTGTGTAGCCCTGGGGCTAGTGAAAATTTTGGCAATAAATACTCACCACGCTAATGTCAAAATTTTGGTCAATCAAAATTATTTGGCTCGATAAACACACAGCATTACTACCAATTTGAAGCGAAAGTGATTGTCAAAGAGAAATAAATAAAAACTCTTTCAAACAAATATGGGTAAATCGTCGTAAGTATTTATTATCATATGTGGGTTAATTCCAAAAGTAGTGTACATGAGCATTTTTTTTTTTTTTTTTTTAAGGTTGAGGAATTAATTCTCTGAAATTGTTTACTTGCATTAAGATTTGTGCAGATTGCGAAATTACTTTTAGTTTCTTTAAAAAAATTTGTTTTGCTTTTTTATTGCATTTTGGTGAAATATTTTCCGGAATGTCACTTTTTACAAAAATTTACAAAACTAAGAAATTAATGCAAAAATGTTAGAACAAAGCCTACTATCGCATTCGTTCACTTATTATTTACCAGCTTTGGATGTTTTTCTTAAAAAAAACGGGTTAGTAATAGCAAAAAGTTATTTTTCGAAGAGATTCCAATTATTTTTTTTTCCTTTTATAATTCAAGAATTAAAAAAAAGTAATTTTTTTACAAAAATTTGTTTTTGTGCAGCTTACATTTAAAGTAACAAATTTGCTTCAAACAATTTGGAAGAAATTGTTGTATTTTGTTGCAAACTTGGAAAAATAAAAAGTGACAGTACGGAATTTTTTGTGACAGTAAAGAAAATCCAATTTAAATTTCAAGTGTAACGAAAACTTAAACATTTATTCATTATTTTGTTTTTGGTTACTGTTTGTTTTTTCTCTTTTATATAAAAACGAAACAAAAAATACAAGTAATCCAATTATATTAACAAAAAATTCATGAACAAATCTATTCATCGGAATCTGTGAATATTTCATATAGTCATTCAAAGTAATATAACAAATTATCTTTACATCAAAAGAACTACAGTATTGAAATCAATCGGAATTTTCGAGAAATAAGCTTTTAAAATAAAAAAAACCTTTTTACTTAAAAGTGACAGTAAAGAAATTTGTGATATTTTTTTTGGTTTTTTCTTCTAAAAAGTTATTTCACGGAAAAAAAAAACATGAAAAAGTGATCAAAACTTCGTAATATATTAATATACATTTTTATTTATTTTATTTTTTACGATTTTTAATTAAATAACTGTGTGACAGTACGGAAATTTGTAGCTGTACTTACCATCGTGCGATTATAAATTCACTTGAAAACACCAAATAATTGATTTTATTATTTTATTTTTTATCTTAATCAATTTATCACTTCTTGCACTTTTTAATAGTGATGCACATAAAGCAAACGAAACAGCTCAAGTAATGATTATGACTGAATTAAAAAAAATGTGACATTACGGAAAAAACGCAGAGACAAAGTAAAATTAGAACGTCAAAATGACATTGATAACATTTTTCAGGTAAAACCAGGAAAAAGCAATAAAAATAAATACAATCATTGAAAAACAGTTATATTTTTTATTATTGTTCTATTGTTTTCAACTCTTTTTCCATGTTGCTTAATGAATAACATGTGTGGAGACAGGTATATTTGTATGTAATAGGCATGATATACAGTTAAAGCACCATTTGCACAATTTACCAGAAAGTTTTACAATAATAACAACTACTTTTGTTTGTTGCTAATTATTTTAGAGCTTACTTGCCGTTTTTGTTTTTTTATTTTCTTTTACATGAAAGAAATAAAAAGCTTGAGACGAAAAAAAAGCATTGTGTTTGGAATTAACCCATGTAGAAAAAACCAAAATTTATATAATGTATGTAGACACTTAGGAAAAAAAACGTACGGGGTCCAATAGCCACTCCAGCAGAACATGCAGCGCTGTCGAATTTTTATATTCTGAAGGACTATGCAAGCGTTTACAATCAGTCCAGAAAATGAAGAGTTGTATTGTAATTAGTGATGTGCGGTTCCGCGAATTTGAAGAACCGGTTCTTTCGAGTCCGGTTCCAAGATGAACAGGGTATTTGGACCTAAGTGTAATGTTTTGGTCTTAAGTGTAATATTTTATTATAAGAATATAAAATTTGACAAAAATTCACATTTTCATACCCTCAAAAGAAAACACTTTTGGTTCCTTTGGAACCGAATCCTGTTATTCTGGAACCATTTTATGGTTGTTTTAACCCCGTTTTTAGTTCTTTTAGAACCGTTTCTCTGTCTTTTTGGAACCGTTTTCGGTTCTTTTGAACCCGTTTTTCGTCACTTTAAGATCCGTTTTCTGCCCATTTCGTCCTGTATTTCGGTTCATTTGAAACCGTTTTGGGTTCTTGAGACCGATCGGGTCTTGTAAAGAACCGGATCTGCAGAACCGGTTCCTCGATTCTGTGCATCACTAATTGTAATGTTCCGAATGCCTACTCTATACAATTACGACTTTTGCACAGAGCTTGATTATACAGGACCTAGGTGTACCGGGAACTTGATCAGGCAAAGGATTCATTAACCATGGCTTTAGAGGGTATCTAGAAGCACCTAAGAAACGTTATTAGTAAAATACTTAGTCTTATAAAAATACTTTTAATACCAATTAAAAAAGTTCTTCGCCACTACAGAAGGCCCTGACCATCACGGTTTTTGCGGAACTGCAGCTCCATATTAATGAATCATGCCTAGCTCCAAGAAATTTTGCATTCACATATAAAACGTTAAGTTTTGAATCGCAAATCTATATAGTAAAATACACAAACCATTTGTACATTTAATGAGTGGTGACAATGATGGTTAACGTATGCACCTTCGTGGCTTTTGGGTGCAACTATTGCAATGTGGGAACAATCAATTGCCCCTATACATCCTTCAAACGGAATTGGAAATTCGTCCTTCGCACAATTTCTTTCGTATGTTGTCGTTGGAAATTTTACCCATTGTCTCAGAAGAGAGTTGTTGATGGTATCCGTAACTCTATGTAAACCACGGCTAATTGAAGTTTGTCTAAGAGAAATTCCCCTTGTTCTCCCACAGGCCGCTCGCGGCGTAAAACCGAATTGCAGCTAAAACCTATATGTACATAGTTAGGCTTTGTATGGCTTGAATAAAGGAAGAAAAATCCATGCTTATGGGGAGTTATTCCAGGTATTCTATTGGAAATCAAACAGTGTTGGATTGCGATAATTTTAATTGAATCAATATGATTCATTCAAAAATATTGCAATACTTGTACCAAGTTCTTCTCCGAGTAAATGCACGATCATAAAAAGGCGAACAAAAAGTGTACCAGGTAAATGATAGTAGCAATTTCTTGTAAGAGTAAACGCAGGATCATATAAACGGTATGAAAAAAGTAGAAGCAACGGGTTACGACGTTATTGTATAGAATTTTACATAAGTATTTGGTACCGATGGACGCTCTACCACCTCCAGTATTTAACATATTGAGAACAATAATAATAAAACTAACTCGCGAATCGTATTTTAATGTTAAGTAAAGAAGTGTATAAAGCCAAAGAATTAACATTCGCGCACATGGCGACGAGGAAATCGACGACGAAATTCACGCTGTGTTAAAGCCACAGACCGAATATTGGTCTGTCTACAACACAGATTCCAAAGCACAGTGGCATTTGACGCCATTTGCAAAAATTAAAGCACATTCACATTATGACATTACTTTTGCGCCAGCTTGAATAATCCTAATTCACCATTATTTCTCTATTCATTATTTCAATCGCAACACAATACTATGGCGGCACGCGTGCACGTGAACTTCGCCAAATTTGAAACCTTCGTCTAACAGTTTGAATTCAAATTCTGCTTGTGGCTGTTGACAATTTTTTATTAAAAAAAATATAACGTCAGAGCTAAATTACACTTTATTATTTCTAAAGGAAAAAACGTCGTTAAGCGGGACTTCTCTGTAAAAAGTGGGATTGAAATCCAAGGCGGGATGAGATATCGAGAAGCGGGATTTGGTTAATCCCGGGTGTAGAAACCGGTTAATAACCGGTTTTGGTTTTTATGACAAAATGGACAACTATGAGTTTTAAAACATAGTTTATTTTTAATTCGTCTCGTTGAATTTTGAGTTCGACTATTGTGTATATGGCCATGAAAATGCTTGTCAAAATGCTGTTCGGAACCGGTGTAAAACTTCAGGTCCTACTAAAGCGTAGGCCATGTAATATTTGGAATTTAATTTCGCTTTAAAAACAATACTAATAGACATTTTTTCAAAATTATGATTTATGAAAGACATTTCTGAAAGAACACAACATGGTTCGAATGGCGTTCATGACTTGCCTTACAGTACCTCATTCTATCAACTCAATTTTTCAGTACATTTTCGATTGTTTGGGCCTCTATTTCGTATTTTAGGGTCTCAAAGGGCTCGGAATTGTTTGCGTAACACTCATCTTTTTCGGGGCTCCAGTCGTAATAGCTTAACGGGTTCAAATCGCCGCTGCGAGGCGTCCAATGGACTTTCGAGCTACGGCTGATTATGCGGTTTTCGAACACAGTACGTAAAAGATCGATTGTGACATTGGCTGTGTGGGCCGTAGCGCCATCCTGCCTTCAACTTTTGCGAACAAAAAATCATGAACTGGTGCCAAAAACCAACAGTCAGCCGTTGTGGATGCACTGGCTTCTCCTCGACGACGTGTGGATTTTCCGAGTCCCAAATTCGACAATTTTGTTCGTTAACGTACCCCCGAGGTGAAAATGAGCTTCATCGGGAAATATGATTTTTCTGTAAAAACGCTCATAATTCAGTGAAAAGAAGTACGAGAAATGTTCAGGTCTGCGAACGGTGGCGAGTTGATGTTAACGGCTGTTCGAACACGCTTTCAGCTACCGCGGCAATATTTTCAACTGAACGCAACTTACGAGCACCTACATGATCAGTTTCGGCCACTAAGAATTCGCTTCACAAATTGCTCCACAAACTGTGTTGATGGCACTCTATTTCTATCAAGTTTATTACGTAGGTGTCTGACAGTTTGAGTTAAAAACTCAGAACTTTGGAAGAAACCTTTACTATTTCCCAATATTTTTTCAAGCTTTAAGCGTAAATTTCTAGCCTTTAACATGTAATCTGTCACTTCATAGATTTCAAATTGGTCATCTGCTATCGAAATAATTCCAAATGTTACATGGCCCACCCTTTATTTATTCATTTTATTCAACCTATTTGTTCTAATATTTGACTTACCCAATTAGGAAAAATCATTGTTGAGTAAATATTCCTTTGGACGTTTTGTACTTCTTTTTGGAGATATGACTTCTATTGCCATTGGACAACTAATTTCTGAAAATTATCGGCGAAATAATTCGTTGCCAAAGCCTCTTGTGTCTCTCTGATGCGGTCAGTAATCTTGCTATGAGAAATGCTTAAGGTTTGTAATTCTGCTGCGTTATATCAGTTGTCTAAAAACCGGAAAAACTGGTTAATCGACTTGAAATAACCGGTGAAACCGGTTCTTCGAAAATAGCGATTTTTAGAAAACCGACATATGGTTAACCGACCGGAATTCGGTTAACCGGTTTCAGTTTTGAATACACTAATCCTATTGCTTCCAATTATGCAATTGCTGCTTACTGCTTAGACACTCAAATTTACCCAGCCTTCTTCTCTAAATGGGTTTTGTGCCGTCAATTATCTTAATCACTTTCCTATTACAGTTCCAATTGACTTACATTATCCATTTATATATTGTACCTTGCAATATCTCTGTCTCGCTTTAAAATGTACCTACTTCATCTTCAATGTTGTTTATAAATTCCTTTATTTAAAAAAAATTTAGATCTAATATTCTCTTAAAAAGTTATTAATTCGAGCATGTAAATTATGCACAATAGCCATAATTCAATAAAAAAATACTTTTGAAAATATATTCTAACCCACATTATTCTAATATATGTTATAAGGCAAACCTACATTGGGTGATCCTTAGGCAAGGATATCGATAATATATAAATTCAATTGATGTTTATATTATACTTTACATGGAATGTTCCTTATACAACTCCACCGCCGCATTGACCACAATCCGTAGGTTTTGGTCAGTTCTATCTACAATTATAATTTAAGATAGATTGGACATGGGACTGTCCGTGGAGGTGGAAAGTTTCTGATTGCCATTCACTTGGGAGTGGCCAGAAATGATTCCTTCATTGGGCAGTCCAAGCAGCTCACTACTTCCACGCAGTATGTCCTGGGCAATGGCTTTTCGGAAACCTCCGTTAGCTAGCTAGAGTGAGAAGGTGAAACAAATGAGCATCAAATCAGGTATAGTAGGTGACTGATGTCACTGAAGCTCATCAAACAATCGGGCATATTCTTTTGTTCTTAGAAGGCGGATGAGCCAAACATACGGGCCAACGGCGGATAGAAACTAAAAGAAGAAAATCCAGGTTCAACATATCGCATCCTGGTCAGCGTCTGATCCATAATGGGCGGCTGCAATCAAATATCCTGGCAGTAGGTAAAATGCAAAAACCCGGTGGGCTGGGTTTGCCTCCCGCCACCGTTCATAATGGCAGTGAAAATACAAAAACGAAACAGAAAACATAAACAACCCCTATTTGTTGACGACCCCCGCAAACGTTATAAGGACCACGATTTACGGATATGCACTTGGAATGTAAGAACTCTATATAGATCCGGTGCAAGTATCCAACTGGCAGATGTCCTCGAAAGTTATAAGGCTGACATTACCGCTATCCAGGAAATGCGATGGACAGGACATGGCTGCACAAGAAAAAGAAACTGCGATATATACTACAGTTGCCATGAAAAAAAACATGAATTTGGTTGTGGATTTGTAGTTGGCAAAAGACTGCGACATCTAGTCTCTAGGTTCAATCCTGTGAGTGAACGAATAGCCACAATCCGCATAAAAGCGAAATATTTTTATATTTCCCTAATTTGTGTGCATGCCCCGACAGAAGAGAAAGATGATGATGCCAAAGACATATTCTATGAGCTCCTAGAGGAAACGTATGACCGCTGCCCTGGCCATGACATTAAGATTGTACTAGGAGATTTTAATGCCAAAGTAGGAAGGGAGAATGTGTTTAATCCAACTATTGGCAATTTCAGTCTTCATGCTGACAGTTCCGACAACGGTATGAGACTGATTGACTTTGCCGCGGCAAAAAACATGGTCATCAGTGGCACAAGATTCCAGCATAAAGACATCCACAAGGCTACTTGGGTATCCCCTGATCAAAGAACTAGGAACCAAATTGATCACGTGGTAATTGATGGAAGGCACTCATCCAGTGTAATGGACGTACGAGTGATCAGAGGAGCTAACATCGATTCTGATCACTACCTGGTAGCAGCAAAGGTTCGCACAAGATTAAGTAGAGCGAAAATCGTACGAAACCAGACGCAGAGGAAGCTGGACATCGGAAAGCTGCAATTACCAGAGGTAGCCACAGCCTACTCAAGGAAGCTCTCGCAACTTTTGGCACAGAACCCACCCCCTCCCGATGACGATCCTGATGCGCAGTGGAAACCCATTTCCGACTCTATAAAAACTGCCGCAACAACCGTACTTGGTTTCGAAAAACCGCTTCGCAACAAACCGTGGTACGATGAAGAGTGTCGCATAGCAAATGACGAAAAGAACGCTGCACGTATGGTAATGCTTCAGTCAATTGCAACGCGAGCTGCAACTGAGCGGTATAGGGAGAAGAGAAAGGAGGTAAACCGTCTCTTTAGGCGTAAGAAACGGCAGTGGAGAAAACGCGAGAGTGAGAAAATTGAGACATACAGAAGGAAGAACGAAGCCCGAAAATTCTACCAAAAAGTTAAAAACGGAACTAATGGACATGGTTCAGGGCCCCCCTTCTGTAAAGACAAAGACGGAAATCTCGTCGCAGATGTGCAGAGCATGTTGGGAATATGGAGAGAGCATTTCTCCGCGCTACTAGTACCTGAGATATCCGATGACGATGGGACAATCGATCACAATATGGACGACGACGTCGATTGCCCCCCTCCTAACCAAGACGAGGTCAGAACAGCTATTGCCCGGCTTAAGAACAACAAAGCCGCAGGAGCCGATGGATTACCGGCGGAGCTGTTTAAGGCTGGCGGCGATGAGCTGATAAGGTGCATGCATCAGCTCATTAGCAAAATTTGGTTAGATGAATGCATGCCCGGCGATTGGAGTCTCAGTGTACTATGTCCCATATTTAAAAAAGGTGACCCGAGTATTTGTGCCAACTACCGTGGAATAAGCCTTTTATCCATAGCATATAAGGTTCTATCAAGTATAATGTGCGAAAGACTAAAACCAATTATCGCTGACCTGATTGGACCATACCAGTGTGGCTTTAGGCCTGGAAAATCGACAACTGACCAGATTTTCACGCTACGCCAAATCCTGGAGAAGACACACGAAAAACAAATCGACACCTATCATCTATTTATCGATTATAAAGCAGCCTTCGATAGTCCGATACGGGAGAAACTCTATGAAGCAATGTCTGAGCTTGGTATTCCTGCAAAACTCATACGCCTTTGCAGGATGACCTTGACGAACACCAAATCCGCAGTGAAAGTTGGTAAGGATCTTACCGAACCTTTCGAAACTAAGCGAGGCCTCAGGCAAGGCGACACCCTATCGTGCGATCTCTTTAACATCTTAATGGAGATCATTATGAGAAAAGCTGCAGTCAATATGAATAAAACCATCAGCAGCAAAAGTCACATGCTGCTCGCGTATGCTGATGATATAGATATCATTGGGCGCACAATTAGAGAAGTTACTGCGGTTTTTTCGAGAATTGAGAAGGAGTCAGCAAAAGTGGGGCTGACGGTGAATGAGGACAAGACAAAATTAATGGTTTCAACGAACAGGGCCTCCACGCGATTAGACCAAAGCGTGAACGTTGATAACCGTTATAACTTCGAGGTAGTGGACGAATTTATATACCTCGGATCTGCCGTGAACAAAAACAACAACGTCAGCCTTGAGATCAAACGGAGAATTGTGCTTGCGAATAGATGTTATTTTGGGCTAAGCAAGCACTTTAGAGATAAAGCCCTCTCTCGAGTAACAAAAGTCCAGCTGTACCAGACTCTCATTCAACCTGTCTTGCTTTATGGCGCAGAATCCTGGGTCCTATCGCAAGCAGACGAAACATCTGTAGGAGTCTTCGAGAGAAAAATACTCCGAAAAATTTATGGCCCTATAGTGCACAACGGCGAGTATCGGCGACGCATGAATCATGAGCTGTATGAGCTTTATCCTGACATTGACATAGTTAAGCGGATCAAGATAACGCGATTGCGCTGGCTAGGCCATGTCAGTAGAATGGACGAAGATGAACCAGCGCGAAGACTTTTCGATACCGAACTCGAAGGAAGACGAAAAATAGGAAGACCAAGACTCCGCTGGAGGGATCAGGTTGACGAATCCCTGCGTACACTTGGTATTGCCAACTGGAGAGATAAAGCAAAAGATCGAACTGGTTGGCGAAATATGTTATCTTCGTTTTGTAAGGTCCCTGACCCCCTGGGGTTGTCCGAGACCGGATAAGTAAGTAAGTAAGTAAGATTAAATATCAATTAAAATAAATAGGATGCCACGTTAGTCACATGTTAATTTTTTCTGTTCAAGAAATTTACTTTCGGAAATACAATATTCAAGAGGAATAAACGGACTAAACTCATGTGGTTGATGTAATTTAAAGGGTTTTTAAGGGGCTGTTCTATAAAAATACGAGAGAGAGACAAGCACAGCTTGCCTCATTTTGAAATGCTAAATCAATGGCGTAAATTTTAAATCCGCCAATAATTTGGTAACTAGTATTATAAAGGAACTTTTGTGTTATATAAAGAAACAAACCTCTTCCTCTATAAGTTGGGGAAATTTCCCGTATAAGTTGAGACACCTTTTATTACACCTTTACGCATTCCCAAATGTATGTTTTTTATATTTATTTTATTACTGTTCACCATCTGTTCCACCAGGTGTTTTATAAAGATGCCCCCCAATCATTGTGCATGTCAGAATTAATCGAAAATTGTACATTTTAATATCAAATGAGGAAGTACAAAAACTGTTTTTTGAAACAAATGGGTTGATGTTAATCCTCGAGATCAAGTGCTGGGTTTAGGCTTCCAGTGCTGCATTCCAATTAATAGACATATACGGGAAACACGTGTGGAACGCGAATCTAGTGATTTCAGCAAATGGTCATTAGAATTGTCTACGACAGCCATATTCCCATTTTTTTGAAACTAAAGACGTGGTTGATTTTTTTACGACATTCGCGGGCTTATTCATAAGCTTGGTTATTTGTCGACAGTAGCAAGGAAAGGTTTAAAACACTTTTACTTCCCAATTGCAATTAGAAGCCTTATACATCTATTGCACGCACCGTGAATGTGAAGGAAACAAGAGAGCAAGAGCGGAAGAGTCAGAGGACGTTCAATAAAAGGGGGAAAATGTTCAAAATATATTATGCGTCACCACGAAAGTATGCCGTCATTTATAGAGTATCATTCCACAGGGGAGACTCCATGACGGAGTGAAATTGGGAGAGAGGCGCATCCGTGGTACCCCGGATTAATGAAATCCAGAAGCGTCTGCCCACAGTGGGCGGCTAACTAGTCAGGGTCTGTTCTCAATGGTAGGGACGGCTGTTTATCGCAGAAGTAGTTCTTCTCAAAACTGACCCCCAATCCGGGTTTCACGCGTACAGTGCCAAAGGATTGTTTGCAATCCGGGGTATGTGACTGTTTTTCAGCAGTGCTTCACTGATACCTGGGCTACTGGAGCCTATGATGCGGTTGATCTCAAATCACCTACACTCGTGGGACAGAAAATGAATTCTACAAATATCAACAAAAACAACGACGAAGCAAAAGAATGACGGCAATTGCAATCTAACGGACAGTAACACAACAAACGACAATAAAAGCGAACAGACTAGTACAGCGCTCGAATTAGCTCTCTATAGTCATTGAATAAAGCCGTCGCACGGATGGCGAAATGGTCGGCATTTAGCTGTCAGAGAAGCAAATGGCGGCAAGTTATTGTGCAAGAGATTTGACCGGCCCTGGCTACCCAAAGATTCGTCATAGTCTAAACGACAAAAATAAACTGGAAACCGTTGACCGAAGGCGTTTGGTGAAGTGCTGAATACGATCATATGGAAGTCATATGAGGTCAATGGAGACTATCCTGTGCTATATCCAGTATTCTGCTGGTACCAATGCCGAATTAATCTCATTGCGTTTGAAAATAATCGATATATCGAGCTATGCAAAGAAACAATTGCTAAGGTGGGAGAAGACTGGCCTGATGCCATACAAGATGTCGTTAACAAGAACGTCATACGCCTAATAACGACCAGTAATCGCCACCTTCCATCTGCCAATTGCAAAATTGGAAAGTTAGAAAACACTGAAGGACTTCGGCGATATTAATTACTCCGAATTACTTCCGGTTCTCAGAAAAATTGAAGTCGTAATTTCTTATAGTTTCAATCAGATTCATCTTACGGTGTATGAACGGTATACTGGCATTGGACGAAGCGGAAGCCAGGAACCAGGATGAGACTAACCCTGTGAATAATGCGGGGGCAGTTAGCTCAACCTCATTTACAAGCCCGCATGTAGTCTGCTAGAAGGTACCGATTATGTCAAAAAACGTTGGAAATTTGCCTAAAGGATAGTGCAGTGTCTAGATGTGATTGTCGACAGAAAACTTAATTACCGTTTCAACTCAAACACTATGAACAGGATCATACAGCCGTATATTCGTGTAAAAGGGTCACCGGTGGAACTCGGTCCATCGGTCTATCCCCAAAAATAGTTTACTGCATATACACAGCACTTATCCGCTAGATATTTTACTCTACGGCATTGTTGTTTGGTGACTGGACTGGAAAATTCAATAACCTAAGCCTATTGACAACAGTCTAGTGTCACGGGTACCCGCGCACAACCCAAATCGAGATTTTGTTCGTCTCCACCTGTTACCACTAGATTTGCTCGGAAATCATATGGCTGCAACGTACGATAGTCCTCGTCATGTGGTCATGGACCGACTTAAAGGGATCTGCGGCAATCCACAATAAAAGCCGACTACATAACATCCACTTCAACCTTTGAGAGAAGTCACAGAGATGAGTTGACAACTACCATACCTGCTGCACTGGATGTGACCCTTTCTGCATGCAAGCTCATTCTTAAAACCGAGGTTCTCAGACATGCGAATGATAGATGGTCTGGAAACATAAAATGCAGGATCCTCTGACTAGTTTGGCCAAGTTTGGACGTGAATCGTACGCTAAACTGGATATCCATTCCTTGATACGATATAGTATCTTCGATCACTGTACACTGTTTAATATGTAGATACTTGTCTGGACTTGGAATCTCAGCTCATGATTATTGCAGAAGCTGGGTATGAAGAGGAGGACGAGATCGTCGAACATCCCATATGCTGCTGTCACGCCGATTCTATTAGTAGGTGATAATAAGTGTGTTTTTTACCCCGCGAAAGTTAATTATAGCTTAATTTGTACGGGACAGCTAAGGGATATTAAGTGATATTTCAATGTCCCACTTAAATTCCGACTTGAGCAATGACAATGTGGCCAAATGTTCAATTTCAAGAAATGGTAACAAATAGTTATCTTAGATACATTGTTAACATTCATTTCTTGCGAATGAAAATGTTATCAAGGAGACACCCAAAACCAGAAATTTGCAAAATGGCTTACACACTTTAAGTTCATTAAAATTATTTTATTTAATGGAAGACTACGTATACTTTTATATCTCTAAATTTGAATGATAGATTTTTATATCCGATTGAAAACAAAGTTGGAATTAAAACATTCATAAGAACGCGTGGTAAATGTTATACAAATTGATGATGGTAGAATTATCTATCACATAAACTCGTTTAAATTGGTGATGACTTGTTTTCCTTGTCATATTTCCTTTCACTTGTCAAAATCATATGTATTTTGTTTTTATACTTTTTTTTATTCTTGTATTGTGGGTATATATTTGTGTAGAGTTTGACAACTGAAACGAATGAACGAAAATAAAATGTCTGTTGTTGCTGCTTACTACTTCTACCTACAACACGGGCTGGCACTCGCTACCATCGTGTTGGCGTATCGCATTTTTGATCACCGATTACAGAAAATGGTGCCACATTTCGTAGTATTAAGTGTGGATCGTTATATTTGGAAAGACGTAAGTGGCAATAGCTTAATGGAATAAAAAACCAGCCTTAATATCTAGGATCTTACACCATGCTAAATCTAAAAGACATTAGGAAGTAAAGATGAATTATTTTACAAACTTTCTGCAGAGTACTGATTGGTTTGCGAGCTACTAATGTACGTCCATCCACATCCTGAAATAACGGGATGAGGTACCATTTTGGGGATTTTAAGGGAATTCCCTGATATTTGTGTATGCACATCTGACAACAACGATTTAATGCAAATGTCTTTTTCCTCCATTTATCTCTTTCAAGGGATAATTAGAAATTTCGTGTGTGCTCTCAATTACAAGTGGCATAGCTAAATAAAGGTATGGGTGGGAGCTGTGCACATTAATGAACTCCAACATCTCGTTCATTATTAGAGTAGATTATAGGATTGATTGGTCGAAATAAAAAGGAGTGTCGTATTTATAACTTATTCTTACGCAACAAGGAAATCTGGGTCAAAGAACCATGTCACAGAGTTCGAGTCAGCCTTGTCAATCTTTCATGCAGTATAGTTCTCATATCATTTTTAGCTATCGGTTACTGATTGTTTTTAACTGGTTACTGATTGTTATCTTCAAATCTAAAACTTAATATTTTAATATTTATAAAATAACACTGTTGTTAAAAACTGAATGCTGTAGATGTAGAAGTGAATGTAATATATTTATTTAAAGAAGTGCTTCAATTTTCTCATTCAAAATAAACAAAATATGGAATTGTGATTTTGAATAATGATTACAAATTCGTACTCAGCGAACCCAAACACTCTCTGAAACAAAAGCTCTGTTCCCGTACGTACTACAACTTACTAGTTTTACCACTTTTACTCGAAAAAGCGTTGCCGTACCCAAGAAAATAGTAAAAGTCGCAAGAAATTGTAAGAGAGAGCAGAAAAACGTGGTATTCTCTTTTACTACGTTTGATTAGTTTTTACTCGAAGAATTTTATTGAGTAAAAGTAGTAAATTGTCATTCTCTATTGAATTGTCAAAATATATTGAAAAGATAATTTAATATCGGCAATTGAATTGTTTTTATTGTAAACCGAAACGGAAATACATAATATAATATCGCTGTGGTGGATTCTAGCAGTGCGGTCTATTTCCTGTTGGATGTTTCGGACGAGGGACACATTTCTGACATAAGTGTTACCATGTGTACTATTTTTTCGTCCCGTACTTTTTTGAAACTTTTGTTGTCCCGTACTTTGTGTTTTGTTATTTCTGCTGAAACTCTCATTTCCTTGTTTTACTTTAAAAAAATAAACGGAAACAAATCTAATATTGCTTCTAAAATATTTACTTATTGATTTCAATGATTGCCATTTTGAATCAGCTATTTTGCGTTTGTTCAAATCAAATATCAGATTCGGAATTGGCCCACACAATATAGCAATTAATTAAATCAATATTATAGCAATTAATGAAAATACGTAATTGTAATTTATAATAATATTATATTTGCTATAATCGGTATATTGTGTCCTTTGTTTTGAATTTTAGAAATCTTAAACCAGATTCGGAATCAGCGGCTCAACAAACTGCCTATGACAAATTGTGGATATTTATCTTTTCAGAAACACTAACGGGTTTTTCAATCAGAGCGCTACAAAAGTTTTTTTAAATAAAACAAAACCGGTTTTAGATACCAATGAAATTCTTTATTCCTGTGAAAGTACGTTCGATGTCATTATGTATGGAACTCGATTTCTTTTGCATGGCCACCACGGGCACGCTTGCAGAAGTCCAGACGCTGAACCCAATTTTCGACGGTTTTCAAGCATGAATCGGCCGATACTGCTGCAATTTCACGTTCGATATTCGTACGAAGTTCATCAATAGTCGCTGGCTTGTTGGCATAGACCATAGACTTGACGTAGCCCCACAGGAAATAATCTAACGGCGTCAAATCGCACGACCGAGGCGACCAATCGACTGGGCCATTTCGTGAGGTAACACGTTCACCAAACTTGGTTTGCAATAAATTGATTGTGGCATTCGCTGTGTGGCTTGTGGCGCCGTCCTGTTGGAACCACATGTCCTCCAAATCCATATTATCCAATTGGGGCCAAAAATATTCGGTTATTATTGAACGGTAGCGATTCGCATTCACAGTAATGTGCCGGTCTTGATCATCACGGAAGAAGTACGGCCCAATGACGCCGCCGGCCCATAAACCGCACCAAACCGTAATTTTTTCGGGATGCAATGATGACTCATGGATTACGTGTGGATTGTTGTCTGACCAATAACGCATATTTTGCTTATTGACGAAGCCATTCAGCCAGAAATGAGCCTCATCGCTGAAGATGATTTTCCCATGAAAATCCGAATCATTTTCAAGTTGTTGCTCAGCCCAATTCACGAACATACGACGCTTCTGGTGGTCAAGCGGCTTCAGTTCTTGCGTCAATTTGATCTTGTAAGGATGTAGGCCAAGATATTTTCGCAACATTCACCACAATGACGTCACAGAGATGCCCAACGCTTGAGAACGACGTGTGAGAGACACATTTGGGCTTTCTTGAACTGAAGCCTCAGCGGCAGCAATGTTCGCGACACTACGGACACTTCTTTGTCTCACTGGCACGGGAACATTTTGTACTGTGCCTGTGGATTCAAATTTTTCCACTAGACGCTCAATTGTTGATCTGGTAGGACGATTATGACGACCATAAATTGGACGTAGCGCTCTTAAAGTTGAGGCCACTGACTCCAAATTGCGGTAGTAAATTTTAATAATTTCGACTCGTTGTTGGCTCGTATATCTTTCCATGATGTAATGGCAAACCTTACTGAAGAGAAATGTCAAAAGAGCGGGAAAAAATATGGCGTCGTTTGCTGTCCCTATCGATTTACTTTTGTAGCGTCTCTGTTGAAAACCCTCTATATTGAACCCGCACTTTTTAATTTTGAAAACGTTATTCCAGATTAAGAATCAGTGACTCAAATATCTTTGGGATTAATTTATTTTGAAAATGCTTCTTTTTTTTAAATCGAATGTCAGATTCGGAAAATTATTGTAGTTATTCTTGCAAAGAAGTAATAGTAATGAATAATATTATTATGATTGACAGGCTCTCTGTTTTGTATCCGCCATTTTGAATTCTAAAAATCCAGATTCTGAAACTGCGAATCAATATCAGTGACCCACGTATGTGTTATAATAAAGTTTCATGATCGATCATGAATCGTGATCAACTCCCGCTCTTGCGATTTCTAGAAGCGGAACAGACCTACTTCTTTTGGATTTTTGAAGCCACGGATCAATGTGAACAACCCGCAGACCCTGGAAGCTTTCAAAGAGAATATGCGACAAGAGTGCAGGACTTACAACCAAATGGTAATCAAACATGGTGGCGCCCACTTAACCGCAATCATATTTAAAAAGTAATGGAAAAAGCTAGACGGTTTAACTAAATATTTTAAATATAATTTGAAATTATGTCGTTTTATTTGAAAGATATACAGGGTGGAGCGCGGGAATTTGGTTTTTTGCACTGCAGGCTGTGGCGGCACTGGTGCTCGAAGAGAGTGTGCGTGGCTTATAGTGGCTGACAGGAGATTGGTATTCGTCTGCCCCTCAGTTGCCATCATGCATTGGACACGTGAGGCTGGTCATTTTGTGTTGAAGCGTATTTTTCAAATGCGTACTCGATCATTGCAGTGCAAAGTGCTTTTCGTTTACGATTCGCTGTTCCCCACACGGAAGTGTTCATGGACGGCAATCAATTGTAAATTGGGTAACTTCATTGAGAACAGCAGGGAATGTGTCAAGTGTACGAAGGGGACCTGAGAGAAGGTTTACAACACCACAAAACAATGAAAGAGTTAGAGCAGCAGTACTGCAATCTCTGAAACGCTCTGCTCGGAAGCAATTACTTGTAACTGTGAACTCTTGAGGCAATGCAATTAGAGGATACATGGTTCCAACAGGATGGTGCCACTGCACTACACACAGCGAGGTTTACCATGAATTGTTTGAGGAAAATGTTTCCGGGAATTCTTATCTCTTTGAGGGGTGATGTGAACTGGCCGGCACGCTCACAAGACTTAGCCCCATTCGATTTTTTCCTTTGGGGTTAACTGAAGTCGAAGGTGTGTATCAACCGTCCCAACACCGTGGAAGACCTAATTAACAATATTGAGGCAGAAATTATCAGAATACCAGTCGACATGGTTGTTAGAGTTCGTTAAAACTTCAGAAAACGTATGCAGCCGTGTGTGGATAGCGAAGGTCAACATTTGTCAGATGCACTATTTAAAACCATGTAATTTAAAAACTCCCTTACATCTCAATATAATTAAAATATAAAATAAATTTTTCTAAGGTTCGTAATTTTTTTATTTCATTCCCAAATAAACAAATTACCACGCTCCACCCTGTAGTGATTTTGTGCCACCTATCCACTTATTTTAAATTTAAATACAGTTACTGTGAATCACTTCAATAAGGAATTATATTTTTTAAACTTTGAACGTAAATATTGGATATTGAGGAATTAAAAAATTCAAATAAATAAAAATGAAAGAAAAATATTCTTTAACAGAATAATTTTTGTATTTACACGTAATAATTGAATAAGGAATTATTATATATAGATCGAGTAGGACATGACTCTTGATTGTAATGTATGAAAATTATTAAAACAATAAAAATTTATATATCAAATTGCAACGAACATGGGAGCCAAAGCACTTAACACATCCGAAAATGAACAATTTTTATATCAGAAAAAAATTAAGAACCATAGAGTAATGTCACATTCTTCTCATCTGACATTTCCTTTCACACTTTTCGTGATGCAGTCGATGCGATTTGAGCGCTATTTGACGAAAATTTACTTACACCAGGTGGAATTACAAAAGTTTTTGAAAAACTGTGAAATTTAAACGTATTTTGGACGTTTTGTTCTATTTTATTGGCAGTATTTGTTTGTGGTGTATTAAGACAAAAAATTTAACGCACAAAACGAAATGCCGTTGCTGAGTTATTGTTGGTTGGTATGAGCCATTGCCTCTATCTGGTATTATTAAAGCAATAATTTCCAACATTCATCCGCCCATCTACAACATACCATATTTCATAAATTTACTGAGAAAGTTGTCTACTCTATACGTCAGTACTCTATAGCAACGACAGTTGTATACAACTATTTGAATAAGAGAGAGAAATATGAAAAAACATGAAAGGACGCACTAAAATGGCAACAACGGGTCGAGGACTTGCCTCCAAAAGTGTCATGTCTGCCACAAAATTTCGCAACGAAAGTTGAGCTGACGCGAGTGTTTGTACAGTAAGACGTATTTTAAAGCCAGGTCCATTCATTTTTCGTCGTAAATTCCAAAAAAAGGCCACCACTTAATGCGAAAGGTAAAACTCAACGCTTCCAGTTTGCTAAGTTTACAATGAGATATGGTCAGGCAAGAGGTCGAAAGTGGTGTTTTCCGACGATGAATATAACTACTATTTCCACGAGGAGATATGGCTTGGGGTGCCATGTCCGCCCACGGCATCATCGAGTTGGTTTTTGAAACCGAAAAAACTGGAGCATCGTACAAGAGGATCTTAGAAGCCGCTTTGCCTTAATTTATCAATTTTCGTGGACCCATAGCATGACCTTACCAACACGATAATGCATAATTCATACACCGGGCGAAAAAACACAATGCAGCATTGGGCAACGAACACTAATCATTGTTGTTCAATGATAAAAATTTTAATGTTATTTTGAAGCTGGGTCGTTCTTGAAACAGCATTGCCCAATGTTCTTGACTTTCTCAACCAAAGTCTCCCCTCCCTAGCCTATAAACACAAAAACCAATGTAAAAACGGAGAACAAGCGAATAATGGAAATTTTTTTCATTCTCTCGACGGTGATCAAATTAAATAAGAATTAAATACAATTTTACCTGGTGAGAAAAGAGTTCATTGAATTAGAAAAAAGTGACAAAATAAAAGTGTTTCTGTTCTCTATTAAAGTTTAGTTATATGACTCAAGTGCATTCGCAGTCTTAATTTTAAAATAAAGGGAGAAGGAAGAGGTAATCGAAGTATAATAATTTTAAATAACGGAAAAACCTATGTGCAAATTAAACTTATAATATGTTATAATATAATACAATCAGCTCTGCATATTTGAATTTAATCAAAACAAACTTTAAAATAGGAATTGATAAG
Organism: Phaonia tiefii; assembly: GCA_963931995.1. NCBI lineage: Eukaryota > Metazoa > Arthropoda > Insecta > Diptera > Muscidae > Phaonia > Phaonia tiefii. Next base: position 132,554,560 of record OZ008368.1, read on the forward strand.
AGTTTATCTTTCAATGAGGTTGGGAAGAGGTAATTTTTTACACAGTAAATCAAGACTGCTTAAGTTACAAATCATCATAGTTGTAATGTTGAAATTGACATCGAAACAACGACAATTTGGTATTGACAAATGTTGTTTTAAATGTAAGACAGCGACTATTTTACATTGGCAAATGTTAAACTATATTTGAAACAGCTACAAATTTGCATTGGCTAATGTCAAAAAATTAACATTGAATAGTGACGATTTTGCATTTTCCCACGATACGTCAAAATCGAGAACGTTTAGTGGCAATTTAACATAGTTACGTTACGATTAAGCATTTTTTTCTCTCGGTGTACTGCCAGAGCTGTAAAATATTGGATTCATGAGCAAAATGTCGGTCATTTGCATTGGTCCCCATATTCACCCGATCTAAATACAATCTAAAATGTCTGGGGGTGTCGTGTACTAAAAGTGTACGAAAACGGGAAGCAATATGAAACAAAAGTCTTTCAAAGACGCGATAAAAGACGCACGGGACTCAATTTCTTTAAATTACATAGGATATATTCATGAATCAATGCGTGGCCGTATTTTTGAACTTATTTCCAATAAGGGTGGTAGCACCCATTACTAAATCTATTTGTTTTATTATTATTAGTCGTAAGTTTGACAAAATTAAAGAATTAATCAATTTTTTGGAATATTTTACATCCTAATGATGTCAGAATTCTTACATATATTAACTAAACAAACAAATAAACAAATTGTATTACATTTCTCTAACTGGTTCAATCCTTCGCCTTTTCCCGCCAACAAGGATACGGAGGGATTCTTCGGCCTGGTCTTTCCATCGGAGTCTTGGTCGTCCTCTCTTCCTTCTTCCATCGGGTATGTTATCGAAAACCTTTCGCGCTGGCTCATCTTCATCCGTTCTGATAACATGGCCTAGCCAACGCAATTGGCCTAATTTGATTTACCTAGCATTGGCCACGTCATAATACAAATGATATAGCTTTTAGTTCCAACTACCGACGTATTCTCTAACAGGACCAAATGTCTTAAATAAATAAATAAGTGGTTTCCCATCACACCCCATAAAGGGACAGGGGACAACTTCTCACAATCACAGAGCTGTGCCCTTTCCAGTTTTCACTCACTGATTGAGACCTACAGTTTTACACCGATTCCGAACGGCATTTTGAGAAGCTTTTTCATGGCTATATACTCGATAGTGTCGCCGTCACTATGCGAGGTGACCGCCGCCGAAAGAAATTTTAATTTGGTCAGAGCAGAGTATGTCATATGTCTTACGCAGAATTTTTCTCACGAATTCTCCTAGGTGTTTTTCATCCGTTTGCGATAAGACACAAGTTCCAAAGATATCTTAACGTGTATCACAAACTCAAAAAAATGAAAAAACTATTATTTTGGAATTTTTTTTTTGATCTGTCGATCTGTTTAATCCTCACATTCCTATATCTTATGGTTTCTGAGATATTATTTAGCGATTTTCTTGAATATCCACTTTTGCTAAAAATGTATGGCTTTATGATAACGTACGAACCGTTATTGTGGACAGACTTTCCAATAAAAAATATATGAAAATTTTTAATTGAGAAAAATTTCAGGTATATACACTGAAAAAGATATTTGACACACTTAAAAAAAAGAAAGTGTCATACTATTAATATATGCATTACAATTTCGTTCTATATCTCAAAGATAATTTCGTATATAGTCAATAACTGTCGTATTTTTGTTTATAAATAATATAAAGTGAAATGAATTTCTCACTTTGTCTTGCCTCCAACATCTTCTGGACGGAAATAATAATAAATCTCACCTCCACAACCGAGTTACATTCACTTTGAACTCTTTCAACCTTTTTCTGGAATATGGAAAGTAATGAATGTACAAAGAATAATTAAATTTCTGCGAATGGATCGTTGAAAAAGTCAATGATCTTTTTTCGGCGGCTGATCTTGTGATTCAAAATATGACTTTAATGGCAGGAACAGTTTTAAAATTCTCTCTACTGCTGGAAAAAGACTTAACCATCGAGTTTTACAGCTGGATAATAGATGATTGTACTCTACATCTACAAAATCACAAAATTGCTTCAAGTCTTCTGTTCGTACCGTATAAATGGAAAAAAATTGTATATTTTTAAGACAATCGATTCTATGTCATATTTTAAAGTGTCACAGCCGTGTTGTAAACAGTTATGAAGAATATGAGCTGGGCAGCCTATTAGTATAAGTTTGTCATTTTTCAGAGCCGATTTCAAATTGGTGAATACGTTCTTCCCAGGCTTTCTTGCTATTCCGCCAAAATTGGTCTTGGCATTATCACCACTGAATGCCACGCATTTATTTAAAATATTGCATTTATTTAATGAGTCACACAACAATCTTGCAATTGTTTCGCTTGTCTTATTTTTTGTACTCTTGAGTTCTATTAATTTAGTTTGTAAGCCTCCTTTTTTCCAATTAAAATATTGTATAAGAACTGGAAACATTTTAATAGATCCATGGTTACTGGCATCTGTTGAAACACCGCAGTAGGGAAGTATTTTCATTTCGTCCATAATAACATCAACAGCATGTGGAGAAAAGACGTTATTTATAATCGACTCCGTCTTTGTTCGTGCACACCCAAACTTTTTTGCAACTTCCGAGTCTCCAAACATTTGGGCGTACATCTTTGATGAACAGTCAGTACTTCTATAACTTAAGTGATGGCATACAGAGTGAAAAGCGTGGACACCTTCCGCTGCGCATATTTTTTCCTCAACTTTCGTAAATTTTAATGCAAAAAAATTAGATATATTTCCACTACTAGAAGAATTGTGGAAATTCTTTTTGTGGACTTCAGTCGCAACATGTCGATTCAACTCATGCAGTCCCTTGTTCCCTACTTGTATATACCGGTCGCAGACCGTACATTTCGCTTCATAACCGGTCCTTCCATGAGAAAAACAAGGATGTTTTGCCTTAGCGCTCAACTCGTTACATTTGCATTTACGCTTTTCTGTACCACCCTTTATGTTGTTTGACTTATCCATCTTAGTTCAGGACCTAGAAAAATATATATAAGTTCAAGCTATAACAAAGTACAACAAAGTTGTACTACGACACATCATACCTTCTTTATTTAATTTCCGATAGCACTCAAAATTACATTTTCTGACGACGCCAAACACTACGTGCATATATATTTTTCTGTAGAACACAGTTTTTGTTTAGGATATTTTTTCTAGTTTAAACAGTGTTGTATTCTACCCCTACGCCGGCAGAAATTATCTGCGCCGCTAAGCGCACAACGTTTTTCCGCCGTTGCATCTCGTTTCATGCATTATTTATGATTTACATATTTCTATTTGTTTCTAAACACTAAAGGAGGGCAAATACCACATTTTTCAGAAAGGAGGGAGGACAGGAGGACAATGGTCAAAAAAGAGGACATGTCCTCCGAAAGGAGGACGTATGGTAACCCTGTGCATATTAGAGTTCATTATCAGTTAAAAATAACTGAATACTGAAACTTTTTCAGCTTCTTTTAGTTGTAATGCAAATACAATTTCAGTATCAGTAGAAATACATTTTTTTGAGCAAAACAAATAATATGTGTATGTATGTATATTTGAGCTCACCTCAAAAAGTCATGTTGATGGTTAAAAATAATTTTTGTATTTATGTTTGGTAAAGTGGTTAAAAAACACGGCAATTTTTTCAAAAATATATCACTGGTTTCGTCAACATTGTCTATTTTGTCACAAAATCTGATCTGTCGGTAGTCTTCCATATCTCGTACTGCACAGTTTCCATTTCATATCTGTCGAAATAATTTTGTATTGTTTCTCTTAATGTGTCTCAACCTTGACATTTATGACCATATAGCCTGCTGTTTTACAAATACCCAGGTTTTGTCATGTATGGTTGTCATTATATTTTTTATTCTCATAGCCCCTCCGGAAAACTCCTTCGCACATTAATTGGACATTTTTGTCTATAACATATGCACACACCGAATTCTTTCCACAGGATCCAGCTAATACACATTGTGTCGGCCTAAGTGAGGCGAACTTAAAAAATCCAGCCTTAACATTAGGATACATGCCTTGAAATAATAATGTGCATTTAGTTCAAATTCCTGACAACAGTTAGTAGTAGTTTTGCTTAGTTAGTGATCGTTGGCGGTGGACTAAATGGCCAATGGCTCTGGCTTGCCAACAGTTATAGTTATAGATATCTGATTTGTTTCAATTTGTTTAATATAACTGTTTGCCGGCTTCTGTTATTGGCTGTTTCACTTATTGCTGATGGCTCTTAGTAGTTTTTTTTCAAATACTCAATTATTTTATTTAAATAATTTTCCTAATTGCCTGTTACCTGAAAATTTTGATATTTTTCTTTTCTCTCGTAAAGATTTTTTTGTTTTCTTTTATGATAATTGTTAAACTCTTTGTAAATGTAACGAGGTTCCCCAGCACTTATTTTCTTTATTTTTCTGTTTCTATTTTTGTTTTAAATGGTTACACCTGAAATGAACCTAGGCCCTGTTGTTGGCAACGCAGCCTACTTCAGGAATAAGCTTAGTATGAATGACAATAATTTGTCTTTTGAACATATGAACTGCCAAAGCATTCGTCCTTCGGGTTATAATACAAAGATGTATGGTTTTAAGAATATGCTTTGTGGTAGTGGCATTGATTTGTTTGGTGTTTCTGAGACATGGTTGAAATCATATATCTTATCAAAGTCAGTAGCAGTTCCTGGTTTCTCATTTCACAGGAACGACCGGCCGGCTGTTAGAGGTGGAGGCGTTGGCATATATATTTCGAAGAAATTGAAACTCAAGGTTATATTTCGTTCGAGTAATTTCATAGTCTGTGAGTCTCTTTTTATTGTGGTTGGTTCCGGTCAAAATAAAGCTCTTTTTGGAGTTGTATATTTGCTGCAGGGAAATGTTAATGCCGGCTATAATAACATAGTTGTTGTTGGTGACAATAATTGCAATCTATTTGAAGTCAGGGACCATGAGATCAATTTGTTCGCGTTTAGGGTTGCACATTGTACATAATTCTTCACATACTCATTTTGATGCTGCCCACTGCTCCACTTCATTAATAGACTACGCCCTAATAGGTAATACGTCCCTCTTAAATCTCTTCAGTCAGACCCAGTATCCTGTCATTTCTCACCATTCGTTGATATTTGGATCTTTGAATCAATTTATTGAGTATCGTGACTATAATAATGTTGGCTGGGAAGGAATTTTTAAGTATCTGTCTGGAATTAGTTTTGAACAAATGTATATGACACCTGACGTAAATTTACAATCGGTTTTTTTAAATGGTATATTTCATGATTTATTCTCATTTGCACCTATTGTAAGGCGAAGAGTAGTGTACCGACAAGAGGTTTGGCTGAGGTCAACGTCGATATTGTTATCTACATCACTTAGGGATATTGCATACAAGGAGTATTTAGGAAATCCTACCGATAATAATTGGCGCATTTACTGTTTTCACAGGAATAGAGCGAAGTCTGTTTTAAGGAGTGAGCGGAGGAAATATTTTAATTTGGAGTACTCTCCGTTCAGGAGGATGTTTAGTCGATGATGCAGATGGTTCTGATGTTCATATTGATGTCAATAGTTTAAACGAATATCTTGTGCAGACTGGTTCGGTCGGAAACAGTAACAGGGTAGATTTCAGTAGTATCAATGAAAATGTCCGCTTCTCTTTTGATTGTGTGTTTGAAGATGATGTGTATTTGGTTTTAAATAAAGTGAAATCTGACTCAGTTGGCGTTGACGGCATACCTATAAAATTATTGGAATTAATATTTCCGTATATATCCAGTTACATTATTTTTTTCATTGATAGTATTTTCACCACATGGGTTTACCCTACAGTTTGGAAAACTGCTGGTGTAGTTCCTATACCTAAAGTTAAGGGCTCTTATAGTGTAGATAATATGAGACCTATTAGTATTTTACCTGCTATTTCGAAAGTCGTGGAGCATATCATTAAACGGCAGATCCTTGATTTTGTTGAAGGACAAGGTATGATAAATAATTATCAGTATGGGTTTGCGCAGGGGCACAACACTACTTTACGCCTCTTGCACTTGACAGATTATATTAGGAATGCGATTGACACTGGCGAATGTGGCGTGCTGGTAGGGTTGGACTTCTGTAAAGCCTTTGATAGAGTAGACCATGTGATACTGATTAACAAATTGAAAAATTTGTTTATGTTTTCTAATATAGCATGTAGGTTGATTTATTCTTACTTGTCTGATCGCTCTCAATTTGTTTCATTAAGTCCCGCAAGGCTCGGAGTCCCGCAAGGCTCCGTATTCGGTCCGCTACTATTCATATTGTATGTTAATGATGTAGTTAACAGTGCCTGTAGTGTCAATTGCTTCCCTGTTTTATATGCGGATGATATTCACCTTTTTTCAAAGCTGGTTCTATAAATACATCGGAGGACAATATTCGACATTGGGGGATGTGAGTCAGTGGCTACGTTATAATAACTTACGCGTTAATGCCTCCAAAACTAGGGCTATGTTTTTTGGTCCCTTACGACATGATGACCAAGGCTGCGAAATTTACTTAAATGATGTCAGATTAGAGTTTGTTGATAAGATGAAATGTCTTGGTAGTATTCTCGATAAGAAACTTGATTTTAGTAGCCATATCGACTCTTTATTTCCTAAAATTATGTTTACTCTTTGAAAGTTGTATTGTACTAATATGTATCTGCCTCAACATGTAAAGAGAAGACTAGCTTTCGCATTATTGATGTCGTGTATTGGTTACGGAATTGAAGTAGTTTCTGGTACGACATCAAAATGTTTCCGTAGAATGGAAATGTTACTTAAAATGATAGTCCGATTTGTGTATGGGTTAAATCGTCGTGATCATATATCTGAATATAGAATTGATTTTTTGGGTGTGGCGTTTAAAATATTTATTACAATGCGTACTCTGCTAACTTTTTATAAAATAATTTCCAGTGGCGTACCAAGATTACTTCGTGGTATGTTTCAATTCACGATATCCACTCGAAACCCTCAACTACTTCTGCCTCGTAAGTCATTCTCTATATGTGAGCGATCATTTGTTGTTCGTGCAGCAAGAATTTGGAATCAGCTTCCTATTGGCCTGCGAAATTTTTCATACTCCAATGTTTCTTTCAATCGTAAATATTTGGCTTATGTCCAGCCTCCGTCATAAATTGCATTTGTATACCTATGTAGCATACATACTAACTTATTTTCGATGTTGTTGCCATAATTGTCAACATGGGCTCTGTATTTACAATCCTTTTCTTTTTGTTCTTATTTTGGCTGGGGAGCCGTTATATTGTTACATATATTAATTTTTGCATATATTAATTTGCAAACTATATTTTATGGTGCTTATAATTTTTAAGTTGAAAATCCTAATTTATAAGAATGTATTGAAATATTTGTATGTCATATGTAATGTAGCGTAACACTGTGTGTAATTTTTTAAGTCATGGCAAAATAACCATATACGGACACCACTACGTGATAAAAGACTAAAAAAAAGACCCGTGTTTCCCAAAGTCATGCACTTTTTTTTTTATGGGCCGCCAAAGATTTGGGGCCTCGGTATCATTTTCGTAAAAATGTGATCATTTTCTCAGGCTCATATCTTGCAAACCGTTCGGAATTTCTCTCTCTGAGGCAAAGTTGTAGCTCTTGTCATAAAGAACAAAAATTGCGAACATATAAAATCAAAAAACTTCACCTTCCAGATCAAAATCGCAAAAAACTTAAAAAAATTCGATTTTTTTTACCTTTTTTCCCGTGTTCAGGTCCATAGGTAGCAAACCGTTCAAAATTCAAGGAAACAATCAACTACAAAAATTTACCTAAGATCTCAATAAACAAATTTCTAGAACATATGAACTTCCTAGAGATGATTCTTAACACTGGTTAGGTAGCACGCAAAAGTGAAAAATTTGCGAAAATTTTTTAATTTCATTTTTTTTTACCTTTTTCTCCTGTTCAGGTCCATAGGTAACTAAAAATGAAATATGCCTGGCCAGAACCATGTGTTTGTCCAAGGGTTAACACCGTTTAGGTAGCGCTTAGGTTTCACGCGATCATGCACCGACAGCAGCAGCACAGGCAATGCAGTAAGCTCAACACACGCAACAAGGGACGCAGCACACAATATAAAAGCGACACGACGCTATGACAAGAGCTACAACTTTGCCTCAGAGAGTAAATCAAAATTCCGAACGGTTTGCAAGATATGAGCCTGAGAAAATGATCACGTTTTTACGAAAATGTTACCGACGCCCCATCTTTGGCGGCCCATAAAAAAAAGTGCATGACTTTGGGAAAAATTGGGAGACACGGGTCTTTTTTTTTTAGTCTTTTATCACGTAGTGGTGTCCGTATATGGTTATTTTTTTTCGTGTTGCACTGTGTAATAGGCCTATAAGGCTTTTTATATTACAAATAAAATGTAATGCAACCGGTATTATTTGGTCACGTCATTCCTTGGTGATTAAACCTAAGAATTGGAGTTTATTTTCGGTGAATTTGTTTGTTGGCCTTGTGCAGTCAGTACAATTGTGCCGAGCATATAGGTATCAAAGGGAGAAATCGAAAGGAGAGGTACAACCAGCCACTGCGGCTGTTAGCAAATAGGCAAATTTTCAGATAATTTCAAACTCATACGCTGTTCATATTTTCTTGGATCAGTTAGTATGTACTAGTAGAGTATCGTATCGAGGTGCTAAAGTTTATACAAATTTAAATGTGATATTTTAAATTAAGACACCCGTAGGATACACACATTGTTATCTTATTGTTTTTCTTTGTAATTCAAAATACACAGTATGGCACAAATTTTCTGCGAACAAAATAAACAAGTTAAAATTAATATTACAATTTTTACTTTTATTGACTATTTTACAACCTCATGAGGTCAGACGTCTTACACATATTAATTAAACAAACAAATTAAACAAATTTCAACATATTCTTCCAACTGGCTGTATCCTTCCCATTTTCTCGCCAGTTGGTAACACCAAGGATACGGAGGGATTCTTCTGCCTGGTCTTTCCAGCGGGGTCTTGGTCGTCCTCTTTTTCTGCATCCATCAGGTACGTTATCGAAAACCTTTCGCGCTGGCTCATCTTCATTCATTCTGGCAATTGGCCTAATTTGATTCGCCTAGCTATATCCACGTCAGAATATAGACTATATAGCTCTGGGTTCCATCGACGTCGGTACTCGCCGTTTTCCATAACAGGACCATATATTCTACGGAGAATTTTTTTCTCGAAAACTCCCAGGTGTTTTTCGTCCGCTTGCGATATGATCCAAGTTTCGGAGCCATATGTCAAGACAGGTAAAATAAGAGTCTGATATAGCTGGACTTTTGTTCGTCGAGAGAGGGCTTTGTTACTAAACTGCTTGCTGAGCCCAAAATAGCATATATTTGCAAGCACGCTTCTGCTATCTATATCCAAGCTGACGTTGTTGTCGTTGTTTCCGGCGGATCCAAGGTAGACAAATTCATCTACCACTTCTAAATTAAATCGGTTGTCAACGTTCAAGTGCGGACCAAGTCGAGAGGTTTCTCTAGTCGTTGACACCATCAATTTTGTCTTGCCCTCATTAACAGCAAGACCCACCTTCGCTGATTCCTTTTCGATTCTTGAAAATACTGCTGTAACCTCTCGAAAATTTCGCCCAATGATGTCTATATCGTCAGCATACGTCAGCATACGCCAGCAACATAAGGCTTTTCATGACAATGGTCTTGTTCGTATTTACTGCAGCCTTTCTCATTATTATCTCCATTAAGATGTTGAAGAGATTGCATGAAAGTGTGTCGCCTTGTCTAAGTCCTCGCTTGGTACAGAATGGTTCAGTGAGGTCTTTCCCCACTTTCACTGCTGATTTGGTGTTGGTCAGCGTCATTCTACAGAGGCGAATCAGTTTTGCCGGAATACCAAGCTCAGACATAGCTTCGTACAGTTTTCCCCGTATGGGGCTATCGAAGCAGTTTTGTAACCGACAAAAAGGTGGTATGTATCGATTTGCTTTTCGTGGGTTTTTTCCAGGATTTGGCGTAGCGTGAATATTTGGTCAGTTGTGGACTTGCCTGGTCTAAAACCAAACTGATAAGGTCCAATCAGGTTTTCAATAATTGGCTTTAGTCTTTCACATAATACGCTCGACAAGACCTTATCCGCGATAGATAAAAGACTGACACCGCGATAGTTGGAACAGACACACGGATCACCCTTTTTGAATACAGGACATAATGCACTGAGACTCAATCGTCGGGCATAGATTCCCCCAGCTATATGCCGCATGTAAGTCGATGCATGTGAGCTAGCAGTCCTTAGCCACCTGCTTTAAAAAGTTCAGCGGGTAGCCCATTCGCACCAGCGGCTTTATTATTCTTATGGCGGGAGATCGCCGTTCTAATCTCGTCTTTGTTTAGGGGGGGGGGGTGTTCAATCTACACTATCATCCACTAATATTACCTCATGATCTTCAGTGGAAGAATCTGAGTGGAGTAGTGCTGAAAAGTGGTCTCTCCATATTTTGAGCACACACTGCTTAACAGCCACCAGACTCCCATTCTCGTCCTTGCAGGAGGGCAGCCCATTATTAGGCCCGTTATTTCATCTTCTTACCCTCTGGAAATCTTTCGGGATTCACCATTCATTCTGCACATTTCGGTTTTTTTCACTCTTTCTCTGTTCCCACTGCCATTTTTTCCACCTAAATAGTTGGTTTTCCTCCCTTCTCAGCCTCTTGTACCGCTCACTCGTAGCACGCGTTATAACTGACTGTTTCGTTTCCATACGTTCAGCGTCTTTTTCGTCAGTTGCAATGCGGCATTCTTCGTCGTCCCATGTCTTATCCTTGTGCTTCCACTGCGCATCTGGGTCTTCGGAAGGGGGGTATTCCGCTCTAGCAGGAGAGAGAGCTTCTGTCGATAGGACATTGATATCTCCGGTATTTGTAGCTTGTCAATATCCAGCATTTCCTGTGTTCGGCTTCGTATATTTTTCACCCTGCTCAATCTCGTGCGAACTTTCGCAGCCACCAGGTAATGATCCGAGTCGATATTGGCACCTCGAATCACACGTACATCCATTACACTAGAAGAGTGCCTGCAATCTATTACCAAGTGATCAATCTGGTTCTTCGTCCGTTGATCAGGAGATATCCAGGTCGCCTTATGCTGGAATCGTGTGCAACTAACTACCATGTTCTTTGCAGCGGCGAAGTCTATCAGTCTTATTCCATTATCGGAGGTGGTATCATGTAGACTGTGATTACCGATGGTTCGTCGAAAGACACTTTCCTTTCCTAATTTGCCATTAAAATCGGCTAGAATGATCTTAATATCGTGGTCAGGGCAGCGTTCATATACTTCCTCCAGGCGCTCATAAAATGTTTCTTTGACCTCATCATCTTTATCCTCTGTCGGTGCGTGCACACAAATTAACGAGATGTTGAAATATTTCGCTTTGATGCGAATTGGGGCTATGCGGTCACTCACTGGGTTGAACCTTGAAACTAGGTGTCGCAGTCTCTTGCCTACTATAAATCCGCACCCAAATTCGTGCTTACGCTCATGGCAGCTGTAGTAAATATCGAAGTTTTTCTTTCTGGTGCAACCATGTCCTGGCCATCGCATTTCCTGGATTGCTGTGATGTCAGCTTTGTATTATCCGCCAGTTGGAAAGTGGCACCAGTCCTGTATAACGTTCGAACATTCCAGGTACATATCCTTAAATCATGGTTCTTATAACGTTTGCGAGGGTCGTCAACAGTTGGGGGATTTCTTTGTTCCATATCTTGATTCTTGACTAATTTTCCAAGCTTAAGGTCACTTCTGATTTTATAAAACTTTTTGTTTTCCTCTTTTCTCTTTCGAAATTTCGATTTCCTTTGGAAATCTTCTTCAGTATAGTTTTTAATATTAATAATAACAAACAAACATCAATACAAATTAAAATGAAAATTTTTGACAAATTGTGAAAAGTAATACTATTTATACATATTATAATACAGTAATGTTCACATAAAGTAGAAATATTAAATCGAACAAAATTTTAAAATATTTTAAGACCATTTAATTTTCTCTTATTATTAACCTACAAGGTGGCGCAAAAGTAAACTTCCGATGTTTGTTGACTGTAATTTAAAAAAAAATGAAAAACTTTGATTCTTCTTGTGGATTATTTTTATTTGGTCTTTTAATTTTTTTTACATCAAGTCGAGAATATGATGTCATGTAAATGGCCGCCGCCACAGTTGATTGTCATTTGAGCCCTTTTTATGGCATTTTCCATCACTTTGGCCAAAACTTCCGACGATACGTCCTCACATTTTTGACGGATATTGTCTTTAAGAGCTGCAAGAGTCTGAGGCTTGTTGACATAAACCCGCGACTTCAAAAAGCCCCACAAAAAGAAGTCTGGAGCGGTCAAATCAGGCGATCTTGCTGGCCAGTGCAAATCGCCAAAACGGGAGATTAGGCGCCCGGGAAATGCATCCTTCAGCACATCGGTTGTGGCACGTGCAGTGTGTGCCGTTGCACCGTCCTGTTGGAACCACATGTTTTCCAATCCCAATTCATCAAGTTGCGGCAAAAAGAACTCGTTGATCATTGCTCTGTGGCGCTCACGGCGCTTCCATGACATCCTCGGCTACAGCAGCAATATTCTCTGCAGAACGGCTACTCCGGGGTCTGCCACGCCTGGCAGCATCTCGTGTTGTGCCAGTCTCTTCGAGGCGAGCGGCTAAACGTCGCAGTGTTTCACCAGTAGGCGTTGGACGGCCAGGAAATCTGCGACGAAATTCGCGTTGTGCCAAAGTCACCGACCGATTATTGGTCAAATAAATAGTCAGCAATATTCCGCGTTCTGGAGCAGTGTAGCGTAACATTGTTTATTAACGTGTATTTCGCATGTGTTTACTACACAAATGTCAAAACAGAACTGACATTAGGGGCCAATCGCAAAATTTATAGCATTTTCTGATAGGAGGATTACTTTTGCGCCACCTGTTATCTATTTAATATCTATTTTTTTTGAATGCATTTTAATAGCTCCATATCATGGAGGTTATATACTGCATAATATAACAAAAATACTTCTAAACAATGCAAGATTTATATAATCTATATAATCCATAATCTATATATCAAGTACTCTAGCAGCAAGGTGACATTTTACTAAGTTCGATTACATTGGGACACCACAAAACGCTATCACGCGAAGACAATATTTAGGAATTGGATTAACTCACATATTGTCAGCATGTTATTTCTATGCCATTACAAAAAAAATACATGAGGTATTTGGAGCAAAGTTCCTTTTGCTATATATTATATACTAATTAGTTCCAACACGCCTAAAGCTCCCGATAAATATTTTTTAAGATTTTTTTTTTGTGATAGAATGTTTTTTTTTGTTTTAAAACGTATATTTGCTGGTCCTTTTTGTAAGACTATGTATTACATTTTCCCGAAAAGGTACTTTTTTTAAAGAGAGGTACTTCTTTTATTAAAAGCTAATTTTTTTTTTAAAAAGTACTTTCTGTAAGAAAAATCCATAAGAGAATGAATTTTTTTTACAAAGAAGTACTTTTTTTAAGAAAATGTACTTTTTAAAGAAAGGAAAAGCTTATTTTTTTTTGAAAATTTACTTATTTTCAGAAGGGCTAATTATCTCAAGAAAAGGTATTCTTTTATTTTTAAGAGACTGTACTTTTAAGAATAGGAATCTTTGTGAGAAAAGGTTTTTTTAAGAGAAGGTATTTTTATTAAAGAAAATGTTTCTTTTTGAATAAATGGGAATTTTATTTAGAATTGTTCCTTTTTTCAAAAGTAGGTAAATTTTTAAGAGCAGGTACTTATCTCAGGAACAGTTGTTTTGTTGTTTCACAAAAAATGTACTCTTTACCGAAAATGTAGTTGTATAAGAAACTGCAATTTGTTGTAAGAAAATTTACTTTTTTGAGAAAAGCTACTTTGTTTAAGAAAATAAATACGGCACTTCTTTAAGAAAATGTTCTTTTTTACACTTCTTTACTTTGACATTTCTAAATTTACTTTTTATTGGGTTCAAAACTACAATATATACTAAATATTGCTTACAGGCTCCAACTAGAAAACTTCCCATTAAACAAGAAATTTCCCAACATATGATAGTGTAGACACAAACTAAAGCAAAAGTATCCAATATAGTTGATAATACTGGGTTGTAGCATGAAGTAGTGTTGTTTAATTTTTTCATATACATCCCCCAACGTGCGATAAGGAACTTCGTTTAAATATATCCAGGATACAAATGGGATTCCCGTCATATATCATATGTATGTATATACAGACGGGCAAATATTAAAGCAGTAAAAAGTACAACGTACAATCTCGGTGATTTCAGATACAATACCAACATATCGCATAAAGATACTGCACTAGCGTCAAAAACCACAAAATTTTGGTGGCTATCTTAAAATGATTGTTATATATAAAAAAAAAGATTTTAGTACACAAATAATACGATATTTATGTAATTTTTTTTATAAAAAATTATTCATTACATTGTTATCTTATATGAGTGTTGAACTGATTTCAACAAATTGAATTTATAAAACTGTACAAATGCAACATAGATGTTTATTAAATATACTGGAGAGCCTGATCTGGGGACAATGTATATAATAAAAGTTATTAAATTGCTATTGTTTATTATGGTACTAAATTTTTTATAATTACTTGAGTTCAATAAACGTTCTGAAAAATAATTATTATTTATAATTTTTTTTTGTTACAAAATAATGCGCAGATTTTTGTAATATTACTCAAAATTAATCATTACCATTGAAAAAAAATCATTAAAACTCATAATCTAATCATTAAGATATCATTTTTATAATAAAACTCATTATCATTACGGTCCCTGACTTCAATAGATGAATGACGGGGACAGTTTTGGAAATAAGAAAAGACTGTCCAGATTATCCAAGTTAGGAGTTACTGGTAGAATTAAGTTACGATCACTAGAAGCTTTTTTCCGTCTTGGAGAGGACGAGATGTCCTCAGGCCATTTAAAAGTATCAAACATATCCTCCAACGATTTAAGTTTCGAGATAATAGAGCCAAAATCATAATTTAAAGTTTGAACTCTTTTCTTTGCCTCCTTAAATATCTTATAAAAGTCAACATAGAATTCCCTACACTTCCAATGCGTCCCGCTTTCCTTAGCCGTAATTATGTCATAATGCCTTCCATTGAAGCCAGCACACTTCACATGGTTGTGACTATTACTTAGCCTACATGAGAGAAAACAACAGTCATATACGTCCCTGACTGTACAAATCTTTGTATGCAATAACACAATGCTAACAAAACGAACTGGTAGAACTTTCAAACACTAAACCACGAAATCTTAAAATCCTAATAGTATAAAAAAACAAAATAATACTGGGTTGTATAAGTAGCATAATACTGTTAAAAAAAGATGATTATTTTTTTTTTCATTTAGCCCCCATCCCGCAACTTGCGATAAGGAACTTCGTTCCAAACAAAAACCACCCAAATGTAGGGTACCTATACGTAAAGATAACTTCGCAGCAAAGAAATGAGTGCAGATTTTCAGCCTATTTTTTTTCTTTTCGTGGGTCTTTTCCAGGCTTTGGCGTAGCGTGAATAGTTGGTCAGTCGTTGATTTGCCTGGTCTAAAACTGCAGTGATTAGGTCCCATTCAGCAATTGGCTTTAGTCTTTAACATAATACGCTCGACAAGACCTTATTCGCGATGGATAAATGGCTGATACAGCGATAGTTGGAACAGAAACATGTGCTTCGCTATCGGCCTTAAAATGTTCCACGAGTACCCCATCCACAGCAGCGACGTTATTATTCTTCAGCCGGGAGAATGCCGATCTAATCTCGCCTTGATTGGGGAGGGTATAATCTACACTGGCTTCCACAGTCATTATCTCCTGATCTTCAGTGGAAGAATCTCAGTGGAGCAGTGCTGAAAAGTAGTCTCTCCACATTTTAAGCACAAACTGCTTATCAGTCACCAGATTCCCATTCTCGTCCTTGCAGGACGGCAGCCCATTATTCGGCCCGTTATTCGATCTTCTTACCCTCTGGAAAAACTTTCGGTATTCATTGTTCATCTTGCACATTTCGGTTATTTCACTCTCTCTCTCTGCTTCTACCGCCATTTTTTCCTCCTAAATAATTGTGGTTCCTTCCTTCTCAGCCTCTTGTACCGCTCAATCACAGTACGCGTTGTAACTGACTGTTTCGTTGTCATACGTGCAGCGTCTTTTTCATCAGTTGCATGCGACATTCTTCGGCTTAATCTTCTGCGTTTTTGATAGCCAAGTTCAGTCTTTGCAACGGTTTCCAAAGAATGGGAGATGTGCTTCCACTGCGCTTCTGGGTCCTCAGAAGGTGGATTATTCTGTTCTAATGGGAGCTTTTGTTGATAGGCCTTTGATATGTCCGGTATATGTAGCTCAATATCTAGCTTTTCTCGTGCCAAGATTCGTACGTTTTCGCTCTGCTCAGTCTTGTGCGAACTTTCACAGCCACCAGATAATGATCCTAGTCGTTAATGGCACCTCGAATCACATGTACATCCGTTACGCTAGAAGAGTTCCTGTCTTCTGTTACCAAGTGATCAATCTGGTTCTTCGTCCTCTGATCAGTAGAAAACCAAGTCGCCTTATGTATGTCCTTATGCTGGAATCGTGTGCTACTAACTACCATGTTCTTTGCCGTAGACTGTGATTACCAATGGTTGGTCAAAATACACTTTCCATTCCCAATTTGGCATTAAAATCGCCTAGAATAATCTTAATGTCGTGGTCAGAGCAGCGTTCGTATACACCCTCCAGAGGCTCATAAAATGATTATTTGACCTTATTATTCATTTGAAATATTTCGCTTGCTGCGAATTGTTGCTATGAGTTCACTCACTGATTTGAAAGTTGAAACTAGGTGTCACTGTCTCTTGCCAACAGTGAGTCTAAACTGAATTTTGGTTTCTTAAATTAAGATCCGTCGTTGGCCAGGGCTCATCCGCCTTCAAAGGACAGACAAATATCTCCACTAGTTCGAAGTGTTTCTGTGACAGGGTCACCTAATTACCCTGAGACGTATCAGTGGTCGCATAATCATTCAGGCTGCTCATTCTTTTCGCTTTCTCACTGTAGCTAGCTAACGGAGGTTTCCGATAAAGCCATTGTCCAGGATATTCTGCGCGGAAGTTGTGAGCTGCTTGAAATGCACAATGAAAGAATCATTTCTGGCCACGCCCAAGTGAATGGCTATCAGAAACTTTCCACCCCTAAGGACAGTCCCATGTCCTATTAGTCTATTATTTTATCTTATTTTTACTTTTGATGTGTAAACATCTATACGCTGGGGGTAAAAATCTTTTTCACAATACAATCACAAATTTAGAGTAAGATGTGCGATGTAATCGTTAACCAATCGTAAAGCGTTATCAAATCGGTGTGAGCTATGTATGAGTGTATTAGTGTAATCATACGCTGCATAGAATATACTCAACACCATCTAGTGTACAATAGTAGCTACTAATTTTCACTAATTGTCGTACATTATGTTATCGTAGGCAAATGAAAACAAATAAATAAAATGCATACAAAAAAATATTAATTTTAATAATTTTTAAAATGTTTTTTTGCACTTTTAAATAGAAATTTACTAAAACAAAGCAAAATAAGGAAAACTAAAAACTAAACTTGTCAAACTAAAAGTCTTCTTCGTCTTTGAGATTGTCATTCATACTTAACAGCTGCATAAAAGCACCATCTAGTGTGCAATAGTAGCTACTAATTTTCGAAAACCATTGCTGTAAAATAACTACATGCATTACATTTCAGTAAACAGCTGATTAATAACTTGTCAACCGCAACAAATACAAAATAATAAAATAATTTACAAAACACCAAAAAAGTTATAACGCAGAACATAAAACAACAACACAAAGTGTATCAAAGCTGAATGGAGGTAATGCTAATTCTAATAAAATTTCTATTAGATTCCAATATAAATTAAGATTATAACATATCTTCATTACGTACTGTTGCCTTACACTGAAGCTGGTGCACGACAATTGGGTAACAATCTCCATCTCATGCCAATTATTATGGGTGGAGATTTTAATACAAATTTTGCAAACCCACAGTCGCAAGCTTTATCAAATTTTTTTTTTTTACGTTTTCCACTTGCATATGAGCAATTCTCCACAAACCCCCACAGCTAATAATTCCACTACTATAGATGCAGTTTTCCATAGATTTTTAAATACAATCGAGTCAAAAATTTAAATATGTATCTTATTTTAGTTACCATAAGCCAATATTAACTATTTGTACTTAAGGCATTTACCGTAGATGGGCACTTTGCAGTACTACTAAAATTTCAGTAAAAATAATTCTTTAACTAGTAAATTTTTACTGATTACTAAAATTTTTTTCAGCAATTTTTATAAAGTGTCTACATGATTATGATGAGGTGCATTGGATTTTCAGTAATCAGTAATGCCCGATTACTGATTATTATGAATACGGCCCTATGATTTTACTGGTAATGCAAATTAAATTTAATTTTCAGTACAAATTTACTGAATTTTTTCAGTAATCAGTAAATTTACTGCTTACTGTAATTTTTAATGCAGTACATATATACTGCAGTGTGCCCATTTACTACCCAAATAAGTTAAATAAAACAAACAAAAACCAGTAAATTCCTATGTATTTACAATATTGAAAGTTTTGATACTTTTAATTGATTAATTAAAAAAATATACTAAAAGCATAAGTACTTCCAACTTAAAAAACATTTTTCATTACTAGATGTTTACACATCTCCCCTGTGATCGGACTCACATTAATTTTTTTCCTTATTCAAGTGATGCATTCAAAAGACATTAATTTATTTAATGTAAAAATAACTTTATTAAAAATATAAAAAATTAATGTTCTTATTTTGCTTCATAAAAAGTAAGATTCTAGACTTTATTCGTAATGAATTTCATAATTCTCCTATATCCAGTTTAAATGATATTTATATTCATAGTTTGAGAAATATAATTCCTTTTTGACTTGTGGCCGCTTCGGATGGGGGCTTAAGTTAAAATGTTGTATACGGATATCCCTGTTGCCTACCTACCAAAAAATTGGTTGCACAACAATTGTTAAAAGTATCTTTTACTGCAGAGGTTCTTATACTAGGGGTCGCGAAAAAATTGTGAGGGGTCGCAAGAAACAGGATTTTATTCCTTGATTTTATAAAAGCAAAAAGCTTTTCCTCCTTTTGAAATTATTTTTTCGAATTTATATAATTTTTCATGATCATAATTATATATACTAATAATTTTTTATACTATATATTTGTATGTCTCCAACAAATATTATTTATTTATTTATAATTTATAACTATTTGTAAACATTATTGTCAATTAAACACTTTAAACTTCTAGACTGTAACTTTAAGATGTATATCTTGTTGTATAGAAAAGTCAAATAAATAAATTAAATTATTTTATGTATTTAAAATTGTATTTGTTATATTTCTCCGTGCTGAAAGGCTAAAGCAAAGACAATAGAAATATATAAAGACGTTGCATGCGTGCATGCGTCTCTTTTGATGTCAACTCAACGACACTATTGGTGGAAAGCTCGCTTTGCCAATTGCGATAAAAATTACAGAAATGGTACATGGAAAAAAATATGCTGATGAGTTAAAAAAGATTCCTCTTTGTCTGTGTTTACACATGCAACTTTAGGTCTGCAACTTTGAAAAACTCTGCCGACGTTCTTGAGTTTTTAGGAGAGTGAGGTGAGAAGAACGGAGGGGGAAAAAAGTAGCAAGTGCTTTGCAACTCCGTTTGTTTTCTTTCCCAGTGAAGTTGGCTGTAGAATAATTTGACGTTTTTCTTTAAAAGTTGTTTCTTTTTATGGTTGAAACAACGACGCGGTGTGAATAAATAAATAAAATAAAATAGTGATTTGTAATAAAGTGTAGCGAAGCCGAAGTAATTTGTTAAAAAAAAGTGTAACTCCGTCTAACGAAATAAAAATGTGTTTAATGCAAATGAAAACAAAAGTTTTTTATCTCATTATTTACCATCGGCGTTTCGCGGTTTTTTGCATCTGTAGTTGCGGGAAAAAACAGCGAGTGAGATAAAAAACTTTTGTTTTTATTTGAATTAAATTAACAATTTGAACTAATTAGCTAAAAACCAAACACTAAATTAAAAACCTAAAAGTGATCTGATAAAATAATAAAAATGTCAACAAAATGGTCCAAAGAAGACATCACTAAATTTATTGTGTGTGTGCAGCACACATACACAACACTTTTAGTCTGTATACAGAAAAATGATGTACAAATGTCAGAAGTAACAACATTGAACACAAGATTTTCACAATTTCAAACGCGGACAAGTTGCACGTGTAAACACATATTGCAACTTCAAAAGAGAATCGTAAAGAGCTGCAGCAGAGTTTTTCAAAGTTGCAAACTTAAAGTTGCATGTGTAAACTCAGACTTTCAAATGATACTGTTACCAAAAGAATTGCAGCCATTAGTAATGACCTGCTTCAACAACTTCTTGAGAGAATTAAAGGAAATTTATTTTCGATTCAGTGCGACGAGACGACTGATATTACAAACAATTCTCAATTACTAACATATGTAAGATATTGTTATGGCGACAATATATATGAAGACTTTCTATTTTGTCGGCCACTAGATGGACATACAACAGGTGAAGATGTATTTTTAAAAATGGATGATCTAAAATGGAGTAATTGCGTTGGCGTATGCACAGATGGGGCAGCAGCGATGACGGAAAGGTTGCTAATGCACATATTACTTTTACACATTGCATGATTCATCGCGAAGCATTGGCGGGAAAAAAGGTATCTGTTTGGCCAGACGATTTCTTCTCTCTCTCTCTTCTCTTCTTTCTCTATTCTTTTAACTGAACTATTTCTCTATAATTTGAATTATTTCCTCTTTTCTTTTCTGTCCAAATTAAGTTAAGGAATTCCCTAGGTTTAAGTCAATCTTAATTAGTAACCCTTTTGTTTGTTTAACTGTCATTCCGCTAGGGAAATTCTGTGTAAAGTGTTATACTGTCATACGCTATCTTATTTATAATCTCCATTTTTAAATAATAAATGAATTGCGTTTATTACATCCGAATCGACCGGTCGCATAATTGTTTTTATTGAGCGAAATTTAAATAGGTTAATCAGCCCATAAAGATAAAGACTCCCCTAAAAACCATTAGGGATAAACATTTTGGCGCCCGAGCAGGGACTTGATTAATTAATTAGATTTTCGCGCATTACTGCGGTCGTAGTTCGGTACAATTCGTGATTACGAGTCGGTTTAATAAAATTACCACCGTGGTCAAAAACCTCACCATCATCTTCAATCCATCACCATCGCAGAAGGAAGCTTGGAAGATCGTTGGCAGAACTCAGCAAGGAAGTCATCCTAAATGCCCCGCTGCACCTGTATACTCTGCAAGGAAAGTGCCAATTGCCAGGTATTATAAGTGCCAACAACAAGATTGTGTGTGAATTAATTGCAAGTAAACATATCACTGCAAATTTAAGTGATTTATTTCAATTTTGTAAATCACACAGTACGTTGTTTGCCCTTATTACGTGCACAATTTCAAATTTATCCACTCCCGCCCTTAAGTGAAACAAATAAATATTTTATTGCAAAATAATTTATTTTCGAGTTATAATTTACACTAACAAGGTGCGTGATATTTACACAGTGCAAGTGATAGCCAACATACACACACAAACAAAACACAATTTTCTGTATTTAATACACAAACCTTACCGATTGTTAATTCCCTACTGCTTCTCCGGTTTGTCGGTGTTTCCATCAATTCCCGCCGGTTTTCCTGTGAACAAACTAACAAAATTCGTGCAACTATTGAATTTATTTACGGAATTATCAATTTGCTCACCATTCGTTTGTTTTTCCCTTTCGTTGTCTGTCCATTTACTTATTGTGATCTGTTACGTAGTTGATCAAACTTTGTATCAACTAAGACAAAAGTGCTAAAAATTGCCAAACCCAATAACAGAGCAACCCTGTTGGTTTGAGGCCGTGCAACAACAAATACGTACGTACAAGTGGACAGACATAAATACTAGCAAAGGAGACGAAGAAAATAATAAATTATTGAATTTATTAAAATTTAAAATCATTGTGAGCAATTCTTTGAAAAGTTTTAAATAAATATAATAATAAAAATTATTACGGTGAAAAATAAGTGTGTTGTAATAACCAACAGTCAACTTAAAGTGAAAAAGTTTAATTTCACAAAACACTGTAAAAAGAAAGGGCAAAACAAGATCAGGCCCGGTTTCACAGCGTCAGTTAATTTTAACTTACCTTTAAACAACCCGACGGAGGGGAATTATTAAAATTTTTTAAAAAATAAACTAAACAAAGTCGGTAAATCGGATAATAAGTGTGGTTTGTATAAATTGTGTGTTGTAATACTTGCCTAGAGCTAATAAAGTATATTGCACGTTAACAAAGAAACGTTACGATTAATATTTCTGATTGAAATTCCCATTTGTGAAAGTTTAGTTGCAAAATTAATATGGCGCCAGGTCGTAGACATCAATCGTCACCCGACAGACAAACCAGTAGCAATAAAGTGAGATTACAAAAGGCCACAGTAGTGAATAATATCGCCAGATTCAAGCGCTCTCTGAAGGAAAGCACAATTTCGGCAAATCCTATCGAGTTAGAGTGCCGCCTCGATATTCTTAATTCGTATATCGAACAGGCGATGGTATATCAATCTGAGCTTGATATTTTAGATCCTACTAATGAGGAAAGAGCTGATATAGAGGACTTATGCGTTTCAACGAAAAGTCTGCTTATTGCCAAAATGGGCAACAATAGAAGGTCTAGTTTTGCGAACTCGACTATGTCCTACCCAGCTCATAGCAGTAGACTTCCGAGTATGAAACTTCCAAAATTTAGTGGAAAGTACTCAGAATACAAAAACTTTATTGGCCTTTTCGAAAATTTGGTTGATAATGACCCAATGATACCAGATATTGAGAAATTCAACCACTTAATATCTTGTTTGTCTGATTCAGCTCTAGGAACGGTGAAAGCCTACCAAGTAACCAGTGAAAACTATTCCAAGGCATTGGCAAGTCTTAAAAGGGTTTATGACAACCCATGTTTAATATTTTTTGAGAATATTTCTCAGCTATTTGACTTGCCAGAAATTTCGAAACCCTCATCGTCTGCCTTGAGGAGCTTGATTGACACAGTTTCAGCCATTTATGACTCGCTTTTGTCAATCGGGGACGATAAGAGTATATCTAATGCAATTTTGATACACCTTGTCATGGGAGAAGTTGATTCAGTCACTCGTTCAAAGTGGGAAGAACAGTTGAATTATGATAAACTGCCTCTTTGGAGTGATTGCGAAGCCGCGCTGAATAAAAGATATCAACACATTTCGGCTGATGAGTCGTCAAATTCGAAGCCCAAACCAGCTTACTCAAGTAGAGCTGAGATTCCAAAGAAGAAAAACGCCAAGTCACTTTCTTGTCAAACTGACACAGCACAAAACAGCATAAAGTGCATATTTTGTAGATCGACACAACATTATGTGTCCACATGCCCCTCATTTTCTGCAATACCGGTACAACAAAGATTTGATTTTGTCAAAGGCGTTTCAGCTTGCATTAACTGCCTGAAACCGGGACACACAGTTACGAAATGCAAAGCGTCTAAGTGCCGAGTTTGTAGCCGCTCACATAATACTTTACTGCATAAGTATACCACTCCGGCGCACACAGGAGAAACAAGTTCTAATCCAGACCAGCCCTCTACTTCACGGGCATTTGTAAATTGGTCATCTTCTAATGAAGAAAGTGTTGTTTTGGCAACAGCCCTAGTTCGTATAATGGACAAATTTGGGCATTATGTCTACGCAAGGGCTTTACTGGATTCCGGTTCTCAAATAAACTTTATAACCGAGGAACTAGCACAGAGGCTACAAATTAAGAGGGAAGATGCAAGTTTAAATTTACTGGGAATTGGCAAGACAAATGCAACTGCAAAGTCAAAAATTCAAGCGACTTTAAAGGCTCGAATGGAATCACGAGAATTCACATCGGAATTTTGGGTGCTTCGGTCGATATCAAAATATCAACCCGATAAGATCATTTCTACATCTGGTTGGGATATTCCGCGCAACTTAGAGCTCGCTGATCCATTATTTTTCAAACCTCAACGAGTTGATATTTTGATCGGAGCTGAAATGTTCTTTGATTTGTTAAGAGTTGGACAAATTAAAATGAGTCCTGACACTCCAGTCTTGCAGAAAACTGTGCTGGGGTGGATTGTGTCTGGAAAATATAAAAGTTCAAAGACTGCTGAAATCACTTCGTGCCACGCTAGCACGCCATCAGGAAGCGATAAATCTCTAGATGCAATTGTGCAGAGATTTTGGGAACTTGAAGAAGTTCCAAATGAGGCAAAAGTTCTTTCTTTAGAACAACAAAAATGTGAGGAACATTTTCAAAAATCTATCCAACAAATGCCGTCGGGTAGATTCAAAGTGGCACTACCATTTAAAGAAGACCCTAACCTCTTGGGTCATTCTTTCGACACAGCAAAACGGCGCTACCTCTCATTAGAGCGTCGGTTGTCAAAAGATCCTCAAGTCAGAGAGATGTATAATGCCTTCATGAAGGAATACATTGATTTAGGCCACATGTCTATTGCAGACAATATTAACTTTGATAACCCTCACTATTTCATACCACACCAATGTGTATTACGCCCTGAAAGTACGTCAACCAAACTTCGGGTGGTTTTCGATGCCTCGTGTAGAACCTCATCACAAAAATCTCTCAACGATATTTTGATGATTGGGCCAACGATTCAACAGGAGTTATTTTCTACACTTATCCGCTTTCGTTTGCATAAATACTCAATGACGGCTGATATCGAGAAAATGTACCGTCAAGTACTGATTGACGAGGCCGATACAGACTTTCAGCTTATTCTATACCGTGAAAATCCTGATGATAACCTCAACATGTACAGGTTGAACACGGTCACTTATGGTACCTCGTCTGCTCCTTTCCTGGCAATAAGATGTTTAAATCATTTGAGTGATTTGAACCAGGAAACATTTCCAAAAGGCTCTGAAGTCATCAGAAAAGACTTTTATGTCGACGACCTTTTGACGGGAGCGGACTCATTAGAGGAATTAGAAGAAATCAAACTTGAAGTTTCTCAAATTTTATCGTCAGCCTGCTTCAATTTGACGAAATGGTTTTCAAACTGTGTGAACTGTGACGACTCGTCAAGTTCTGAGATTATGTTGCAATTCAGCGACGATGCTACTAAAGCGTTAGGCACATACTGGCATCCTAAGAGCGACACACTAAAATA
The DNA here is from genome assembly GCA_963931995.1 of Phaonia tiefii. Lineage (NCBI taxonomy): Eukaryota > Metazoa > Arthropoda > Insecta > Diptera > Muscidae > Phaonia > Phaonia tiefii. The sequence goes on from OZ008368.1 coordinate 132,580,090, forward strand.
TCGCTTAGATTATACGTTTCAAAATGTGAAGGCTACAAGAAGAAACATCTTGTCAGTTGTAGCCAGACTGTATGATCCCCTAGGATTAGTGTGCCCAGTGGTAACTAAGGCCAAATCGTTAATACAAGAACTTTGGCTTCAAAAATTAGGCTGGGATGAATCAATTCCATTGCACCTCCATACTGCGTGGGAGAATTTCAAGGCAAATTTATATTTGCTGGACCGAATTGAAATCCCAAGACATGTCCTAACTTCTACCACGGCTAGTTACCAAATCCATGGATTTGCAGATGCCTCTATAAGAGCATACGGGTGCTGCATTTATATTCGGAGCAATATCGCCAATGAAGTTTCATGCCGTTTGTTAACGGGAAAATCGAAAGTGGCTCCTATCAAGACGAAGTCTCTGCCGAGACTCGAATTGTGCGCAGCGCAATTATTGGCCAAATTATGGTCAAAGGTTAATCCAATGATGCCTGGAAGAATCGAGAGTGTAACTTTTTGGTCCGATTCTGAAATTACCCTTTACTGGATAAAATCGCATCCATCAACTTTGAAGACATTTGTTTCAAATAGAGTGAGCGATATTCAGGAGTTGTCTGCCCATGTCAACTGGCGACATGTGCCAACTAAAGAAAATCCAGCTGATATTGTCTCAAGAGGGTGTAACGTCGACGAACTAGGAGACTCATTATGGTTCAACGGTCCTCAATTCCTACGTCAGGATTGCCAATCATGGCCAGTTAACCCCAATTTTGAGCTCACTGCAGAGCAAGAGTCCTTAGAGAAAAGGAAGACAGCTGTATTTATCGCTGTTAAATCCCCGTCAAACTCAGTTCTAGAATTAACCGACAAAATTTCATCGCATCCAAAACTGATACGCACATTTGCATATGTACTTCGATTTGTCGAGGGAGCTCGTAATAAAACCAAATACAGCTCCTTTATTCTCACGCCAAAAGAACTGAATTGGTCATTCTTAAAATTTGTTGAAATAGTCCAGATAAACGAGTATTCTGAGGTTATTAAAAAACTTAGAAAATCAGAGCCACTGCAGTCTAATTTGCAAAGACTGAACCCCTTTATTCACGAATACAGGGAGGAAAATCGCACTTTCAGATTAATAAGGGTAGGCGGGCGGCTGCTTAACGCGCCAATTCCATACGATGCAAAATTCCCTCTTTTAATGCCGAAGAAATGTCCATTTATTGAAATATATTTGCGAGACTTGCACGTTAAAAATTGTCATGCCGGTGCCAAGGCACTTATTGCGCTTCTTCGCAACAAAATTTGGCTAGTCAACGCCAAAGAGGAATGTAGCAGGACAATCCGTAAATGCTTTCATTGCTTTCATTACAAACCGAAGTTAATGAATCAGATTATGGGGAATTTGCCCGCTGATAGAGTGAGGGCATTACGGCCTTTTAAAATTTGTGGAGTTGACTTTTGTGGCCCAGTAAACATTACGTTGAAGATACGTGGCCGTCCTCCAATTAAAATGTATATTGCAGTGTTCGTTTGTTTCACTTCAAAGGCTGTACATATCGAGTTAGTGTCTGGCTTAACTACCGATGCATTTCTTTTGTCTCTTCAAAGGTTCGTAGCCAGGCGAGGCGTGCCGGCGAAATTGTACGCCGACAACGCGACCAACTTTGGCGGCGCCAACACCGAGCTGCGGCAATGGAGGGAGAAGGTGGCCAGCGACACGAAGGTAGCGTCATTCGTCGCAGAGAAAGGGGTAGAATTTGCCTTCATACCCCCCAGAGCTCCACACTTCGGCGGTCTTTTGGAAGCAGCAGTGAAGTCTGCCAAAGGTCTGCTCTTGCGAACCGTCGCCAACGCGTTGCTCACTACAGAAGAGATGCAGACGGTACTAGCCGAGGTGGAGGCAGTACTCAACAGTCGACCGATCGCGCCACTCAGCACCGACCCCAACGACGGGAAGGCACTAACCCCCGCACATCTGCTAATAGGGGAGGCTCAAGGCACGCTGCTGCCCGAATCAGCGCTAGAAGAACCGGCCAAGCTAACGTTCTTGAAGATATGGCAGCGTATCTCCGCACTCAAGCGGGCATTCTGGCGCATCTGGGAGAGGGACTACGTCCGAGGACTGCAAGAGCGAACCAAGTGGTCCGAGGTGCGCCCAGATCTAGTCGTCGGCATGATCGTACTCATTCACGACGACAATCGCCCGCCCCTGCAATGGGCAACAGGACGAGTAAAGGCCGTAATCGACGGCAAAGTGAGGGTAGCAGACGTGAGGACGAACAGCGGCGTTTATAGGCGCCCAATCCATAAGCTGGCTCTTCTGCCAGATGATTGAAGACGGAGTCCTTCAATGGGTCCGGGATGTTTGGCCAGACGATTTCTTCTCTCTCTCTCTTCTCTTCTTTCTCTATTCTTTTAACTGAACTATTTCTCTATAATTTGAATTATTTCCTCTTTTCTTTTCTGTCCAAATTAAGTTAAGGAATTCCCTAGGTTTAAGTCAATCTTAATTAGTAACCCTTTTGTTTGTTTAACTGTCATTCCGCTAGGGAAATTCTGTGTAAAGTGTTATACTGTCATACGCTATCTTATTTATAATCTCCATTTTTAAATAATAAATGAATTGCGTTTATTACATCCGAATCGACCGGTCGCATAATTGTTTTTATTGAGCGAAATTTAAATAGGTTAATCAGCCCATAAAGATAAAGACTCCCCTAAAAACCATTAGGGATAAACAGTATCTTTGGATCTAAACTCGGTTTTACAAGATGCAGTTAGGATCATCAACGTTATTAAAAGCCGTGCACTTAATACGCGCCTGTTTGTGAATTTCTGCAAAGATATGGGTTCGGAGTATGAAAAGCTTTTGTTGCATTCAGAAATTAGACGGCTGTCAAGAGGGAGAACATTCAGACGCTTGATGGAGTTGAAACATGAGGTAATGCTGTTTTTAGCGCAGAAAAACTCAGCTGATTCTGAACTTTTTCATAATGAGCAGTGGATGTGCAAATTATCTTATTTGTCAGATATATTCGAGAAACTGAACGATCTAAATTTGTCTCTTCAGGGGACGTATACGAATATTTTTAATTTGGGCAATAAAATCCAAGCATTTGTGAAAAAAATAAATGTATGGAAAAGTTTAGTCACAAATGACAGATTTGAAATGTTTTCATACACGAATGATTTTGTTACAGAAAATAATTTGGATTGCAATTTTATCAAGACGGTTATAATTGATCATTTGGAATCTTTGGAAAAACAATTCAAGAAATATTTTCAGCCAGATATTAACAGTGATTTTGATTGGGTGCAAAAACCATTCAATGAATCAATTCAAAACATCACACATCTTCCATTAAAAGCTCAAGAAGAATTCGCGTAACTTTCGAGCGATACAAATTTAAAGCTAGAATTTGCTCAACCAAACCTAAATTCTTTTTGGATCAACGTTAAAGATGAATTTCCAACACTCTCCGACTTAGCGATCAAAATGCTACTGCCATTTGCTACCACATACTAGTGTGAATCAGCGTTTTCAACGCTTGTTGTAATAAAATCAAAAAATCGTTCTTGCCTTACCAATGTTGAAACAGCCATGAGACCTGCGCTATCTGAAATAATCCCGAGATTGGATCTTCTCTGTAAATCAATGCAAGCACACCCATCTCATTAAATATACAATTAATTTTTTGTTTTTGTTTCTGAATTTTGAATTAATTTTAATTTATTTATGTACATACATACTTATTTTTCGTTTGGTTTCTGAATTTTGAAATTAATTTTAATTTTTTTTTAATATAAAATGTATAGTAAATATGTTAATCTGAATATATTTTTATTATTTTAAATAATATATAAAATCATTAGAACCTGCATTTTCAAAATTAAATTATACTTTGTTGGGGGTCACTAAAAATTTCGTATTACGAAAATGGGTCACGTAACAAAAAAGTTTAAGAAGCCCTGTTTTACTGCATACGATACCGCCTTCACAGATGCATAAGTTTTAAGATGCAATGAATTAAGGCGCAAAATCAGCAATTAACTGCATTACTTTGCTTTCTACCTTGCAGATTCAATGATTTCATTACATAAAATATCCAATGAGTGTCCGAACTCACGGGTGATGTGTTAACACGTTTTTGTTACACGGTACCTGTTTGATTTCTATGAACACCTACCCGATATGCACACAAAATTTCATACAAATCGGTCCTGCCGTTTCGGAGGAGTTTAACGCCAAACAATCTGTGATCGCTGTCGAACAAACTATATATGGATGTGGTCACTTTGTGAGTTTACTCCCTACTCACGCCTATAGATGTTAACACTTCAAAAGTTTTATCATACAGTGCCTCAGACGCAAAAGGTCCAAGAAGCAGTGAAATAAGGCATTACATTTATATGCTCGGTTTTTTTGTATAATTTTAGAAAGCCACAAATTAGTGGGTAAAATATTAATTATAAAATAAAAAAATTTTAAGACACCGTTTTGGGAAACTATTGTTGATCGTAAATATATGTTTATTACGGCTGGACAAAAATTGTTATGTTCAGAGCACTTTAAAAGTCCGATAACTTTCATTAAAAATAGTTATATATTTTTCTTTCATAAACTTCTTTTTCTAAATTATGAACTAATTTTTAAAACAAATTATTTAATGTTAACTTTGGTTGAAAATAAACATTTTTATAAAGTAAATTCGGTAGAAAGAACAAATCTGCCAAAATTAAAAAGTAAATAATACGAGTAACAAAGGTGAAGTGCGTTGTTTATTTAGGACATTCATCCTTCACATGCCGGTTTGATAAATTTCTAAATAATTGCGTCATTCGACCCATGACATCGTCGTTATTTTCGTTTCAGGTTTCCCGATTTGCTTTATAAAAACATGCCGTTGAAATGAAAACCCTACAAAAATTTAAATTAATTGGAAGCAACCAATCAGCAAGATAATAGAACAAATTGTTTATGCGTATATTTTTTTTAAAATTTTTGATTTAAAGTTAAAATAATTAATAATACATTAGAAACAAATAGGTAAAAAATTAATTTGAAAAAAGAAGAAACCATTAAATTAAAAATTAAGAAAGATAAAATTGTTAAAAAAATTTCAACAAATTAAAATTTAGACACATCAACAGATTGTGAAGACAAAAATCAATGAGTATTCGCACTCACGGGCGATGTGTTAACACCTTTTTGTCACACGGTACCTGTTCGATTTGTATGAACACTTTAGTAAATGTTACATTGTAAAATAAAATATGCTTTTGATGTACATGGACGTTCTTTTTGCGATTGCTCTTGTGGCTGTTCTTGCTGTTGTGGAACTAATGAATCCAGTACGTCGTTTCTGTAGTGCTTGAATCGAAAAAGTTTTCACATTAAGCATGAAACAAAAAATTAAATTAGGTGTCAGGGGACACCCGGTTGGAACGAAGTTCCTTTCACTATATATTATGTACAAGTTAGTTCCAACCAGTGATCGGCACCAGTGGCTGTTTTCAACACTACTAGTATACTCGCTGATTATGCGGTTGCGGTGCTACTACTACTTTCTTGTCTTGTGTATTCTGTTGTATTGCTTCATTTTACTGCAGTAGTTTGCCCACCGCATAGAAAAAAAAAACGATCAAAAATGTGACAACTAAGATGCGGTTGCAGTGGTACACTCATGAGTATTTTTGTGTATAAAAAATACCACTACATGTGTTGGTTCTTTGGTCTTTCTTGTGTATGCTCTTTTTTACTGCTCTGGTAAAACACATACAAGAGCAGAACTGACAAGAGAATGCAAATTGGGAGCGAGAGATTTTTGTTGATGTTCGGTTTGTTGTTGTTCTATTTTCATTAATGGTTTTTTAATGAAAATGATAAATTCGCAGGAAACTGATTGAGTTTTCTTTTTTACTATTATTCAATAAATGTGCGTCGATGCGATGTGGTATGATGGGAAAACCCTTTCGCCATTCAATAATTATTTTGACTGGACATTGAGATTGATTGAACGCATTCTATTGTCAGTTGTAATTGCGATTTCATAGAGAACGGAGCCATTCAACAGATTTCAATTAGGACACAAGTAAAAAAGAGTATGTCAGACCATACATTTGTTTTGGACCAAATTTTGAGTGGTGCTTACTCGTTGGCCCCTCGTCGAAAGGGAAAGAGTTTTGTCTGGAATATTTTGTCTGAAGTATTAAAGGAAGATGGGTCAATTGTGGAAAATTTGGTATACTGCCGTTCATGCAGAAAACTTTTAAAGTGCTTCGGAAGTCAAACTTCCAACTTAAGCCGTCATAAATGTTGTCAGATATTAAAGCAGCCAATCACGCTAAGACCAGTGTCTACTCCAGATAAAAAAGAGACACTCAATGTACTATCCAAATGGGTTGTTGACGATTGTCGGCCGTTTTCATCCGTAAGTGGATCTGGATTTAAAGAAATGATTAAACATTTTATAAAGATTGGCGCTACGTACGGAGAGTGTGTTGACGTAGATGACATGCTTCCAGATGCTACAACTATTGCTCGCAAATGCCAAAAAGAAGCTGAAGAAAATAGAGCGGAGATTAGCAAAGAATTGAAAGAGGTCGTGAGTAGCGGTAGAGTGTCAATAACCACGGATCTTTGGACCGACAACTATGTCAAACGCACATTCTTAGGAGTCACTTTACATTACCAAAAGGAGTATCGGATGGTCGACATTATCTTGGGCATAAAATCGATGGACTTTCAGCGATCAACCTCCACTAATGTTCTTCAGAAATTGAAGTCCCTTTTAAACGAATTTGAGATTGACAATATGGAGAGCATAAAATTTGTGACTGACCGGGGAACAAACATAGTTAAGGCATTACAAAACAATACACGCTTAAATTGCAGTTGCCACTTATTTGCAAATGTTCTAAAAAAATCTTTCGAAGAAACAATAGACCTAGCCGATTTGATAAATGCCAGTAATAAAATTGTAAAATATTTCAAAAAGGCAAATCTGCAGCACAAGTTAAACACATCGTTAAAAAATCCATGTGAAACACGCTGGAACTCAAACTACACTATGTGCAAATTTGTTCTGGACAACTGGAGAGAAGTAAATAACATACTAAAGGATGCAAATGAACTTCAGCGATTGCAACATATCGATTTAAATACGCTTACTGTCCTTGTTGAGTTATGCAAAAACTTCGAAATAATTTTTAAAGAATTGCAAACTTCCAGTTCCGCTTCATTATGCTTAGTACTCCCGTCAATTTACAAGGTAAAAACCCTGTGCGAGCCCAACGTTACTGATATGCCATCCATTTCGATTTTAAAAGCAAGTATAAATCGCAATGTCAGAGAAATTTGCGAAAACAATTTATCCACATGGCATAAGGTTGCATTTTTCTTGTATCCATCAGCTATAAATTTGCAATTAGACGGTTTAAATGAAATTAAAGAATTTTGCATATCACAAATGGAAAAACTATCTAATAACACAGCGGCTCCCACATCTTTACCATCTAATTCAGACAGTCCTGCTACATCATCGTCGACATTATCAAACATTGATTCGCCTATACAAAAAACATGTTCTCCTTTTCAAATCTGTTGCAAAGATCCACAAATGTTCAACAAACCCCTTTTAATGAATTAGAGAAATATTGTACTGAGAATGTAATTATTACCAAAGACTTCGAAGTAATTACATGGTGGCAAAATAATGAGAAATCTTATCCTCTGATCTCTAAATTTGCATTCCAAGTGCACTCAATTCCTGCAAGTAGCGCTGCAGCCGAACGAGCGTTTTCTCTTGCTGGAAATATAATAAGTGAAAAGCGGAACAGATTAGCGCCTAAAGCCCTGGACAGTATAATCTTTTTACATTCATTACACAAAAATAAACATATAAATAAATAAATAAACGAAATTACTTATATTATCCTTATATTTTAATATTATATACGTATCTAAAAATTTATGAAATAAAAACACAAAAAAATTAATTAATAGATAATACTACATAAATTTTGTTGTTTTCTTCAAATAGTTATAAGTTTTTAGCAATCAATGCAAAAAAAACAAACAGTACAAAATCTTATACGCAAAAAACACACACGCTTAAAAGAAAGAGTAAAAAACCGCCACATGTGTATGTGTGTATATGAGTCTTGCACAGGTTCAAATAACAACATGACCCACACTGCATCAAAGCAAAAAAAGAACAACAAGGACAAAACCAGGTTCTCGTCATCGTTGTGTGCTTTTGTATTTATTTTGTTTGCAGCCATGCCTTTGATGATTTATTGTACCAGTGCAGTAAAAAGAGCACACACACAAGAAAGAGTAAAAACCCAGCACATCAAGAAAGAGTAAAAAACCACCACATCAATTTTGAGGTGGTATTTTTGATACTAGTTTATTTCACCACCGCAGTAGAGGAGAGCACCCACGGGAAAGAGTAAACAAATACTTGTGTAGGAAAAATACTATGTTCGTATGCGGTGTACTAGTAGTTGCGGTCCACCGGCGCAGATCTCTGGTTCCAACACACCTAAGGCGCCTGTTGAAAAATACTGTAATTTATATGGATCTTGTAAAATGTTAAACTTTTGTTGAGAAATTTTTTATTTATTGAATGTATTTTTGTAAGAATATGTATTATACTTTCCCGAAAAGGTCCTTTCTTTAAGGAGAGGAACTTCTTTTATTAAAATAAAAAAAATGGTTTCCCGTTACATCCCGTGAAAGGATTAGGGACAGCTTCTCACAAACCAGTGAGCTGTGCGCGTTCTAGTTTTACACTCACTGATTGGGTCCTACAGTTTTACACCGGTTCCGAACGGTATTTTGAGAAGCTTTTTCATGGATGTATACTCGATAGTGTCGCCGTCACTAAGCTAAGACAAAGCCTAAGAGTATGATTTTTTTTTACAAAAAATACTTTTTTAAGAACAGGTACTTTTTAAAGAAGTGGTACTCTTTCTAGGAGAAGATTATTTTTTTAAGAAAATTTACTTACTTTCAGGAAGGCTTCGTATCTCAAGAAAAAAAAAATAGGTGGTACTTTATTTTTAAGAAATGGTACTTTTAAGAAAAGGAATTTTTGTAATAAATGGTATTTTTTGTAAGAGAAGGTATTTTTTTTGAAGAAAAGCTTTTTTTACGAAATAACAGATACAATTTTAAGAGTAGGTACTTATCTCAAGAAAAGTTATTTTGTTTTACAAAAAAGGCATTCTTTAAAGAAAATTTAGTTTTTTAAGAAACGGTAATTTGTTGTACGATAATGTATATTTTTAAGAGAAGGTACTTATTCAAAAAATTACTTTTTTTAAGAAGAGGTACTTTTTGTAAGAAAATTTACTTTTTTAAGCAAAGGTACTTTTTAAGATGTTATATTTTTAAACTTCTTTCACATAGGCTTTTCCAAATTTACTTTTTATTCGGTTCAAACTACAATATGTAATATACAGGCTCCACCTAGAAAATTTCCATTAAACAAGAAATATGTTAGTCTGGACACAAACCAAAAGTACGAGTGTAAGAGTGCTGCCAAATGTAATTCCATGCTGAGGGTTGGGTTTCATTGATTTTCCAGTCTTGCACTTTGGCTTTTCTAAGTTTACTTTTTATTGGGTTCAAAACTCCAATATGTAATACACAGGCTCCACCTAGAAAACTTCCATTTAAACCAAACCAAACCAAAAGTATCCAATATAGTTGATAATAATGGGTTGTAATAAAGTAGTTAAAAAAAGTTGTTTAAAAATTTTTCATTTAGCTCCCATCCCGCAACGTGCGATATAGAACTTCGTTCCAAAATTAAATAATTCACTACAAAAATGCTATAATGTAAAAACAAACAAAAAATAAAAATTAAATAATTCAGTTCTAAAGATAGAATGCTAAGAATTGTTTCAATTTCAATTTTCAAACTAAAACAAATATTTGTGTTTCATTGTTTTTATCCCAGGCAAAATTAAGGAATTGAAATTTCTTCTCTTCACTATTTTCAATTTTGTGTTTTTTTTCCTTTACACTCATAATGTCGTTTTTTTCGACTCAAACTTTAAGTCTCAAAGCACGTAGACTCGTCATATTTTTATTTTGCTTGTGCGAAAAGAACACACGATTGCCTGTGGTTTCTCTGTGATCAGCTCACATTGATTTCGTATATTACTCAAAAATGGTAATCCAATTTCTAAAATCTATAAATACAACTCAAAAGAAATCCACATTCATTGCTGAGTCGATCTTCGGGGATTTTGGATTTCTATGTCGATGATCAAACTACACAGAAAAAAATAATTTTTCAATTCAATTAAAAAATTCGAAAATTCAAACCAAATATTAATTGAAAATCCTGTGATAAAAAAATCACATATCAGCTACTAAAGGTCTGCAACGAATAACATTTTCCTGCATATGTGAAACTCGAAGTCGGATAGAGCAAATACATGTACTCTCTCTCTCTCAGAACGCAAGCAGTGAAAGAGAAGTAATCGCTTGTTTGACAAATACCAACGAGAAGTAGCCGCAGCAATAAGTGTACCAAAGAAAGATAACATATATATATGTGAAGAGCAAAGACAAAGTACTACAAATATTATGTTCACTTCACAGGATACCACGCAGTGTTGCCAGTTTAGCACTTTAAGTGCAATTCTAGCTCATTTTTTAAGGCTTCTGCATTTTTTTTTTTAAAAACATGCTAAATGCTTTTTAGCACTTTTTGGGTCATTTTTGCCAACTTTTGACATTTTTCGCTTCAGTTTTAGCATTTTTTTGTCGAAAATTTTGTTTTTTTTATAATGTATGACTGTTTTTCGGAACTAAACTCTGAAATAATGCTTATTTTCAGCCAGGAGTTATAACAAATATAAAACTATCAATGGTAAACATATACGCGAGTTGGATTTTAAAAAATCCCTTACTGCAAAAGTATGTTGGTCCATACTTTTTATAAACCATTTCATTAATTTTGATGTACGGAGAACATGCCTCTAAAACCCAAAAATAAGGCGTAGCGACAAAACACCCAAAGTCATACCGCCCAAATCTAAAAATGACAGGTTGCCCAAAAAATTTCAATGCAAATTGTTGTTGTGAAATTCTTAAAGATTCGGGGAATATGACATCAGTTTTGGATGTAATGACATTGTCTGGAAAGTCGACGCCAAAGCAAAATTTTATTCTATGTCAAATCGCCCAAAACTAAAAATGCAACGTCAACATAAAAATTGACATATTGCCCAAAAATGTTACCTTAAAAATGACAATTCGCCCAAAAGGTGCCATATTGCCCAAAAATTGTATATTGAAAATGACATATCACCCAAACGCAATGTTACAATTCCTAATTGACTTTTTGGGCGAAATGACATTTGCTTGAATTAAGTAAATCGCGCAAACATTGAACAAGGTAAAGTACCGTTGCTTTTACAAATATTGTGTCCACAATTTGTTTCTATGTTATTTCATTCATTATCGTTTATTCATCCGTAGAGTGCGGTTACAATGGAGTCCGAGCGTTTTGAATATGTTGGCGGTAAAAACAGTGGCTCGCAGTTGATTTATTTAGTAAGTGAAAAGCAATTGTACAAAAAAAAATCTTCGTACAAAGACAAATTATATTATACTTGTTACAATGTGAATTGTAATGCGCGAGTTGCAATTTTTGCCAACGGTGATTGCATGAAGTGTAAAAAAAATAGTGAACTCCCAATCACTCAAATCAGGAAGATTTATACATGGAATTGAAATCCCTTAATAATATTAAAAAACGATGTAGAAGCCCCACATTGCTTCTTAAGGATTCCAATTCCTTGGCCGAAGTTAGAAAAGTGTTTAGGAGCGAATGTGAAAGGTAAGTGCGCGCCCGTTGTCAACACGCAAGCGGCGCCCGCGACGCGGCAGTACGAACGCGGAAGCGAATCGAGGCCCATGATGATAATTGTTTTCAAATGGTATACTTTGTTTTTTTTTGTAGAAATCAGGAAGAAATTACTTTGTTATTATTTCACGCTGTTGTTTTGAATAATTATTTGTATATGTAAATGACCTTATTACAATGATTGATTGCAGATATGTGTATGTAATTTTTATTCCCCGTTTTTTGAAAATTTATTAAATATATAAATATATACATAAATATATATATTACAAGATAACGTCATTACATCCGAAACTAACGTCATATTCTCCAAAAGTTTGGAAAATTTTGCAACAACAATTTACATTATTAATTTTTGGACGATTTGTCATTCCCAGTTTTGGGCAATATAACATTTGTTGAAGAACGCTGCACCGTCAGTGTGCCCAAAAGTCCGCATTTGGGTTTTATGACATTGTGTTTGGCTGAAATGACATTTTCTGTGCAATACTTTTGGGTGATATGGCAGATTTCGGGCAACGTGTCATTTTTTGATTTGGGCGGTATGACTTTGGGTGTTTTGTCGCTACGCCAAAAATAAACTTGTCGATTTGTAAAATTGCCTCTAGGATCATTACTGGTCATAATCGATTGGACAACTCAACCGTCTAATTACTTTAATAAGTTAAAAAAACGGAAACAGCTTTTATTAAAGTGATTACTTGGTTAACCGCTTTTGAGTTTATATTTGAGTATTACAAATTTGAATATGGCTTCTTAATTTTTTTATTTTTTTTATTTTATATAGTTCAATAACCGAGCCAATAAGGCCTTATTTGGTTATAAAATTTCTGCAACACATTTCTACTCAAATAGAAATTTAACAAAATTAAAATAAAGTTGATGTATATAAACTAACATGAAATATGCAATAGTAATATAAATAATAAAAACTAATAATAATGATAAACACAGAATTTAATCAAACAAAGAATATATAGAATAAGATTGATTATCAAACAATTAATATAGATAATAATTGATAATATTGATAACAGATTCCCTTTCCCAATTAAAAAGTTTAAGTAGTATTAAATAAGAATACCCGTGACATTTAAAGAACAAGTGACAATACGAATTTTCACTTGTTAAGCGCTTGAGTTGTGACATGGAGCATTAGCTTATATTACCCAAAGTTAATATAACTAAAAGATTATGGCGTGAAGTGTTCTGAAACATGCAAAAAATAATTGGACACATATTAATACACTGAAGTTACAACACTACAATTCATTTGTTTCCATATGCTGGTAAAGTCGTTTTTTAAATGTATCTAACGAATGATTAAAAGTTTTAAGGCCAGACGGAAGTTTGTTATAAAACTTGCTACCCTAACACGAAAAGAGCGTTCCAATTGAGAAGACATTCTAGGAATAGTAATTTGTACATTCCTCGTCGACCTTCCAAACTCAAATAATTCCACTAAGAATAAAGGTGTTTCTCTAACAATAATCTTATAAAAATGCAGTAAACTTCTAACTTGCACAAATTCCGATAATGAACAACCTAGAAAGTCTTTGACATAAGAAGCAATGTGCTGGTGCATTCTTACTCAATATATATACCTTATAACTCTCTTAAATAACAAACGCACCTTCTTCAATATACATATAACCCAAAGTCCCAGAATATACCTCCATATCATATAAAAAAATCGGCATTATAAGTGCATGAACTACTTGTCTTTTGATATTTAGGGGTAGATATAAATTAAAATTGTTGAATTTTCTTAGAATGTAATTTACTTTAGAAGTTATAGCGTTCACATGCAATTTAAATGTGAGCCTACAGTCAGAGAACCAATTGTTTGAAAAAAGGTCGTAGCAACCATAAATTCGGCTGTCACCACCGAATTGAGGTTGCCACAACCGAATTGAGGTTGTTACGACCGAATTTAGTCCCCACAACCGATATTCTGTTGAAGCAACCCCGTTTCTTATTTGATTCGGTTGTGACAACTGAATCTTCAATTATATTCGTTCAGTCAACTAAATTTTCTAAAATTTCGGTTGGAACAACGGAATTTGAAATAAATACGAATGCAAGAACCGAAATTGGTACCAAATTCAGTTGGAGTAACCGAATCTGGCATTAATTCGGTTGTAGTAACCGAATTTGGCATCAATTCGGTTGTAACTATCGAATTTGGTATCAATTCGGTCGCAGTAACCGAATCTAGCTTTAATTCGGTTGCAACGACCGAATTTGGCGTCAATTCCGTTGCTGTAACCGAATTTCTCATGTATTCTGTGGGTACAACCGAATTCATATTCAATTCGGTTACCACGACCTAATGCCATGTATTTAACATATGACGTTGAAAATTCTATAATCCAATGTTATTTTAAAAAGAATTAAAAAACTCCAAAATTGTTTGCTGTTATTATGAAAGGTAAGTAAAATATGTTTTGTATTAAAACGTCTTATTTTGCAGAAATTATTGAAGCAGAAATCAAGTTTCAAGTTTTTCATGGTCGGTCATGTGAGATGTGCTGCAATCGTCTGTATACAAAATTGTTTAGGACCTAAATCACTGATACATCAGCCGAGTGTCAGAATTAGTGCGGTGTCCCGTGATGGCCGGGACTTGAAAAAGGTCGGAAGAGGCATGTAAAACAAATTTATTATTATATAGATTACCCAATATATATGACTTTATTTTCTCGTTTTTTTAATTTTTTATAGGAATACAGGACACTATCTAAATTCGGTTGTAACAACCTCTAATTCGGCTGTGATAGCCTATAATGAGGTTGTGACAACCTCTAATGAGGTTGTGTCAACCTCTAATGAGGTTGTGTCAACCTCTAATGAGGTTGTGTCAACCTCTAATGAGGTTGTGTCAACCTCTAATGAGGTTGTGTCAGCCTCTAATGAGGTTGTGTCAACCTCTAATAAGGTTGAGTCAACCTCTACTGAGGTTATGTCAACCTCCAATTCGGTTGAGACAACCTCTTAATTCGGTTGCGGCTAATTCGGCTGTCTCAACCGAATTTTTCTGTGAGTGTACTATCAATAATTATACCAAGACAGTCTAAGCTGTCCACAACATCGATCTTACAGCCATGGATGGAAATATTAACTTGATCACTTTTCAAACCCCCAAATAGCATAGCCTTTGTCTTATTGCTATTAATACTGAGAACATTTTCATTCATCCAGATAACCAATAAATTGACAGTGAAGCCAATAGTGTTCTGTAGAACATCTAAAAAGTCAAAATTGCCCTTAAACACAATTTGCAGAAAGTGAGACAGTTACAGCTAATAATACGATCAACCACGTCATTTACATACATAATGAATAGCAGCGGTCCAAAACCGAACCCTGGGGTACCCCACTTCTCGCTGGACAAATACTTGAAACATTATTATTACAATAAACATATTGTTTCCTACCAAACAAATACGAATACATTAATCTACATGCAGTGGAAGTAAACCCAAACAAAAAATGCAATTTCTCCACAAGTATCGTGTGATCAATCTTGTCAAACGCCTTCTCAAGGTCAAGCGATAACAACACACAACAGCCCCCATGGCAAATATGTTATCTTACCTTATCTGTCAGACCTATCATCAACGAAGTTGTACTTCGATTACTTCTAAATCCCGACTGACAGTCATGTAGTAGAGAATGTGCCTCCAAATGATCTACAATCTGAATTTTCATTATGTTCTCAACCATTTTCGACAGTATTGGCATTATAGAAATAGGACGGATGTTCTCCATTGAATTCAGATTTCCCTTTTTGCGAATTTGGATAACTTTCGCTATCTTCCAAGCACTAGGGAATTCAGATGTAGTTAATATTTTATTAACTATATGCCATATATAATTCCCAACAAATGGAAAAACTAATCGTAAAAATTTCAATTTCAAGCCATCGCACAGTGGTCCAAGACGCCAATCTAGCTGGAAAAAAGTAAATTTTTTTATGTTTCAAAGTTCACATAATTTGTTTGGTAAATGTTAGATATCTATCCACTGTTCATAACTGTATATCAGGTTTTTTTATTTTTTGCTTGTTTGCTTTGTTATGATGTTTTGAAAATGAACAATTGCATTATCACTGTTGTTATAGAAGCCCAGTTGATTGACAGCATCATATTTGAACTGATCGTAACATAAAACAAGAGCAAATTTTGTCTTTATTTTTTTTGCACTGCATTATGTCAGGTATGTTTAAGCTATATGATAAATAAATGTCGAATTTAAATGTTCTGTGTGCAAAATAATAGGTAAAAGGAAATATGTGTTTTGTGTAGTAAAAATTTAGCATTTTATGGTTTTTAGAGTAACTTTTAAATAGGATTCCCGTGGATTCCCGTGAAATGAATTGTGCCCTGTTGATCTGTGTAATGTCCACTTTTTATGGAAAAAAAATTAGCTGCAATTATTGACGGGAAAACTTTTTATATACATATACAGATAACATACCCATTACACGAAGAGAACTATACAATGTGTGGATTTCCGAAATGGAAGGCAAAAGGCTAGAAGCTGTCATTAGCTATTTTTTTGCTAAGAGTGGGTTACAGAAAACTAAACCAGAAGATTATTGTAATAAAGTTAAGTTGGCTGTACGGAGATTAACGTATTCAATCAATGACAGGTGGATAAAAGCAAAAAGATCAAAGAAAACTTTTGAACACTCCAACAAAATTTGGTTAAATGGCGTATTTGGCCTTCCTTCTGAAAACGTGACTAAAATTCCAGAGGATTTAGGGTTTCAACCGTCAACGTCAAATTTTGGTAGACCTCGATCAGATTTTTCAGGTAAATCTGAAAGAGGAAAGCGTTTGGAAGTGTCGGCTTTAGTTAGTGGATGTTCACCTGACAAACTAGCTTTCGCTGCTGGCGTTAGCCTTTATAAATCTGGCAAGAGGAATGCTGCAGCGATTTTAAAGAACATAATTGACTCTCCAACGAGAGCAACAAAAATTAAAAAATTTGCTAATGCACAATCTAAGGAACCAGTACCATATACAGATGAAGAAGCATTACGTCTGTTTATCGATGGAAAATATACAAAAGCAAGTTATAATGCGATGCGTACTGGTGCTAAGATCCGTAACGCGGATATATACCCATCTTATCATAGAATTTTGGAAGCTAAAAAAAAGTGCTACCCAAGTAATGGAATAAAGGTATCCGATGTAATAGCAGAAGTGCCTCTGCAGGACTTAGTTGATCACACTGCATGTAGAATTGTGAAGTTACAAAAAGAGGTCATAGAGCAATTTAATTATACGGAATTGACTTTGATTTATAAATGGGGATGTGACGGTAGCAGTGGGCACTCAACCTATAAGCAAAACTTTAGTTCAAATGATTCCCGTAAAACAGATCAATATTTGTTTGCAATTTGCTTGGTACCTTTGCAGCTAAAGGACGATAACCACATCATATGGGAAAACCCACGTCCATCATCTACACGTTTTTGCAGGCCAATTAAACTGATTTTTGAAAAGGAAACAAAATCTTTGATTCAAGATGAAACTAATTTCATAAAAAATCAAATTAATGCAATAGTGTCAACAGTTTGTAACACTGAAGATAAAACAGTTACTGTTAAACATGTGTTTTATTTAACAATGATTGATGGCAAGGTTTTCTCAATTCTAAGCGATTCCTCTACTCAAACATGTGGTATTTGTGGAGCAACGCCAACTACTATGAATAAACTGCACGAAATTAAAGCCTTGAATGTAAGGGCCAATCTTTACGAATATGGTTTATCGACATTGCATGCGTGGATAAGGTGCCTGGAATGTGTATTGCATATATCTTACAAAAGTGATATTAAAAAATGGCAAGCTCGTAGTGAGTCCGATAAAGCTTCACAGAAGAAAAGAAAAGAAGAAATAATTAGCGCTCTGAAATCGGAAATGAATTTATTAATTGATATTCCTAAGCCGGGAGAAGGAAACACAAATGACGGTAATACCGCTAGAAAATTTTTTCAACAACCCTCCTTAGCTTCTCAAATAACAGGAGTAAATGAAACTTTAATAAAAAGACTAGGAATAATTTTGAGAACTATGTCATCTGGTTATGCAATTAATGTGGAAGCATTCCGTAAATATGCAATGGAAACTGCGGAACTATACGTAGAACTCTATGAATGGTACTATATGCCATCGAGTGTACACAAAATTTTGATCCACGGCGCAGACATAATTCAAAATGCGGCACTACCGATAGGAATGATGTCGGAGGAAGCACTAGAGTCTCGAAACAAAGATTTTAGATTTATTCGCGAACATCACACTAGAAAAATGTCACGAGAGAACACAATGGAAGATCTTTTCAATTATTTGCTTCTGTCATCAGATCCTTTAATTTCATCTTTCTCAACAAAGCCATTTCGTAGCTCTCGAAATGAAGACCTATTAGACGATGAAGTCATTTCGTTACTTTTAGATCCTTTCATACAAGAAGATGTAGAATAATTTAAATAAATGATTATTATTTGAAGTATATATTTATATTCTTATGTTGTTTTGTATATTAGTGCAATATATCTATTCGAATCTAGTGGGGTACCCAGGGAGCATATTGGTGGTGGGAATTTGTTACAGTCGAACTCCTCTATAACGAACTCCCTTATAGAGAAAACTCCCCTATAACGTAATTTTTTTATCTTTTATCTTAAAAAGAGATGCCCGAAACCTCCGTTCGAGTCGTCCTTGAAAATATTGCCAAAATAGGTACTCTTAAAAATGTCATAAAAATTGCCACGCCCATTTTACCTACAACGCCCATTTTTTGTACAAAGAATGCTTTCAATAAGAAATACATAATTCCAAAATTTCATACTTCTAGCTGCTTCCGAAGAGAAGTTGTGACTTTTTTCCAGCTAGATTGGCGTCTTGGACCACTGTGCATCGCATCCCACTGCTGTTGCCTTGATAATGTTGAAAGTATTAACGACTTCAGCATAATCAACTCCATCATACGCATCCTCAGGAATATTCGGATAACTCTGGTTGGCGGGCGACTGATTAGACAAAAACATACGACTTAACTGTCCAACATCAAAATCAACAACCCCTTCATTTCCATCACTTAATCCATTGCCGTTCAATATATTCCCAATTTCTTTGGTCGACTTACCCTCAAATATTTTACTATGACTTTGAAATTTTATTCTTCTAATTACCCTCTTAGCACGGTTTCTGCATCTGCAATATTGTCTCCAATTGGTACTACTCTTGTCAAACAAGTAAGCTTGAAGGGCAAGATTTCTTAGGGAAACATACTTTATCTCCGAACAATTAAACCAATCCTCCACATAAGTTGTATGATCTGCAAATTATTATGAAGTACAGATAATTGTTCATCTACATTATCCGCATTATAAATATCATCAAAGCGACAATCAGACAAAATTACTTCTATTGAACTTGGACTGA
Organism: Phaonia tiefii; assembly: GCA_963931995.1. NCBI lineage: Eukaryota > Metazoa > Arthropoda > Insecta > Diptera > Muscidae > Phaonia > Phaonia tiefii. The sequence goes on from OZ008368.1 coordinate 132,599,423, forward strand.
CAGAGGCATAATCATGATATTCATAGAAATCCTGCACAGGGGGTAGCTCAAACCCTATGGATATACAAATAACGGCATGATGAGATATTCCAGGACACAGAAATTGATTACGAAATTTTAAATCACCAGGAGATGACAACAAAAAATAATCTAATAAGGATGTCGACTCATCCGCGACTGAGTTGGCATCGAGTTGTGAACAACAGATAAATTCAATCTGCTACAAACATTTCTCACCAAAGTTGACTTCCCTAAATCAAACAAATTATTATTAGAATCTCCCATGATTATTACGCTAGAGTAGCGAACAACAATATCAGAAATTTGTGCTTCCACTGTATGAATATCACCATGTGGCAAATATACAGTGCCCACTAACACTTTGACACCATAAATAATCATTTCACATCATCTCCACTTAAAATATAAATTCTTAATTTCTTTAAAAGCCTTTTTGTAGAAACAATAGCAAAATCTTGCACCGTTTTTAATTTGTGAGTATTTTTGACGTTGCGAATTTTAAATTTTTCGACTCCCTACTTTTTAGAAATTCGAACAAGAATGTTAATCGTTGCTTGTCGTTTGCATTGCACTGTGAGAAATGTTGCATGAAAATGGGTTTATGATTATTTGTTTGCTGAAATTTTCTCCGCTAAGCCCGAATGTTTATTCTGTTTCTCTCTGTGCAGCCTACTCACAAAGCGATAGAAATAAGTTTGTATGAGTTTCCCGGTCACTGCACTCGAGTAAGGCAAAGATTTCATAAATTTAATCAAACAATGTAAAACATGTATTTTTATTTAATTTTTTTTTCCTATTACTGCTTCGGGGATGTACTAAAGTAAGGTAGAGTTTAATTCGACAATAGAGAATCGACGAAACCCCAAAATTCATACGAAAGTTTAGATTATGTTATCAAAATATTAGGTAAACCAGTTTGTGACAAATCTCCGAGCACAAAAGACGTACGTGCGGCTTAAAAAATCTAACGCTAATCAAAAAAGTGTGTGGCCGTCGGTGGTGCAATGGTTAGTGTGCGCGGCTCTTGTACATGAGATCCTGGGTTCGAACCCGGCTCTGACCACCTTCAAAAAAAAATTCTTTCGGCGGCGGTCACCTCGCATAGTGACGGCGACACTATCGAGTATCTAGCCATGAAAAATCTTCTCAAATTACCGTTCGGAATCGGTGTAAAACTGTAGGTCCCCATCAGTGAGTGAAAACTGGAAAGCGCACAGCTCAGTGATTGTGAGAAGTTCTCCCCAGTCCCTTCATGGGATGTAATGGGAAACCATTTTTTTTTTTTTTTTAATCAAAAAAGTGTAGACAAAAGTGAATTGATCAAAAAGAAACAAAATTAGTAGTATCTATTTTAGCTTAAAAGCAGCAAACATTAAGGTGAATTAAAAATTTTGAAACTATTTGAGAATTTGATATCTCCAATAACATAATGTTGCGTAATAAACAATTTAATAAAAAAAGTCCAAGGGTGGTATTCTATAAGTCGTGAATCAGTCACTTCGCGTTACTTTTGTCGTTTTTGGTAGTTTATAAAACGTTACAGCTGTTCGGTGACTACTTACGTTGAGTTACGTTATTTAATGGATAGTTTATAAAACGCAGTGAAACGTTTTTGATCACTTCAGCTGTCAAATTGAAGACGCCACAGTTTTTCGCGTTAGTTGAAGAAATTACAAATTTAAAGAAAAATTTCGATCAAGGATAGGCAGATGGGAGTATTTTGCATGTCATTGCTTATAAGTAGTTGCCAATTTTGGCTGAAATGCATTCAACGGATAGAGTTTTTCTAAATAATTCAAAATTATGTTGTTTTCGCACTGAAATTCTTATTTACTATAATAAAATTAGAAATGGAAAGTTCAAATAAATAATGCGTTGCAAAACTATTATAATTATATTTAATAATTGTAGACATCAGTTGATGTTGACATTAATAAACAAAAGAACCAATACATTTTAAACACCGCCAAATGGCACGTGTTTTTGAAAAGACAACTAATTTACTTATTATAGATTGGAAAATTTATTCAACATTGCAACACAAAATAATATGAGTTTTTTACACATTTTATGTGAATATTGTTGGTATTTGCAGTATTATAAATAGCAATATGTCAAAAAAAAGTGGTTTTTCCAATTTAAAGATATATGTATGTACCAAATTATATGTACTGATTTGGGGATACATTCGGCTATCTGAAATGCTCATTAGGGTGGCCCTCAATTACATGATATGTGAATTATAGGGTGTTCTTGTTGTCATTGATTTTTCAACTGATTACGAATTTTTTCCTGTAATTTTATTAATATCCGAAAAACTGGAATTTTTTAATTTTTTACAATAAACTAGGTTAGTAGCCTTTCATTTAAGATGAATATTTCATTCGTACACTGAGAGAAAAAAAATTATTATAATAATAAGTGGTAAAGGTAGATTTACGACTTTTTCATTTAAAATGGCACAAAAACGGCTAAGGATTTTTGGCCAAAATTTTCTATTTCTCGTTTAGAACCTTAAAATTTAAAATTCCACCAAGGCGCTTCACGTCACAAAGCTTAGTTTGGACGTTATGAGTTGAGGAAGGTAAAAAAGCTAAAAATTTTGGATTTTTTCCATTTTTCTTGAAGTTTTTCCAATTTTTTTTCCAAACGAAAAATTGTACTGCGAAGCGCCTTGGTAGAATTTAAATTTTGGCCAAAAATCGTTAGCTGTTTTTGTGCCATTTTAAATGAAAAAGTCGTAAATCTACCTTTACCACTTATTATTATAATAATTTTTTTTCTCTCAGTGTACGAATGAAATATTCATCTTAAATGAAAGGCTACTAACCCAGTTTATTGTAAAAAATTAAAAAATTCCAGTTTTTTTTTTTTAATTTTTAAGCCCACGAAAATGGTTAAACTGTGTTATATTTTGAAATACAACTAATTTTTAAAAAAAAACTCGTGGAATGAATATTGTTTGTGAGTCCCCAAAGATTCATATTCAACAATAAAAAAGTTCTTTTTCGCAAAAAGTCGTTTTTGACATATTGCTAATTATAAATAATAGCAATCTTAAAATAAATACATCTTAAATAAATCTTAAAAATTTTTAATCTTTTTCATTCTGCGCATTTAACTCGGGATAACTTTTTCTAGTCTATAATTGTCTCTTTTACTTAGGCAACTCTATAAACCACAAATGTCAGTGACAGCTTTCGTAAGCGAACGCAAGTCACTTTCGGGACTTTTAGAATACTACCCTAAGTCTTGCGAACACTTCTTCGTCAAAAATTAAGGAACAAATACGTGGCGGTATCTCTGCTTCTACAGAAAAAAAATTAAGGAACCTTCTGTGATGTTGACGAAAAAAATAAAGATAACTCACAAGCCCAAATAAAAAACTAGTATTTAATAGTGAAATAAAAAGTATTTAAAACACTACCCTTAACCTTAAAACGTCATTTCCCTGAAACTGCTTTGAGTTTTCCGACCCTAGTGGAAAATCAGCTAACAATTTCAAGAAAGGCTTTGCAGCCAGGCTCATATTTTCATATTGGATTAATAAATAATTTATATAAATTAACTGACATTTTCAAAGAGAAGATAATCATACAAATTTTTTTAGACTTCGGTAAAGATGGCCTTCACCTGGTTAAAAGTAGTGCGGTAGACTTATGGCCTATATTGTGTCGAATCGTAAATATGCCAAAGGTAAAGGTTTTTTTTAGTAGGACGTTATGTGGGTAATAGAAACCCGCAATATGTTGACCAATATCTTTAAGTTTTAACCGAATAATTAAAAAAACTTTAAGAGGAAGGTTTGGTAATTGGAAATGCTAAAGTGAATGTTAAAGTTCGAGCGTTCGAGTCACAACTCTCTTAATGGGTTTAGTAAATGCGAACAAAAAGATTCAAGAATTTCAACAGTGCCAACTTTTAGTAGATCGGTATGTAAATTACGTACTGATGACGAATCTAAAAAAAACAGCAGACAGTTGTCCGAGGCCTTCGGCCACGGACTGTCCCTGCAGGCTGTGTCAGAGAGACACGTCCATTAAGTTTAACGTAGAATACGCCATTCGATAAGACAGAAAACATATATAACAATAAATAATAAATAACATAAGCAAATGAATTTTTATTTTAATTTACTAAACGTCAACTGTGAGCTGCTGTCAAACAGCATCAAGTAGCATTGTTATTTTGCTTACTTGGCAGCACTTTCATTTAACATAAAATTGTATGAATTAATTTTTTCATATATTTTTTATAATTATATATCCATGTTAAATTCAAATTCACATTTAACAGTTTGTTTCACTTAAATACATAAGTAAATATACAAAATTTCAATATTTCATCAATCAAAACAACAGCCGAAGGTTTGTGTCCACACTGAAACTGCAGCATAGTTTGTGTTCACGCTACAAACTCAAACACTCAACCAAACACCACACATATTTTTGAGTGTATGTGTTTAAACAATTTGCGTTTGAGAAATTTAAATATTAGGAAGATATCAACCAATATGAAATGTATATCAAACGAAAGATAACATCTTCATTTACCTACAAAAAATTTTTAAAAAAAGTTATCTCGCCGTTTCCTCATAATCAATGAAATAAAGATTACAACAATAACAATCTGACATGACTCCCTATACCGTAAGGTAAGACGTATTCTACGCCAAAACAGAATTGATAAAAACTTTCATCAGCAAATTTTTTTAGAAACTAAAATGTACATATGTATTTAGAAACGGTTGATATAAGAATGATATCACAGATTCCTTTGGATGCTATTCACCTAGTAGACCTAGGAGTAGTTAAAAGAATGTTTACATTTTTTCTGAAGTCGAACTCAAATCAGAAAATATTGTCGAAAAATATAGAAGATATGTCTTCGTTGATGATGTCTCTACAACCATATATTCCACTTGGGTTTGTTAGAAAACGCCGTGGATTTCATGAAATTGGCAGATGGATACTGTCTGTAAAACTATTACCAGTAAACAATTCTTTCACTTTTTTTCGCATCTCTCCTGTGCTTATCGAATTCTTGTTAGGAAAAATATTTCCGTTGAAAAAATAAATATTGCATATGAAATTTTTAAAAAGTTTGTGCAAAATTTTCCAACTTTTTATGGAGAATGCAGCGTGGCTCATATTGTACACAACCTGCTTCACCTACCAGAAGTGGCTCGTCAATTTGGTAATATTTCAAATCTTACAGCTTATCCTTTTGAAATCGCAATGAAGGGCTTAAAAACATTTCAAAAAACCACAACAAACCGAGGAACAACTCCTTAAGGTATTCTCCATGGAGCGGATAATAAAAACACAAAAACACGAAGGTAGGAAACGAAATTCAAAGGGTAGTATAATATATTTTACTAGTTTTTGGAAATATACCAGTAAAAATTATAAGATTTAGCGAAAATGAGAAAATAGAGAGAGAGATGTTTATGGACCCTGTACGGTCAAAGGATCTGGGTATTATTTTAGTAAATCGGAATTTATTTAGAACTGAGGTTTCTTCATTTGATCAAATTTGCTCGAAATTACTTTCCTTACCATATGAAGATGCATCGGGTTGGGTGCAAAATTCTGTTCGACGAAAATTCTGCTTTACAAAATTCTGTTTTACAAAATTCTGTTTTTCAAAATTCTGTTTTTCAAAATTCTGTTTCACAAAATTCTGGTTCACAAAATTCTGTTTGTAATTGCATTTTCAGTTAAATAAAAAATTATTTGAAAAAATCGCGCGATTTGTTTCAAATAATTTTTTATTTAACTGAAAATGCAATTACAAACACATACATAAAAATAAAACAATTAAGAAATCACTTTGCCCTAGCTTTCCCTTACATTTTAAAAAAAATACTGTTTAAAAAACACTTTGCAAATTTAAATAATTTGCATTTTATTTAAAATTAGTCGCAATTGTGTTGTTTAATGTGTCGTGTTTAAAAAAATAAAAATGAATAAAGAAATGATGTGTCTCAACGGATATTTTTATTATTTGGAAATGAGAAGACAAAAAGGAACCTTTAATTGGACGTGCTCGAGAAGAATTCCAGATAAGTGTTCCTCTCGAATAATAACAGCAATGGAAAATAACGAGCATGTTTTAATAAGATATCCAAAAAAGCATACCCACGAACCTATTGCTAGTGCAGTGGAAATATGCAGAACAAATACTTTTGTAAAATATGCCGCTATAAACAAACCCCTTAATCCAACTCAAATAGTGCAACAATCGGTGGTAATTACAAACCAAAAATGTCGCGATTACCTTCCCTCGAAGTACTCGCAAAGCGAAAAATAGGATACACTCAGAATGAAATGGGACTTTTTAGAGAGCCGCAAGCAATAGATGAAATAGTTTACCCTCGAAATCTATACGTTTTGGATAACGAATTATTTATATTGGCAGAAGAGAAAGTGGGAGATGAATATATGGTTATATTCGGCACAAAATCATCAATTCAACTTCTACAAAAAAGCGATTGTTGGCTCGTTGACGGCACTTTTGATGTTGTGCCCACAATATTGCGCCAACTCTTTTCCGTTCATGGAAGGATTGAACGAGAGGTCGTCCCACTCCTATTCAATATGAAGCATTTTTTAAACGCGTAATTCAAAATGCTTTGGAATATGGAGTTTTTTTAAGCCTAATCGTATTATATCTGACTTCGAAGTTGGTCTCGTGTCAGCAGCTAGAAAATGCTTTCCAGATTCGCAGATACGAGGGTGCTTTTTTCATTTTTCGCAGATATTGTGGCGCCGTATTCAAAAAGAACGGTAAGAATTTTTAAGAACTTTTATAATTTATAGTAATGAACTTGTAATATGTACAACATTATCATTTCAGATTGGTTACTAAGTACGGAAATGACGAAAATTTCTCACTGCAAGTAAGATGTTTAAAAGCGCTTGCGTATGTTCGTCCAGAAAAGGTAGCCAAATATTATTCGAAGCTCCGAAGAACATTTGAAGACGAAGATATTATTAAATTGGCCACCTGGTTCGAGGCCAATTATGTCTATAACTCTCGTAAATACCCCCTGAATTTTGGACGATATTTGATTGCGAGTATTCTGAAAAATACCCGAAAACTACAAACAATGCCGAGTCATGGCACCGACGTTTGAGTGTTGTAGTTGGACGAAATAAAAGCGAACTCTACAAAATTGTAGAACATTTAAAAGGAGAATTAATCTATTCTCAAAATATTGTCTCAAAGATTGAGAATGGAGAAAAATTAAAAAAAATAAAAGAAATGTAAAAAAAAAAAAAATATTTCACGTATTGTAAAAAAATTTAATCGTTTAAGAAAACTACAATATTTAAAAAGAATAGCAAAAAACTTAGTTTATAATTAATTTAATATTGTTATCAGTTAAATTGAATTGCTATGATTTTTTATTATTTTTAACTTTGTCTTAATTTAATTGATTTTTAACTAATTTGTGTTTTTATTTAATGTTTGTTATTTTTTTTTCTTTTAAATTAATATGTTTTTCAATGATGTGTATTTTTTTAGATAAATTTTGAAAATCCATTAATCTGTTTAATTATTTATTACATATTTCATAATTTGTTTCCAACGAATAAATATCTAACCATACACATACGTTATTATACGTAACATTTGTTATTCATAATAAACTGGCTTTAATTCTTAATAAATAACTTAACGGCATTTTATTTTTTTTCTCATAATGAAAGGGGAATAACATATTTCAAAAACCAGAATTTTAATAGACAGAATTTTATTAAAAACAGAATTTTGTAAAACAGAATTTTAGTCAGACAGAATTTTTTTTTGGAAAAAGAACAGAATTTTTGTAAGACAGAATTTTGGAAAACAGAATTTTGTGGCTATCCCAGATGAATCTGTGTTGTTGTCTTTAGCATATTCATTTGAAAAATAATAAATTTCACTTCTTCATTTTACGATCTAAATATTAAAAATGTTTAATTCTTATGTATTGCGAACTCATTAAGTCAATAATCACATTAAACCTCAGCTTGGATTCATACCCTTAAAATACAACAAAAGCTGAATATTAACATTATTTTTTAGCTCAATTGCTTTTTTAAAACATCCAAAAACAAAACCTGAAAAATAGAACAATGTACAAATGACAAAATGTTTGAAATGGTTAAAGTTTCTGTGGCATATTTAGCTCAAAAAAAAAATTAATTTTATTTTCAGAGAGCCAAACAAAATATTTGAAAATAATTTCAAATACACATTAAAATTTGAATACAATGCGTCGTTCTACACAAAATGCATGAACAAGGGCTTTAGCAAAAGTAGAGGAAATGAGGAAACCCTTACTAGATTTTATAACGGGTAACAATTTAAAATTTTTAACTCTTCTCATATTATAATGTGACATTTTATGTATCTTCCAGAACATAATGTATTAAAGGGAGAAATAAAAAAATAAATGTGAGTCCGTTCACAGGGGAGATGTGTAAACATCTAGTAATGAACAATTTTTTTTAAGTTGGAAGTACTTATGCTTTTAGTATATTTTTTTAATTAATCAATTAAAAGTATCAAAACTTTCAGTATTGTAAATACATAGGAATTTACTGGTTTTTGTTTGTTTTATTTAACTTATTTGGGTAGTAAATGGGCACATTGCAGTATATATGTACTGCATTAAAAATTACAGTAAGCAGTAAATTTACTGATTACTGAAAAAATTCAGTAAATTTTTACCGATAATGAAATTTAATTTGCATTACCAGTCAAATCATAGGGCCGTATTCATAATAATCAGTAATCTGGCATTACTGATTACTGAAAATTCAATGCACCTCATCATAATCATGTAGGCACTTTATAAAAATTGCTGAAAAAATTTTAGTAATCAGCAAAAATTTACTAGTTAAAGAATTATTTTTACTGAAATTTTAGTAGTACTGCAAAGTGCCCATCTATGGTAAATGCCTTAAGTACAAATAGTTAATATAGGCTTATGGTAACTAAAATAAGATACATATTTAAATTTTTGACTCGATTGTATTTAAAAATCTATGGAAAACTGCATCTATAGTAGTGGAATTGTTAGTTGTGGGGGTTTGTGGAGAATTGCTCATATGCAAGTGGAAAACGTCAAATAAAAATTTTGATAAAGCTTGCGACTGTGGGTTTGCAAAATTTGTATTAAAATCTCCACCCATAATAATTGGCATGAGATGGAGATTGTTACCCAATTGTCGTGTACCAGCTTCAGTGTAAGGCAACAGTACGTAATGAAGATATGTTATAATCTTAATTTATATTGGAATCTAATAGAAATTTTATTAGAATTAACATTACCTCCATTCAGCTTTGATACACTTTGTGTTGTTTTATGTTCTGAGTTATAATTTTTTTGGTGTTTTGTAAAATATTTTATTATTTTGTATTTGTTGCGGTTGACAAGTTATTAATCAGCTGTTTACTGAAATGTAATGCATGTAGTTATTTTACAGCATAGATAAAGGAAATAAGTAGATATCGCACAGGTGTTGTCAAGTACTACCACTAGGTGCTGTGTTGTCGTTTTGTAACTCTCACTGAAGTTTCTCATAACTTTCATTGACGTTTGTTCAACACTGTATCATTTTCCAGGTTGTGTTATTCGAACAACAAACTTCATTTTTTTATATCAAGTTTCAAATTAAAATTTTGTTATTTTGATTGTGTCTTTTTGTTTACTGTTATTGTTGGTGTTCGTTTGTGTTGAATTTCAGAGCAACGGACAACAATACAAGCAATGAAGCAATGTCTGAGCTTGGTATTCCTGCAAAACTCATACGCCTTTGCAGGATGACCTTGACGAACACCAAATCCGCAGTGAAAGTTGGTAAGGATCTTACCGAACCTTTCGAAACTAAGCGAGGCCTCAGGCAAGGCGACACCCTATCGTGCGATCTCTTTAACATCTTAATGGAGATCATTATGAGAAAAGCTGCAGTCAATATGAATAAAACCATCAGCAGCAAAAGTCACATGCTGCTCGCGTATGCTGATGATATAGATATCATTGGGCGCACAATTAGAGAAGTTACTGCGGTTTTTTCGAGAATTGAGAAGGAGTCAGCAAAAGTGGGTCTGACGGTGAATGAGGACAAGACAAAATTAATGGTTTCAACGAACAGGGCCTCCACGCGATTAGACCAAAGCGTGAACGTTGATAACCGTTATAACTTCGAGGTAGTGGACGAATTTATATACCTCGGATCTGCCGTGAACAAAAACAACAACGTCAGCCTTGAGATCAAACGGAGAATTGTGCTTGCGAATAGATGTTATTTTGGGCTAAGCAAGCACTTTAGAGATAAAGCCCTCTCTCGAGTAACAAAAGTCCAGCTGTACCAGACTCTCATTCAACCTGTCTTGCTTTATGGCGCAGAATCCTGGGTCCTATCGCAAGCAGACGAAACATCTGTAGGAGTCTTCGAGAGAAAAATACTCCGAAAAATTTATGGCCCTATAGTGCACAACGGCGAGTATCGGCGACGCATGAACCATGAGCTGTATGAGCTTTATCCTGACATTGACATAGTTAAGCGGATCAAGATAACGCGATTGCGCTGGCTAGGCCATGTCAGTAGAATGGATGAAGATGAACCAGCGCGAAGGCTTTTCGAAACCGAACTCGAAGGAAGACGAAAAATAGGAAGACCAAGACTCCGCTGGAGGGATCAGGTTGACGAATCCCTGCGTACACTTGGTATTGCCAACTGGAGAGATAAAGCAAAAGATCGAACTGGTTGGCGAAATATGTTATCTTCGTTTTGTAAGGTCCCTGACCCCCCGGGGTTGTCCGAGACCGGATAAGTAAGTAAGTAAGGACAACAATACAAAAACAAAATCCTTGTTGATGTTGCCTACCACACCTATTGTTAGCACCTGTTCTAAATACATCTTGCAAGGTATATTTTGTTCGGGATCAAACGTAGTAATTATTACATTCAGCTCCATCTAGAAAATATCCCATTGAACAACAAATTTAACAAGACATGTGCGATATCTAGTTAATTCCGTTATCTATGTTTTACACCAATTTTTTTCGATAATTATTAGCTACTATTGCACACTAGATGGTGCTGAGTATATTGTATGCAGCGTATGATTACACTAATACACTCATACATAGCTCACACCGATTTGATAACGCTTTACGATTGGTTAACGATTACATCGCACATCTTGCTCTAAATTTGTGATTGTATTGTGAAAAAGATTTTTACCCCCAGCGTATAGATGTTTACACATCAAACATTTAATGGTAACTATTTTTTTAATCATGATTGCTTTTATTGTATGTTTTTCAATTATAGTATATTTCTTTTCACAAACCGTAAAGGAACAAAACACAGTAATTGTAAATCTATTATCCGAAGTTCATGTTTTGATAAACTCAAAGTTCTTTCCCACAATGATATCGGCCAAATACATAAATAAATTCCCCTTAAAGTCGCAAGACGACTTGGCAGAAAAGGAGTATAAGATTTGGAATGACACAGAAGACGCCATTGTATGCATTTTTAACACTATACATTTTTGATATTTTAAATATTTCAAAACTCAACTACATAACTATATTTAATTCAAATTTAGTTGTCTTAGATCCTCGTTATTATTAAAGTTGTAATTTCCTTTAGGCTTAGAGATCATGTTTTCTCCGGTTAGTGAAAAAAGTGGAAATGCCGCCGAATACATTTATTGTGATTGTTTGTTGCTACTTACACATTAGTGGTCTACATGCAAACAAGAAAGCCTAGAACTTTTGCTCAGCGTATGTTTGCCCCGATTCGTTTCATGAGGCACCAAATAAAGTTGCTCAGTGTATCTATGCAGCAATTGTCAAAAAAAGGCTGATAAAGTAAATAAACAAAGTAAAATTAAAAGTATATGCTTTACCTATTCCATTATTTTATTTTTTTCACATAAATCAAAAACCCTCTCTTTTTCAATACAAAAATATTGACATTGAAAGTCAAAAGTTTTCACGTTTCTATTTCCAGGTTTGCTCAGCAAATTTTCCTCGAAAACTTTCCACTTTTGTGCAAGTCGCTATGTATGGGAAATTTGTTTTTTTTTTGACGTTTGCTGTACAAGTTTACGATGTTTTCGAGTTTACGAGGTTCTTTCGAGCTTTCATGAAGACCACTATTGCTTTCCTACTTACACGCACTGATGCTGAAGTTTTGAAACTTCTATTTTGATCTGGCCCTACCATATGGTTCAAATTTAGTTGTCTTAGATCCTCGTTAATATTAAAGTTGTAATTTCCTTTAAGCTTAGTGATCACGTTTTCTCCGGTTAGTGAAAAAAATGTAAATGCCGCGGGTGGGATTCGAACTCACATTCGCTGGACGATCGTTCTTCGGCACCAGTGCGTGTAAGTAGGAAAGCAATGTGCGACAAACAATCACTCTGCATAATAAATGTATTCGGTTAGTGACTATTGTGAATACACACCGCAGTAGCTTAACGGGCTAGACGCTGCTGAGGATGATGCTTCACAAACATCGAAACGATCATCCAGCGAATGTGAGTTCGAATCCCACACGCGGAATTTATATGTTTTTCACTAACTGGAGAAAACATGATCTCTAAGCCTACACTGAACGGAAAAGCACCGTCACACGGATGAAAATGTTCATCACCCCAACAACTTTTGTCATCGAAAGTGAGCTAAAGTAACGCTTCATTCCCGCTATGAATATGTGTTAATCAACTGCAAATTGTTCGTTACAGTGGTGAAAGTATGGTTGTTGCTGCAATGAATTTGCTTCCTTATTGCAACGAATTTGTTTTGTTGCTGCAATGAATTTGTTTCATTGTTGCAATGAATAGGTTGTGCTCTTGCAAGGAATTTGCTTCATTGGTGCAATGAATTTTTTCATTGCTGCTATGAATTTGTTTCATTGGTGCAACGAATTTGAGTCATTTTTGTAATGAATATGTTTCATTACTACAATGATTTTGATTCATTGCTGCAATGTATATTTTGAAGAGTGTTTGAAATTATTTATTGACAATTGTAAATAAATATACTGTTAGTATTACATGGCAGGTGTTTTGATAAAAAAAATTTTAAATTTTTGTTTTCGAAAATCTATTTGCTAAATAGATTATATTTATTCCATGTTGAAACACTCGTCTGGAGAAGATTGTGGTAGTCGAGGTGTTGAGTGTTATTGTGGCCGTCATATTCTGGTCCTACATTTAAAAACATATACGAGGAATTTACTGTTAAGATTTCTATTTAAGATATGTACATATCTATGTCTGTACTTACCACGAATATAAGCTCTACTCCCCTATGCTCTACTGCTTTAAAATAGAACCACAGCCAAATCTTCCCGTCATTAAGCCAGTGATGGTTCTGTAACCATTTTCTGCAACCAAATTTGTTAAAATTTCAATTGAATTCATTTGTTTGTACATTTAATTGTTATTTTTTATATTCGTCGTACTTGAAACACTTTGTTTCTTTGACTCCTTCATTTTCATTGACTTCGACTGCCAGCACAAATGTACATATGCCTTTCGTTTTTTTCTGAATCCAAATACTAGCACAACAAGACAGGCGCGAGCGAATTATGATTAAAACACGAATATTTTATTGCGACTTGTACCATTAAGTTTCTTTTATTTTTAGGTCAAGATGACAACCGAGGCGTTCCCGTTTTTTCTTCGATTTTTCGGGAAATTATTATTTTCAGCGTATGTAATTTATATTTAAGACTCGATGTATGTATGTAATGTTTTTTAGGAGGATGGAAGTTTCCGAAGGGCACCCTATGGGTGTGAGGGAAATAGAATAGGTAATATTAAGTAGTATGTATTGTATACCAGTAGAATGTGTAGAAATCTTACAATAAAACCAGTTTAAAAAATGCGACTTGTACCGTAACACATACACGCACACAAAAGTTCAGTTACATATTTCGGGGTAGTTTTTCTGCTATCGATGCGTTAGTTTCTTTGACGTCGTGTTGCTCCTTGCATTCTGTTTATTTATCTATTTAATTTATAGATTTGCAAGTTACACAAACGATCACAGCAAACACGCAAATTCACACAATTTAGATTTCACAATAAAAGATTATTACTAAGTATAACTAATTAGTCTGTTTTAACAAATTTATTTAAATTGTTCCGGCGGAGAAATATGTCTACCACTTTCGATTGTTGCAATGGAACTGATTGAAGATGTGTACGTGACCCACCACTCATGCTCACCATTTTCTCTTGCTCATTTTTCGCTCGCTCATTTTTTCAACAGCTTCCCTCTCTATACCTTCATAACAAGTTTCGTTACAATAACGAAATTGTTTCGTCAACTAAAAATGTTGACAAATTCCAAATTAAATAAATAATAAACATAAACTATAAAAAGTAAGAGATAAACCAAATATCAGTAGTTTAAATATCATGCCTTTACTTTATTTTAATTTTCAACCCATTTTTCTACAAAATTCAAATTAAATAAAATTGTTGCAGGAACAACAAGTAAGTTGTTCCAGCAACGAAATCAAAAATTGTCAAAGAAGTCAAGTATGCAATTTTTCATTGCAGCGACTACCATATTGTCGGATATATGACACTTTTCACTATAACAACGTAAAAACATTAACGAAAGTGTTTCATCCATTCGACGAAGGGTTTTTCTATCAGTGTAAAGGAAATTACAAGTTAATATTTAATTTGATTTACTCTACATATTATACAATTTATTTAAAGGGCGCAACAGTAAGAAATATCATCGGCAAAGACGGTATAAAAACAAATTACATGAGGTGTCAGGGGACACCCGGTCTTTAAGAAAATATACATATTGTAAAATGGTAAAATTTTGCAAATGATTCGACTTATAGTGTCAAGGATACTATTGAATTTAAGGATAGGGTGAAGGACAATTATATAGCTGGTGATTAACAATTGATCTCATTTGACGTAGTTTCAGTATTTTCTAGCATGCCTATGAAATTGGAATTGGGCGTCATTGGGGAGAAATGGGCTGTGATTCGTGAATATGACACGGGAACTATTCTTGGGAATACTAAGGTTTTGCATACTTGACAAAGGATATTTTGGATATGGGAATAGAATGTACCAACGGCAAAAGGGAATACCGATGAGTTCGTCAGCATCACCCGTAAATGCTGATATGGTAATGCGAAAATTATTGGACGAATGTATGGAAAAAAAAACCAGGCCTACGAATGAAATATGTTGACGATATCTTCGCTGTAGTCAAGGGGAGTGCAGTGGATGACATTTTGGAGACTTTGAATGGATTTCACAATGATATTATGTTCACAAGGAAGTTAGGTCATGATTGAAAATTGCCATATCTGAACACATTGGTGATAGGGGAGGATAATATCATAAAATTAGACTGGTATCGGAAACCTACTGCTTCAAGACGATTAATGAATTACTATTCCGAACACCCGAAGACGATTAAAGTGAACAGTATGGGGACATACTTGGGCAAAACCTGGTGGAAAATGATTTCCCGGAAAACACGATAAAAACAATGATCGATTCCTCGTTGTGCACACGAGGAGAACTACGCGATGAAGATGGTGGAATATGTAGGACGATGCCCTGCGTACCATTTTTGTCGGAGAGATTCAAGTGCTGTACATTTTATGACAGGGGAGAATACACCATGGTCCTGGAGAACGATTATATCATGGGAACATTATTTGGCTATAACGGGTCGAAAATTGGATCATATGACGAATCGCACTTAATAATGAGATTAAATGTTGTGGTGACAGAACTAACGTGTGCGACAAAGTATATGTTGGAACGACTAGGTCAAAATTACGTACGTTCGTTTCATTAATGTTAATATTATTTTATATTTATACATACATATTAATTTCTATTAATATCGATTAGATATGAGACTTGAATACTGTTTGATAGGCTCCGATGAAGCAAATTCAATAAACCAAAATAAATTCTTTAATACAAAAAAAATGTATACGTATACTTATGTATAAGTAAATAGTTATTAAGTTTTATGTAAATAAGTTTTTCTGTACAAAATGGGTAAGTTTATGCCAATATTTTTCGAGAAGCACTTCATTAATTAAATAAAACTTTGTTTCTTGATTTGGCTTTGGCAAACTATTCAATGATTTCATCGAAAGATAAGCTGCATAAAATATCACGCTCTATGTATAAAATAGCAAGTCCTTGAAGTGTTTCTTGTTGAAGAGAAGATCGAAGATAATTTTTCACTCTTTTCAGTCCTGAAAATGACCTTTCTCCAGAGCAAATAGTTACAGCCATTTGTTAAATAAATTCGTAGAATTATTTCAATATTAGTATAAATTGAGCCAACATTTAAACTTTTTATAAGTTGAAACAATTGTTGTGGAAATAACTTATCTTCAACTGCGTCAAGACTTTTCATAAATTCATTCTCCTTTAAAAACTGAGCCAAATTAACAAATTCTATGGGAAAAGCGGCATCCAAGTCGGCATTATATATTATATTTGTTGCAGTAGATTTGCCTTATGCCGTATTTCAGTATTATTCACCTCTATTAAGTTCCACAGAAAATTAAAAATAAGCGGACAATCTTTCCACTATATTTTGTTTAAGGCTGTCGATAGCAACGTAGTATTTTTCAATTCGAAATGATTGTTTGCCGGTAAAATTGGTATGATATTCAATATTTAATTTCAGTCTCTTTTGTCTCTTTGAATCTTTACTATATTCAGTAGTACCACATAAATGTATGGCCTCAGTCTCAAGTATTTGGAACGCACTTTCTTCCCTCAAAACATTTAAAGATGAGATAAGTGATTTATATAAATTCACAACAACAGATAAATTTATATCAACAGCCTGGAGTTGTACGTTAACATTATGGAACTGCTGTAGAACACGGTTCCAAAAACACAACAATATCGTCATCTCTAAGGTCTTCACATTCTCATAAATAAATTTTGCTTCCATTTTTGTCTGCGTCTTTTGAAGTGGATCCTTTTTACTGCCGTCTAAGGCAGAAATAACTTTATCATATGAGTTATACAATGCTTTACTGGCATCACTTCTAGCACTCCACCGTGTTTTTGATAAACTTTATAGTTTTAGAGAGTCTTTATCAAATTTTTTTACTAATATTTGCCACCTAGATACCGATCGAGCAAAGAACGTGTATAGTTGTTGTTCTAACGAGAAAAATTTCACGGAATCATCACTACTTTCTCTAGCAGCCGAGCCCGCAAGTTGCAATGAAGGTACATAAAACGCAACTGGGTTTCTTTGCTTTATCCTTGACTGGAGTCCTTTATACCTTCCTGCCATGTTGCTGGCATTATCATAACTTTGGCCACGACAGTTTTTAATATCCAATTTCAATGTTTCAAGAATAGTCACCATTACAACATTTTCAATATCCTCTCCACTGTCACCACTATTGGGCAAAAAAATTTTTTAGAAAGTGTACTTTTTTAAATTGTACTGCATTTGTTTCATTAATTGAACTATTGTATTTTTTACTGTTTTGCCACTCTCAAACCTAGACACCCTATTGACAGCTGTTATTTTCTCTTACACCCACACTCTCTTTTATACCTGTATTTTCTCCAGAGTTCTTGGGCAATATGTGAATTTGCACTCTTTATATGGGTTTCCCCAATAAATACAAGAATTATAATAGTTGATATTTTCTTTGTCATCCGGCATTATTTTATTTTATATTTCATTTATATTTCGTCCTTGTTTCTTTTACAATTCTGCTCTGTAATCAGCTGTTTTTCGATTTCTACTCATTATAATGAATTATTTGCCATTGTTGCCAACGAGATAGTATAAATGATTTCCCAATTAGCACAATTGTTGGAATTGTGCATTAATAACATTGGAAATGCTAGACTTTATTAATTATGAACTGAAAAATTGACACATAATACCAACTGTGTATATTTCTAGATATTCCACTCGAAATCAATTAAAATATTAAATAGGTACGTTTATTTATTCCTGGAAAAATTCCTTAAAAACATACTACAAACCCAAAAATAGTACAAAACGGGATAAATTTGACCATGCTGGTAAAACTGCTTTTGAGCAAACTACAAAATAGGCCGAACACAAAAATTTATCCAGAATATATATGGCACTCTTAAGTGGTGTTCACATTTAAGATATATCTGTCAAATATATTGAAGCTGAAGGAAGTTTGTCAGTGTAAATAGTTTATTATATCTTAATTATAGTGATTTGTGTGTTTATATGCCGTTAAGTATGGTACAATAATAGAGAAAACATTTGCCTATGGCGTTTTTCTTTCCCACCTTTTATTTGTCACAAATCGAAAGATTGTTACATAATTGGATTGACAGAGTTAGAATGAGTGTTTAGGTAAACTTCAAATATTACTAGCTCAGTCCCTTCATAATTGCTTTGAATCATTAAATTAATACATAGCCCAGAGGCTATATTCGAAATTTCAAAAGTTGAATATGGTTCATCAAAATTCTTTCACAATCAAAAGTTCCTGGGAGAGTAAATGTAATTTGGTTTTTTTTTCGATTGAATCACCATTGTGTCGATATCATATTAAAATGATCACCCCACAATAAAATTAAATTGTTTTTAATTTTGCACAGTCTGGGATTAAAAATATTCAAATATTTATTAATATTCTTCTGTGATATTTACATATGTATGTATATAATAAAAATGTAACGCTAAAAATTTTCCGCCCCTAAATCTCTGGCGCCTCCGGGCTACAGCCCAGTTAGCCAATATGGTTAGTCTGGACCTGCGTACGTAACAGAATGAACTACGTAACAGAATGAAGTACAAAACCGACACTGACTGTGCACATATACATATATAGACATGTAATACCAAAACAAAGACGAGAAGGATGGGCAAAACAATTGAGACTCAACTGGAACAGTGTTTAGAAGTTTCTGTGTTTAATGTACGTAATGTATTGCACATACGAGTATTAGTAATAAATAAATAATTTTTTTGTCGATGACGGTCGAAATATTGAAATAAAATAAAATATGATAAAGAATATAAATTGAAAAACATTTTTATTTTTGTGGAATTTGAGACGGAAAAATTAGAAATACCATAAAGTTGTTTAGAAAAATTAAATTGTTCGAGCGTTTGGTCGTATTTTTAACTAATTTTATTCTTCGATATTTCGCTACCGAAATACGACCAGACGCTCGAACAATTTAATTTTTGAATACAATACGAAAGGTCGGATAAATCATCACTTATATAAAGTTGTTTAATTTTTTTTCATTTAGCTCCCATCCCGCAACGTGCGATAAGGAACTTCGGTCCAAAAATGGGCTGATATTTTCGACAAGAACCTTTAATTGGAATTTAATTTCTTCCGTCCAGGAAGAAAAAGGTTGCTGGATTATAAGAAACTATTGAGCCTAATTTACAATAAGTACATCCGGTATAATTAATTATTAATAACACATCATTAAAGAATTATAACTGACACTAAGATTGAAGGCCAACTTTTTTGATATATAATTTAATAATTTGAAATTTTTAAATGAAAAAAAAACTTATTAAATGAAATAAGAATTAATTATGAATGAAATAATTAGTTTTAATACAACTTATACCAGTTTAAGAATAATATTTATAAAAATGAAGTAGTTTATTATTCCGTTTAATTAATTTATAATTTTACTTATATACAAAATTGTTAATTTATTTTATTTCGCTTTGCAATAAAAACATAAACATTATGAAAAAATAATTCCAAGTCTCTTTTTATTTTATAGTAAATAATATGATAAAATATTCCATTTTAGAAATATATAAAATATATTCCACATAGAAATATTCCATATAGAAATGAAGGAGTGATGTAAGAGCATTTTCCATTATTAGCCAAATACGCTAACAGCAAGTGGTTTCTCTATACATGATTTACGAGTGAAAATAAGCGTATATAAAATGCAATGAAGTTGATAATATGCCAACGACATGAAACATTTGGTTATCTAAACGAGTGCTTACACTCGAGCGATGGCAAATAAAAATCATGCCTGATATAAGCAGAATCTGAAGCGCTACTGACAAAATCTCTCCCTTCAAAACATGCTTCCACCGAAGCAGTATATTTGGCTGGGCTGGATATTGGGAACAATTGCAGGACCACTTAACTCTTATGGTCATTGGTTATGCAGTATTACGATTTTCGATGTATAGAAATGTTTTATCTGATAACCTACGATCGTTTGACTTTAAGAACATTACGATATATCTCGTCATCTATTGTTATACATTAGAATAACATTATAGACCAACAAATTTGTTCGATTTTTTCACAGACAATTGTTTAAGTAATTCTTTTAAATTTTTAAGATTCATTTAGTATTTTTGTTTTTTATTCCTGACACAGTTTATTATATTGATATAATTAAAACATTTGGTTTGTATTATTTTCGTTTAATGCGGTTCTTCCCACTTGAGTCAAACAAAATCTTATCGCAAGACTTTCATTAATAATCGAATTCGTATTCACATTTGTATACAAATTCGAATGCGATAACGAAAAACTGTTAAGCGAGATTAGCGTGCGATCCTAATCGAAGTCGGAGCTATTAAAACTGCATACAGATAAATAAATAAATAAACATTTCGCTGTCTTCTTCTAATTCATTATTAATTAATTATAATTTATAGCTTGTTATTATACCCGTGAATGTGAATCTACCGTGGTGATCGCCTTCGTGTATCTCTACGTATGGGTATCTTCATTTACTGCGTCTCTTTGATTCGCCGATGGATGATGCCGGCCGCGCCACGCTTATTCCAACTAGTCCCATGAATATCATTCATGTGAAGATCATTCATGTGTATGGTAGTTCGTGGAAAGCTAGACATGGTTATCTTATCGTATGTTTGTCTGAATAAATGGTTTGGCTGATCATCGTCTTTTACATTCAGGTAGAAACAGAGGTCAATCATTTTCTTGTTGCTGTCCAGGTCGTGTATGTTGTCGCTGTCGTTGTTGCTTTATTCAAATTAATTAAATATCGCAACGATTAAAAGTCATTAATTATTATTGACATAGTCGTGGGACGTTTTAATATCTTTAATTATGAGTTTTATTTAATTTTTATGGCATTTCTTGTTTCGCATTAACCTGCGAAATACTCAATTTGTACATATGATTAAAATGTTTAATGCCATCTAAATACAGTAATCACTCGATATTTTAAACGATACAGAATCTTTGGAGGGTGTGATATCCGAGGCTCCGTGATTTTGTTCTCTCTTAGATTTAGAGATATGGATGTTAAAGTATAAAAGAATTGAGAATTTTTATAAAAAAGGATAAAAATACTAACTTCAGAAACTGGCTTTATTATGAAACCCTGAAAATAAGCGAACAAATTAAATAAACAACGAGTTGTCGGAAGTCAAACTGTAGCAAATCGACTAAAACCACAGGAATCCCAAAACAATGCAACGGAAAAGCTTAAATTCTTGAAGATAATGACGAAGCAATGTTCATGCGGATCTTTAAAACGCAATGGATGATTAATCTGCAGGTACTTTTTTGGCCGTCGGTGGTGCAATGGCTAGTGTGCGCGGCTCTTGTACATGAGATCCTGGGTTCGAACCCTGCTCTGACCACCTTCAAATTTTCTTTCGGCGGCGGCCACCTCGCATAGTGACGGCGACACTATCGAGTATCTAGCCATGAATAAGCTTCTCAAATTACCGTTCGGAATCGGTGTAAAACTGTAGGTCCCAATCAGAGAGTGAAAACTGGAAAGCGCACAGCTCAGTGATTGTGAGAAGTTCTACCCAGTCCCTTCATGGGATGTAATGGGAAACCATTTATTTATTTATTTACTTTTTTCAAACACAAAGATCAATTATAGTGGGTAATCTTTATTATCATAAACAATAACTATTCCTCATATATAAATTACATAAATTATTTTTTTCAAATGTTGGCGTAACAATTCCGAGGTTTACAGCCAAAGTCACGATGTCGAACGTTAACGTTCGCATGCTTTCTAAGCGACAAACAGCTGATTTCGAAGTCAGTAACACTCATCAGAACGACAAGTCGAATGAAAATCTATGCGAACGAAACGTAAACATTTCAGTACAAAATCGGTAGCCACTAATTATTTTTGCTGTCATCTGTGCGAACGCAAATGTCAAAAACACTCACTTGTGTTTTTGTTTTCGTGTAGTGCCAAAAAAAACACAATTGAATTTAAAATTCGTATAAAATATTCAACAAAATGGAAAATAAATGGTAAGTAAACGGTTAATCATTTCTGTTTTATTAGAGTAATTGTACATATGTTTATCTATTTCAGCATAAAAAAGTCAACGTTGCTGCAGCTGCAAACATTTGTGAGATATATGGAGGAGAATCCCGAATTCGTTAGTGGAACGCCAGTCTTTGGAGCCTCAAAACTGTCCACAGAGGAGCAGTGAAAAAAATGGCAGTATTTTATTAAGAAGTTCATGTCAATTAATTAAAAAACAATAATAAACAAATAACAATAAAAACAAGCAAATAAATTCATCATTTATTGCAAACTTATATCAAAACCCCACCCTTAATTACAAAATGTTTGGTCTGTTTGCATATGATTCTTTTGTTTGTTTTGCTTTACATTTTGCTGTCATTTTTTTCCAGCTGAGTGGTACAGAGATGTACTTTTTTGTAACTATTTAAAAAATTGTAGCGTTTTTTCTCGAATATAGCGATTTTTTTTTGATATTAACCTTTTTTTTTTAAATTTTTGATCTGGTAGCTTTGTCATTTGACAATGGTTAAATGCTTTTGTTTACAACACGTAAAGCCATGCGAACGACAAGTCGAAAGATAGTGACTACCAATTTGAAGCGAAAGTGAGTGCATTACTGTCGTTCGCTTAGGCTTTCTTTCGACATCGTGACTTTGGCTGTTAAAATTTCGATATCGCGTTCGAGTGAAATTTGCTGTTGACGCCAATAATGTTGGTTTCGGTCCGAAGCTTGAAATTGACTGTTTACCGAATTTGTATCGGAATGACGCAATTGCTTCAAAGGCTGTGTGAAAAGTATCAGCGCATTCTTGGAATTACTTGACTTCGAGACAGTGTTACCATGTTGGCATAATTTGTGTCCAATTGGCACAATTTTTTGGTTTTGGCACTTGTTTTTTTGAAAAATTATGTCAAAAATTAAACGGAACAGTATTTCGTACTGAAATTTTCTCCCTCTAATTTATCTGAAAAATCTATTTCTACAGCAAATTTATCGGTACCTTGTGACATGTGTAAGCGTATTTTCGGCGAAGTGTCGGCTTCACAAAGTAGTGCACACTGCACTGAAAGAAAAACGCTTCGTCGCATGAATGAAACATTTTCATTAATGTTTTTACGTTGTTATAGTGAAGAACGTCG
The DNA here is from genome assembly GCA_963931995.1 of Phaonia tiefii. Taxonomy (NCBI): domain Eukaryota; kingdom Metazoa; phylum Arthropoda; class Insecta; order Diptera; family Muscidae; genus Phaonia; species Phaonia tiefii. The sequence continues at coordinate 132,622,886 of OZ008368.1, forward strand.
TATATCCGACAATTTGGTAGTCGCTGCAACGACAAATTTCGTACTAGACGTCTCTGACAATTTTTAATTTCGTTGTTGCAACAACTTACTTGTTGTACCTGCAACAATTTTATATAATTTGAATTTTGTAGAAAAAAAGTTCCATTGCAACAATCGAAAGTGGTAGACATATTTCTCCGCCGGAATAATTTAAATAAATTTGTTAAAACAGACCAATTAGTTATACTTAGTAATAATCGATTATTGTGAAAACTCAATTGTGTGAATGTATGTGTTTGCTGTGATTGTTTGTGTAACTTGCGAATCTACAAATCAAATAGATATATAAACAGAATGCAAGGAGCAACACGACGCAAAGAAAGTGACGCATCGATAGCAAAAGAACTAGCCCGAAATATGTAACTGAGCATTTGTGTGTTTGTATACGCGTAACCCAATACCGCTCTCGGTTCGTGATCGGATCAGCGAGCGGGAGAAATTCCTATTTCGTTCCCGAAACGAGAATTGCGTCCGAACTCGAAACGAGATCGGACCCGATAGCGAAATGAATTCGGACCCGATATCGAAATGAATTCGGGCCCGATATCCAAATGAAATCGGATCCGATAGCGAAATGAAATCGGACCCGATAGAGAAATGAATTTGGTTCCGATAGCGAAATGAATTCGGTCCCAATAGCGAAATGTGGTCGGAATTTAAATCTTTACGATGGGTTCCGAAATCATTTCGATATTGATTGCGCTCTCATTTCAGAATAAAATAATCAAATTACATTTTAAGCTTTTATTTTTATATGCATTTCTGAGACTCATTATTTTTCATTATATTTAATTTGGAAGTATTTCTTACTTCTTGCTTCGAAATCGAGAACGGACCCGATCTCGAAACGAGAAGTGGGTCCGATCTCGAAATGTGCGGCTTTCGTGCTTTGGTGCCCGACAGCGTCGATGTTGTGTTTATGTGTTTTATCTATAAGAATGCTTTTGGTGTTAGACATGTAAGTTACTTATAAGTCAACGCTGTTGTCGAAACGAGAACGGATCCGATGTGTAAATCATATCGAATTCAGTCTCGAAATAATTTTGTATTAAAATTTGTACCGGAAAATGAAAACGCAAACAAAATCAATGTGAAGAAATTATTCGGTACAGCGTTACCTGCAACCACGTCGAAATAGTCTCAATTATATATTCAAATCAAATTACACTGAATACGAAAAGTTCCACAATGAGCACAATATATCACACATAAAAAAGTTTTCAAAATAAAATTATTAAAAGATCTATATTTTGTACAACTTATACACTAATATTAATTTCCGTTGTAAAATAAAACAAAATTTAGAAAATATAACATAAAAATAATATGAAATATGGGATAATGCTAATGCATGGAAGTTTAAATTAATTAAAAATATTACAATAAATGTTCTTGGTTACAAAAGCGGATCCGAATCCGAACGTATCAGTGCAAGCGAAATCCGACGCGTCGGATAAAAACCGGATCCGAATCGGACCCGCGAAAGCGGAATCCGATGTGTCGGACTCAAACCTGATCCGCATCGGATCAGAGAAAGCGAAAACAGATGTTTCGGACTCAAACCGGATCCGAATCGGATCAGAGAAAATGAAATCCGATATTCCGGACTCGAATCGGATCAGCGTAAGTGGAATCCGACGCGTCGGACTCAAATCAGATCCGAGTCCGACTTTGTGCTTATTGGGAAGTCACAACAAAATGTGTGTTTTTGTGTTTTAATCATAATTTGGTCGCGCCTGTTTCGTTGTGTTGGTATTTGGATTCAGAAAAACGCGAGACATACATACATTTGTGCGGGCAGTCAAAACTTTAATTCAAAACTTTAATTTCAATTTCAAGTCAATGAAAACAAAGAAGTCAAAGAAACAAAGTGTTTCAAGTATGACAAATATAAAACATAACAATTCAACGTACAGTCAAAAGAATCCAATCGAAATTTTAACAAATTTGGTTAAAATAAATAAAATAGGAGTTGAAGAAAATATTTACATAGCGATCACTGGCTTAATGACGGGGAGATTTGGCGCTACAATTGAATATAAAAACCCTCAACACAACAACAATTGCATGATTTAACAAAACAATGATGTGGTTCTATGTTAAAGGAGTAGAGCATAGGGGAGTAGAGCTTATGTTCATGGTAAGTACAGACATAGATATGTACATATCTTAAATAGAAATCTTAACAATAAATTCCTCGTATATGTTTTTAACTGCAGGGCCTGAATATGACGGTCACAATAACACTCAATCCCTCGACTGTCACAATCTTCTCCAGATGAGTGTTTCAACATGGAATGATCATAATCTGTTTAGCAAATAGATTTTCGAAACAAAAATTCAAAAAATTGTTATCAAAACACCTGCAATATAATACTAACAGTATATTTATGTACAATTGTCAATAAGTAATTTCAAGCACACTTCAAAACATTTATCGCAGCAATGAAACAAAATCATTGTAGTAATGAAACATATTCATTCAGCATCAATATTGTTAATTAGGTCTTCCAAGGTGTTGGGACGGTTGATATACACCTTTGACTTCAGGTAGCCCCAAAGGAAAAAATCGCATGGGGCTAAGTCTGGTGAGCGTGCCCGCCAGTTCACATCACCCCTCAAACAGATAAGTCGTCCAGAAAACATTTGCCTCTAAAAATTCATGGTAACCCTCGCTGTGTGTGCAGTGGCACCATCCTGTTTGAACCATGTATCATCTAATTGAATCCTGTATCATAGTCAAGAACCGTTCGGAGTTCACAGTTACGGCAAGACGGTTATCGTGGAAAAGGTAAGGGCCAATGATGCCTACTCGTGATATGGCGCACCACACAGTGACGCGGTCCGAATGCAGAGGTCTCTGGTGAAGTTCTCTGGGGTTTATTTCACTCCAGTACCGCATATTTTGTTTGTTTACACACAGCGAATCGTAATCGAAAAGCACGCTGCATTGCAATGACCGAGTACGCATTTGAAAATACGCTGCAACACAAAATGACCTCTCCTCATGTGTCCAATGCATGATGGCAACTGAAAGGCAGACGAATACAAATCTCCCGTCAGCCGCTATAAGCCACGCATACTCTCCACTCTCTTTGACCAGCAATGGCGCCACAGCCTGCAGTGCAAAAAAGCAAATTACCACTCTCCACCCTATACTTCTTTTTTCCTCCTAACTATAATTTTATAAATAATTTTAGTGCATTTTTATGTACAATTGGCAAAACTTCATATCCCTACAAAATTGTATACCTCTACGTCAAAAACTCTCAATTCTAGTGACAAAATTGGAATTTCATACCTAAAAATGTTTTGCCTTCCTGCACTGAACGGAAGAGCATCGTCACAGGGAGGAAAATGTTCATCACCCCAACAACTTTTGTCATCGAAAGTGAGCTAACGTACAGTTTCAGTCCCGCTATGAAAATGTGTTCATCAACTGCAAATTCTTCGTTACTGTGGTGAAAGTATGGTTGTTGCTGTAGTGAATTTGCTTCATTATTGCAACGAAATTATTTAGTTGCTGCAATGAATTCGTTTCACTGTTGCAATGAATTTGTTTCACTGTTGCAATGAATGTTTTGAAGTGTGTTTGGAATTATTTATTGTCTATTGTACATAAATACACTGGTAGTATTACATTGCAGGTGTTTTGGTAACAATTTTTTAAACTTTTGTTTCGAAAATAGTCTCAATTTACTAAATAGATTATATTCATTCCATGTTGAAACATTCGTCTGGAGAAGATTGTGGTAGTCTAGGAGTTGAGTGTTATTGTCGCCGTCGTATTCAGGTCCTTTCTTATTAAGATATGTACATATCTATATCTGTACTTACCTTGAACATAAGCACTACTCCCTTATGCTCCACTCCTTCAACATAGAACCATATCATTGTGTTCTCAAACCATGCAATTGTCCAAATCTCTCCGTCATTAAGCCAGTGATCGCTTTGTAAATATTTTCTTCAACTGCTCTTTTATATATATTTTAACCAAATTTGTTAAAATTTCGAGTGGATTCATTGGATTGTACGTTGAATTGTTAATTTTTATGTTCGTGTTACTTGAAACACATTGTTTCTTTGACTTCTTCGTTTTCAATCACTTCGACTGCGCGCACAAATGTAGTACGTATGACTTTCGTTTTTTTCTGAGTATAAACACCAAAACAACGAAACTGGCGCGACCGAATTAAGGTTAAAACAGAAAAACACGAACATTTACTTATGTACAAACAAATGTTCAGTTCATTTTTCAGGGCAGGGATGAGATTTGTAGTGGATAAAGCCTTTTTTACCTCCATTCGAGTTCTATAAGCCCCCAACTACTTTTGGTCTAAAATGAGTACTTTAGGATTAGACTCACCAAAGTTTATGTAAGAGGTTTTTAAATACAGCACAGGTCTAAATAATATGGCGCTTACATGCACTCGATCTTGCTGATCGACTCGATAATCAACAAATCACATTATTATCATTTGATTTCGCATACATTTTCTGTACCCAAGATCGAGCACGTTTACCTCGAAAGGTTATTATCATGTCACAAATCATTTCAACCGCAGAGTTGTATACATACGCACATTCAGTATTAGACTGTATGAACATGAACCGGAAATGGGAATGCAAAGGAAACGTACTTCACTGAACATGTACATTAATGACAACACATACAACATGCTTGATTTAAGAGGTAGCGGTATATGTAAAGCAGTTATTATTTTCTTTCTTTATTTTCTAAATACTTACCAGAGAATAGCAATAAGTACTCGTTGCAAAAGTATACCCAAGTACGTACACAGAATTTTCATACTTGTGTGTACCCAAATTTTTCACACGCAGAATACATACCACCACATATTTGCTTTGTACAATTTATGTGTGTACTCTATACTTATAAGGAACATTTTCTCTACACATCCACTCCTATTCGCTCTCTTCGCCAGAATCCATCTAAAGAAGATTGTACACACATGTCCTGAAGTATTTTTTCATAATTTGTATACAGAGTCGTGTTATAAGTATGGGTACACACAAGTACTTATAAGTATACAGCAAGTGCTGTGGAAACGGAAAAATGTAGTTGATTTAGTGAGAAACTGAGAAATGTTGAATGGCTTGAATGGTCCTTAATACCAAACCCATCGAAAATAATAATTTTTTAATTCAATTTTATTTTGTTTGAGGACCAGAACGAGATTAATTTTTGTTGTCGATTTTTTAATAAGGCCACTAAACTACGTCAAAACAATGCATTGCCAGGTCTTGTTGCATAAACCCCAATATTCAAATGTTAATTAAAAACCAGTGCGCTAATTTTCAATATTTTCTAGTTCTATTATTCACTTTTCCACACTTTGTAAATGTATATACATACATACATACATACATATTTCCACATAATTTCACCGTACAACAGCGTTCCTTTACACAGCAACCAATTTTTTACTCATACCCAGTGGGTATTAAGTACCTAACAGACACAAGTGTTTTTGTATACTTCTGTATAACCTAACACACATAAGTGATTTTGTATACTTCTGTATAACCTAACACACACAAGTGTTTTCGTTTACTTTCGTTTAACAAGCGCCCAACAACAACCCTAACTCGCAATTGTACTTATGTACTACCCATCGAATGTTAGCACTTGTAGCTACTTAAGTTATCGTTGGCATAAATATGTAGAGTATTGTATGCGTTTCGTCTATTACTTGTATGTATTTGTATTTGTTTTGCGAATAATACTTCTAAGTGTATTCTAAATGGTACTTATCGACATTCTCTGATACTTACACAGTTTCGAGAAATTCTAAATAAACTCCGCATAAAAATGTCGTTAATTATATAAAAATTTATTTCTCCAAATAAAGAAATAAGAAAACTGACTAACTGACAGAATTATAAGATACTTATACATACAAATCCTCCTGCCATCACCTGACATAATGCCATCATGAAACACAAAATGGCAAAACTAAATCGAGTAAAAATGCATCTAAACACCTTTTTTTGCCGTAGAATGATAATCACAACATTATCATGATAAAAGAGTGCATGTAATCGCGCTATAAGTAAGATAGAAACAGTAGGAATTGCAGGCATTTTGTTATTATATCAGGGGCCGACCTTGTCCAACTCAGCTGATCGAAATTGTCAATATTTATTTATTTCAGGTTATAGCAGGAGGCATTGTTGTAATTGTCAGCAATTACCACAAGAACAATAAAAAATGAAATCAGTACTAGAAAAATTTTGGAAATTGCTATAAACAACATTTGACAAGATCGGACCACAATGACAAGAAACAATTTAAATCAGATGTTGTAACACTTCCGCCGGTAATAGATACATCTTGAGACAACAAATCAACGCATTTTGTAATTTTGCCGGGTAATGAACGAAATGCTTGAACTGTATAGCATGTATTTCCTTTGTTCTTTCCAGAGAGTAAAATTCATACCTAGAACATCGACTTCTCTCAATAAACTAACGAAGTTTGGTGTGGTTGCATATTGTTGCATACGTTGCATGTTGAAAGGAATTGCTTTACTACTACCAGGTTCAAAACATCAACAAGAAACCAACAACGGCATATCGTTTTGTGTGTTAACATTTTGCTGTTAAATAGGTTTAAATTTCATAGTTCTCAGCCAAAATGACATGACAAATTTAAGTCAACAATTCTTGTAACTCCACCTTGTGTTTTAGGTCAATTTAGGTCAAATATCTCTCTATCGCACCGACCTCACCATGAAGAGTATGAAATGAAACACCAGAAGAGAAAGACAATGTCTCTAGGTGTCATTACTCTATGGTTCTTACCGATGTCATTCTATACTTTTTCCTTTGACATTACATTACACGCAAAAGAAGCTAACGGCTTAGTTTAATTTTCTTATGATTTTAAATAAAAGATCATAACTACCAGCGACAGGGTGTAGAAGAGGTGCAGCGCATTAATAACAAATTATTGTTATTTGTTGTCTTTATCTGCAATGGACCGGTAACTTTAAGTTATATATTTTAAATATTACAATGATTCTGTTTTTTACACTATTTAAAGAACAGACGGTTGGTAGAACTTCCTGGAAAGTCGACGGTAGTTCAAACAAACCAGTCCGAAGCAAACATTGACCGTAATGAATGTACCAAGAACAGCACTCCATCGGGATCAGTTTCGCAACTCAGTTTAGTTCTTAGTACAAAATTTGCATTAATTTCTTCAGTTAATCAGCATCAGCGTCAGGATCTTATTCGTTGGTATCAATAGAAGGTAAGACACGAAAAAACACTTTCAAAAATTCGAAGCAAGGAAAGAAGTGCACAGTCAGTAATATTGCAATCGGAGGAAGCAGACCACATTTACAAAGGTACAACAAACCTGCAATGCACAAAAAAGCATTTGAGGCGGCAAAAACACAATAAAAATTACTGATTCCATTGAATCAGATTAAAATTCATCAAAACTAGCCATATCAGACGAAGATAAAAGACTAGAATTGAGATTATGCTTATTTATTGCTGAGCATAACTTACCACTTTCGGTACTTAATCATTTAACAGCTGGTAAAAAATGATGCTACTGATTCAAAAATCGTTAAGATGCCTATTAATAGAATAAATGCACAAAAAATAATCAGGAGCATCACTGTTCCACAAAACGCAGTCCTCATATCGACAGGAACAAAACAATCCTATTTCTCTTTAGTTGTCGATGAAAGTACAGACACAACTATGTCCAAGAACCTCGTAATAATTATCAGTACATTTGATACCCAGTGTCGTGACAGGTTTCTTGCGTTGGCTCCGGTAAGTGATTGCTCGGCTCAACGTATTTTTGATACGACTATTCAAACCTTGGATGTACCTCTGTCAAATATTTATATGTGAAAATATTTTTTTTCTTTCTTTCTCAAAACTAACTGTAATTTAATGTCGACCATTTACAATTTTTTACACAACAACGTCTTTATCGCAATACAGTTTCGAATTTCTTCAAAGACCCCGAAAACTATGGTTGTATAGCGCAGTGGACGCATCCCAACTGTAGACCAGAGGACTAAGCGGCGCATTCGCCATTTAGCAGCTAATGAGAATATGAGTTGTAGGGAAATAAAGGTGGAATTGGGTCTAAATGTATCGAGACAGCGTGTCCAGCAACTGCTAAAGGACCATATAGGTCTTCGGTACCAAAGCAAGATGGTCAAACCACGCTTAACCCAGCGCCATAAAATTTGGGGTATTGCTTTTGCAGAAAAGTACAAGTTTTGGGAGGACGAATTTGAAACCGTTGTATTTAGTGATGAGAAAACGTTTAATTTGGACGGACCTGATGGTCAACATAAATATTGGAGAGTTTTACGACTTCCTCGCAAACGTGCTACAAGCGAAACCACGGTGGTGGATCTCTTATGATATGGGATGCATTTGAAACACGAGGGATGTCGGAAATATGGTTTGTCCCAACTAAACTGAATGCAGAAGCATACGTTGATCTGTTGGACAGCAATTTAATTGACTTTTCTGGCGAATTATATGGAGATAACGGGATTTTTCAACAAGACAACGCCCCGGTCCACATTGCTCGGCTCACACGGGATTTGTTTAAGTCCCGAAATATTCCATTACTAGAGTGGCCAGCCATAATTTCCGACCTCAACCCAATTGAAGACCTCTGGGGGATACATTCCGCCAAGGTGTTTTTAAAGTCAAAGCAGTCTACGACGATTAAAACACTAAAACTAGCAATATTGACGGAGTGAGAGAAAATTGACATGCCAATTTTAAGCAACTTAGTGAGTTCTATGCCACGCAGGCTACAACAAGTTCTTATACACAAGGGCAACTCAATATCATATTAATTACATATTTTAATTGAATAACAATAAGAATTAAATTTCATTTTCATTTTTGCATATATATATATGTTCTATGAAGAAATTATCAAACACTTTTATTGTTCTAAAAAAGAAATGAAAAGATATGTTTCCTTATAATTTTAAAGAACACATAAATATAAAGTAAAACGAATTGATTTTGGTAACGAAATCTTGAATTATTTAATTAAATTTTCACTTGAAACTAATAATATAATTGCTTTAATTTCAAAACTATTTCCTGATAAGGAACTAGACTTGGCAGGTTTTTAAGAAACAAATTAGAAATGATTTTTAATATTTTTAGAATGGCTAAAGGTAATATAAAAATATAATAAAAACAAAATGTTGAAATCGAGTAGTGATAGATACCTGCTCTGTACTTTTCCAGCCAAGAGATTTAATTAAATCCAAGAATTACTATTGTCACAGTTTTAAAATTAGCTATTACTTAACAAAAAAATCTGCCAAATGAAAATAACTATTAATTTAATATACTATTAATTAAATTAATATGCTATTTAATATGCTATTTAGGTATAAGTACAAGCATTGCCTTTTTTTACGGGGAAATGAAGAAAATCCTCTAATATTTTAGTTTTTTTGGATCAAAAATCCTTGGTTTTTTGTTATTTTATGTGTAATAAGACTGAAGTATATGCTTGCCTGAGGTTAACTAAAGCTCTCACTGCATTTTCTCCGGAAGATTAAAAACCCGTACGCAGACTAAACACATATTTTTCTTTCAATGTCGTCAAAAAAGTACTTTCGGAAGAGTAAAAAAAGTCCGCCCGAAAATTATCAAATATCATCACTGTCTCGGAGTGGTTTTCCTTTGCTGTCGTGTTGCTCCTTGCATTCTGTGAATTTATCTATTTGATTTATAAATTCTCACGTTACATAAACGATCACAGCAAACACATAAATTCACAAAATTTAGTTTTCACAATAAAATATTATTACTAAGTATAACTAATTAGTCTGTTTTAACAAATTTATTTAAATTATTCCGACGGAGAAATATATCTACCACTTTCGGTTGTTTGCAAAGGAACTGATTTCAGATGTGTACGTGACCCACCACCCACGGTCACCATTTTCGCTTTCTAGTCTTTATTTTACTCTCGCTCATTTTTTCGACTGCTTCTCTCTCTATCCCTTCATACAAATTAGTTTCGTTACCATAACGAAGTTGTTTCGTCAACTGAAAATATTGACAAACCTCCAGAATAAATAAATAATAAATATAAACTATAAAAGGTAAGAGATAAACCAAATATTAGTAGTCTAACTCTCATGCTTTTACTTTTTTTAATTTATAACCCATTTTCTACAAAATTCAAGTTAAATAAAATTGTTGCGGGAACGAAATGTAAGTTGGTGCAGCAACGAAATGAAAAATTGTCAAAGAAGTCAAGTATGAAATTTTTCGTTGCAGCGACTACCAAATTGTCAGATATACGAGACTTTTCATTGTAGCTACCGAAAAACATTAACGAAAATACACTCAGCGAAATAATTATAAAGGCAATATATTTTTTCTTGCATTTTAATGCATTTATGAGTTATTAGGTATATTATGTCATAGAATTTAACCATTCGATCTCTAGTAGTAAATAGGAATTTAAACAGAAGTAAATTTTCTTTGGTTGTTATTTTATTGTTCTAAAATTAACGTCGGTCAAATTAAAAAAATCAATTTATTTATATAATACCTGGTGGAAAGTAGCTAAGTTAAGAAGGAAGGGGAAAATTTCAAGATTATCATGATGATTGAAAAGATCTAGCTGTGTCATTGACAATTTTATAATATAGGATGGTCAATTTGGAAACACAAAACGACCAGGAAGGACACCGCTGATCAGTGAAAGCGCTCAAAGAGAGATCAAAAGGATTGCTGTTAAAGAAAACTTCGGCGATAGGGAAATTATTGCTGAATTGAGCTTTGGAGCAGGGTTGGGTCGTGTTCAACAAATAATGAAACGCGACTTGAAACTGTCATATGGGAAAAAGTATGCTAAACTTGTTCTTAAACTAAGACATGAATTAGCCAGATTTAAATTCGCTGAAATTTACAGATTTTTGGCTGAGGATTGACATCTGCCGATGGAAAAAATTAAATTTGGATGGACCTGATGGATCGAATAAATATTAGCGCTCCAGAGATTTTTCCAAAATTATTCGTCAGCGGCGAAATTTTGGCGGTGCGTCCCTTACGGTTTGGGCCGGTATGAGTTATAGAGGAACCACTCCAATATGTCTCATTTTCACAAAAATGGACTCCGTGTATTATATTCGACTATTTGATGTCGTCTTAGTTAGTTCTGGAGAGGAAATGTGTGTCCCAGAATTTATCATCCAGCAGGACAACGCAGCATTACATCGGTCTAAGAAAACTCTAAAATTCCTGGAGTCCAGAAATAATCTCAACTCTTGACTGGCCTGCACTTAGGTTTGATCTTTATGCCATCGAGAACCTCTGGTCTATTTTACCTTCTCAAGTTGACCACCTTGTCGACAGTTGAAGAATGTCTAGGATAGAAGAGTATCAATTCAAGAAAATGGGAGATAACTGATCCTGGGGATATTCCTTCGTTGATAAACTCAATGCCAAGACACTTAGTAGAAGTTATCAGCGTTAATGGAGATCATACTTCTTACGAAACTTGTTAAAATATTTAAATAAACCTTTTGCCTTTATAAATATTTCGCACTAGTAATTAGTTTATTTTTGTTTATTCGCCTTGAAGAAGTTATACTCAAAGTATTTTTGGTGAAAAGTATTTTATATTGAAAGGCATAATACAATATAAAATGACAACTTGAAAATTCATCTCAAAATTTGGAAAAAACAAAAAATGGTGTTGCCTTTATATTTATTTCGCTGGGCGTATTTCATCCATACGACGAAGCGTTTTCCTTTCAGTGTGTAAAGTATATGGTGTCGTAGTATAGGTGTCGATATGAAACGTTTAATAAGCAATATTTTCACACAAAAATTGTCTAATAAATCTGTCACAGGTGTTATGAATATGCCCCATTGCCAGTAGTCAGTAAAAGATGACAATTTATTTGTTTTTTCTTTATTTAAGCTCAGGACCCTTCTACATCTCTATTAATATTTCCATTATATTTATATTGAAAACGCTTTTAAACGATTTCCTTTTACAAGAATAGATTATATTTTTATAAAATTAAAAGTAATAAAATTATTCGAATATTGAGAAAACATACTTGGTATAAAAGAGTTCGTTAAATCTAGTTTTAATAAAAAATAAAAAACCCTTTGTGTTATAACACAAAGATTCACACATGTACTCAAAAATATTGAATGTCATTGTCAGTGTTTCTAATTGCAAAAATAACACCCAATTGTCCAAAACATAAAACACAAACATCTCATTAACTAAATTCATAAACAAAATTAGGTAACAAATTAGCACACCCTAATGTGCATGCAGCTAGTTACAGGTATGGTAATAATTATATGGTACAGGGTCAAAGTATACTAAACCACCTGTTTACGAATTATATGATTTAAAGATTTACCGCTATTTTTTATTGATAGTTTTAATATCGCTGTTTTCATATGAAGTAGTTGTATGGTAAAGTGTTACAATTTAAAATCACAAATTTAAAGCAAGCTCGTAATAATAGATTTCATTTGTAATCCACAAAAACATTTATTATATTATAAGATTTACATTTACAAATTTAATTTGAAATTAAGACTTATATTGACTATTATACAACCTCATGAGGTCAGATGTCATATATTAATTAAACTAATTTTAAAATATTTCTCCAACTGATTCCATCCTTCGCCTTTTCACGCCAGTTGGTAACACCAAGGATTCGGAGGGGATTCTTCGGCCTGGTCTTTCCGTCGGAGTCTTGGTCGTCCTCTCTTGCTGCTTCCATCGCGTACGTTATCGAAACCCTTTCGCGCTGGCTCATCTTCATCCATTTTTGTATCCTCATTAACAGAAAGACCCAGACCCAATACTGCAGTACCCTCTCGCAAATTTCGCCGGATGATGTCTATGTCGTCAGCATATGCCAGCAACGTCTGGCTTTTCATGTTGATGGTCTTGTTCATATTTACTGCAGCTTTTCTCAATATTATCTCCATTAATATGCTGAAGAGATTGCACGAACGTGTGTCGCCTTGTCTCAATCCTCGCTTGGTACTCACTACTGATTTGGTGTTGGTCAGCGTCATTTGACAGAGGCGGATCAGTTTTGCCGGAATCGCAAGGTCAGACAAAGCTTCGTACAATTTTCCGTGTATGGGGCTATCGAAAGCAGCTTTGTAATCGGCAAAAAGATGGTATGTTTCGATTTACTTTTCGTGGGTCTTTTCCAGTATTTGGCGTAGCGTGAATAGTTGGTCAGTCGTGGACTTGACTGGTTTAGCTGCAAATAAAACCTTGTAAAATACAATGACTCTTGAAAATCACTATTACCTTGAAGAGCGAGTCACTTATCCTATCGCGAGTCTGGACTTTCAATAAGACAAATTTACCTTAGAGTTAAAAGATCGACGACAAAAATTCAGAATTATTCAGCTGATCCAACGCTATATGGATCTATTACAAGATCTGGAAGACAAACAAGTGTATCATAACGTGATAAAGAATCAATAAAATGCCTTGCAGTAACAAGTAGCTTCTGCCATCAGCCAATAAAATCAGAATTAAATTAACGGCCAGACGAGTCAAACTAATTTTAAATGAAGATTTAAATATTGAAAAATAAAAAAACAATCCAAAACGTAAGCTTACTGTAAGATACAAGAAACCAAGATTAGCATTTGCCGAAAAATATATATTTTAGGAGGAAATACGATATTTTTAGTGACGAAAAAACTTGAACCCAAATGGCGCTGACGGTATTCAAAGTTTTTGGCGAGCTAAAGGCCAAGAATAGCAAAATAGAAGGGGTTTTTTAGTTGATGACTTACATTACTTTCTGTACAGAGAATACTCTCCGATTTACTTTATAACACATACAATCATCAATGCTGATAACTGTGTGGAAATATTAGACAATGTTTTGAACAATTTTGCTGAATCAAACTATGGTAATAATAGTGTATTTCAGCAAGATGATGCACCCATACACTCGGTGAGAATAACAAAACAATTTTTTTTTGAAGAAATAAATATTGAAATTCTGCGGAAAGCTCTTGGAGAATCCTATCAAATTATGTTTACAAATATGGTAGCACAATTAAGAACTTATAGATGTCATTATCGAGGAGTGGGCCAAAAGTGACACAATTAATTTCATAAATTAATTAATTCATGCCTATTCGCATTAATGCCATACACAACATTAATTTAGGAAAGAAATTACAGATGTATTTTAGTTTACTATTATATTTAAAGTCCATTGTTGTGTATCATATTAATGTTTCACATCGAATTTTTTTGTTTTTGATTAATAAAACAGTGCAACAGATAAAATGCAAACTCCTTCTCGTGTGAAAGCTGCTGTTCGGATTTTATGGCTACATGTATATTTAGACTTGTACTTAATTTTTCCTTAGGACATGCAATTTTTATAGTGTCTATATCTCGGAAACCAATTAAAATTTGTTTTTCTGTCTTCGGTACAATTGTAGATATAGACTAGGAGAAAACAAGTGTAAAAGGGACTAATCCCAAAAAACTGCTTCTAGTGCCTCAAAATTGCAAAATTATCGAACAACTATAATTTTTCCAGCTTTTTCATAATTTTCCACCCATATTTTCGACAAGAATTGCGATTTTTGATTGGGTTGCATAATAATAAGTAATTAATATTTTTAATTGAATTCAATCAATTTTAAAAACTTGGAAGTATGTACAAAATTTTTGCATACATATACCGTTGACTATCAAAATTCGTTCCCTTACTGCAATGAGATCAAAAGTTTAGTGAATAATTTGGGAATGGAATATAACGCTGGCAACTTACGATTATTCATTGACGGCTCAGTTTCAAATTTGAAGGTTGTGCTGTTACACAAAACAAAGAAAAAGCCGTCAATTCCACTAGCATTGGACATAAATATGAAGGAATCTTATGAAATATTGGACAATATATTCAAAAACATTAAATATAATGAACATAAATGGAAGATTTGCTGTGACCTGAAAGTTGATGTTCTTTCAAAAGGCGGTTTTCCGAAATTCTTTTATTTTGATTGGGATTCGCGAAGCAAAGTCGACGACTATCAGTGTAACGACTGGAGAAAAAAACTCGCGAAAACGAAAACGATTAAATTTGGTTAATGAACCTTTAATAACGAATATCGGTGATATATTGCTGCCGCCACTTCATATAAAATTGGGAATTGCTAAGAAATTAATTGAAGTGGTCGTCAAAGATAAAGAGGAAGTTTTGAAAAACATTTTTCCAAAACTCAGCAATGACAAATTAAGAGAGCTATTGTTGTATATTTAAACATTTTCATATCTATGTTTGTTCACTTCGCCCTACACGCATTGTTACTATTTTTTCGCAGATGCCTTTTAACCATCAACAGGTGTTCTGAATGCGCCGGATATAAAAAAATTAATGCAAAGCGAAAGATTCACGTACAGCCAGACGAAGCAAAGAAATTGGTGAATACAATGCCCAATTAGTTTCATAATATCAATGCATCTATGATGACACTGAAATGACATTTTCTGCATCACCACGGTGATGAGTTCTTACACCTATTGACCAGCGAATCGGACGAACAAGGAGAGCGATTCCATCAGGTCACCATGCCAATGGAAAAAGGATACACAAGAAAAAAGCTGGATGCATTGCTTGCCGAAGTTTGTTGGTGGAGTCATATGGAATGCCAATATGAAGATGAAGATGCAGGCAACGAAATCGCGGAGGACGATAGATTTAAGGGCACGCCGAAAGAGGTATGCCACTGAATGTGCTATCAAGCTCAGATTATGATGATGATTCAGATCATGGACCTGAACCACCAACGAAAACACTAAGAGCATCAACTTTACTGGCTTCACCGAAAGCATCAACTTCAATGGATATTGATTAATTTATGTTTTTGCCATTTGCTACATTTCTCGAATTTTCGGTGCAAAATAATAACGGGTCCGCCAAATAACTTTTTTTTTGAAAATGCTATAAAAAAAACTACTGAATATTTTCTCAAATTTCTTTTTTTATTTGAAAGTACAATCCTTCCGGTTAATAATGGAAAATAATTGCATTCAAATGGCTGCCTCGGCTGGCCATGCAGTAGCCTACACGATCGGTCTAATTTTTAAGCACATTATCGATTGTGTGCAGCTGTATTTCACCAATGGCTTCACGAATATTGTCCTTTAAAGCGTCAATTGTCTCTGGCTTGTCGGCGTAACACTTATCTTTGAGGGCACCCCACAAATAATAGTCCAACGGTGTCAAATCGCAGCTCCGAGGTGGCCAAACGACATCAGCTCTGCGGCTGATAATGCGATCTTCAAAAACAGGGCGCAAAACATCGAGTGTAGTTTCGGCTGTGTGGCACGTAGTGCCGTCCTGTTGAAACCAAATGTTGCCAATATCCTCCTCTTCAATTTTTGTGAACAAAAATTCGTTCAACATGGCCCGATAACGATCGCCATTGACTGTAACGGCCACTCCTTGCTCATTTTCGAAGAAAAATGGCCCAATTATGCCTTTACGCAAAATTCGTCTCAATGATGTCTCCGAAATGTTCAATTGTTGAGAACGACGGTGAATTGATGTTGATGGCGCTTCACGCACACTTTCTGCCACAGCAGCAATATTCTCGGGTGTACGCACTATTTTTGGCTTTTCACGCTTTGGTTTATCGATGGGAATGCCAGTTTCTTTCACTTTTTTCACAAGATAACGAACATACGGAGCTGACGGTGCTTCTCTTCCGTACGCAATTTTCGCTCACATTCTGCAACATTACCATTATTTTCAAAGTATGTAATGTCGCAATATTACCCAGCGTTGTTCAAGCATATACACAACCATATTCGTTCAGCGGAAGGATAAAACTAATTATCTGTCAAATCAGACATGAGCTAAGTGTTACCATTCACGAAATAAGCACTAGTTGAAAAAAAACGTTAGATGGCGGAGTCTTTACAACTGGAAAATGAATATTTTTTTTATTTTGATAGAAATAAAGTTTAAAAAAAGAGATCTTTGTTTTACGAGATATGAGTTAAAAATTTTAGTTTTCGTGTTAGTTTACGCTTTCGCCAAAATATACATGAGGCCATAAAATCCGAACAGCAGCTACTTCGAGAAATTTGCATTTTATATAACAAATGAATTTAACACATTTGTCTATATACAATTGATGGTCAACCGATGGTATCTATTCAGGCACAGTAGTTAGGCATATGATGATAAACTTGTTACGGAGTTCGAAACTAGTCATGCAGCTGAGTGTGCTTAACTGAATTTTCTATTAATGCAACAAAACCCAACCTGAACTTGCAAGCTTGTAGTATGAATTTCTCATTAATTTTATTTTTTTCATTAATTTTAAATTTTAAAAGTTATTTTGTTTCACAAAAAATTTACTCTTTAAAGAAACCGTACAGCCAAAGTCACGATGTCCAACGTTAACGTTCGCTTTCGTTCTATGCGACAAACAGCTGATTTGGGAGCCACTAACAAGCGAACGAGAACATATACAATTCAGTACAAAATCGAACCCCACTTACACCCTCTCCTACAAAATCCAAGACAACGAAGACTGTCACTCACTTTCGTTTAAAAAAGCGAGTCATGGTTTTACGAGTGTTTGTGTGGTTGTTGTTCACAGCAATAACATAAAGTTGACGTTCGCCATTTAATTTCGGAGCGAGAGACAAAAGTACGAGGAACCAGTATCTTCAGGTGCCGCAAAGTCGGCGTTTTTCTATTTTAATATAATAATATTTTTCTAGAATAATATTTTAATAACAAATTTTTTATAATGAAATTATTTTCTGTCTATTGTGTTCTTCCATTGAATTCTCTATAAATTGTTTTTGTTTCAAGCTTTAATTTGTTTTCCAGCAATGCGACAACCAAAAGACAAGTGACTGGTTTTGACATTTGCGTTCGCCTAGCCGCCAGCGAAAATAGTTAGTGGAGTCCGATTTTGCAAACACAGAACCACACAATAACATTTAAAGCCTGGGATAATAACGAAAGTGAGTGACTGGCTTTCGTTTGCTTAGGTTTTCTTTCGAAATCGTTACTTTGGCTGGTAGTTTTTAAGAAAAGGGCATTTTATGTAAGAAAATTTACTTTTTTAAGAAAATGTACTTTGTTTAAGAATATGAATAGGTATATTTTTTTTTGAGAAAATTTACTTCTTTTACGAAAAAGCACTTATTAAAGAAAATTTTATTTGTTTAAACTTCTTTCACTTTAGCTTTTCTAAATTTAGTTTTTATTGGGTTCAAAACTACAATATAAGTATATACTAAATATTGGTTACAGGCTCCATCTAGAGAACTTCCCATTAAATAAGAAATTGTTTATTTGTTTTTCATTTAGCCCCCATCCCGCAACTTGAGATAGTAACTTCGTTCCAAAAATATGAACTCGCATATCCCAAAGAAAGGTCGTCTTACTTTTTGCCGTTCCAAAATGACGGGGATTAGAAGTGGTATCGAGTGATTTGTTTGGAAGAAATAAAATGTAATTTAGAGGGTCCATATGGTTATAATTATTACTTCCATGACCTACGAAAGGAAGATCACTTACTGAGGCGTTTACATAACCGGGCAGTTGGTGTTATGGTATGGGTAGCCATTTCGTAATATGGAACCATAGCCCTATTGTTTGTGTCGTCAATAATGAATGCGATACCGTATATAGCAGTACTAGAAAAGGATTTTCCAGATGTGAATGCAATTTTTGGAGACTTGGAGTAGAAATTTCAACAAGATATCACCCAATAAATAAACTTGAGTTTTGAATCTTATTTTCTCTTATTTTTTTTACGATTATTTGTAATTTAATGTAGATTTTTGTAAAATATCCACCAATGCATTAGTATTATTATTTTAGAATAATGCAAGCTGAAGAAACATACTGAAGAGGGGGTACTATTCAACTGTGTGGCAGTGTAAATCATCTTTATTGAATGAATGTGGCCTAAATGGGCCCTGAGAGCTGTGGAAAAGTTGCAGCAACTTCAAGTTGAAATCAACTTATCCATGGTGTAAGGTGAAGTTGGCGGTTTGAACAAACTAGTTGATGTAAAATAAATAAAAATAAATAAATAAATGGTTTCCCATTACATCCCGTGAAGGAATCGGGGAGAGCTTCTCACAACCAGTGAGCTGTGAGCTTTCTAGTTTTATACTTACTGATTGGGACCTACAGTTTTACACTGGTTCCGAACGGTATTTTTGAGAAGCATTTTCATGGCTAAATACTCGATAATGTCGCCGTCACTATCCGAGGTGACCGCCGTCGAAAGAAATTTTAAGGTGGTCAGAGCAGGGATCGAACCCAGGATCTCAAGTACAAGAGGCGCGCACACTACCCATTGCACCACCGACGGCCACGATAAATAAAAGCGTCTGAAATTGCAACAACTTTCACATGAGGCAACATTATCGGCAATATGTAAATAAATGAACCAAAAAATAAATAAATTAAATATTATTGGAAAAATATAAACTAAATAAATATGATTTATAGTGTCATTTATAACTATTTAAAGAAAATATAAAAGTGTTTTTTCTTAAAATAGGTGACATTTTCGCAGTGCGCTCACCACCTTTCATTTCGACATCTGATAAGAAAATGAAGTTGCCTCAACTAGTCTGAGAGGGTAAGGGCAAAATCGAAGTTGATGTGGAATAATAGAAGATGATGTCAACTTGAAGTCGAGCAACTTATTCACAGGTCTAAGGGCCCCTTAACATCAATTTATTTCCATTATTGGTGAATGGCCATTTTGGTTTAGTAGATATAATGTGCACTAATCAATATGTGCATACTGACATTGTCAACAAAGCAAGAATAACGTCGACAGTTTGCTTTTAATTCGTGAGACAAAATGTGTTATTCGATAGACTTGTTCATTATCTCAGCTACGTATTAATCAATGGAGTAGGGAGCAGTGGAGTACTGACACGTATGTACCTTCACAGCCATACTATTGGATAGTTTGCAATCAGGGCTAGCAGACTGTACTTTAGGGGGCCCTTAATAACAACCGAACGTCTCAGTGAGTGACAGGCCTTCATTAAAACTCCCTACACTTGTGGGAATCACTTGGATAAGTAAAATACCATCAACAGTACAAACATACAGAAGACAGACGCCTAGGCGTAGATATGCCGAAACCATTCCGATACCAATTATACATTGTCCATGAATATGGACACTACGGAAGTGCGTCCTGTTGTTATGTCCAGCTTTGTTAGTTCCTTGGGGTGTACAGGAAGCATATCTGCGCCAAATGTAGTAACGACATCTGGCAATCCCGATTTGTGACATAAACATGTCATTGAGCCAGTCGTGGGTGGAAAGCTATATTTGTCACCTTCCAAAAATAAATTTAACGATCGTCGTCAAGTTCTTAGGATTAGGAAGAGTAGTAGTAGGGATGTCGACTAAGAGACTTCATTGGTGATAAGAGAGAGATTCTCTGAAAAGGGCAGGAAACGATATTTGAGCAAATGAAGAAATAGTGTCGCTCATCCGATGACCACCCACAGCCTAAGGGAGCTGAGGTGATAAGTTGGAAGTCTATGTCCTTTATTGAGGTTGTAAACGGCAACAGTAATGTCAATCCGAACGAATATGATGCGTCCTCCATTCGGATATCACGCCAGGTTCCAAAGCCGAGCTAAAGTAGTGGGGTTTGGAGATTAGCATACTCCTACCAAGCAGCTTTTAAAAAAGTGAGCACAGAGTGCATAGCGGCGTTCCAACCGAGATAATTTGATTCCTGGCATAGAAATAGATGATAGAGGCGAGTTGGATCTTACTTTCATTAAACTGAACTCAATTCACATAACGACACACATAAACTAAATGCATGTCAGGGTTAAGTTAGGGTTAAGTCCATCATCTGTATATTATCCTGTAACCCGGTAAGAGTAGGACAACTATAAAACGAATGAAATTTATTGCTGCCATCAGCAAAAGTAGATAGGGTGAAAATTAGGAAAAGAGACGTAGAGAGGACAGAGCTTTGTGGTACTCCTGCATTAATTGTTTGCTTATCCGATGAGATGCTGTCTATAACAACACTTATAGAATTATCCCTGACAAAGCTCACAATAAATGGAGAAAAGTTACTGACCAAGTCAAGAGCATTAATCTTTGATATGGGTGTGTGATGTCAGACTCTATCAAGCGTCTGGAAGTATTCAGAACCACTACATTACTGCAACTACTCTATGTAAGGACCGACTCCATTTCCCTGAGAGGAACGGCATCAGATTACCTATAGATTGGTATTCTCGATCACTAACTAGACCGTTGAGTTCAATATATTTCACCAGATGGTAGTTAATTATGCCCTCCATCGCCTTCGAGAGCAAGGAGCATTTTGCACTTGGTAGGTAGTTTCTGGGGATAGAAGCTTCACCTTATTTACCGATCAACTGAACATTGGCAACCTTGCAACCATACACGCAAGGAAAAAACGTTTATTGCTCGGTTGCCGCAACAATACTTTAATTGATTAGATTAGTATTCTCCCAATCAAACTCGTATATCGCAAATGTGTATCATGTTGTTGCAAATGAGTTCTCGTTTTCATCAAGCGCGTACAAAATTACATTTGCCGCAAATTTAAACAACTTTTGCGATAACCGAAATTTTTCTAATGAGAGCACACATTACGAAGAACTTAAATTTCTCTCATTCTGTCGACTGTATGCACAGTGTTGCCAGTTTAGCACTTTAAGTGCAATTCTAGCTTCTTTTTTTGGCTTCTGCACTTTTTTTTCTGGAAATATATGCTAAATGCTTTTTAGCACTTTTTTGGGAAACTGTTGCTAACAGCGAAAGTCACGATCTCGAAAGTAAACCTAAGCGAACGAAAGCCAGACACTCACTTTTGTTCTTATCACAGGCTTTAAATGTTATTGTGTGTTTGCAAAATCGGAAGCCACTAACTATTTTCGCTGTCATCTATGCGAACGAGAATGTCAAAACCAGTCACTTGTCTTTTGGTTGTCGCATAGCTGGAAATGAAATAAAAGGTTGAAACAAAAACAATTTAAATAGAATTCAATGGAAGAATCACAAAGGGCAGAAAATAATGTCATTATAATAAATTTATTTAAAATATATTTCCATTTCAGCACAAAAACGCCAACTTTGCGGCACCTCCAGATACTGGTTCTTCGTGCTCTTCTCTCTCGCTCCGAAATTAAATGGCGAACCACAACTTTATGTTATTGCTTTGAACAACAACCACACAAACACACGTAAAGCCATGTGAACGACAAGTCGAAAGATAGTGACTCGCATTTTGAAACGAAAGTGAGTGACAGACTTCGTTCGCTTGGATTTTGTGGGAGAGGGTGTAAGTGGGTTTCGATTTTGTACTGATTTGTATATGTTTTCGTTTGCTTGTTAGTGACTTCTAAATCAGCTGGTTGTCGCATAGAATGAAAGCGAACGTTATGGTGCGACATCGTAACTTTGGCTGTTAGTGTTTACTTTTCTTGCTTAATATTTAGCATTTTTTGTCCATAAATTGAATTTTTTTGTAATATGTGGCTGTTTTTCGGAATATATAACATATTGTTACGAATTTCCTTATTCGTTCTTTTTGCGTTGTTTTATTCCCAATAATAAAACAAGGTTTGTTTTAAATTACGATAATTACAACGGTTTCACTTCCTTTTATTTTACTTATATAGTACAACAGTTTACTTTATTTATAACACTTTAATAAGTCTTGTACTTTACTATAAATTCGCGTTGCTCACTTTACGGGGTTTAATCACAAACTGAACTCTCCACTCCAAAGACCTCCGCTATTTATACCAACTCATCATACTCAAATGAAGGTATATCTAGCGAATTCAAGAACCTTCTAGAATCTGGATGTTGTTGTTGTTGATTATCTTTGTAGAACAATCTCGAATGGTGGAGAGTTATCTTTACTGAGGTGAATTCATGCTACTGGTTTATCGAGCTGGTACGTTGTTACAATGCATAGTTTCAGGCGCAGCACTAACCGCCTGTTATTTACATACTGTTAGTAGAGTCATTAACAGTCAGCAAAAGCTTTTACTTATTCGTAACACTGCCCCCCACTTAAGCCTGTTCGTCCCGAGCAGGCTCAACCCTCCGTTTTCCATACAGAGCTAGTCTTTCCAAATGCACGACTTTCATTTTAGCTCTTGGACTTTGGCTTTTCTGTATTCTATAAACCACGTCATTTATTCGTTTGACAACCTTGTAAGGGCCTTCCCAGTGAGTCTGAAGTTTTGGAGATAAACCCTTCTTGCGCTGTGGGTTGAACAGTAAAACTAGCTGGCCTTCATGAAATCCTTCTGAATTTGCCGCTCGGTCGTATCTGGCTTTCATTTTGTTACTGACCATTTTTAATTTGTTGCGCACAAATTCATGGAGATCATTAAGATCCCCCGTATCATGGTAATTGGCATCACTGTTCGCAGGGTCAGACGCTGGTATGGTACCAAACTCCAAATCTCCAGGCAGCTTCAGCTCATTTCCGAAAATTACTTTAGCGGGTGTTCGCGAAGTGGAGTCATGGGTGGCCGTGCTATATGCCAAAAGGAACTTCGGTATGTGTTCATCCCAATCTCTTTGATCTGCGCTGACTACTTTTCTTAGGTATTCTTCAAGAGTTCGGTTGAATCTTTCAACCATTCCGTCAGACTGAGGATGCAATGGCGTTGTTCTTGTTTTCCGAATACCGTATGACTCACACATTTCTTTGAAGATGGTCGATTCAAAATTCCTACCCTGGTCCGAATGGAGCTCCGAGGGGACACCAAAACGGCATATCCAGTTATCCACAAACACTTTAATTATAGTCTTCGCTTCCTGATTTGGAACAGGGTATACTTCGGGCCATTTACTGAAGTAATCCATAACCACTAAGACGTACTGGTTTCCAGAGCTACTGACTGGAAATGGACCAGCCACATCCATAGCTATACGCTCAAAGGGTGCACCTGAGTTGTATTGCTGCATGTGGCCATGACTTCTTCGCGTTGGTCCCTTAGCTGTCATGCATTGGGTGCAATTTGCTATCCAATCGGCTACCGCTTGTTGACAGCCAATCCAGTAGAACCGTTGCTTTAGCTTTTCAATGGTCTTGGTTATTCCTAGATGTCCTCCACTCGGGCCATTATGGAATTCTGTCATTATCTCTTTTTCCTTGGAGGAAGGTACCACTATTAACTTTTTGACTATTTTACCATCCTCACTTTCCCATAACCGGTATAGGCAACCATCCAATAATTTTAGGCTATTCCACTGGGCCCAGTATGCTTTCATCAGGGGGCTCTCTGAGGCGATGTCATTGCGTGTTGGTCTTTCACCTTTTTCTTTTGCAGAAATGACTTTTGCCAGTATAGGGTCGCTTCGTTGTGCTGTTGACCAGTCTTCGTTGGATTCTAGTCGAAGCAGACGTACGTCAATGATGTTTTCTTTCACCTCTGCTTTTGAGCAGTGTTTGCATTCCAGTTTGCATGGACGACGTGACAGGGCATCAGCATTACCGTGGTTTCCTCCTTTTCTATGCTCAATGCTGAAGTCATAGCTCTGCAGTCTTTCAATCCAACGAGCAAGTTGGACTTCGGGGTTCTTAAATTGCAGTAGCCACCTTAGCGCCGCATGATCGGTTCTTAACTGAAAAGGCTGGCCGTACAGATACTTGTGGTAGTGTTTGACACACTCTATGACTGCCAGTAGCTCTCGTCTCGTAACACAGTAATTTTTCTCTGGCTTTGAGAGTATTCGGCTGTAGTACCCAATAACTTTTTCTTGGCCATTGATTTCCTGCGAGAGCACGCCACCTATTCCGTAACCACTCGCGTCAGTATCCAACACGAATTTCTCTCCACCAACAGGATATGCAAGCAAAGGAGCCGTGCATAAATATTGCTTCAGTTGGTGGAATGACTCTTCTTGTTTTTCGCTCCAACAGTACGGCCGATTTTTCATTGTCAGCTCGTGAAGACTTGCAGCCACTGTGGCGAAACCCGGCACAAACCGTCTGTAGTACGTACAGAGTCCTAGAAAACTGCGTAATTCATGGAGATTCTGCGGTCGTGGCCAATCCTTCACTGTCAGGATTTTGTCTTCATCGGTGGAAATGCCATCTGCTGTCACTCGATGTCCCAAGTATTTTACTTCTTTCTGGAACAGAGAACACTTCTTCGGGCTGAGTTTCAACCCAGCCGCGGTTATACGTTGAAGGACTTCTTTAAGATTCTTCAGGTGTTCATCGAATGTTTTCCCCATGACAATGATGTCGTCTAGGTACACTAAGCATGTTCGCCAATGAAGTCCTTTCAACACGCACTCCATTAATCGCTCGAAGGTGGCTGGAGCGTTACATAGTCCAAATGGCATTACTTTAAACTGCCAAAGTCCATCCCCTACGCTGAATGCAGTTTTCTCCTTGTCTTTCTCGCTGATTTCTACTTGCCAATAACCACTTTGCAAGTCCAGCGTGGAGAACCATTTTGTTCCTGACAACGTATCCAATGTGTCATCAATTCTTGGTAGTGGATAACTGTCCTTTTTGGTGACGTCGTTGAGCTTTCTATAATCCACACAAAATCGAGTACTTCCATCTTTCTTCTTAACTAGTACCACCGGCGAGCTCCATGGACTTGAAGAGGGTTCGATTACACCATCCCTTTGCATTTCAGCTACAAGATTCTTCACCTCATCTCTTTTTGCAAGTGGAAGACTTCTGGGCGCCTGTTTTATTGGTCTCGCTTCCCCTGTGTTGATGTCATGCTTTACCATTGATGTCCTACCCTGGAATTCTTTTTTTAGGACGAAGGCAGACGCATGCTTCCACAGTAATTGCTTTGCTTTGTTCCTATCAGATGGCTTTAGTTCTCGCACCCACTCACTGAGATGCGACTCCAGTACTTTCTGCTCCTTTTCTGATAGTTTGCTGCAGTCCGAATTAACTTCACAGTTGATGACCGCCTCGGCTGGTGTACATTCTCGTCACCTCCTCGTTGTTGGAAAAATTTAGAACTCGTACAGGTAAATATCCTTCATTATTAGTCTTTACTAGAGCTTTGGCAGTGATGATGTTATAGTTTTTTATATTTGCCGGTTCAACTACCCACAAACCGCCGACCTCACAATCTCCCTCCATTCGGGCCCAGACTATGGTTTCTGAGTTTGGTGGCAATTTTACATCTTTGTGAGTGATCAGCCTTTTAATCTGTGTTGTATTGTCGTATCCCACATTGAGTGGAATTTCCACATTAGCCCATGTCAAAATTTGCTGCCCCATATCTAACTTGAGGCTTTGGGCAATCATAAAATCTGCGCCAATTATCACTTCATCTACAATGTCGGCGACAATAAACACGTGCTCGATGCTCATGTTGGCAATGGCTAACTTCAATTTAACTTTACCATGTACAGTTGCTGGCTCACCCGTTGCTGTGCGGAGTCTTACACCATGTATTGATTCCATTGGTCCATTTATCAAATCTGATCTGATGATAGATTGTGACGCGCCTGTGTCCATAGTCAATATGCGCTTCCGACCACCGATAGCTCCGTAGACAGTGAGGTTGTTGTTTTTCTGTTGTATTATTGAGATGGAGATCCTGGGGCCCTCGTTTGTGGGAGCCAGACCATGCCCCTCTGGGCTAGCTCGTTTTAGTTTAACGGAGATTCATTTTGTACAGTAAAATTTGCCCTTTTATTGCCACGTTGAGGTGAGCTCGATCTTGATCGTTTTCGTGGCTCTCTGCAGTTTCGTGAAATATGACCAGGTTTGTTGCAATTGCAGCACTTTGGTCTGGGCTTACTTCCGCCTGGTAACGCCTTGCTGAGGGTTTGGGCGATTTCTTTAAGATCGTTTATGGCACCCTTCAAATCTCCTGCCTCCGACTCCATTTCAATTTTTCTAACTTTTTGTATTTGAGGCTTGGACACAAATTTCGCTGTCTCCTGTGCCAATGCGAACGAAACAGTTTCGGCGAATGTAGCTTTTTGTGTGGCACAAGCCACGTATTTTATGTCAGGATCACGGATGCCATTGACGAATGCTTCAATCTGAAATTGATCCAAGAATGGGTGGGACTCACCAGGATAAGTCATCAACACCAAACGTTCCACCTCGGTTGCGAAGTCCTGAAGCGTTTCATTATGCTTTTGCACTCGGCCTCTCAATTCCATGCGATATAAATCCTTCTTGTGATCGCCACCATACTTGCGTTGTAACGCAGCCAGTATATCCTCGTAGTTGTTTCTGGCACTGACGGGAATGCTCTGAAGGACTTCTGCTGCGTTGCCTTTCAGTGCTAAAATTAGCTCTACTGGTTTGTCATTGCTGTTCCACAAGTTCTTAATTGCGACCATTTCGAATTGGAATTCAAAAACATCGAATGGGAGCTTTCAATCTACTAGAGCCTTCAGAAATTACTCGCACCGGACCCTCTTGCAACTGAAGTTCACTAATTTTTCTTTGCATTTCGCTTACACCATTTTTTAGTTCCCGTTCGACTTCCTCGAACTTATGTTCGACTTCTTCAATCTTCTGCCCCATTTCCTCGAATTTTTCTTCAACCTTTTCGAATTTATCGTTCACTTGAATCTCCATATTGCTCACAACTTCGGAGATTTCTTGCAGTTTCTCATTTGTGGCATTTGATGTTTCTTGCATAATTCTAGAATTCTCGCTTAATTTATCGTCCATAATTCTAGAATTCTCGCCAAATTTCTCGTCCATAATTCTAGAATTCTCACCAAATTTCTCATTCATAATTCTAGAATTTTCGTCCAATTTCTAATTCATAATTCTAGAATTATCGTCCAGCTTCGCGTTAATAATTCTAGAGTTTTCGTTAAATTTTTCCATCATGGCTGCAAACATTGTCGAAACATCCTTATAACCAGTTGCTTCCTTTGCAGTTACCTCCATTTCTTCTTTACACTCAAACTGGTATTTGTCAATGTCAATGTTTCGGCGCTTGAATTCTTCTATTAATCGCCTCTGCAGCTCTACCTTATTACCAGCTGTCGGTTGATCCAATTTACTCAACTCCTTTTTTAGTTGTTCAACTTTGAGTTCTTCAAACTTCATCGTTGTCCTTAATTCGTAATTCCACTTCTGACACCAATGTTACGAATTTCCTTATTCGTCCTTTTTGCGTTGTTTTATTCCCAATAATAAAACAAGGTTCGTTTTAAAATACGATAATTACAACGGTTTCACTTCCTTTTATTTTACTTATATAGTACAACAGTTTACTTTATTTATAATACTTTAATAAGTCTTGTACTTTACTATAAATTCGCGTTGCTCACTTTACGGGGTTTAATCACAAACTGAACTCTCCACTCCAAAGACCTCCGCTATTTATACCAACTCACCATACTCAAATGAAGGTATATCTAGCGAATTCAAGAACCTTCTAGAATCTGGATGTTGTTGTTGTTGATTATCTTTGTAGAACAATCTCGAATGGTGGAGAGTTATCCTTACTGAGGTGAATTCATGCTACTGGTTTATCGAGCTGGTACGTTGTTACAATGCATACTTTCAGGCGCAGCACTAACTGCATGTTATTTACATACCGTTAGTAGAGTCATTAACAGTAAGCAAAACCTTTTCTTATTCGTAACAATATATAGAATTATCACGGATGTGGATGTTAAATACGGATGTAGGTTGATATTTAAGAAATCCTTTACTGCAAAAGTATGTTGGCCTAGACTTTTATTAGCAATTTCTTTAAATTTGATGTACGAAGAACATGACTAAAAAACAAAAATAAATTTTAATTTTCCTCTAAGTAAATTACTGGTCAAAATTTAATTAATTATTTTAATAAGTTTAGGAATCAATTTCAGTCTACAAGCTGACAGTTCCGACAACGGTATGAGCCTGATTGACTTTGCCGTGGCAAAAAACATGGTCGCTAGTGGCACAAGATTCCAGCATAAAGACATTCACAAGGCTCTTGGGTATCCCAGAATTAAAGAACGAAGAACCAAATCGATCCCATGGAACCACTCATCCAGTTTAATGGATGTACGAGTGATTAGAGCAGCCAACATCGATTCTGATAACTACCTGGTAGCAGCAAAGGTTCGCACTAGTTTAAGTAACGCAAAAATAGTGCGAAACCGGACGCAGAGAAGGTTACTCATCGGAAAGCTGCAATTACCAGATGTAGCCTTTTGTCACAGAGCCCAGCCCTCCCGATGACCCGATGGAAACCCATTTCCGACTCTACCAAAACTGCCGCTACAACCGTACTTGGTTTTGAAAAACAGCTTCGCAACCAAATGAGGAAAATAACTCTGCACGTATGGGAATGGTTCAGACAATTGTAACGCGAGCTGCGACTGAGTGGAATACGGAAAAAGAAAGGAGGTAAACCGTCTCTTTAGGCTGTGGAGAAAGAGCGAAAGTGAGAAAATTGAGACATACAGAAGGAAGAACGAAGCCCGAAAATTCTACCAAAAGCCCTTTCTGTAAAGACAAGGACGAAAATCTCGTTGCAGATGTGCACAGCATGTTAGAAATATGGAGATATCATATACCTGAGATATCCAATGAGGATAAGAAAATCGCTGCTAACCAAGCGCAGGCAACAATTTTATTTGTGTATGCGGTTTTATGTCAGTTTGTTCGGATCATTTTCGCAGTCACAGAGAATTCATATTTTCAATCCCAAAACTAAGTTTGGTTAAATAATAGGCAATGACAAAATTTCATTGTTGTCCTTAAAGGTTTACGGCAGTTACCATGTTGACTAGCCAGCTATACATCTGACTTCTTCTATGCGTTACAATTTTTTCCCTATCTATCTAATGATATATACACCCATCCCTATGGGTAAGGGTGTTCGAATATGTATGGTTTACGAAATTGTGTTTCTTTATCGAATATATGCCGTAAAGTGCCGCAGTACTACAATTTTTGACTGTTTCAGATTTAGCACTTTTTTGCAAATTGCACTTATTTTTGCATGTTTTTTTGACAGATTCTGGCAACACTGTGTATTAGGGTGGAGTGAAAAAATTAATTTTTTTATTTTAGTTTGTAATAGTGCGGAAAAGTTGCTGTGACCCATAATGGCCATGAAAAACTTGGGTTCTGGCAAAAAATTTCTTCTGCCCCCTCAACGACCTTAAAATTTGCCAAAAGCGTCTAAAATTACTATTTTTCGGATATTTTGAGAATTATTATTAATTATTTTAATTTGTAATAGCACGGAAAAGTTGCACATTGTGACATGTAAAATTTAGGTTGTGGTAAACAAATTACATTCATTCGAAAAAAAACAAATACATTTGAACGCAAAAAAACACAAGTCCTAAGCAATAACAAAAAAGTGCATGGTCACACACGGCAGCAACTGCTTCTGCGGTTTTGCAGGATATTGGTGCAGTTAAAACTGAGGACAAGTCAAAAGTTATTGATCGGAGCACAGTTAGAAGAGAACGTAAGGAAAACCGGTCCAATCTTCAGGATGATAGCCTTGACGTAATTTCTAATAACAATTTCACTGGGAGCGGGCTCTACTTCGACGGCCGGTAAAGATAAAACACTGCTCCAAGTTAAGAAGGGCAAGAAATACTATCGTCAAACAATTATAGAAGAGCATGTATCACTGGTTCAAGAGCCAAACGGGAAATATATTGAACACGTTTCACCAGCAAGTGGTACAGCAGAGGTGATCACGTACAGTTTTACAGAGTTTCTAACAGAACATTCAAAGCCATTGCTAGTGGTAACTGTTCAATTGATTTGGCTAGGCGCGATCCCCGAAGGATATCGCGTTCAAGGTGGGTTACAACGGCAAACCGCTTTCTTCGGTTGTACATGAGCACTGAATTGGTAACTCTAGTCAAATTGGTAACAAAATCAAACCATCATGTGAAAACGGAGCTCACCACTAATGGTGCACCATCAGACTGTTACGTTACGTGGAGGATTCATTGAAAAATGTAGCTGATGCAGTTACTCAACGAAATGCATTCTATGGGCATGCTGACAATATTATTCTTGGCATGCTAACAGACAAAATGGCACACGTCAGGCAACTTGATCTTCGACGTCTCTTGAAAGCAAGGAGTGAATCTGCAACATCTGTTACAGAAGATACAATCAGAGTGTTTCAAGTGTCCCGTCTGAATTTTAAAGCTACATTTTTGCCAGAACCCAAATTTTACATGGTCGGTCAATACTAGTCACAATGTGCAACTTTTACGCGATATTACTACTTAAGAATATAATATGTTAATAATTCCCATAATTTCCCGAAAGTTGTAATATTTTCAAGGTCGTTGGGGGGGGGGGGCAGAAGTTATTTTTTGACAAAACACAAATTTTACATGGTCATTATAGGTCACAATGTGCAACTTTTCCGCAATATTACAAATTAAAATAGTAATCTGTTAATAATTCTCAAAATATCCGAAAAATTGTAATTTTAGACGGTTTTGGCAAATTTTAAGGTCGTTGGCGGGGCAGAAGAAATGTTTTGCCAGAATCCACATTTTATATAGTCATTACACGTCGCAAAAGGCAACTTTACCGCGCTATTACAAATTTAAAAAAAATTAAAAATTAAAAAAGTATTTTATTCACTCCACCCTACTGTGTATACACAGTCTTATCCACTTGTTTGGCATACACCCTCACGCAAACACATAAAAGTGATCACACACTCTAATGCTTCTACCTTGTCAATATATCTTGGATGCTGCGCTTTTAGTTGTTTTTTGAATGTAAGGCGAGACAGACGTGTAAGTAGACAGTGAAAAAATAGAAAAATGACAACTTTTTTAAAACAAACTTCATGGGTAAAACCAAAACCATAAAAGTTGGAAATTTTAACAAAAAAAGAGCTTACGGAAGCCATAAATAAAAGTTTCAATGTACAAGTAACTGCAAACGATTTTCAATTCTCGCAAACCTTTTCTTAGTTTAGAGTAACTACAACTCGGTTGCTATAACCGAAAGAACAGTTGGTGGAACCATTTTTCGTTTCTCGCAAACGTTTTTTCAGCTCTAATTTTTCATAACTCGTTTCCTGGAAACGTTTTTCAGTTCTCTCAAACGTTTTTTTTATTTTGGGGTATCTAGAACTCGGTTGCTGAAACCGAAACAGTAGTTGGCGGAACCGTTTTTCGGTTCTCGCAAACGTTTGTTTCGGCTTATATTTTTCATAACTCGTTTGCTGCAAACATTTTTCGGTTCTCCGAAAAGAAATGACATGTATGGATTAACAGAAGTCCATTTCTCCCAACTACAGTCCCTAAACGAACTTCAGTTATCTGAGATTTCGTTTGGGAGGACCGAATTTGTTATTTGCGTGGACCCAATGGATTAGTAAGCGTCGAAGATAACGGTTTTAAAACAAGTGGTGGGATTCCATTCGGTCCCGTGAACTTATTTCCTTAGCGTTCCACAAGTAACTTTAAACTCGACGTGTTCGAAAGAATATTACGGGCACCAAACTACATAAGTTGAATACCATGGAAGTGGTTAATTGCTTCCGGCAAATAAAAGTTATTTGCGAAGAGTTCAGCCAACAGGTTAGATTTATCCACCGGATCAGTATAGAAGGACCATATTTCTGAATAAAAGTTGGTATAGAGGGACAGGAATTATCCTTTACTCTTTTAACACATTACAAAAAACCATTACTCCCCTTAGGAAAATAAAGAATTTTAGCTCGTAGACACTGTTCGCAAGGAAACCCAGTACGTCACTACTTTGACAAATTTTGATCTTGCCGTCTTGTGCAGTGGGATTTTTATTCAGACTGCAAGTTATGCAAGACTTCCCTTAGGATCCTAACAACCTCTTTACATTCCAAATTATTTTAGAGACAAAACTTCGTATCCAGCTGAATTGGCCTTTTATATTAAATATGGATCGTCTGGTGACTGGTTCCGGAGCGGAAATGGTACAGTGATCCGAATTGCCATGAAGGGCAAGGGTGTTAATTTTATACTTATCAGGGTCTGAAGTTAGAAAAAATTTTACAGCATTTGATGATGATGTATATACTAATTGCACCAGATAACTTATAGTGAACTTTGAACTTACCAGCTATAATAAATTCTACTAAAGTTTTGTTATAATTTTAAATTCGTCAGGGATTAATATCAATTCCCCGCTCTACAGAATATGTCGAAAGAGTTGTGGCGATACTTCATATTAGGGGTGGTCCAAATACAGGAATATATTTAAATCATATGTAATTTAGACACCGATATATTTTTTTCATCTTTTTTGATAAGGCTCATCTTCTTCTCGGCGGCTCTGCCAATCAACAAAATTGTTCCATCTGGGGATCGGAAAACCTGCACGTTACTGCCGAGAAGCCAATGCATCCACAGAGGCTGACAGTTTAGTGTAGATTTTGGAGTGGTGGCACGACTGGCGCATTTTTTCTAAAAACTTTCTATGGGTCGAGTTGGAAGATATGAGCTGGATAATCTTTGATTTCAGCAAGACGGCGCATCATGGCACACATCTCATTAAATAATCGATCTTTTGCGCACTAAATTCAGTAATCGTGTGCTATAAGACGTCTTGGCGATGTTAATTGGAGTCGTCGGAGCTACAATTTGACGCCTGTAGTCTTTTTCTTGTGCGGTGCCGTTAAAGACCGATGATATTCGAAGAATCTAGAAAAGATCCCCACCCTTAAGTCAAATATGGTTCGAGCCATTCGTGAGATAGACCTAGTCTTAGCAAATTTGACTGACAGGGTGAGATACCCCGAAGCCAGGCGCAGCAGCCACAATAATGAAGAATGGTTATTCTAACTTATTTCTAATAAACCTATAGGCAGTGTTGAGATTTTTTAATTTGCATTACTTTATCTAATACAAATTAATTTCCATTTGCTCAGGCAATGCAAATGAAGGTTGAGGAATCGAATGTCAATTGTAATGAAATATGGGAATCCTTTTAATTGTTTTGAATTTGTTTGTCTGCTACCAGCTATGTTTTAAAGGATTTTATATGTAGAGCTTTGTGGCTTGGATTGGTAATCCCTCGTAGTTCCTTCAAATTCATAAACCTGCAGATATATAATATTTGAAAACAAAAATTGTCAGATGCGAAGGAAATGCTTGGAAAATAAGTAACATTGCCAATGCTATCGAAATTTTGTTGAATTTGCATTCAAAGTAAACTATAAGTTATAATTTTCAGATAATTAATTTGCCCCATTTATGACCATAACATATCAAAAGAAATTAAGTTTAGTTAATTTTATTAAACTCTATGTACCTTTTGTACTATATTAATTTGCACTTTGCGAATGTTATTTTAAATTAATCTTGTCATCAATTTAGTATCAGTTTTGAAAATTGGAATTTTATGAAATAAAAGTTTATGGAATTTTAATCTTTCTCACTCTCCCCATTGGAGACCCAGGACTAACAATTTTGATTTACCGATTTACACAATGCCATACGAAGACGTGGAAGATTTTCAGTCCGCTTTAACGCTACTATCTGTCAGATCCAAAATTATAGCTCCGCCAATTGGAATCGTAATTTATTACATCAGTGATAACATCTGATGCAACAAAATTTGACACATTGGTGGGTTCAATCGAAAGCAACAATCTGAATCTCGTGAGCCACATTGTCGAAGAACGTCCAGCAATGCTCAATTCAAATTTGATGAATGAATTTGTGAAATCTGAGGAAAGAATACTTCGCCAACTTTTGGAGGATGTAAGTGTAAGTATAGGTGGCAAAAGACCTTCGACTTTGCTGAGGGGGTTGCGCCAGTTACCTAGCGGTAAATTATCCGACGGCATACTCAACCATATGGATTAAACGTCTTCCTGTTCCTGACTGATGACAAAATAGACAAGCTTGCTATCATGACAGATACAATTCATGACCAATCAGATACAGCTGGTATGATTAATGTCATTTCTTCGAGTGGTGATGGCCGCGTGCTTGTATTGAAAAGGCAAATGAAAGAACTTGTGGTCAAAATCGATACCATGTCTAGCAGAACCCAATACAGAACAAGAGGAGTTTCGCAGAATCGCAAACGCATTTGTTGCCATTCAAAGTCCGGGACCTGACCATGCGGTTGTATCACAAGTTTGGTTTTAATGCAACAAAATGCCGTTCATCATGCTCGTTCAAACCAACGGAAAACAATTAGGTACCCCATCTAAGGTCACGGAAGAGAGTGGCCGTTACATAAGTCGCCTCTTCGTTCAGGAACCCCATTCGAAGTTCAGGTACCCTTTTCACAACAGTGTGGACATTTCCGTAGTTAGTGCCACGCAAAATGAGAAACCTAAACCGCATAATTCCTTTGGTTTTTACGTTGACAACCAAGGTTCGGAAAAACTCGACTCGCGATCCGACTATTCAATATCTCGCTAATCCGAATTAAAAACATCCGAGCTCGTAAAACCGATTATTTTCAAAGAACATTTTTTTCGGCTCGCTCGCCAACAAGCTCTAAATGTGTCTGCTTCATTGCGCTCGACCGCGAGCGACCTGAACATATTTTGGGAGCGAGTGGAGAGCGAGCGAAAGAGAGCGGATCTTCTGTTGCAAAAGAAATTAAGTAAAACTGATTGTGGTCCGTTTCATTAAACATGGTGAATGTGACGGTTGATAAATACAAAATCGGGTCGCCAAAATTGCGAATATGAATAATAAGTTTCTGACGACGAAAATAGCAAAATTTGCTAAACGAAAAATTACAAGGAATATATAAGTAGTATTAGGTTCCCAAAAACATCAATGAATGTAATTATCACATTTTTTATCCTCATTATCACGCAACATAATGTTGATCTAGATTCCCAATGTCCCCAATATAGACACTTATGTCCAGTTTTTAAGTGGGTAGTTAACTATCGGATTACTTAATCTTAATTCTAAGTTAATTAGAGGTTAACTTTGCATTTTGTTATTCAGTGGTGAGTTAATGTAAGTCGCCATATTGTCAACTAATATGGCAACCCTTATATTCTTATTGGAAAAAACGTGTGTTTTGCGATAAATACCAAAACAACAAAGAGGATCAAACAAAATGGAAGTATGTAAAATAAGAACTATATGCATAAAATCGAAGTCATTTTAACAAAAATGTGTAAAAAACTATAAAGGCGCAATCATTTAACGCTCTAGACTCAAAGTGTGTGTACAAATACCCAAAACAGAAGCATATATTTTATACAATCTATCATTTCTCATTTTGACAGTCAGTAATTTGATTGTCAAAATAATATGGTTCCGGCTATAAGTTAACCAACCAACATTGGGTGGTTAAATCATAGTTAAACAATGACTAAAAAACACAATTCGGTGTTTAACCACAATTTAACTAAGAAACGAAGATCACCACTGACTGAAAAACTGGCCATTAAAATAAAAGCAATCAGAAATTATACACACACACTGTCAGACCTTGTTGGGATGAAAACAACTTGAAAATTTCGTTGCGCTCTTTAATTTTTAAACTCGCTTGCGATTCCAGCCTGTTAATATTGTGAGCGAGTTTTATTTCCAGGTCTTTAAATTTTAAACTCACTCGCAAGTTTTAGTTTTTATAATCGCGATCGGGGTGAAGTAAAATCGTGAGCGGCCTTTCGAGTTTACCATGATGACAGTTGGACTCTGAAATGCTTCCCAATCCCTCCAGCGTTTCATCAATGAAGATCTGAGAGGTCTCGATTTTTTACTTTGTCTATATTGATGATATTCTCGCAGCATCTGAAAATAATTAAGAACATAAGGTGCATCTCCGTCAAGTTTTAAGTCGACTACATAATCTGTGATACATTTACGTAAATTGAGATAAGTATGAACTGGGCAAATCTATAATCAAATTTTTGGGTTATACTGTTACGCAAGTGATCTGCAGCCTATTCCAGAACGAGTAGAAGCCTTTCAGAGTGCAATTTTCCGAAAATAATGAAAGATGTGAGTCTCTTGCTTGAACCATACATTTCTATCAACGATTCATTCCAAAAGCAACACAAAATTGAATTCTCTAAACGCTGGGCAATGAAAAATGATAAGATAAACATTAATTGAAATTCCGAACTACATGCCGCTTTTGACGAATGCAAGACCCAGTTAGCAAACGCCGCTCCACTCGCACACTCTGTTGATTCCTCTCATTGTGGAAGTCGGGATGTGTGCCGTACTCTGGCAATGCATTGATTGACCATGGAAACCACTTGGATTTTTTTCAATAAATTGCCAGCAACTTAAAGACGGTTAGTACATACTGTGAATCCTGGCGTTAAGTTCTTTCAATACTTCCTTGAAGAGCGTCAGATAAGTCTCTATACACGCTAAAAATTTGCCGCTCTTGTATTTTGGTTTGGACATATCGTGTGTTTGGAGCTTGTTGCAAAAATAGTATACTTTTGTCCACCCACATCGTGTTTGCTACTCAATATTACATCTTGGAGACACAATGATTAAAATGGTATAATATATGGTTTTGTGACCCAAACGTATCTGTGTTTGGGATACAAATGCAGCTGTATTTGTTGCACTGTTTATGCTTTCTGGAGAGCAAGAAAATAAAAGATTGGAAAGATATATTTGTTTTACATATCTTTATTTTTTTAGTTTATTATTTAAAAATTTTAAGATAATATACTCCCGCGAAGCCATAAAGATTTGTCTGCAGGATCTGAAACAAAATAATGTATTTCAGTTTATAATAAAAATATGTAATAATTAACAGTTCAACTTTAATTCGATTTATAATTCATATCACATTCATTGCTATTCAATAAGATTCTTTTTAAATGCTTTTTTCTAGTCTATTTACTTTTAATACTTAAAATAATATTGGGCATCATGAAACTTCTAATGTGTTTCTCTCGCAGTTGTTCTTGAATTGGGGTACTTTATATCTTCAGTTCTCATTCTTGTGTTGTGTGGGTTAACGATTTTCTGTAGACGTGTGTTGTCTTCAAAAAAATCGTTGGCAAGTGGTTAATATTTAATATTTGTAATTGTTTTGGTAGATTATTGGCGCTGACTGATATTTGATTTGAATTTCGAATTGCTGCTGTATTTTTGTTCTGATGACTGAGCCGATTTACATTTATGCCGTGGTTAATAGTCGAATTGTTTGATAAATTTTGGTTGTTTTTCCACAGAAGCTTTAGGAGTCTAATTTGAGCTTGTTGTGAAAGTTGCTAGAGAGAAATTGGCTTCTTTTAGCACTTCATATGTTGAACAATGGCTTAGATGATAAAGCGCGAAAGCAGTTTTGATCAATATGTACTCCAAGATATTTGTAGGTTACTAGTTCAATGTATGATGGGCACGATTCTTTGTTTTAATTATATTGGTCCCTATTGCATTCTATATTTTAATTTCTAAAAATATCTAAAATGTCTCGGTATAAAATTAATTAGTTTGGTTTTTGTTGAATTCATTACCAGACCATTATCATGGCACCATTTTGTGATCAAATTTAATTCTATTTCTATCTTGTATTTATGTAACTGTATTTTTGCATTAATTAACCCGCATTCACAACGACAGCAATAATCTCACTCACAGCATTTCATATAATGACCCTAATTGTTTTGCAAAACTTTTGTTTAACTTTTTCATAGACGTAGGTCTACTTCTTCTTCACCTCTTGTACATGAGATGCTGGGTTCGAACCCTGCTCTGACCACCTTCAAATTTCTTTCGGCGGCGGTCACCTCGCATAGTGACGGCGACATTATCGAGTATTTAGCCATGAAAAAGCTTCTCAAAATACCGTTCGGAATCGGTGTAAAAACTGTAGGTCCCAATCAGTGAGTGAAAAATTAGAAAGCGCACAGCTCACTGGTTGTGAGAAGCTCTCCCCAATCCCTTCATGGGATGTAATGGGAAACGGTTTTTTTTTTAGGTCTACTTCTACTCCTGCTTCAATTTTTATCGAATAAATAATATGTTATTAAGCGGTAGGTGACGCTGCGTCCCGAATTAAATTTTCAAACTTAAAAACATTACTCAAATTTGAAACCATTTGTGGAAAAAGGTGAATTTTCTCTCAAACCCACATGATTCCACGTAAGTATATGGTGGTTTGAGAGGAAACACGCGAATGCTTCCACTTAAGTATATTGATGTTTGGGATGAAGCACGCACATGTTTCCACGTGAAAGTACACATCGTGCCCAGAAAAAATTATAATATTTGCATTTAAATTTTAGTGAGTTTGGAACTTGCAAACATATGGATGTTTGGAGTGTGTTCCAAACTTATACATAGTTCTTGCGAAGTGTGTGGGGATATGTTACAGAAGCCGTTTTCTTCAGCGAGTACAGACAACAAACCGCTGATATACGCTTTTCATCAACGTCCTGAAAAAGCATCCCATGTCAACTTAGACATCTGGATTATACTTAACAGCAGACGGCCATTTCCTGGGAAAAGAAAGTATAACATCAGACGCATTATCTTGGGTAAAAGTTGTTACGATGCCACATGCTTTGGATTATATGGCCCTTGCTGAGGACCAGGTACATGACGCTGAACTAAAATTTTTACTAGAGTCTTCAACAACAGTTCTACAGCTTAGATGATTAGAAATACTGACCGCGAGCAAGATAATCATATATGACACCTCAAC
Organism: Phaonia tiefii; assembly: GCA_963931995.1. Classification (NCBI taxonomy): domain Eukaryota; kingdom Metazoa; phylum Arthropoda; class Insecta; order Diptera; family Muscidae; genus Phaonia; species Phaonia tiefii. The sequence continues at coordinate 132,662,600 of OZ008368.1, forward strand.
TGTGAAAGCTACATCACATTTAAACCACGATTTCGATGAAGTCCATTTGATATGATTCATCACGTTTCACTCTCTGCATCGAAAACGTCAGTTAAATTGATATATGACCGATTTATATGGTAAACTATACGCATGGCTATATCAAGTTCGGCGAAAAGTAAAAATTGCCTTACCTGCATGGACGGGTTTTTCCGTTGGATGACACATATTCGCTGTTGTTTTAAGTTTCTGTAATGAAAAATATGGTACTTCCGACAATTTGGTTGTTGCTGCAACAATTTGTGGACAAAAAATCAATATAAAAGTAAGTGTATGACATTTAGACAATTATTATTTTGTTTATGTCTCCCTTTTTTCATGGATTATTGGAACGAAGTTCCTTATCACACGTTGCGGGATGGGGGCTAAATGAAAAAATTTTAAACAACTTTTTTTTTAACCGTATTATGCTATAACCCAGTATACAACCCAGTATTATTCTGCATACTTTTAGGATTTCGTGTTTACTGTTTGAATGTTGTACCAATTCGTTTTGTTAATTTATTTCATTGCATACCTTTAGACATAATTGGTAATTATTACTAGATTTGTACAGTCAGGGACGTATATGAGGGTTGTTTTCTTTCATGTTGGTTTCGTGATAGTCATGCCAATGTGAAGTGTCCTGGCTTCAATGGAAGGCATTATGACAAAATTGCGCCTAATGAAAGCGGGCTTCGCTGAACATGTTGGAAGTGTAGCGAATTCGATGTTGACTTTTATAAGCTAGTTAAGGAGGTCAAAAAAGGATTTCTAAATTTAAATTCTGATTTTGTCTCTATTAGTTCGAAACTTAAATCGTTGGTGGATATGTTTGATACTTTTAAAAGGCCTGAGGACATCTCGTCCTCCCCAAGATGGAATAAAAGCTTCTAGTGATCGTAATTTATATGTACCAGTAACTCCTAACTTGGATAATTTGGACAGTCTTTTCTTATCTCCGAAACAGTCGTCGTCTGTTGTTCCCTCATCCACAGAAATCAGGGACCGTAATCATTATGAGTTTTATTATAAAAATGATATACTAATGATTATTATATTAGTAGTTTAAGGATTTTCAATGGTAATGATTAAATTTGAGCAATATTAAAAAAATCACCCAATAATCATTATTTTTTAGCAAAAAAAATCATAAATAAATATTTTTGATTCAGAAGTTTATTGAATTCAATTAATTATAAAAAATTTAGTACCAGAATAAACAATAGCAATTTAGTAATTTATATTTTTATATATACATTGTCCCCAGATCGGGCTCTGGAGTATATTTGCATTTGTACATCTATGTTGCATTTTGATGAAATCAATTTAACACTCATATAAGATAACAATGTACTGAACAATTTGTAATAAAAAATAACGTAAATATCGTATTATTTATATACTAAAATCTATGGTATAATTAAATGGTCTAAAATATTTTTTATAAAACAATAATTTTAAGATAGCCACCAAAATTTTTGGTTTTTTGACGTTAGTGCAATATCTTTATGCGATATGTTAGTATTGTGTTTAAAATCGCCGACATTGTACGTTGTACTTTTTACTGCTTAAATATTTGCCCAGCTGTATATACGATATATGACGGGAATCCCATTTGTATCCCCGATATAATTTTATTTGTCCAGGTATATAAACGCCTCGGGTGGGACAAACCCTTTTCGTAAAGCATCACTTAAATAATTTGCATTTGTATAGTAGGGAGGCATTATTAAATTGTTTTCGTACTTTGTTGTACAACGTAGTATATGGTTTCTTATTAAATTTATGATGTAATTATCAATTCGAATTACATTTGCCTTATTATACTTTTACAATTTCTTATTTGATATATACTTTCTGTACTGACTTTGTGCTGTTCTGTACAGAGAAGTAGAGGCTCTTAAACATTTCCTTTCGAATATCCCTAATTTTTCCATAACCGCCGGCGATACGTTGAACCAGACAGGACAACCATATGTTATGACAGGACGAATTAACGCTTGATACATAATAGATTTTGACACGGGAATCTATATGTTTAGAATGAAAAACAGGCCTGTATACTTTATAAAAAAGTTTTTCTTACCTTTGTGACTATCTCCTTTATATGTTCGTAAAAGTATAAGTATTTGTCCGGGTACACCCCTAGATATTTAGTTTTGCGTTTGTTCTCAATGCTCGTATTCACAAGGTTTGATTTGATTCCGAATTGTTTCCAATTCCGTTTTACGTCGTTGTTGAATGAGTTTTGAAGTCCTTCATTAATATTAGGATATTGCCTTATCAGCATGATAAATAACAATATCATCGGCGAGTGCCGACTTGTCTGATTACACTATGCAACAGCGGGTCTCGGGCCTCAACCAAACCAAAAAATTGTGAAAGTACTTGGACGTGGTACCACAAAACCCCGCTCCGTTTTGCCCCTATCAGGTCAGGTCCCTATTTCAGATTTTACTTCAATAAATCCTGAACAGCTTGAAATATTGCATTACAAGCTTTGACAATATTGTGGCTATTTTCCCATTTCACAATTTCCTCTTATACATTTCTAAGGAAAAGTAACACTGTTAATTGATTATTTCACGAAACGTCATGAAAAATTTCGCATATTTCATATGTTTTGACATTTCTTGCTTAACGGTAAACAAATTGCGGTAGCTGCCTTAAAAAGAATTGTAGCTTATAAATTTCTTGATAACTTTCATTTATTTATTATAGTCTATGGAAAAAAACCTTACAAACTAGCATAACAATGCAAAAATACAATCAGATCATATAATAACTTCTTAAGTTTAACAGTAGGAAAACAAAGATCAATATTGTTATAAATGTAATTATAATGTCTCATGGCTTTAATTAATGGTTCATTCGAGGCGTAGTTAGTTAAATGCGTATTAATATTAAAAGTGTCAAATCGACGCAACGTGCGAGAAGGAGCATTAAACGGAATATATGACAGTAAGTCAGTGCAACGCTTTTGGCACTAAATAGTTTAGGTGACCAATAAACGTCAACTTCTCATCAAATACAACACCCAAATCAAAGAACTCATGAATTCTTTCAACGTCACAATTCATCATTTTATAAGAGGAATTAATTACATTCCGACAATGATGAAAAGTCATATGAAAACACTTATAAATGTTAAAAGCCAAGGCATTGACTTGGTACCAAATAGCGACCCTATTAATATCATCCTGCAACAACATTACATCATTCATGGAATAAATAGGCTTGAAATTCTTAAGATCATCCGCATACAAAATATGTTCAGAATTTAGAAAACATTGGCCAATGTCATTAATAAATAAATTAAACAACAAGGGTCCAAGTATACTACCTTGAGGAATACCAGAGGTAGGTATGTAAATGACAGACTAATATTCGTCAATATAAACAGAACACTGCCTAAACGACAAATACGAGCGAAACGAATTCAAGATTGCAGAGTGAAACCCAAACTTTTCTAATTTGGCAATCAATATACCATGATGAACTCGGTCAAATGCTTTGGAGAAATCGGTATACATTGCATCGATTTGAGCACCTTTCTCAAAGTTACATATACACAAATTTTGAAAAACATTTAAATTAGTAGTTGTGGAACGGCCAGCAAAGAAACCATGCTGATCAGGACTTAGAAAACCTTTTAAATGAAAAAATATTGAATCATATACAATGTGCTCCAAAATTTTAGCTATATTTGGTAACTTAGAGATAGGTCTATAGTTAGTAACACTATTTTTATCGCCAGATTTATAAATCGGGAAGACAGAAGCAAATTTCCATTTTTGAATACAATAACCGGAAGAAAGAAACTTTGAAAACAATATACGGAGTGGTCGAATAAGCGCGTCAGTACACTGCTTGAGGAAGAAAGCAAAAATCCCATCATTCTCACATTTCATAGAATTGCCAAGCTTTGAAATACCAGATATTACATCCTCATCACGAACGCTCAAAGCACCAACATCAACACACGATGTGATATTATTGAAATCAAGCATGTTAAAAGAAATAGAGTTGGAAATGAAATTTGACTGAAAATAGTCCTTAAACAGATTAACTGAATCTTGAACAGAATTAGAAACTAAATTATTGTACGTGACACACGATGGAATACTGCAAGAATTTCTTTTAGATTTAATAAAAGAGAAAAACGCTTTTGGGTTTGTTTTTAGAGAGTCACTAAAACTCATGATATATTGATTGTAAAGGAATTTATTTAGAAAATTAAATTCCCTCATGTAATTTCAAAATTCCCTTTTAAAATGTTCGATTATAATTTCTACACTATTAAGAAGCTTATGATACGATGTACATATGTATATTAATATCTGTAAATTCTCACTTTATTTAAAGTACACTATTACTTGAGAATCGTAGACGGTGACTCGATTGTTGTTTTGGTTACTTGAAAAAGCTTTTAAAGAAATGACAATTATGAACAAAAAAGTTAAAAACAACCATATTATGCGACCATTAGAAATCATATATGACATTTTAGGACGTTGATGTATTTGAAAATTTTATCGTAAACCTGAAGTTGTACAACTTTGGTGAGCATTATTACATTCCTGTGTTAATAATATAGAAGTTCTAAGCGAAAATTTTAAAAAATTTAGAATTTCTAAATTGGTACAATCATTTTGGGACCCAAAATGCCATTTTTGTTCATTAGTGTATTTGACAATATTGTTAAGCATATTAAGTACTACAACTTTGTAGAAGATATCATAGATAGATATCATATGTTTAATATGAAAACATATAGGTGAATACTTAAAGAATATGGATAAACGCAGCATTTCTACACCAATTATGGAGCTCTAAATATAATTTTTGTTGATTAGTGTATTTAGAAAAGATATCAAGAAATTTATAAGCTACAATTCATTTTAAGGCAGCTACCGCAATTTGTTTACCGTTAAGCAAGAAATGTCAAAACATATAAAATATGTGAAATTTTTCATGACGTTTCGTGAAATAATCAATTAACAGTGTTACTTTTCCTTAGAAATGTAATGCATTATTTCAAGCTGTTCAGGATTTATTGACGTAAAATCTGAAATAGGGCCCTGACCCACACCCAAAATTTACTTCGGCCTGTTAAAAAAATTTTTTACGTATAGTGGCAAAACGAAGCGGGGTTTTGTGGTACTACGTCCAAGTACTTTCACAATTTTTTGATTTGGTTAAGGTCCGAAACAAAATTCCTTTCATTTGCGTCACAGTGTTATTATTGCTTTCATCGAAATCCTTATATGATTGTATTGATTCTAGGAAAGCTCCTATTTTCCTCTTGGCCTCGTATTACTAGGTTCTCCGTATTATCCTTTTCTAGACCTTTCATGTTTATTCCAGCTTTTCTTAGTATATTCCTTTCAGATTCTCCACAACTATTTAAGTTAAATTGAGTGGTTTAATTTTTTAAATATTTTCTTACCTTGGAACATTCTTACTGGATCTTTATGATCTAATCTCTCCAGGTTTTCCTAAATTTCTTTATTACCTATTAAAATAAAATTTTCATTCAATAATTTTTTAATCAGTTTGATTTTTGCTTTTAAGGTGTTTAATGATAATTGTGTAAGTATTGTTTCTAATCTATTGTCTTTTTATTAATATTTTACTTTTTTCTGAGTTTAATTTTTAAATTATGCTGTTAGAAAATTTTGGTACCGTACTTTCAATGGCCTCTGATATTAGAAAATCTAATCTAGTTATATATACATCTATTTCTTCATTCGTGAAATTTCGATAGTTCCATATACCTGTTTCTAACTTGATTTTCTGCATTACCACCATCTAAAACCTTTTCCAATTTGTCCTTTTAAAGTTAAATTTGAACGTTGTCCCCACATTCAAAGTTGTCATAACATTCGGCTCACTCTCAATTTTCACAATTAGTTCCACTGCGTTGTGGTCGCTATCATAATCCAATGTTTTGAGGCAGTTTCACATTTCGTTGACTCTCAGCATATTTAGGCTGGAATCCGTTATGTATAAATCGTGGTATGAGCCCGATCGATCGAGGAAGCATAAAACTTGCATCTGAATTATATTTTGTTTCCCGACAACCATTCTTTTAGGCTATTGCCTTTTGAGTTATTAACAGTATTACCCCATTCTGTGTGCTTGCAGTTCAAGTCTCCCGGTAGTACATAGTAATTATTTGAATTTTGAATATTCATAGAATCAAATAGTTTTTAAAAGTCTACTCGTATTGAATTTATATTGCTGGCCGGATAGTACGCCCATTTAATAACTAAAAAGTTGTTGCAGTCAACGGCTATCTTTATGGCGCATGTCTCTAAAGCATCTAGCGAGTGTATACTTTTGTTATCGTAACTGTAGTATTGTATGTTATTATTATTGATTAGCAAAAAAAATATTTTTTATTTTACAAAACGTACCTTTTCTTAAAGATCTATTTAAATTATCGTATTTTTCAACGGGCGCCTTAGACGTGTTGGAACTAACTAGTACATAATATATAGCGAAAGGAAGTTCGTTCCAACCGGGTGTCCCATGACACCTAAAGTAATTTTTATTATATATTTATTTTGGCGATTTCTCAACATGTCTAGTTGACGAAACATTTTGGTTGCTGCCACGAATGAGTTGTTGACGGAACGAAACTAATTTTTAGAGAGAAATGTAGAGAAGAGAGAAACTGAGCGAATTTACAACATAAGTTAACGGAAAATGATCAGCAAGAGTGGTGGGCCACGTAAACATTTTAAGTCAGTTAATTTCCAGAAACCGACATTGGTAGACGTATTTCTCCGCTGGAATGATTTAAGTACATTTCTAATGTGTTAGCTGGGTAATTAGTTAACTTAATAGTAAACTTCCAAAAATAATTGTGTGAATTCATGCGTGCTGTGGCCGTTTGTAAATGGAGTACACAAATAGGATGCAGAGAGCAAAACAACAGCAAAGAAAGTGGCGCATCGATAGCAAACAATAACCCGTAAAAATACAATATAATGTGTAAAGAATTAAGCTAAGGTCAGACATGCAAATAAATTTGCACAAAATATCATTGGAAAACGTTTGACAAAATCTTGACTTTTGTCAAATTTTTATTTGGCGGTCAGACGTACGACCAAAATGTTGTCGTCGGAGTTTGCACTAAACCTCACTCTAAATTGTCTTGCCAAATGGGTTTGCGGAAAACTCAAAACGAAATGGTTGCATTTGTGAGTTTATAATCGACCAAATTAAATTGGTCAGCTATAGCATTCACTTCAACCTAGAATTTCCAAAAAATCTTAATTTTTTTGAAACTGGTTTTCGGTTTGTTCGAAAAATCAAGTTTTCAAGAAACCGGGTTTTGGCTTTTAATTTTGGCAAAAAACGGTGGAACCGGGGTTTTTCGTTTTTTTAGTTTAAATTAAATTACACATGTAGCTCTTACAATACAATTGTTTAGAATTTATTTCATATACTTTAATATTTCATATACTCTCAAAATTTCAGAACTCTATTTAAATATGACAATTACGTTTTAATTTGAAATAAAACAATTATGTCATATTTCAATTTTGAATGCATGTTTAATATAAAAATAGAAAATTTCATTCCAATTTACATTAAATTGATTTAAATTCGAAAATCATATTCAAATTTGAAAGAAATTTATAAAATTATATTAATTTTTAAATTTATAAAAAAAATTTTGGAACTTTCAATTTATTCTTAAATAATTTCTAGTTATTTTTTATTCAAGTCGCAAAATCATTTTGAAATTTTATTAAAAAAAATTTTGGGAAATGCCTTTTAGAACTTTTTGGAACATAAAATCTTATCTGATATAGAAATCATGTTTCTTAATTCCAAAATTTCATTAAAATTCTAAAATCATATAATTTATTATTAATTTGTTTAAGAACACAAATTAAGTAAAACCCGGTTAACCGATTAACCGACGTCAAAAACCCGATTTCCGGTTTGTTCGAAAATTAAGTTTTTTAAAAATCCGAATTTCACGATCGCATTTTTTCATTTATCTCGAACCTATTAGTATCCGAAGCATATAAATACATAGTATGTATTTTTTGACTGCGACCCATATATTGGGTCCCATGGTTTTAATAATCCTTCTAATGTAAGTCACAAAAATATTATAAATGGCTGATTTGTAAAAAACGATTTTGTTTTTAATTCAATATCGACTTATCCAAAAGTTTTTTTTTTAAATTTTTCGATTATTATTTGGATTGCTATCAGAAAATCTTATTTTTTTTTGGAAATATGTCAAAAAGCTTTCTACCTATTTCGTATACATATTAGCTTGTTATACCTCGACAACCAAGCAAGTTATCGAAATCGATATATTTCTTGATTTTCTATAGGAAACAACAAATTTTTAATGTGCAACTGTCGATATCTTGATAACTAAACGAGTTTTATATTTATGATGACATGTTTTACACAAAGAAGATTCATATGGGACAGACTGCTGAATTTTTCATTGAGTCCAAGTCTAGCAGGATAAGTAGAACGTCAGTGTTATGAACCCCCAAAATAAAAGTTAGTAACATTGTAATAGTCGAATAGCGTTTTAATAGCGTTCTCACTCTTTACAGCTTTTCAGTACATTTGGTTTTAACTTTAAAATATTTATATATAGTTTTCAGAAGTTCAATATAATCTGACATTTTTGATGTATTCTAATTGTGTACAATGGGGCTGCTTTTGGCACAATTTGAAAATGTTGTAACCCCATCACTCGTAAACAGATGATGAACCACAGAGTAAATATAAACTAGAGACACCGTTACGCTCATCTGACGCTCCAATTCATACCCTTCGTCGTAAAGTAAGTCATTGAGATATGCTCCACGCAAATTGTCTTACTCCGGTTGGAGTTACAAAAACTGTTGACTCATAATTTTCATGTCGTTTTGTTGGAGAAGTTGAGAAATTTACATTTATTTTGTACTCTTTCTGTTACATTTTATTGTTAACATACATTTTGATTGTATTTAACACAACTATTTTAACACGCAAAAACACAAAATGCTGATTCTTGTTGGTTGTTTTGTAATTATGCATCTATTTGGTAGTATTAAAGCAATGCCTTTCAATATCCAACGTTCACATGCAACCACATCAAATGTCATAAATTTAGTGAGAGAAATGGTGTATCTAGTCTATCTTTACTCTATGGAATGAAGAAGCAGTTAAATGTACAATCCCGTTCGCGTCAAACAGAGGCAAAGAAAGGCAAAACGCATGTATCTCTCCTTAAATTTTGCAAATTAATGCAGTAAAATATTTACCAAAAATGCATTCCATATAAAGACATAGTTGCCCATTTTGGAATGCAATCGTTGCACAAGTGGGTCATATAAATGGCATCTCAATGAATGAATAAAACCGGTCACAATTTAATCAATCAGAGGTAACTGGCACGAGTCGCCAATGATTTTTTTGTTTTAAAATTACAATAATGAAACAAGCCCAATTAGAGCCTTAATTTGCAGTCACAAACTGTGTTGAAAGTTTGATTGGTTGCTAAAATCGCAATAATGGAAACGGGTAAATGAAAAATTAAAACCATCACAAAAAATGATTTACTGAATCTTTATAGTGCCGACACATTTTTACACTACCAAAAAAATTCAAATCAAGACTTTTTAATTACTATCACACCCCAGCACAACAACCCATAATATGAGGAACAAACTCATTAAAATAAAATTTTCTCGAAACTCGTTCAGTCATCGATATATCGGGGTTTACAATTTTATTAAAATATATGTCTTTATAATATTGGAGACCTGAAGAAATGACAAAACTATGGCGGAGCCGCTATAATAGTCACCCCAGAACAGAATATTCCTAACCCGACCACGCTGAAAGCTTTATAAAAAAAGGTGTAGTTAATCCCGACTGAAGGCTGGTCATGTATAAAGCTTTTTCAGTTAATACCGCCGGTGCTCAAAGGGTTATAGGGCCAAGCAATACCTCAATAAAGTTATCGAATTTTTAAATGTCAAAACCCAGATATCCCGATAACAAATCGAGTTGTCGATAACTTTCATTTAAAATTCTCTGATTCGTTGGTGGAATTCTACACAAATAAGCTATCGATTTCAGGGGCCTCGGTTATCGTACTCTGGCCGCTGTCTACTTTTCAAGTCAACGACGACGGCGGCATCGCGCTAACCGAATTCGCTGTATGTTGCGGTGTATTTTCTTCGTCTTTTCAAATTCGTGGCCGTCGGTGGTGCATGAGATCCTGGGTTTGATTCCTGCTCGGACCAAATTAAATTTCTTTCTTTTGGCGACGGTCACCTCGCATAGTGACGGCGACACTATCGAGTATTTAGCTATGAAAAGCTTCTCAAAATACCGTCCGGAACCGGGTTAAAACTGTAGGTCCTAATCAGTTGTTGGTTGTGAGAAGCTCTCCACAATTCCTTCATGGGATGTAATGGGAAACCATTTCTTTTAAATTCGCGTTGAAATTAGATTTGGAAGACAAATTCAACAATTCGATTAAATCTACGTTGACCAAACAACCAAACAGCCACGACATAAGCCAATAACATTTTGAATAGAGTATTAAAAAACCGAAACCGATTTCTTGGTCATCCACCAATCGCCGGTTTTATTAAAATTGTCACTTTCGAACAACCGGTGAAAACGGATTTTTACTACTAGCTTCGCCGGATTTAATATTGTGTCAAAATCGGATCGTTTAAAGAAAAAATTAATTTTACGATTAATTTTCAAAAAACGTTGTCGATTTTCCAACGATTTTCCAAACACAAAATAAAATAAATATATGGGACAGGGAAGAGCTTCTCACAATCAGTACGCATTCTATGTTTAAACTAATTGATTGGGGCATACAGCTTACACCTGTTCTGTACGGTTTGCATTTTTTCCACAAAGAATTTAATTTTACAAAGGGTTTTCACAAAGGGTTTCTACTGCGGTAAATTATCTAAATGGGAAATATTTTCCATTTCCCAACATCAATACAGTGAGCGTCTTTTCGTTCACCACTTTACACTACGAAAGGTGTAAAATAAACTGATGTTTTTTTACCGTCGTCTTCTACTATCAAATCATTTTTTAAATTAAACAAAATGTAAACGAATGTAAATGTTTACATGCCGCGTCCACAATATTACATAAACATAAATAAATTTTTTCGCTTTCGAAGTTTCAACACTTTTTTTCCTCCTTTTTCCCCTTCTCCTTACCATGCAAGAAATTCGCTTTTACTCTTTGTTTAAGACGGGTAAGATTATAAGCAAAAATTGCTTTCTGGTAAATTTCTTCTCCATACATTTTTTTGTTGGCAAAGGGAAATATATTTCCATTTTGGAAATATTTCCAGGGCTGGAAAAATTACCCGAATCCATCATGAATACCTTAACGACATTTAAAAAAAATGTGGAAGAAACACTTTTAGCTGTTTCATTTTAGCTATTGGAAACGAAAATTTAATTTCCAAAAAGAAATTAAAAGAAAATTAAATTTTGTATATAAAGCTAAAATCAGCGTTCAGGTATTCCGAGATTTCGGCATTTGCACAGATTTCAACTCACCGAACATGTGATTTGTCGTACAAAAATCAGCTGCTTATAGAAATGAAATACCGAAAACTTCGAAACCTCGGTATATCTGAACATGGTTTGACAAAGCAAATTGTTTATTTTAAAAAAAAAAATTATAAACATATTTTATTGTTTGAGATTTTCCAAACACATCTTTCTAAAGTATTTTTGATGTGTTGACATCTATAGGCACGGGTAGAGACTTAACTCATAAAGTGAACACATCCAAACACACTTTGTCCGACTGCAATCACAGATTGTTTGGTGTTAAACTCATACTCACACAATATTTGTATGAAATTTTGTGTGCATATCGGTTAGGTCTCAGAATCGGGCAACATCTATTTTTCATACCCCTAAATAATAAGGGTGACTCACCCCAACATAGAACACAGATTTGTCCGACTGCGAAACACAGATTGTCAAACTTGGAAAATAAACACAAACTGATGTAGCGACAGCGAATAGTTGTCTTGTGTGGGTGCAGAGCAAAGAGAATAATGACGTGGTTATATGTACAGGGTGTTTCAAAAGTTACCACCCTATTGGAAGATGATCTAATTTTTTCAAATGGCCGCCAATGTCAAATCTGTTTTGTCATTTGTGGACTAGATAGATGAAGAATTCAAGTAAACAAGCCTTGGAGCGATACACTCCCCAAGAATGCGGAATAATCGTGTCTACTTTTTTGCGTAACAATTCGTCTGTGGTGTTGGCGCCGCGCGAATACCGTCGCCGATTCCCCGGCTGTCCGACACCGACTGTGCAAACACTGCGCCGTTTGGCGACTAACCTTGAGTTCCAGGAGTGGCCGGCGCCGGAGCGCCCATTTACCCGAGAATATCGTCGCTGTTGCCGAGGATGTCGAGCTGTCGCCTGAACCATCGACCAGACGCCGAGCCTCGCAATTAGCCATCAGCCGGTCGTCCATATCACGAATTTTGGTCAAAGACCTGCGCATGTTCCCACACAAAGTCCAGTCCGTGCATCAGCTGCTGCCTGTCGTCCGCCAAACGCGTGTAACCTACGCCCAAGCCATCCTCAATCTCGTGGACGATTTTTCCACCAAAATCATAATGAGCGATGAGGCTCATTTCCACCTCAGCGGGTACCTGAACAAGCAAAACTATCGCTTCTGGGGCACCGAAAATTCACGAGTGATGCACGAGGAGCCATTACACCCGCTCAAAGTGATTGCATGGTGCGCTGTTCATGCTGGAGGAGTCATCGGGCCATTTTTTTTTTCGAGAACGCCGCTGGTCAAGCGACAACAGTGGACGGTGCACGCTATAGGGCCATGTTAACCGGGTTTTTGCTGCCGCAATTCGACGAATTAGAACTGGGGGACATGTGGTTCCAAGTGGACCGAGCAACTGCACACACTGCGCGAACCACAACCGATATTCTGAAGGCGGCGTTCCCTGGTCGACTCATCTCTCGTTTTGGCGACTTGCACTGGCGATTTGCGCCCGATTTAACCGTTCCAGACTTTTTTTGTGGGGTTTTTTTGAACTTAGCCAATAAAATTCCAAAGGTTCAAATAAACATAATCAAAAAACAGAATCAAAGTTTTTCATTTAGAAAAAAAATGAGAGCCAAACAACATCGGAATGACTTCTTTTGAAACACCTTGTATTTAAAAATGAGATAGCAAGAGAGCAAAATAATTGTGTGAACTTGTGTAGCGTATGTACGAACATAACAATGTATGTATGTACTAGAGATGGGCGCGAGTCACGTGATTGGCGTGAATGAGATTGGGACCAAAGTTTGCTCACGTGAGCGTGCGTGAAAGTGAGTAGCACAAAAATATTCTTGCAGGAGCGTGCGTGAGTTCAATCTTTGCGTGAGTGAGCGTGCGTGAGCGCTATTTTCGCGTGAGTCACGCATATTTCCAAATGTTTGATTTCATTTAACTTCGATTTTCTTACTACTTTACTTAATTTTCTTGTTGGATATTTTATAAATAAAAAAATTACCCACATACATATTAAACTTCTGCAATGAATGTCTTGAATGCCATATCAAAACATTCACTTCAAAAGCAAATGTTTCAAACACTACACTCACTGCTAACAAAACAAACTAGTATTTCGGAAATCATTCACTTAGAAACAAAATACAAAATTAATGAGAACCAAAACATCAAACATACAAAACATTGCTTGGTTTTTGTGTATCAAGAATGGTTGTTTATATTCATGCATATTAGGGTGCACTCATTTTTTGAAATTTTAAGAGTGCTGAAATCTTAATCCACTGTTATTGAAAAGCTGACAAGGATACATTTGCTGCCCTACAGGCGGTTGAAATTTCGATTTCACGTAAATTTTTCGAAAGTATTTTGGAGGTTTTCCCATTTTTTTCTTTTGGTGCACAAATTTGAACACATACTTTTTTCTTACAGCCTGTTTGCAGAAAACGAATCACTCAAAATATGTGTCGCAAAAACGACCGAAAAATGTTTTGGGTTTCAAAAAATGCCATATATTTTGAGTGTAGTATGTATGTAATATACTCTCGTAATTGACGAGGTCAGCTCTTTACAAATTCCAAAATGTTTCAGTATACGCTAACATGTAAAACGATATTAGAGTGTATATCCTGTATGGAATCAAAATTAATTTGTTTTTCGATTATACCGCTTCAAAATCGATGAGTGGTATGCGATTCCGAGAGTGTTTCCACCAAGTTCATGACCAATATTAAAAAACATATTACTTTTTATAACGAATAATTAAATATTTTTGATTTCATTCATCTACTTGTATAAACATAAAAGAAATTCAAGAAATACATACCTAAAATGGGATCTATTCAATATTTCATTAACTCTTTTTGTAATTCACTTTTATCTATGTTTGAATGTAAAACCATAATTTGTTTTGAGGAAGTTTCATTTGAAGCAATGCTACCTACACCTTTTGTCCGAAAATAAATTACGAGCATCGGAAAATGACCTGCCCGAGGTTGCACTGGTTGCAAAATGTTAAAATCATCATGTAGCATCACTTTAACACTTTCATACATATGTATGTATTTCACTGTCGACTTTGTCACCAGCATTTATATTATGATTATATTATGATTGGAAAACCGTGGTGTGGAATCACTTTGTTCTTCTATCTCAGATTCATCTTCCACGTACCGTTCCATTATGCGTTTACACTCAGATTTTATACATTGTTTCTCATGTTCATTGAAATTAAGTAGCTTTTTAGCTGGAGCGAAAAGAAAAAGTGCGATGTTGTGGTAAATAGCTAATAACCGCTAATTTAACTTTCAAATTTTTAATATTTATCAAATCTTCTGAACTTTCAGCACATGTTTTTCAGCTTTAATAGCGGAATTGCTAAATAAGCATACATTCGATTCATCCGCGTCAGAAGAATCGTTTATTGATACCTATTTGAAATACATATGTATGTAAAAACAACATTATTTTGGAATATGCTTCAAATGTTCAAATGTATGTAATTCTTTTTTCATTCCATAAGAAAAAAATACTTACATCGAGGTCAGTCATAGCGAAATGTAAATTGTTGTTGTTTTAAATAAGCTCGCTGAAAAAATTACCATATACCTCGCTTGTGGAAAGCTGATTAGCTACTGAATTGAATTTCTTTCAATCTCTTACAATTTCTAAAAAGTGGTGTACTGCAGTGTTGCCAGAAGCCGTTAAAAAAATTATGCTAAATGACCAAAAAAATTGTGCAAACTGGAAAGAAATTATGGTAAAAACACCGAAAAAATTATGCAAAATGCAAAAACATTATGCTAAAATTAAAAAAAGTTAATTTTTTATATATTTGCCACTGTGTGTATTATTTAGTACCAACTATAGCGTTTTTAAGCATGATTTTTAATCACAAATTCCTCTAATTTTTATAAACAAATAAAAAAACGTTTTGAAATCAGAGATATGTATTTTTGGTAGAAAAAACTTCCATTAAAGCATTGAAATAAAAAATCAGTTTTGTTTCAAAAAATTAGTTTTTCATACAACAAAAGATAAAAGAAATATTAACGTCCGTTGTGTTGTAGCCTAAAGATTCGATATTTATTCAGAAACATACCTGCTGCATGTTAATAAAAAGTAAAATATAAAACACTTTTGATGGAAAATTGTGCAATATCTAAAAAATTATGCTAAAAATTTCATGACAAACATACAACTTTGGAAAAATTTGGTGAAAATTATGCTAAAAAGCATTTAGCATCGTGTTTCAAACAAATTATGCAGACGCCAAAAAAGTTATGCTAAAAAAGTTAATTATGTTAAACTGGCAACACTGGTGTACTGTGTTTGGATTTCTTTTTAGAATACTCATTCTTCTATCATTCATTTGAAAAAGTACTATTTTATAGAGTCTGTCTTGCTGCAGACCTTTAATAGTTACATATGCCATAGAGTATGTGTATTATATGTATTTGGCATGGTAAAATTACGAGAGGGTAAACTCGTTTGAACAGCTGATTTAATTTTTTTTTTTGCATTAATCGTTTAAGTTGTCAAACTCATATGTGCTTTGTTTTTGTACTTTTTTGTACTCCTGTATTGTTGGTATACTCACGTATATAGATTGACAACTTAAGCGATTTAGGCAAAAACAAAATTCCTGTTGTTGCTGCCTACAACAACAACAACGTCTACTGCTTGGTTATTTTACTATGGTATTTGCAATAACGATGTACAAATATGGTTGCCACAGGGTTCATTTTTTAATTACCAGAATTTTCCAAAAAAGTTACCAAAAATTACCAAATTTTTAAATTTTTTATTTAGAACATTAAATACTTACTTACTTATCCGGTCTCGGACAACCACGGGGGGTCAGGGACCTTACAAAACGAAGATAACATATTTCGCCAACCAGTTCGATCTTTTGCTTTATTTCTCCAGTTGGCAATACCAAATGTACGCAGGGATTCGTTAACCTGATCCCTCCAGCGGAGTCGTGGTCTTCTTATTTTTCGCCTTCCTTCGAGTTCGGTTTCGAAAACCCTTCGTGCTGGTTCGTCTTCATCCATTCCACTGACATGGCCTAGCCGGCGCAATCGCGTTATTTTGGTCTGCTTAACTATATCAATGTCAGGATAAAGCTCATACAGCTCATGAGTCGCCGATACTCGCCGTTGTGCACTATAGGGCCATAAATTTTTCGGAGTATTTTTCTCTCGAAGACTCCTACAGATGTTTCGTCTGCTTGCGATAGGACCCAGGATTCTGCGCCATAAAGCAAGACAGGTTGAATTTTTGTTACCCAAGAGAGGGCTTTATCTCTAAAGTTTTGTTTACGGCAGAGCCGAGGTATATAAATTCGTCCACTACCTCGAAGTTATAACGGTTATCAACGTTCACGCTTTGGTTTAATCGCGTGGAGCCCCTGTTCGTTGAAACCATTAATTTGGTCTTGTCCTCATTTACCGTCAGACCCACTTTTGCTGACTCCTTCTCTATTCTCGAAAAAACTGCAGCAACTTCCCTGATTGTGCGCCCAATGATATACATATATATCATTAACATACGCGAGCAGCATGTGACTTTTGCTGCTGATGGTTTTATTCATGTTGACTGCAGCTTTTCTCATAATGATCTCCATTAAGATGTTAAAGAGATCGCGCGATAGGTTGTCGCCTTGCCTGGTTTGGTAAGATCCTTACCAACTTTCACCGCGGATTTGGTGTTCGTCAAAGTCATCCTGCAAAGGCGTATGAGTTTTGCAGGAATACCAAGCTCAGACATTGCATCGTAGAGTTTCTCCCCTATCGGACTATCGAAGGACGCCTTATAATCGATAAATATATGTCGATTTGTTTTTCGTGTGTCTCTCCAGGATTTGGCGTAGCGTGAAAATCTGGTCAGTTGTCGATTTTCCAGGCCTAAAGCCGCACTGGTGGGGTCCAGTCAGGTCAGCGATAATTGATTTTAGTCTTTCACACATTATACTCGATAGGACCTTATATGTTATGGATAAAAGGCTTATTCCACGGTAGTTGGCACCGATACTCGGGTAACCTTTTTTAAATATGGGACATAGTACACTGAGACTCCAATTGCCGGGCATGCATTCATCTAACCAAATTTTGCTAATGAGTTGATGCATGCACCTTATCAGGTAATCCATCGGCTTCTACGGCTTTGTCGTTCTTAAGCCGGGCAATAGCTGTTCTGACCTCGTCTTGGTTAGGAGGTGGGCAATCGACGTCGTCGTCTATATTGTGATCGATTGTCCTACCGTCATTGGATATCTCAGGTACCAGTAGCGCAGAGAAATGATCTATCCATATTCCCAACATGCTCTGCACATCTGCGATGAGATTTCCGTCCTTGTCTTTACAGAAGGGGGGTCCTGAACCATGTCCATTAGTTCCTTTTTTCACTTTATGGTAGAATTTTCGGGCTTCGTTCTTCCTTCTGTATGTCTCAATTTTCTCACTCTCGCGCTTTCTCCACTGCCGTTTCTCACGCATAAAGAGACGGTTTACCTCCTTTCTTTTCTCCCTGCACCGCTCAGTCGCAGCTCGCGTTGTAATTGGCTGAAGAATTGTCAAACATGCAGCGTTCTTTTCATCATTTGCAATGCGACACTCTTCATCGTACCATTTTTTATTGCGAAGCGGTTTTTCGAAACCTAGTACGGTTGTTGCGGCAGTTTTTATAGATTCGGAAATGGGTTTCCACTGCGCATGGGGATCGTTATCGGGAGGGGTGGGTTCTGTGCCAAAGTTGTGACAGCTTCCTTGAGTAGGCTGTGGCTACCTCTGGTAATTGCAGTTTTCCGACCTCCAGCTTCCTCTGCGTCTGGTTTCGTTCGATTTTCGCTCTACTCAATCTTGTGCGATCCTTTTCTGCTACCAGGTAGTGATCAGAATCGATGTTAGCTCCTCTGATCACTCGTACGTCCATTACACTGCCTTACATCAATTACCACGTGATCTATTTGGTTCTTCGTTCTTTGATCAGGGGATACCCAATTAGCCTTGTGGATGTCTTTATGCTGGAATCTTGTACCACTAATGACCATGTTTTTTGCTGCGGCAAAGTCAATCAGAATCATACCGTTGTCGGAACTGTCAGCATGTAGACTGAAATTGCCAATAGTTGGATGAAACACATTCTCCCTTCCTACTTTAGCATTAAAATCTCCTAGTACAATCTTAATGTTATGGCTAGGGCAGCGGTCATACGTTTCCTCTACGAGCACATAGAATATGTCTTTGGCATCATCATCTTTCTCTTCTGTCGGGGCATGCACGCAAATTAGGGAAATATAAAAATACGTTCACTCACAAGATTGAACCTAGAGACTAGATGTCGCAGTCTTTTGCCAACTACAAATCCGCAACCAAATTCATGTTTTTTT
The DNA here is from genome assembly GCA_963931995.1 of Phaonia tiefii. Classification (NCBI taxonomy): domain Eukaryota; kingdom Metazoa; phylum Arthropoda; class Insecta; order Diptera; family Muscidae; genus Phaonia; species Phaonia tiefii. Next base: position 132,681,573 of record OZ008368.1, read on the forward strand.
TCATGGCAAATGTAGTATATATCGCAGTTTCTTTTTCTTGTGCAGCCATGTCCTGTCCATCGCATTTCCTGGATAGCGGTAATGTCAGCCTTATAACTTTCGAGGACATCTGCCAGTTGGATACTTGCACCTGATCTATATAGAGTTCTTACAGTCCAAGTGCATATCCGTAAATCGCGATCCTTATAACGGTGCCGGGAGGCAAATCCAGTCCACTGTGTTTTTGCATTTTACGTACCGCCAGGATATTTGATTGCAGACGCCCATTATGGATCAGACGCTGACCAGGATGCAATATGTCGAACCTGGATTTTCTTCTTGTAGTTTCTATCCTAGTGACATGCTTGGACCGCCCAATGAAGGAATCATTTCAGGCCACTCCCAAGTGCATGGCTATCAGAAACTTTACACCTCTACGGACAGTCCCATGTCCCAGAACATTAAATGTTTATTTAAAATAAGTCGTACAGAAAATCATATTGCATACACACATCAATAAAAAGAAATAAATAAATGGTTTCCTATTACATCCCATGAATTGATCGGGGAGAGCTTCAAACATCCAGTGAGCAGGGCTCTTTCGAGTTGTATACTCACTGATTTGGATCTTCGGTTTTACACCGGTTCCAAACGGTATTTTGAGAAGCTTTTTCATCATCATACATCAATATAAAGATTCTAAAAAAATCAAACGCTAAACATAAAATATGGCATAACCAAACATAATCTATACTTTCTTTGCATTTTATTGCCTTTCCATTGCAATGCAAAATTATTTAGTGTACAAGTATTCTAACACTTTTATATTCAGACCAATCAAACCACGAAGAGTTCGTTAGCGCGTTAGAGACGAATATATTTGGTTATTTATGGCGAACGACGACAAGCGCGTATTTTGGTTAGGCCCATAATCATTAATTTCTCCCAAATAGTATTGCCACTGCTTCATGTTTCCTTCTGTTTGTAAGTAACATTTTAGATCACATTTCGTCAAATTTTCTAATAGAAGTAAATGGTTCTTCTTATAGTAATTATTTCATTTCAATAGGTTACCACAATGAATAAAATGTTACCATGTTACCAAGCCGTTTAAATGTTACCAAGTTTGGTTGGATATTACCAACTGTGGCAACCGTGTGTATAAGTTGACAGTCAAAATTTCTCTTCACTCGAATGCCATCAAACACAACGAGTGAACTCCTAGTCATTCTCTGGTCTCTCTCTTTCTTTCTTCATTCTATATTTGAATGCACGGGGAGTTTTTTGATAGTGTCATTGCAAACAAACGTAACCCTTCACCCGATTTCGTTGTTGGGTTTCCACTCTAGATACATTTTGACTGTCTACTTAGGGAAGGGTTTTTGTTTTTTCTGCATACAGTCGTTTTTCTATTTACAATTGGCTATTTCCACCAGAGATCGAAGTCTAAACTCAAATTACCAGAGGCGGTTGAACAACAAATGTAATCGGCGGTAGAAGCTGGTTTTGCTGATCCAAATTAACTGACAAGAGTGGGAAGTCGCAAAATAACTTTTAAAAATGGATAAAAAAAAACTAAATCTAATATTGAGTCAGATATAAAACAACATAAAAACAAGTATACATTTTATACATCTGCAGGTGTAAGAAGTTTAGTCTGGAAACATTTCCAACTTGTTAAATGTGGAGAAGAAGTGATTGATTTTGAACGTTGTAATAAATGTGAAACTCTATTTGCTTATACTCCAAATGGAGGCACCGGGAGTTTGATAAGACACACGTGCCGTTTCATGCCTTCAACTTCAAGTGCTGTTCAACGAAAAATAGCAGACATATTCACATGCAAAAAAGTTCCAGATTGCCCAAAAAAAGAATTGTTTTATTTTCCGACAGAATAATATCTCAGAATTGTTTGACGAGTTTGTTCCATTGAAAACAAGAAGAATTATAAATGGGAATAAACCTTGGTTTAATGAAAAAATAAGGCAACTGATTGATCTACGAAATATTGCATTCAATAAATGGAAAAGATTTATGATACCGCATTTTTCAATGTTATACCATACTGTTAGAAATAGAGTGACACATAAAATACGTGTTGCGAAGAGTAAATATTATGAGAGTAAATTTTCGTCATCGATAGATTCTAAAAGTAAGTGGAAAGTTATTCGAGACATCGGAATTGCCAAAGATAAAAGTAACGTCCAATGTGTGCCGAATGCCGATGAATTAAATGAAGAATTTGTAAATTTGAATATTCCCGCTGGAAATTCCGACTATTACTTAAATTTTAACAGACAACAGAACCGGAATGAATTTCAGTTTGACTGTTTTAGTAATTATGATGTTGTATGTGCCCTATTAAGCATTAAATCAAATGCTGTAGGCTTTGCTGAATTACATCCAGTTTTTATTAGGATAATATTGCCTACAATAGTTAGTTACATTACACATTTAGTTAATACCATAGTCACGACATCGACATATCCAACAAGCTGGAAATATGTCAAAGTGTTGGCTATTCCCAAAGCGGGCAATGCTTTCCGACCAATTTCCATCTTACTATATTTTTCTAAGGCATTCGAACGTTTACTACATATCCAAATTAACGACTTTCTAAGGGATAAGTCGTTTTTCAACTGTCTTCTCTTCTTAAATGGACTATGCATAAATCCAAGTAAATCTAAGTACATGATAATACATAAACGCCGCCAGAATCCATTGGTTACACAAAGTTTAAGGTTAGGTGATTCGACGATAGAGCTAGTGGAATCGGCCAAAAACGTGGGGGTAGTTTTTGACAAATATATTAATTGGACAGATCACGTGAACGTTACCACCGGGCGAGTATTTGGAATGCTTCGTAATCTTGGGGGTAGTTTTTGACAAATACTATATGAATTGGACAGATCACGTGAACGTTACCACCGGGCGAGTATTTGGAATGCTTCGTAATCTTTGGCGCACTCAATGGTTTATTCCCCTTAATATTAGGATGCTTTTGGCGAAAGCGTATCTAGTACACACTCTGTACGGCTGCGAACTTTTTGCGTTTTGTAATTCTGAATCTAAACTAAAGCTTAATGTGACGTACAATAATATAGCCAGATATGTATTTGGTCTAAAACGTTTTGACAGGGAGTCTGTTTACTCTTTAAAAAACTTTGGTTTGTCGTTCGACAGTTTATTAATATGCAGATCCCTAACATTTCTGCATAAGATAATACGAAAAACTCAGCTTTATGAGATCTAATAGAGGCAAACGTCGTCTTGTACAAATAAGACATAACAGTCATTTATCAGAACAACACTTTTTTGTAAACACTATTCGTATGAGGAATCAACTACCATTACACATACAAACAACAAGCAACGCAAGGCATTTTAAAACTTTGATTTTTAATCATTTCAAGGGATAAATATAATTAAAATTAAAATTAAGATTTAAAATAATATTAACATAAATATACTCCAATACACTATTTTTTTCCTAAATCCCATTCATTTTGTATTTTTATATACCATAGTCTTCCTTCTGTATGTCTCAATTTTCTCACTCTCGCGCTTTCTCCACTGCCGTTTCTCACGCATAAAGAGACGGTTTACCTCCTTTCTTTTCTCCCTGCACCGCTCAGTCGCAGCTCGCGTTGTAATTGGCTGAAGAATTGTCAAACATGCAGCGTTCTTTTCATCATTTGCAATGCGACACTCTTCATCGTACCATTTTTTATTGCGAAGCGGTTTTTCGAAACCTAGTACGGTTGTTGCGGCAGTTTTTATAGATTCGGAAATGGGTTTCCACTGCGCATGAGGATCGTTATCGGGAGGGGTGGGTTCTGTGCCCCAGAATAGAAATTAATAATTTTAGAAATTAATAATTTTATTAGTATATATTTTAATGTATTTCGTGTGTTCAAAGTACAAACATATTCAATGTAACACCCTGTGAGCCAACACACTTGTTATAAGAATTTGTAATAAATAAATAAATAAAATAAATAAATAAAATAAAATAAATTTTATTACAAAAGATATGACCACTTGGTGTTACTGAAGGTAAGAATTGAACTTATATAATTTTTTTTTATTTATTCATTCTCTCCAATATTCAGGAACGGGATTTATAGATTTGGCTCAATCTTTGATGAACGTCTGTGCGATGTATGGAAATGTTAAAGTTGACAACATTTTAGTGTCAAGGAAAACACTTTCAAGAGGCGTTCTTTAAGAGCAATATGACGAAGTTAAACGCAACCTTAAATCAATTTTGTCTGATCGTCATATGGCATTTACCGCGGATATGTGGACAGATAAGTATACTCAGACAAGTTTTTTGACACTAAGCTGTCATTACATTGATAAGGAAGTCAATCTCTGTGTGAATATTTTGGGAAACCGTGAATTCACTCTTGGTAAGATTCAAATGAGGAATGGAATGGGAAGGTTTTAAATGAATGAATTAAAATGTTTGAACTTTATAGATTTTTAGCTTGGAAATTCACATAACTCTCGGATCCAAAAGAGCACAGTACATTACAAAACGACTTAAGCTTGCTATTGCAAATATAAAACAATTTGCAATCTAAGTTTTGATTCCGTGCTTGGCAAACGGAAGGTGTATTTATTATTCCTTCATTTTCTCACACCTAGTCAAAATATGGGTTTTTGTAAAGTTAACGCAATAAACACTATAATGATTGGATTTTATAGCACTTCTTTCTATTTTCTTTTTATTAATCCACATGCCAACAATTTGTTTTAAGAAAATCGGCAATCGAAATTTTATACACTGCATCACAACGTTCCATATGACAATTCATTGACAGTCTTAGAGAGAGAGAGCTATTTGCAAATGAGCTAAGCTACTCAGATGATCTAACTCAACATTTCAAAAATAATAATAAAGTAATATTGTGACTTTAGATATGCCAAGGAGTTAAGAATTTTTGGGTCTTGCATTAGTATTATATAAGAATGCACAGAAGTCCCAAATATCTTTTCCAATTTTCTGCCCATTTCGTTTTGTGGAGTTGGATCAATTACTTTTAAAGAATGCTCAGAAAAACTAAGTAGTGAACAAAATATAACAATAAATGAATATGTTTTGTGGTATGACCAATTAAATAAAATTTGCTCAGACGAGTTATATGACTCTAATTTCATAACCAAAATTAAATCTTCTAGTAAGAAGTCATTGTTGAGAAGATTTAAGCCAGAAATTATTCATTACATTGCTCTGTTTCTGAACCCTCCATTTAAAGAATTGATGTTTTGCAGCCAGCAGCAAAAAGATTTAGTTTATTCATCTTTAAAAACTATGGAAATTGAAATTCAAAACATATGTGTCAGTGACTATGATGTTTTGCCCATAGATGATCCCACAGCCTCCGCTAATCCCCAATGTTTTGAATACATGGATACTTTACTGGCAAACAGCACTGCAAATAAGCAAAATGAAATTGGAGACGAGCTTCGTTTGTATTAAAAAAGAAAATTAAACCTGATTGTCAACTATTAAATTTTTGGAAGGCTTCTAATGAAACGCCCCTCTTACAAATATTCGCTACACATATTTTATGTATTCCAACCAGATCGGCTACAAGCGAACGAGTATTTTCTACGTCTGGAAGAATACTAGAAGAGAGAAGAAGTATTAGACTTCTTGGGCATACAATATTGTTCCTGCATAAAAATACTTAGTGTTAGATTTAGTTTTTTTTCTTTAATTGTAGTAACGTAATAAACAAACTACGTGAATTAACTCGTTCTTAATATAGTAATAAATTTAATTTTTTAAAGATATCTGAATTTTACTTAATTTACTATTTCAAATTCTACTTTTATGTGTCCGATATTGGTTTGAAAATAAAGCAATAGCTTCATAAAACAAAAAAAAAACCTTTTTTACCTTTGCTAATAATTTGTTCGTGATTGCCGTGATTCACGCGTGAATGTGAGTAAGACCAAAATTTGCTCACGTAAGCTGGCGTGAACGTGAGAAGTGAAAAAATCTTCGTGCATGAGCGTTAGGGTGCTTCTTATCTGACAAAAAAAAATTTTTTTGGATTTTTTTCCTGGGCCAACTTAAAATTGTGTTAAGACGTACAAAACAACTCTATGTGAATTTTTTGAATTTTTTTCTCAAAGATTTAGGGGTCGCTACCGTGCCCCGAAATCCAGAATTTTCAAAAAAAAAAATTTAAAATGAAATAAAAACCAAGCGCATTTTCAAACGCAACAGTCATATAATATGACTTGTGCATTGCATTGCGCGACTATAAAAAATATTAAATTTTATACGCACGAGCGACTAACCTAAATCGAGTTCAAACTTTAACCTAATATCAAAATGATATAATGATGGTATGAAAAACACCGGTATTTATTTTCAAAAATTTATTCACACTGTATAATACACAACATTTCAACAGGTCCACGAATACTCAACGATAGTGTGATTGGTTGTATTTTTATAAAAATATCCAGTAACTTTTTTGGGAGAGTAAGAAAACTTTTAGTCTCTTAGTAGAAAATATCACAAAAAGTACAGAGATGACATCCAGTAATAAATGGAGAAATCAAAATTGTTTGTATAAAAAGCTGATAAGTTAAACACTTGATGAACTAAAAAAATGGATCTGCCCAATTAATTTAAAATCACCAAAAATTTCTTTTTGTAAAAAAATATTTAAAATGCATTCTAGAACATTAAAAAATTACTTTTTGTTACAAAACATAAAATTCCTATGGTTAATTTGGTTATTTATGTTTTTTATTTTTTCTAATTTTATTTGTTTACTAAAAACTGTTGATTCAAAACATATGTTCGAACTTGCAAATTCTTACTGGCAAAAAATTCTCCAGTAAAAACTTGTAAGTGCTCTATCATCGAACTATCAGAATAATCTCTCTCTTGCTCTCTTGTTACTGGCTTTTTGGTGTACAATGACAACATCCAGTAATAGTTTGTACAAATTGTTACAAATTATCAGTACCCAGACAGACCTAATGTGTCATCAACTCATTTCGTTGCTTGGCATGTAACGGGATTATAAATATGAGTGTCAAAAATGCAATCATTAAAATCAAAGAATGAATGGCATAGCAACAACATTAGTTATTGTTGTAGAATAACTGCATGGCAAAAGCAATGAATCTGTGATGAATATCAATACTTGGAACAATTTCTGCATAGAAGCTAGTGTCATTATTTTTCTGTGTTATTTGATAAAGTTCCTCGCGAGTGTTCGCACGCCGCTAATATTAGTGTAACTGGAAATTGACTAACTTAATTATTGGGTGTGTTTGAAAATAATATTGAAGTTCATTTCTCTACGCGCGTAAGTTTATAAAGAATATATCTATGTCATTGTTGATAAATTATTTCACATTGTAATAGGCAAATCGGTACGAAATAATATAATGATGGCTTCCAGTTCATCAACATCGAATACGCGTAAAAATACCAATGTATGGCTTGTAGGGCAGCCATCTCCGCAGCTAAACAAAACCAAGCTTCCATCAAAAAAAGAGGTATTAAGTCTTTTTTTTACTACAAATCTAAGAAGAATCAAAGTCATAGAAGTTGTTGCGGCTCTACAGCAAATGAAGTCTTATCGATTTGGGAAAGTGCCGCAATACCAACACAAACTAAACGACGTTGTGTAGATAAAATCGATGAAATGTTTAAGTATTGGCAGAAATTAAAAAAAAATAAGGAAAATAAGGCTAAACGCTCCGAAGGTTTAAAGAAAAAGGAGCATGAATGGAAACTGAGTCTGGAAAACCCTTTTGATGTTGCACATGCAAATGCTCTGGAAATGATAACAATACAAGAAGACAAAGATTTTTTGGTAGCTCAGCGAAAACCAGGTCGACTTGGCAAAATCGGATATTTGGATACAGCTCTTAAAAAAAATCTTTCGATAAAGCAAAAATGGTCAGACATTAAAAAACAACGCGAGAGGGTAATGTTAGAGCAAAATCAGAAGGATATTGATGCCATCCATAAGCAATGCCAAATTGAAGTTTCTTCTTCCGCAAGCGACGATGATGACGATGATGCACCAATTTCTACAAAATATATTAAAAAACAAGCAACTTCTCGCGGAAGAAAACAAATTTTGAACGAAAATTTGGCTGTTGGTCTTGACGTTGCGAAATTAAGTGACAGAACGGCCGCAATGGTTCTGACGCAAACAGTAATGCACTTAGGTTCTGACCCTCCGAAATATAATACAAACGTTTCTTCTCTTCGTCGAGGTCGAATATCTTATCGAAAAAAAATGGCAGAGTCTCTGAAAAATAATTTTGATCCGGATGTTCCCCTAACTGTTCATTGGGATGGAAAAATGATAGAAGATATAAGTGGACATGAACAAGTAGAACGGCTTCCAATTCTTGTATCTAGTAATGGAATCGATAAACTCCTGGCAGTTCCAAAGTTATCTGCTGGAACGGGATCTGCTTCTGCTTCAGCTGTCTATGATGTAATAATGGAGTGAAATCTTAAAGACAGAATAAAATGCTTGAGTTTTGATACAACTGCCACTAATACAGGGCGAAGAAATGGTGCTTGCATTTTATTAGAGCAGAAAATGGACAAAGATATGCTTTGGTTGGCTTGTCGACATCACATTTCGGAGATTATGCTTGAAGCTATGTTTCGACAGGCTCTTGGAATATCAACCGGTCCTGAAATATTACTTTTTAAGAGATTTAAAAATGCCTGGACAAAAATTGATCATTCCAATTTTAAACCTGGAATATCTGATGATCTTGCATTGAGACAAGTAAATAATTCTGCCGAAAATCAGCTTAAAGAGTTTCAGCCACGAGAGGACTACAAAGAGCTTCGTAAGCTGACAATAATATTCTTTGGAGGTGTTCCAAAAACACCAATATTCTTTAGAGCACCAGCAGGTCTTCACCGTGCTCGATGGATGGCTAAAGCAATATATTCCTTGAAAATGTGTTTATTCAGAGAGCAGTTCAATCTTAACGAAAGCGAATTATGTGGAATACGGGATGTTTGCATTTTCATAGTTAATATTTACATTAAATATTGGTTTGAATCCGCTTCAGGACCTTCTGCATCAAGAAATGACCTGCAGTTATTAAAGGACTTGAAGTCTTATGAACAAATTCATAAACCGATTGCGGCAATAGCCTTAAAGAAAGTTCTTGGTCATCTCTGGTATTTGTCGGAAGAGCTAGTTGCATTTGCTTTTTTCGATGACAAAGTTTCTCATGAAGTTAAGAAGAAGATGGTAAATGCTTTAAGCATAGAAGGAGTAGATAGTCCAGTAAAACGAGTTACTGTGGACGAAAACCTACTTCACACCAAAAGTCTGGAGCATTTTGTATCCAACAATACTCTCAGATTTTTTAGCATTACAGGTATTAAATCCGATTTCCTTAAAAAAAAGTTGAAGATTGGGAGGAAGATGCAGATTTTAAATTAAGTAGAGAATTAGTTCGATCTATGAAGGTTGTTAATGATATAGCCGAACGCGGAGTGGCCTTGATGCAAGAATACAATAAATTCCATACACACAATGAAGAACAGAAGCAGTTCCTATTGTTATTGGTAAGAGAATTCAGACAAAAATATCCAGATTCAAATAAATCTACCTTGTGTAAATAATAGTTAACTATATTTTAAAATTTAATACTATATTTTAAATGCAGATTTATATTATTTTTAGTTTATAATTATATTTTCGTTTAATGTTGAGTTTTCTATGCAATGAATTGGTGCCTAATTTTAATAACACATTTATTACTAAATTTTTATTCTTAAAATGTTTCTTTTTTTTAATAATACAAACAAAAACTTTTTTTAACGCATTTCTTATTAACGGTTCTGTAAAAAATCCTAAGTAGGACTGCAAATTAGTAGGCTGGGGGGGGGGCTAGATCAAGGTGTTGCAGTATCTATGTTGAATACTTAATCTAATATCTAATAAAATTCATTAAGCTAGATTTATATTTAAGACATGCATATTATCAAACGTGTTTGAATTGATACACGATCTGCGGATAGGTGAACAAATATAAAAAATAAGTAAAAATATCAAAATTAAAACGAATTTTTAAGTCTTACAAACATGCTGTAAAGAGAAGCACAGATGCAGTGTTAATAAAATATTAAACCATTTATACATTTAAAATTTTTATAAATTTGAAAAAAAAATACTGAAAAATATAAATTTCGAACCCCGGTAGCGACCCCTAAACCTTGGAGAAAAAAGTTGAAAAAATACGTCAATAACTAATTTATGAGTCTTAACAATATTCCGGGTTGGCCCAATAAAAAAACAAAAAATTAAAAATAAGACCCACCCTAATGAGCGTGCGTCCTTTTACTTTCGTGAGCGTGCGGGAATGTGAGTCAAACCTTACTTACGTGCCCATCTCTAGTATGTACGTGTGTCTGTTGCTTTGCATTCTCTTTGTTTTTTGTGAGAATAAAACAAAAAGTATTAAGCCGCATTCACAATGCAAGCGACAATTTCGTTTTTCATGCTATCTCGTTCTCACACACAGAATTTCACATAATGGCCTTTCGTTTTTTTTACAAAAATGTAACTCCAATATGTCGCTGAAGATGATCTATTCCTACTCCAGTAACATATTTGTTCGAATAAATAATATACTATTAAGCGGTAGATGGCGCTGTACTTCGAATTTCCTTTTCAAACTTAAAAACATCAATGAAAATTTAACCCATTTGTGTTAAAAGATGCATTATAAAACGTAGTTTTATCTGTTGAATCTTTTAATAGCAAATATGTTTATATACATTAAAATTTTTTAATATTCAAAATACAACCCTGGGTGTGACATTTATGACATTTGAATCATGATGCAACTAATAGAGGTTGTGTTATAAGACCAACTAAAATTATTTGCTTTTTCTTCTGTTCATTACATGAACAATCAAATTCAAATGTATTTGGTTTTTATAATTTCTGGCTTACTGTTAATCTTGACAAACATTTGTATTAACATTGACATGAAAACAAAATATATTTTATTGTTGCCTTGATATATTGGCCTGTTAGAACAAACATCTCGATTCGAAGTAAACTGTTCTTGCATTGTGAACGCCTTTTGAAAATGTTGCTTGCATTGTGATTTCGGCTTTAAGCAAGAAAATAATGGCATGTGCTTGCACTGGGCTGTAAATAATTTTACGTATTAACATTATTTAAATGTAACGTCATTATAAGATTGAACGCTGTTTTTTATTTCCCAATGTAACATTTACTAATGTGTTCATAGAAATGGAACAGGTACCGTGTAACAAAAAGGTGTTAACCCATCCCCCGTGAGTTCGAACATTCATTGGATTTTTTTTTGAATAATTTTTTTAAATTAAAACCCGAAATTTTTTAAATTAAAAGGGCAAGACTTAGTTTTAAAATCCGAAAATAATGGAAACCGGGGGTTCCTTTATAAAAAACTGGTGGAACAGGTTTTTCAGGAATTAAATTTTTCGAAACAACCGAAAATCTGGTTTTTGAGGAAAACAGCGGATTAATTCTAGCCATGTGCGACGATGGTATCGGCGGCAGCTGAAAATTTAAAAAAAATCGTAAGCGGCTACACTCTGCTGTCTGGACCAAATCTGCATTAACGACTAAAAGTCCGACCTACTTTTGCATTTCCGCTTACACAACGAACAAGCTGGCCAACATCAGTTTTGCTTTAGTTTGTCTTTTAGTTTTCAATGGCGAAGGTGATTTGATAACAATTTTTTAGAAATATGTACAACTAAAATCCTATAATCGATAAATTGAACCAAAATCGTTTCCTTTTTGGCCTTTTGTTAGTCACACCTTCCCACATACTAATGGATAATCAAAATCGTTTGGAGCTGGCATCTACGCAGGATTTTCTTTCGGGGAGGCACAATGTGAAATTTTTTTGGTGAAAATTTGAATTAATCAAGTTTCTAACAAAATAAAAACGCTCCATTTTATTAAAAACTTGTATTATTTTTAAAGTACACTATAACATTTATAAAAAAAGAAGGAAACATTGAAGACCGTTGACTCAAAATATCGGATACAAATATTTATGGAACGACATACCATAGGAAATAAAAACATGTATGTATGTATGTTACTAGGGATGTCAAACGGGACTGTGTTTTAAAACGCCCTGGCTTCGGGATTTTGAAAATCTAAATCCCGGGAGCCCGGAATTTTTCGGGACACTTATGTTTCATGTTTAGTGTAAGAATTATAAAATAGAATCAAATAAGTATTGAATAAAACAAACAAAACATTAACAAAAAGTGTATTTATTTTTAATATATGTACATACATATCGTCAGCTAAGTACTATACAGCTCCATACGCCAATTTCACTTATTTTAAGATAAGATTAGAAACATAGGTATAAAATGTTGCTCCTTCGAACGCTGTCTTCAGAACTTCGCTATCTCATGCCGTTGCTAAGATACTCAGTGTCAGTGATGCTCTATTATCCACTTTCGCCTCTAAACTTAAATGCTATTTTTCTCAAAACTAATGAAAATTCTCCATTTAAATGCACTTTAAATACCCGATGCTTGTCATTTAATATGCAAATTTACTGTGAGCTTTTAAATTACGAGTGTGAAACTCGCCCTAAGTTGATGGCGTATGGAGCTTTATAGTACTCAGCTGACGGTATGTGTAATATATGCGTATATTAAATTTAATACTAAAGGAATTATTTTGTCAGGAAAGCCCGTAACGGAATTATAGCACCTAAAGCGTCATCTGTTTGGCTATAAAAGCTGCTAACGATAAACATATGCTTGTTGGTAAACAACAATTTTTCTATTTCAAATTTTAAATGACATATACATATGTACATATATACAATTCATACAAAGCAGACATACACGTTTGGAATTTTAAAGATTTGAGTAGATTGTTCTTCGTTCATTTATTCTTTACTTCGTCTTCATCCTCTCTTGAATTTCATTTAATGGCTAAAATCTCTTTCCTGATGAATGCCAAAACAGCATCTGCTTTCCAGTGGTTCATGTCAGATCGGCATAATGCTTCGATCATTTCTTTTATTGGATTGATAACTTTAATTGTTTTATGTAACAAGCTAAATCCTTTATCAGATATTGTTTCAGACCTGGATTTTAAATCAAAAATTAACATATCGCTTATTTGCCGGAATGTTGTATTAACTCAAAAAACATAGTTTCGAGTAAATCGACTTTGAAAGTTTTATTTTGTATATGAATGTACACAAAATGCTAACTTCCAAATGCTCTCCTAACGAATTTAACACAGATTTAGATATAGGAATTAATCCATCTGAAAGAACTCGGTCAGGAGAATATTTTATAGCACTTAGTCCAAAAATGAAGAATTTTGAGTTAATACAACATTCCGGCAAATGAGCGATATGGTCTTTTCCTTTGGACTTTTTCGAAATGCTTAACATATTTATCGGACCTTTTCCATAAATGGTGGATTTTTCTGTAATGACATTTTTTATTCCTGCTACACAAATGTCGAAAGATTATAATTCTTCGTCATCTCCTAAAGACGATAATTCCACAATGGCCCACGCTGAAAAAAACGGCCCAGCAACATATTGCAGGAACCATGCACATGTTTGTAAGCATTGTTGTCATGAATTGAAGTTCTGCTGCTTTTTTGTTTGTTTGTTGTCTGGTTTCTGTAGTTTTTAATAAACAAATTCATATGGGGGGTGACAAAACCATATATTATAACCTATTAATCATTGTGTCTCTAACATGTAATATTGTGTTTGGACACAAGTATACTACATTTGCGACAAGCGAAACATAACATTTTCATCCAAACAACAAAAAGGACCGATTTTTCAGCGTGCAAAATTCTTTATACATATGTATTAACTTCACCTGTCTGTATGCATGCATGCGCACCGGAAAAACTTTGGATTGATTTTTAACCCTTTCCCGTGATCCAACCAAGCTGAAACTTCGTAGGCAAACTAATGGCGATAACAAGAATTAACTTTCAAAATATGGGCCGGATTGGACAAAGGGGCGTGGTACCTCCCATACAAATCACACATTAAAAATCCATTATTTCTGCTCCTCTTAACGGTATTTGAACAAGATTGGGTATGTTGGTTAGGTATACATATTCTAAGATCTGCTGCAAATATGGGAGGGATTAGAAAATGGGGCGTGGTCATATATAATGAATTTATAGTCAAAAACTATGTTTTTTAAGGGTTGGTTTTTTTATAACTAAAAAGTCCAATATAGTTTTAAATTTTTACCATTAACCCGGAAATGTCTTTAATAAATGACAAACTGAATTCCATTAAACGCCCTACAATAAGTTGTCCGGTGTTCCAGCCCTATTTAATCGTAGTAGTCTGATGTTAAATAATTTGTCGTTTAGTACAAATTAACTGCGTCTAATATAAATGCCTTGCTGTCAATTTCAGAACATTATTGTTAAGTTAAAGCCCGAAAACTCAATTCCCGGGCTTTTTTGGGTAAATTTCAGAATTTTCGGGATTTGCGAATCCCAAAAAAGCCCGGGCTTGCGGGAAATCCCGATTGACATCCTTAATGTATACTTATATACTTGACCGTGCTTTAGTGAAATTAATGTGGTAAATTAGCCAACAGATAACACGAATTGGATAATTTCCTGCATTCCTTTCTAATTTGGGGACCAAGATCATCAACGCTATTGCTGAAATTTATCTTGTACCCTTAGAAAACATATTGATTGATACTGTTTCCACAATAAGAGAGAAATAACACGGAACCCAGTCTTAAAGACATTGTCAGTAGTATTTCCTTACGACTATGTCAGTAGGTGATGATAATTTATATTAGACATCTTCTTTTTATGTCACTAGTTTTGACTTAGGTGATATAAACTGTGAAGGGGCTGACAATCTATGCAAGAATGTCCTACTGTTTTGTCAGCCCTATGTCATGACTGCCACTTACTAAGTCAATAATGTCTACTATAAGAAGTCTGTATCATCTGTCATCTGCTACACATGTGCGTGAGTTTCCAAGTTTTTTTCACAAAACGTCAAATTGTATATTTATTTGTAGTGATGAAATGTATGTTATATATTATTAGAAATCGTTTGAAAATTACTAATGGAATATGTAAATTTTTAGGGCATTATAAGAATGTACGAGTATCATCTTATCCGTCTTTCTACACCGAAAGAATGACGCTTCGTCACATGGATGAACCGTTTTCGTTAATGGTTTTACGTTGCTACAATCAAAACTCTCGTATATCCGACAATTTGGTAGTTGCTGCAACGAAAAATTGCATACATGATTTCTTTGACAATTTTCCATTTCGTTGCTGCAACAACTTACTTTTCGTTCCTGCTACAGTTTTATTTAATTTGAATTTGGTGGAAAAATAGGTAAAAATTAAAAAAGTAAGTGCATTAGATTTAAACTATTGATATTTGATTTATCTCTTCCTTTTTATAGTTTTTTTTTAGTATTTAGTTGTTTCGGAGATTTGCCAAAATTTATATTATATAATAATTAAAGAAATTTCTTAGAACAGACTAATTAGTTAGACTTAGTAATAATCTAAGTATTTGTGAAATATAAATTGTGTGCATTTGTGTTTGCTGTCATCGTTTGTGTAAATTGGGTATCTATAAATGAAATAGGTAAATAAACAGAATGCAAGGAGCGACATGACAGCAAAGAAAGTTACGCATCGATAGCAGAAAAACTACCCCGAAATATGTATGAACATTTGTGTGTGTGTATGAGCATAACGGTACAAATCGCAACAAAATGTTGGTGTTTTTTAACAATAATTCAGTCACGCTTGTTTCGTTCTATTGGTATTTGGATTCGAAGATAATGAAAACGAAGAAGTCAAATGGACAAAGTGTTTCAAGTAAGACGATCATAAAAACTAACAATTTAAACAACAATATAATGAATCATGAACAATATAAATAATCAATTGCTGTGATGAAACCCATATGGGAGTAGAGCTCATATTCATGGTAAGTATACACATATGCAGATATGTACATATCTTAAATATAAATTTTAATAATATATTCCTCATATTTGTTTTTAATTGCAGCACCTGACTACAACGGCCACAATAACACTCAACCCCTCGACTACCATAATCTTTCTCCAGACGAATGGAATGGCTATAGTATTTTAGCAATTTAATATCATTTTCGAAACAAAAATTCAAAAAATTGTTATTATTACACCTGCAATGTAATACTAGCAGTGTATTTATATACAATTAATGTTAAATATTTTCAAAAAAAAACTTTAGAACATTCATTGGAGCAACGAAACAAAATCGTAGTAGCAATGAATCAAAATCATAGAGGCAATGAAACAATTTCATAGCAGCAATGAAATAATTGCATTGCAGGAACGATTCTTATTCATTTCAACAATGAGCAACAACTCTACTTTCATCACAATGACGAACAAGTGAAACTATATGTTAGCTCACCTTTTATGACAAAATTTGTTGGGGTGACGAACATATTCATCCCTGTGACGATGCTTTTCCGTTCAGTGTATCATGTTATCTTTCAGGTTTTTTTTTAATTATCAGATACAGATCAGATCAATCAAGTTTTTTGATCGGATCGGCAAGTCAGCTGAGATTCTGACATGCCACTAGGTAGTCAGTGATTATGTCTTAACCCTTCTGCACAAATTGGGTCAAATTGGCCCAGTTTTGAGGAACAAACGGCTAAAATCATGTCTTAGAATGACGTTTATACAATTTTTTCATATCGTCACCTGTTACCTGTTCGATTTCTTTGAACGTATTTGTAAATGTTACATTGGCAACTAAAAAAGAATAGTTTTTGTGCTGCAGGCTCTTTTGCTATTGCACTTTCTTTTTTCTTACATCTGCATTAACATTAGATGTAATATTGTTATAATAAAGCCGCATTCACAATGCAAGCGACAATTTCGTTTTTCATGCTATCTCGTTCTCACACACAGAATTTCACATAATGGCCTTTCGTTTTTTTTACAAAAATGTAACTCCAATTTGTCGCTGAAGTTGATCTATTCCTACTCCAGCAACATATTTGTTCGAATAAATAATGTACTATTAAGCGGTAGATGGCGCTGTACTTCGAATATCATTTTCAAACTTAAAAACATCAATGAAAATTGAACCCATTTGTGTTAAAAGACGCATTATAAAACGTTATTTTATCTGTAGAATCTTTTAATACCACATATGTTTAAATACATTAACATTTTTTAATATTCGAAATACAACCCTGAATGTGACATTTGAATCATGATGCAACTAATAGAGGTTGTGTTATAAGAACAACTTAAATGATTTGCTTTTCCTTCTGTTCATTAAAAGATGAATCAAATTCAAATGTATTTGGTTTTATAATTTCTGGCTTACTTTTATTCTTGACAAACATTTGTGTTAACTTTGACATGAAAACAAAATATATTGTATTGTTGCCTTGATACATTGGCCGTAATACTGGTATCACCTGTTAGAACAAACATCTCGATTCGAAGTAAACTGTTGCTTACATTGTGAACGCCTTTTGAAAATGTTGCTTGCATTGTGATTGCGGCTTAAAGCAATATTTATCTCACTGAAATAACACTGAGCAACAAATTAAAAAAAATCTTTGGTTTGGTCAAAAAAATTAAAAAAAAATTAAAAAAATATCTATCATGCCACTGAATTTTAAAGGGCTAAAATTAAAGTTGCGCTGGTTTGTTTACTCTTTATCCCATATCTTGTGAACGGATGCTCCGAGTATTTAGTTTAAGATAACAATCGAAAGATTATTAAATACCCATAATAATTTTCTAACATATCCCTCTTCACTTGATCAAACCGTTTAAAAATAATGAACTTTTCGGAAAAATTACAAATTTCTTCGAAATTCAAAACTCACGGAAAAATAGTAAAATCGACTTTAAATATCTACAAAAATATTAGGTACGTGTGTTATACTCCAACCAAATTTTTGAGACATAAATGGAGAAAAGCGGTGTATAAAGGCGGATTTTACTACAATTTTATTGAATGTACTCATATATGCAGTTTTCCTCACTTACAATACAAAACCGTATACACAAATAAATAAATGATTTCCCACTACATTCCATGAAGGAATTGGGGAGAGCTTCTCACAATCGCAATTTTTAAGACTCACTGATTAAGACCTACAGTTTTACACCGATTCCGAACGGATTATTAATAGAAGAGAAGCTTTTCCATGGCTGATTACTCGAGAGTGTCGCCGGCACTATGCGAGATGACCGCGGTCGAAGGAAATGCTAGGTGTTCAGAGCAGGGATCGAATCCATGATCTCTTGTGCATGAAGCGCGCACGCTACCCATTGTACCACCGACGGCCACAAAACCGTATATACGAAATATACGAAATTTATATTTTTGACTTAATTATTAATATAACCATGTGAAGAGGCTCCAAAACAAAACACTTACACTGAAAAAAATTTTTGGGAAAATGTCCACGTGTGAATGAAGGAAATGTATTTTTAATGACATGTTAACGCTTGCTTGGAAAACAGAAACGAAATTAAGTCACAAATACTTGAAATTATTAGTGGTCTTCCTGAAAGCTCGAAAGAACCTCGTAAACTCGAAAACATCGTAAAGTTGCACAGCAAACTTCAAAACAAACAAATTTCCCATACAAAGCACCTTGCACACAAGTGGAAACTTTTCGAGGCTAATTTGCTGAGCAAACATGGAAAAAGGAACGTGAAAACTTTTGACAATGTCAATATTTTTGTATTGAAAACAAGAGAGGGTTTTTGACTTATGTGAAAAAAAATTACAGCAGACAGTTGTCCGAGGCCTTCGGCCACGGACTGTCCCTGCAGGCTGTGTCAGAGACACGGCCAATAAGTTTAACGTGGAATACGCCATCCGATATGATAAACTTAATTTAATTTATGTATTTTAATTAATATTTTTATTGAAATAAGTTCTGCGAATGTTGAGAGGGCCGCCCTAATATTAAAAAAGGTTTACCTTATCGAGTCTTCGCATTAGCATTCGAGCGTTGTGTGAAAGCTTTACGCTTTACAATTCAAAATTAATGTTACAATAGCTTTATTGAAGCTTTCGCAAAAAAGCTTTATTACGTTAGCTTACTGTTTGTTTCACTTTTTACTAGATACATGTTGCCAAGCAACATTAGCTTGCTGTTCGTTTCACTTTTTACTAGATACATGTTCCTAAGCAATGTTGAGCAACCAAAAACACTCAACCAAACACCACACATATGTTTGAGTGAATGTGTTTAAACAATTTTCATTTGAGAAATTAAAATACTAGAAATATATCAACCAATATGAAATGTATATCAAACGAAAGATAACATCTTCATTTACCTACAAAAAAATTTTAAAGAAATTCATCTAGTCGTTTCCTCAAATTCAATGAAATAAAGATTACAACAATATAAACCTGACATGACTCCTCATACCGTAAGGTAAGACGTATTCTACGTCAAAAATATAATAATGAAATAGGTAAAGCATATACTTTTAATTTTACTTTGTTTATTTACTTTATCAGCTTTTTTGACAATTGCTGCATAGATACACTGAACAACTTTATTTGGTGCCTCATGAAACGCTTCGGTCCAAACATACGCTGAGCAAAAGTTCTAGGTTTTCTTGTTTGCATGAATACCACTATTGTTTTTTATCATTACCAATTTTTGAACAATTTGTTAATAGATCTCCAATAATTTCTTTATGAACTGGATTTTTCTTGTTGCCAAAGTAGTTTTCCACAACCAATTTAAATGATTTCCACGCTGCACCCTCATCTTTTGTTAATACGTTTTCAAAATTTGTATCACTTATTTATTCCAAATGGAATCTACATAACTGAGACCTAGATGGCGCCTGAACTCGAATCACATTTGAAAGTAAATACATTGAGACGAAAAATAATGCAATTCGTTTGAAAAGATTTATTTTAAACTATAATTTTAGTAGATATTATAAAATGCCACTAGTTTTTATATCTGAACATTTTAGTAATATTCAAACTACTACACCGTATATATCAGTCGCAGTGTACATATGTAAAATGAGTCAAAAATATCAATTTTGTAACCACCAATCCACAGCTTACCACCAGTATACAGTATATACGGTTTTGTATCGTAAGTGAGGAAAACTTCATATATGGGTAAATTCAATAAAATTGTATACACCGCTTTTCTCCATTTATGTCTCAAAAATTTCGTTGGAGTATAGCACACGTACCTAATATTTTTGTACATTTTTAAACTCGATTTTACTATTTTTCAGTGATTTTTGAATGTCAAAGAAATTTGAAATTTTTCGGAAAAGTTGATTATTTTTCTAAATTGTGCTCAACCGGTTTAATCGAGTGAAGAGATGTATTAGAAAATTATTATGGATATTTAATAATCTTTCGATTGTTACCTTTAACTAAACATTTGGAGCATCCGTTCACAAGATATGGGCTAAAGAGTAAACAAACTAGCGCACATTTTAACCCTTTAAAATTCAGTGGCTGATAGATATTTTTTTAATATTTTTTTTTTCATGTTTTAGACCAAACTACATCCGAAAAACATAGTGGCGTTCTTAGGACAAAATCGTTGTTGCTCAGTGTAATTGGTTTTGGTTTGTCATAAACAGAGCGACGACGACCTGCTAGTGTGAATGCTGAATAAAAATAAATATTTGTGTCACTGAAATAATTGTTTTTGTTTTATCATAAACAGAGCGATGACAAAAAGTATTGAATAGTATAGAGAACTTATTACACTATTTTTCGCTCTCATGTAGAGAATCTGAGTAAAAGAGCATAAACGGGTCTTATTCTCTTTATAGAATATTTCAATATAAATGCACCATTTCGACAATGTTATGACATAAAACAAGGTACAATGTATAAACGTTTCAAAATACATCAATGTTTCATTATGAATGGACCAAATTATGACAAAGAGAGAGTAATACGATTTGAATCATTCGCCAGATGTCGCCAGTGCTTTTGAGTGATACAATTCGTTCCATGAGTTCTCTATACTATTCGAAACTCTTTGGCGACGACGACGTGCTTCTTTGTTCGCTTCTGCTACATCAATACCATCATACTTAGTTTCAAGCAGAGACTATTGTTGTACAACAACCACGTATGTAATGCTAACGCCGTGTGTTGTTTGCATGGGTTCACTTTGATAGATTGCATTATCCGAGCCTATAGATGTTAACACATCAACAAATCTTTTTCGGGACTAGGCAATTTTTTTCCTTACATTTTAATGCTCGCGAAGATCATTAATGATCATTGAAGATCATTAATGCTCATTGAAGATCATTCAATCTCAAGATTCTCCCTCATGCTTTTTGGGTAATTGGGAAAAAACAGATTTTTTTTGTTGTCCATGTACCAAAACCTCAAACAAGCATTCAATTCGTTGCAATGCCTGCGAAATACAAACATACATTACAGTGGAAGCAATTATGTGTATAAACTGCCAGGATTAATCTCATTTTCTTAAAATAAATTTTGAAGTCGTATATTTTAAGTTCAAATAATAAAGAAACAATTAGTTTACCGTTATACTGATGTGTTTTTGATATTGGGTCAAATTGCCCCATAAATTGTTTATAAGGGGTATAGTCTGAATTTGTGCAGAAGGGTTAAAGAAATTTCCAAATGGAAAGTAGCCTTCTCTTTAAAATTTTACACATTTGTGGGAACTATGAAAGTGTACCAAAAAATTTCGGACTCGGGACCGTTAAACACTAGATTGTGCCAATTTGGCACAATGTGGCATTTTATCACAATGTGTCATTTTGTCCCCCCCATAACTAGTGGAGAGCGAAGGGAGAAGGGACAGTTATCAGTTTAGGGAATTTATCCCCATATTGGGGATTTTGTTTTAAAAATAGGAATATTTTTTAGATATTTAGAGATCTGGTAGGAATTATATATTTTGTATTTACTAATCAAATTTTCATTTAGTCATTCTCTGTAGCGCCGTATTATATCCAAATTATATCGGAAAACATAAAATATTTAGTATTAAATATCCTCAAGTACTGCAGATAAAACTATATTTTAATACATTTGAAGGAGTTAATTCCTCTCTGTAATAAAGAAAATACCATTTAGCCCGCTAATGCGACGATTTTTGGGGATGAATAGTAGTTGTTTGAGGATTTTCGGGGTTGGCCTAACAAGATTTTGGGATTCCACACAGAAAAAATTTGCAACCCCGCCCAATGATGCCTACTTGTGATATGGCGCACCACACAGTGCGTACACATGGCACAGTCCCTGCTGTTCTCAATGAAATTAGCGAATTTACAATTGATTGCCGTCCCGAAACACTTCCGCACTTTAGCGAATCGTAAACGAAAAGCACTCTGCACTGCAATGATCGACTGCGCATTTGAAAAATACGCTTCAACACAAAATGACCTCTCCTGACGTGTCCAATGCATGATGGCAACTGAAAGACAGACGAATACAAATCTCCCGTCAGCCACTATAAGCCACGCACACTCTCCACTCTCTTCGACCAACAGTGGCGCCACAACCTGCAGTGCAAAAAAGCTAATTATTGCGCTCCACCCTGTATTTGAGTTTGTATATATAAAGTACAGTCGAACCTTGATAAGTAGTAACTCTTTTGTCTATCAACCTTCTTCAACCAATCTTTATAAAGTTCAGAGGCCATTCGTGCATTTTTGTTACTTTTATATTCCACAGGGAAGGTTTTAATGTTTTTGAAGTATCTTTATCTGGCTGGTTTACCAATCAAGAGCCGTGTTAATTTTTCAGTTCCACTCATATTTGCACACAAAAGCAGAGTAACTCTTTCTTTAGATATTTTAGCACCAGAAGATTCGACGATTTTGATGGTGAATGTTTTATTTGGCAGACATTTGAAAAATAGCGCTGTTTCTTCAGCATTTAATATTTCTTCACCCATTACCCATTACCTACAAGATGTGAGATCCACAGAGTTGCTTTCACGACAAATTTTTGAAACACTAGATCGTGTCTTTTCCTGGACCCTTCTTACCAACCATTACTGGCTGAAAAATCCTGGGTTCCCAAAGACAAAGACAAAGCAAATTGTTTTGCTCTTTCGTTGATGGCAATACCTCCAATTGGAAAATTGTTACACTGGCACATCTGTGTTTTCCCTTTTTTTGGAACTCTTGGACATGTTCTGAATTGGCATGTTCGATTCAAACCAGAAACTTCTTTTGTTCATCTACATATACCACACAACCCAAATGAAGAATCATCGCATGCACAGTTTTATTTCCAAGAGTTATGTTTGTACTTTCCCACTCAAAGAGGTAAAATTTAAAAGATTCTCTCTTATCGAATTCCATATTTTCACGAATAGAGGTAAAGTGTGAACAATTCCCACTTACAGAGGAAAATTTTGGAAATTATATTCCCAGTAAAAGAGTTTTGTTGTCCCACTAATAGAGGTTTTTCGTTCGGAGTGTACCATACCATACAAAAAATCCATTTTAAGAGGGTTTCCCACTAATCCAGGTTTGACTGTATATAATATAGTTTTAAGTGTAATTATAGTAATTTTTATAAACACAGAAAAAACATTTTCAATATATTCAATGAAACATTCAAATAAAAAATCAGTTTGTTTCAAAAATGTTTTTTTTTTTTCATTCTCCGATGAGAGAGAATGAATCATTTTTTGCGATGATTTCTCCGCATTTCCTTGGATTACATTTTTGTTTTGTAGTTAGGTTAGGTTGAAAGGGAAGCCCGTCATTTGTGTTAGAAACAAATAACGAGTTCACCCGAGGCCGCAGTTTCGGCTCATTGTGGCTCAGAATTGAAAGGAGAAAGGAATAGTTGTAGAGAAGAGGAAGAATGTAGGAGAGAGGGTAAGTTGAAGGAGAAAGTCTATCGCAAAAATTTTTCTCAGTTGTCCTCTTGTGCTCTGCTGAACCAATGAGATTTTTCTATGAATTTGACGAGGGGTTTAATTGCACACTAAAAAATGTTGTTGTAATTTTACTATCATAAAGGTAGGCAACTCGATTCCTAGCTTTGTATTCGCATTTTTAAACACACAATAGAATTGCACATTGAATGTCTAAATTTAAACAAATAGATTGAACATCATATGTTTAAAATTAAACGTCAAAATGCATCCTTTGACATGATGAAATTTAACAGCCAATATTAATCGTTAAATATGGAAAGTTAAACAAAATATTGTAATATTAGTGTAAAATTAAACATTTTAATGTTCAAAATTCAGCATTTATTATGAAAGATTTGAAAACAAAACGTTTAATTTGAAGTCTGTTTAAACAAATCATATGTAACTTTATAATAACTTTTCACTTTAAATGTTTAGTTGTAAATATCCACTGAGGGCGTATTTTCGAAAATTCTAGGTACAATTTTGTTCTGAAAACATAAATGTATTACAGTTTCAAATTAAAAATTATAAATCAATTTTGTTTGAAAAGAGCAATTTAGATTTTAGTTTTAAATTTGAATAGAAATTACATACATAAATGTTTCGAACAAAAATGGCACACAAAGTTTTGAGTCACATCCTAACAATTAAGGAAAAATTATAATATTTAAAACAATAAAAACACTTTAATCATATTTCAAACAAATTCATAACAAAATATGTATTAAAAATGGAACAGACCATAATAATATAAATAATATAAAAATATACAACATATGTATTAAGAAACAATGGAATAGATCAATATAGTTATAATAATATCAATCAATTTAAATAATATTTCATATATCAAATACACAATTTCTAATACATTGAATACAAAAAGTATTTTGTTTATATTTCAGTACTACACGAAAAATTATGATTTTAAAATTTGTGATATTAGTCGTGTTTTGGTTACAAGCAAGCGATCATCGCTTGCTAAGTTGTAACGAAAACGGATATTTAGCGATAAGTGATTTTATTCAAAAATATGAATAAGGGTTGAAGGCGAAGAAAGATGGCAAAAAAATTTTTGTTTAAAGTTAGCGAAAATGATTCGCATCGCTAACTTCTCGCTAAGTCTTCGCTAAGTGCTTCATACAAAACAATCGATTATTTAAGCAAGCGGTGTAACCAAAACACGCTTATTAACTTATTAATTTTTTGTATATTGGTAATATTTTTTTTTGACCACGGGTTGATTCAGGATAATGTTTGTAGAAAAACCGAACCAAAGCTCCAAGGACTGTGACAGCTGCCTGGAGTACATAATATTAAATGCGTTATAATAATTTACTATGTCTGTTAAAGAGCTTAAGTAGTTGTAATTTTCTTTTACAAAGTGTGCTACCAAAACTTTTTCAATAAAAATGTACATTATCTCCTTCTTCTGTCCAATGTCACGTTCTGAAAATAATCAAATTTATGTTTTTTATACAGAATGCAATGTAATTAAGTAATATAATGTGTATAATAATTTATCAATAATATAGTGCACCTTCAAAACAGTCATAACTTAAAACTAAATGTGGGCAAAAAACTGTTTTGAAAAATTTAAAGATATGAGAAAATTCTCAATAATAGACACATTCCTCTGAAATTTTTTTGATGAAGGGAAAGAGAAAATTGTTTGCAGCGGATACAAATTAACCTTTGCTACTAGTAAAGCATTGCGTCAAAACATTCATTTTACATTCATAGTTTAAAGCAAAAATTGATTGGTCTGAAAATTTGGAGTTATGACTCTTTTGAAGTAAAGTTCGATATGTACATAAGTACATATGTATATTAGGGCGGGTCAAATTGTATGGCACGATTTTTTTGATGAAGCGTATAGCAAAAACGTAATCTATATGTGATTCTGAGAAATTTTGCTCAAGAGACCATAGCGCTAAGTCGGATTTGGAGCCCCCCAAAAGGTGTTTTTATCACCTTTCAGAATTTGTATTGATACCTGTAGAAAAAATTAATTTTAGGCAATTTTTCGACAAAAAATTATTAATATCTCTACTAAAAATAAAGAAAATATTGGTATCAATACAGATTCTGAAAGGTAATAAAAAATACCTTTCAAACAAGCCCACATTGAGAAATGTACTATAATTCTATCCGATTTTATGACGAGTTTAATTAAATTATTCTATGTAAATATGGAAAAATATCTATTTTTAAATTTTGGCGGGCTCCAAATCCGACTTAGAGCTATGGTCTCTTTAGCAAAATTTCTCAAAATCACCTATAGATTACGTTTTTGCTATACGCTTCATCAAAAAAAAAAAATTGACCCGCCCTAATGTATATACTTACTGACAAATGCCATGAACGGAGTGTTTGTTGGATTTGCTCAACGATCTCGTCCATACTGGTTCCAATCTGCAATTAAAAATTGTAGGTATTATTATTAAATCATCATATGTGTCACTCAATTATATATGTATATGAATTTACTGCATCATTCTTTTGAAGATAACATAAATCGTCTCCAACATATTTTTTTACTGCTGATATTATTCTGATTTCGTTTTATAAAAATAGTAGTTGGAATAAATTCGTAACAATTTGGCTGTAGACATATAAAACTAAAATTGTTTCTATATCTTTGAATGTCTTTGATATCGTAACATATAATTGATTCTAAAATGTTTCCACAAATACTACACTTATATATTATTCTTTTTTTAATAAATCTTTTTAATTAAACTTAAATAAGACTAATAACACTAGGAGATAAAATTAGATTTTTTCAAAATGTTGGGTTTCTGTCAACGGATTCTGGTAGAAAGGTCTAAAAAAAAATATGTGTGTATCGGCGTTTTGCCAGATCTGATCAGTTTTTTTTTCTAGGGCGGGTCAAAGTTTTCGCCCCTCGGAACTTTCCTGCAA
This sequence comes from Phaonia tiefii, assembly GCA_963931995.1. Classification (NCBI taxonomy): domain Eukaryota; kingdom Metazoa; phylum Arthropoda; class Insecta; order Diptera; family Muscidae; genus Phaonia; species Phaonia tiefii. The sequence goes on from OZ008368.1 coordinate 132,708,468, forward strand.
CATATCGGCATGCAAAATTGTGTGTTCCTTACTTCTGACGTACAAAATATGTTCAGAAGTTTTATAGAAAAGATTCAGTTAAACATTTTTGAGGAACAAATTAACCCTCTAACTGTCACGTATAACCATAATTTTTACTTTTTTTTGAAAACTCAAAAAACTGCTCCAAAATGACGGGCTCCAAATGAATGTTCTACAAAAATTATCGCCATAAAATCGAACACTCCAAAACACAAATCTTAGCCCAAGGGCTTGATAATAAGCAAAAACTAACTGCCTTCTAAGGGTTAATAATGAATTTTGTCATTTTGCTGTTTCCATTAAACCTACGGTCCATAACCAGCTGGATGAACGGGAGTCCGTAACTAGGGTATCCGGGTACCTAGTGCAGTTTTTTCGTTTATATTCAAATAAAATAATATATATCTGCACAGATTATTAGAAACGCTTAGTTTTTACATCTCAACTGTACAAATTTCATGTTTGTAAGATAATACTGGTTTCTATAGGCATTTTATACCTAACAGGCACACAAAAGTAAACAGAAACTGGTTTTATAAGGCTTTGTTTTTTGCTTGTTTTTGGTACCTGCTTGTGAATTGTTTGTGTTTTATGTAGCAAATGTTCAGCCACGCTAGAAATATAATAGATTTCAATGATGTCGTCGTTATAAGTTTGAAGAAAAATGATCCGGAAAATAGAATTTGTAACTGAAAGACAATATCTGCGTTTGAATGAAGAAGCCAGAAGCAGATATATTGAGTCTTTACTTGATGATATGACTGAGGATGACGACGCTTTAGTGGCAGTTGAGGAAGAAGAAGAGGTATTTACTGAAGAAGTGGTAGACTCAGAGAGTGAAGACTGGGAAAATGACAATGAAAACAACGAAATTCCAGCCGCTATTGACACGCCAATGCAAATTGAGCAAGATGTATTTGAAGATGAAAATGACAATGAATCTGATATGGTTGAAGAAAATGCACCAACATCAAGCACAACAGAAATTATGATTGCACGTGATGGTACTCAATGGCAACCAACACCACGTGTTTGTCAACAAATAAGGAGTCACAACCTCATTAGAACTCGCAGTGGTCCATTACGAATGACTGGTATGCAATGCTTCAAGAGTTATTTTACTATAGAAATGGTCGAGATAATCGTGCGTCATACCAACAAAAAAGCCAATTCAACTTATGATGCCTACAATGCAGTAAACCCAACAAAGCTTCAATTGAAGTGGAGGGATACGACAGTGGTAGAAATATACGCATTCATTGCTGATAATGGCAGGCGTAAATCACTCCAATGATGAAAATGCAAGTGACTTATGGACGCAATTGTTTTATCCTCTATTCCGCGCAACAATGGGATTAAACCGCTTCTGGGATCTTATTCGTTTTATACGTTTTGATGACACGAGAACAAGAAACGAGAGGCAGCGCACAGACAAAACTGCTCCAATACGAGATATTTGGATAATGTTGAACGCCAATGTCGCAAAATAGTATGTGCCTACACAAAGTTTAACAATCTTGCGTACCGCGGCAGAACGAAATTTACCCAGTATATTCCATCGAAGCCTGCGAAATACGGTATCAAGGTATGGTGGATATGCGATGCTAAAAATTCATATCCTCTTATGGCCAAATATATACTTACCATTGTCGGAACACTGCGGTGAAACAAAGCCTATATACCAACAGAAATGAAAGACGATAAGAGGTGGACCATTGGGACAAGCAAATTTGGTTTCCACGAGAAGGTGACTATGGTTACATACAAACATAGGAAAACTAATTCCGTAAGAATGTTCTCGACTATGCATAATGATGCAACTGTAGAAGAAAACGGCAAACCAGAAATCATCAATTTTTATAACAAAACGAAAGGTGGCGTGGATGTTATGGACCAGACGCTTCGGGAGTATAACACACAGAGACACACAAAAAGGTGGCCTTTGTCGTTTTTCTACATTATGCTCGATGTTAGTGCTTTCGCGGCATACACTATATTTTATGAGAATAACAAAACTGTTCCATATGAAACAACACGGATAAAACGCTTTTTGCGTAAACTTGCTGAAGATTTGTGTGCGGCAATAATATAAGAAAGAGTAACCAATCGCCAAGTAACGCGCCACTTTTCCACCAAAACAGCAATTGAGAGCTTTTTGGGAAGACCAGTGGAGACGGTAACCTATACCGAGCAACCATCTACTTCTACGGCCGCTTCTACTGATGGCAGGAAGCCAATAACGGGAAGCTGTTATTTGTGCGCTTCTTTGCCAGAAAAAGGAGAAGAAAGACGAGAAAAGTCTGCAGCGTTTGCAATAAACCAGTTTGCAATCAACATACTAAAACTATTTCAAAATGTTTTCATTGTTTCAACAATGACTCAACATAAGACGACAAATATTAGAAATAAGTTAAAATGAATACAATATAAATAATTCAACTAAGAAACAATTACATTTGATATTTTACACATCAATAAACATTATGAAAGAAAATAAAAATAAAACAAACGTTTTTTCTTTGACAAATAAGGTAATTTGCACTAAGGTACCCGGGTACCCTGGTCATGGACACCTGTATGCAAAAACATTAAACTAATTTTTTAGTTAATATATTTAACCAAATTTGATAAACTTTTTTCTAGTCTCTAAGTTTAGTCGAAATGTCTGATGGTTCGGAGTTTCATGTTGATATCTTCAATATTATAGGAACAGAAGCACTTTAAAGTTCAAATTGTTACCCGGGTACCCGGTTATGGACCGAAGAGTTAAAATAGTCCACATAATATGACTTTTGTCATATTTCATCTTTTATCTAGCACGTGGGCTAAAATTTGTGTTTTGGAGTGTTCGGACACATATAGTGAAATATTATTTCTGTAGAACAGTTTGACCAGGCCCCCCGTTATTTTAGAGCAGTTTTTTGCGAGTTTTCAAAAAAAAATTAAAAATTATGGTTATACGTGACAGTTAGAGGGTTAATTTGTTCCACAAAAATGTTTATCTGAATCTTTTCTATAAAACTTCTGAACATATTTTGTAAGAAGTAAGGAACACACAATTTTGAATACCAATATCTTGCAGGAAAGTTCCGAGGGACGGAAACTTTGACCCGCCCAAAAAAAATCTGATCAGATCTGGCCAAACGCCGATACAGGTTTTTTTTAGACCTTTCTACCAGAATCCGTTGACAGGACCCCATCATTTTTGTGGTGTCGCACAGTGTAATTACTATATTTACGGCTATTTTTATTGCTTTATTCGTTTGGATTTATTTTCCCTTTGCTGTTTTCACTGTTGTGACGACTACACTGCATACCGATTTACTGAGAATGAGCTGTACTTGGCGTCATTTGCACCACAATATTTTGCGTTCAATATTAAACACAATTGTCGCAATTGTAAACAAGATCCAACAATGCTCGTGTACTTTTAAACAAATGATGTGTAAATATACTACACACGTTTACTTTTAAACATCATTATATTGAAATTACACAATTTGTGTTTAATTTTACACAACAAAAGTTTCAAAATGCTGTACATGTTCATGTAAATGCATGCAAAATTGAACAGTGTGTGTCTGACGCTATTTTTTACACATTCAGTGCATAAAAGTTAACAAAACTTGTAAATTTAAACTAAACAATACACACTTTTCCGTAGTAATTTTAAATGCACTTCTTACAGTGTGGAGCGCCTGCTAGGTTATTGAGGTTTTCGAAGAACCTGCCCCCAGGAATGCTAAACGATACTCTTGCTGTTCTCTACATGGACAAAGCATGTGCTGCTCCTCTTCTTCATCTAAACAACTTCTGCAGATGTCTTCGTATGGAAGTTTCATACGTGCAGCCATCTGGCCTATCACGCAGTGTCCAGTTATTACTCCTGTGAGACTGCTGAGGGTGTTCTTCGCAAGGGAAAGCAGCCCTTTGATACGTGTTTCATCAATGACCGGCCAAAGAGATCGTGCTATCCTACAGTTATGTACGGATTCCCATCTGGACTAAATTAACGCTACTCCCAGTTCATCGACTTGATTTCTCAGCTCCACGAACGGAATATGCACGTCCAGGCTCGCAGCGTCTTCCCGTACACAGGAGCTCGTTCTGGCGTATTCGTCTGCTTTTTTGTTGCCGTGAATATTGCTATGTCACTGTACCAGCAGAGCGTGATTTCGTGCACCTCAATTTGGGTTAGGGATAAGGAGCAGTCCATCGTACAACGTGATTTGATGATTCTTGAGTCGAAGGCTCAAGATTTTCAGTTTCGCTGGAGATAAATCCCGTTCCAAAATCTATTTTGCGGCAACGTTAATTGCATACATCTCTGCCTGAAAGATAGTACATTTGTTCGATAGTCTGGCGGAAATCCTGTGATTTAGGGGTTCGGTGTATATTCCCGATCCACTTTAGATCCATCCGTGAAGATTGATATTTCACGAAAATAGCGTTACATTTGCCGCCAAGTCTTCACGGCTCAGTATAATTACCCTAAATTGTTTGTCCTGAATTATTCTCGTAGCCATATTGGCTGGTTGGTTGAGAAGGCTGCAAGACAGCATGCTGTCTAGCACACTTAGGCTAAAGAAGCCCATTGTGATACCTGCAGTTTCCTCCATAGCAACTATTGACTAGTAGTATAGCCAATTTGGCCTTACAATAAATTTGTCTATAAGACCTATAGGAATATCCTGTAGGGCTACGGTGCTAACTAAATGTGTTCCGAATATCCTACTTCTCAGTCCTGCCAGAGCAGGGCAATCCAAGAGAAGGTGTTTCGTCGTTTCCTCGTCCTCTTCCTTGTAGCATCCTCTCGACAAGATAAGTAGTTGCCTAGTTCTCTACCTGACCACCTGTGGCCAGAGGACCCTGGTTTGTTTGCAAGTTGAAGTAAGTCTTCACTTGTTCTGGAACATATTATCGGCCCACTGCCCGATCTGCAAACGGCAGGTAGAGATTGGCATACTAACACCTTCTTTTGTCGGAAGAACATGTGCCGTAGTGCCCTGTCTAGCTAACGCATCCGCTACGCAATTGCCTGGAATGTCGCTGTGTCCCGGTACCCAGATGAGCCTGATGTCAAAATACTCTGCCATCACCCTAAGTGATGAGTGGCATTCTTTGACCGTCAGGGACGTAGCAAACATGGCTTCCAGGGATTTTATGGCAGCCTGGCTCTCCGTGTAGATACATATTTTCCGGAGGGTTGTGACACAGTATGGCGGTAACTCCCGCCTGAAATACACTACAGTTTAGGTCCGGTGAATTGACCCCATATCCTACTTGCTCGTCCAACTTTAATCCATCCGTGAAAAATCTGATACTACTGGTATCCCCTTCCAGTGACTTGTCCCAGGTATTCCTGTTCGGAATAGAAGTCCTTAGATTTGTCGCTGGTTGAAGGTAGGGTATACAGTAGTCCGTTTTTACAGGAATAGAGTTGATCCGGTGTAGTAATTCAGCGTGTCCGTAATGCCCTGATATCAAAACGCCACAATCTCTGATTCTCACCAGGGATGTAGCGGCTGCCGATTCGGCCATGATATCAGGAGTACAGATCTTCAGGATAGCACTAAGTGCAGTACCTGACGTCGTGCCCATTGCCCCACTAACGCTAATCAGTGCTGATCTTTGAATTTTCATCAACAAATTCAGAATATTGGAGGGATCTCCACCAAACTACGATGCCATAGAGAAGTATTGGTCTGACTATTGCCGTATAAACCACATGGTGATCTTAGGAAACAGACCCCAGCGCTTTCCTCTCGCCCCTTTACAGCAGTAAAGAGCAACAGACGCCTTTTTCACCCCCTCCTCCACATTCGGTTTCCAAGACAGTTTTCTGTCGAGAATTATCCCCAGATACTTGACCTTTTCCGTCAACTGTAATTGCACCCCATTAACTGACGGCAGTTCAAATGCGGGTACTTTATATTTCCGAGAGAACAAAATAAGCTCGGGTTTTGTGGGTTAAGTGATAGTCCGTTGTCAGCGGTCCTGTTCGAAATCAGACTAAGTAGGCTGGTTGTACGAATGCTAAATAAATTGAGGTTTCTACCCGTACGGATGATAGCAATATCATCGGCATAGGCAAAGACCTGGCATTCGGCCCTGTCCAATTCAAGAAGCAGTTCATTGACAGAAGTTAACCATAGTAGTGGGGACAGAACTCCCCCTGCGGTGTCACCCTGTTAACGGTCCTAGCAATTGTAACTCTACCCCATTCAGCTTTGACGGATCTATCCACCAGAAGCTTCCCAATTAGGCGTGTCACTAAGCTGTCGACTCCTAGATTCTGTAACGATGTCCCTCAATGTCCAGGAAGGTCCCTAGAGCGAATACCTTATTCTCCAGATAGTTTTCTAATATGCTGACTATAGAGTGGAGAGCCGTCTCAGTTGTTCTGCCCTTGATATAGGCATGCTGAGCACTCGATAGTAGATTCTGTGGAAGATTACTTTGAACGTGAATGTCCAGTAACCTTTCAAATGTCTTAAGAACAAAGGGTGATAGACTGATTGGTCTAAAGCCCTTTGTTTTGACACGAGAGAATTTGCCCGCTTTCGGAACGACAACCACTTTGGTTTGCTTCCAAATGCTAGGAATGACTCCCAGCATAAGGCAACCCCTGAAGATTGATCGTAGATCGTAGCCATGTAGTCCGTTGGCTTGGTCATATTTTCGAAGGAGCCCAAGCTTACCAGGGCTGAGTCATGCCCATGTGTATGTACTTTCGCCGTGGTGCATTTGATGTGAATATCGATCGGTTGGTGATTCAGCATCATTTCCAGTGCCACTTGCCTACGCATATCGGTCTCTGCACCTTGTCAAGGTGTCAGTTCTTATTTAACTCTTCCCACCATATGTATAATTTTCAGTTGTAAACCCCATTTGCGTCCGAACATTTTCTTACAGGCATAGGAGGCTACACAAACTCTCTGAATTGAGGATAAATATTAAGAAGACGAAGAAAATTCGTATTCGCAGTGCCTGGTAAAGGAATACAACCAAACTCGACTATCCTGGAATCAAATTAAATCACTTGCTAGAAACAGAATTCGATGGAGAGAATTTGTTGATGCCCTATGTTCTTCGTGAACGTTTTATTTAAATATTGTATTTTAATTGTATAGTATTTTGTTTAAATGAATAAAGGACATATACATAAAGGAGGCGCATAACGCCTTCTTACCGCTTTCCTTCATATTCCTTATCCAGGATAGCTTGGAGAGAAGGCTAATGCCTAAGAACTTTGCTTCTTTCGACCGTTTAAGCACCTTTCCCTGTAGTCTTGGGAGTTGGAAATTCGTAATTTTGTATCTCCGCGTAAAAAGGACAACTTCTGTTTGCATCGGGTTGACTCCTAGTCTATTGTCCGTTGCCCAACGAGCCAATTGTTTTAGTGACCTTTCCATGATTTCGCTGACCGTAGCCATCAGGAGCACCACCACGTCATATGCATATATGCTATGACCTTGATGTGAGTTTTGTCAAAATTTTTAAGGATTGTGTTCGTCACTAGATTCAATAATATCGGTGAGATCACTCCCTGTTGTTACTGATTTTCTTGCTGAACCGTTGCCCATTAATGAGTTTATGATTCTGTTTTTAAGCAAATTTCCGTCCACTTCGTTATGCCAGGGTGTCAGCCTATGACTTCAAGTGCGTTTAGTATGGATGCTATATTCACATTGTTGAAGGCTCCTTCCACGTCTAGCAAAACTGTCATGGTGTAATCCTTATAATGAATGGAGTCCTTGATAACACCTACCACTTCATGCAAGGCCGTTTCCACTGATCTGTCTTTCAGGTAGGCGTGTTGTGCCGCGCTAAAGTTGTCAGGCGTCAATTTCCCCCTTCTATGTAGGTCATCTAATCTTTTCATATTTTACAGTAGGAACAATGAGACTGATTGGTCTATAATCTTTTGCTGTACTGTAGTTTATTTGTCCCGCTTTGGGGCTAATTACCACTTTTGACTTCTCTCCATGCCTTGGGTATATGTGCCCACCGAAGTCTCGCAGAAAAAATTGCGCGTAGCCATGGTAGAATGAGTTCCAAGGATTCTTGTAAAAGAGCTGGGATGAGGCCATCAGGGCCTGCCGATTTGAAAGTCTTAAATGATTTCACCGCCCAACTAATTGTCTCGTCATCGACAATAGATTTGATGAGTTCCTCTATGTTGGCTATAGGATATATAGCCTCTGCGTCTTTAACTTCGCTGCAGCCAGGGAAGTGGGTATTCACCAGGAGTTCCAGAGTCTCTTGGATGCTCTCGGTGAGCAATCAATCCGATCCCGTGAGGAAGTCTGGTGTGACATGGTGTTTGTGCAGGACTTTGCGGAGCCTGTAGGGTTCGCCGATATCTTCTAGTTTCTCACAGAAATTCGTTCAGGACTTCCTTTTCGCCTTTCTTGTCTCTCGTTTGAAAGTCTTCGCAGCCGCTCTATATCTTTCCCACCTTTGCGGGGTTCCTTCCTTTTTGGCTTTGTTGAAAGCTTTCTACTTTCCTTTCTTAGCTGTTTCAACTCCGGCGTCCACCATGGTTGGTTGGCTTTCCGGGGTGGTTAGCGCTCCGCAGAGGATTTATGGAAAGCCTCTACACGGCTATTTGTCACGTGATCCACTGGGTGTTCCAGGCCATGCACGTCATTTATCTCCACATCCAGCGATGGATACGACTGCATAAGTCGCCTGAACATATTCCAGTTGATCTTCCTTGGGTTTCGATAGGGCTTGCCCCTGGTAGTCTCGTTGTTTTGTACTTTGTATCTACAATTGTTAGTACTGAGTCCTGAAATTCTAATTTAGGTGACCGATAACATTTTGAACAACAATACAATACAAACCTTTCATAATAAATATTTGAAAAAAATTACCAACGCTTTCGGCATTAATGGGAAGTCTAATTGCAAGGACACCTTAAGCTGCACTTTTCTTTGATTATCCTGAGAAACGTATCCTAGATAATATAGAGTGAAATCTTTACGCTGTGAAAAAACATTACCATTTATATACTTTTATATTGCATTTTCTTCGGTATTGAAATGGAAGTGCCCAAAATCGAATTTACACTTTACATTAATTCCAAAAAATGTTCCTACATAAACCACAAAAGTCAACGATAAAATTGTTTTGGGAATATATTGTTTTGATTCATCTTCGCGAATTTGGAGTACATATAACTTTTCAAATAATTAGATTATTAGTTTTAATTTTTGTTTTGCCAAAATGATTCCGCACCTAGACTCATCACCAATTTTGTACGAAATGTGTTGTATAAAATGTGAAATTGGTTTTAGTTTTGTTAATTGTTAGGGTGATATCGGTGTCTAACGCCGAAACCACAGGATCAGTCAAAACGCTTTTGACGCATGGGGCAAGAAAATATATTTCGTTTCTCGTTCTTTGTTTTATAAATAAAAACATTTTAACGATAAAAATCGGTATTACGTATAATTTCAATACAAAATTTTCGGATTTTGGTTATTTAACTACCGATTTGTATCGTTGAAACGGTACATAATTCCGGAACCGGTGAGTTTTCAGTCTAATGATTCGATATTTATTCAAAAATATATATACTTGTTACAAGTTAGCAAAACGCAAGTTATTAAAAAGTTGCAAAATTTGTTGGTGGAAATTGAGCAATATCTAAAATATCATGCTTAAAATACAGGGTGGTTACAAGGGGGCGAAATGGAAGCGGTTTGGAAATTTTCTGATTGGTGGTCGGAGGGTACTAGGGTAAAATTGCTAAGTTCTGAAACAGTGGTAGGATTATTTTGTTTTTGGGCTACTTGGAAAGGCCTTTAAGACACCTTTCAGAATCATTAACGTCGTGACTGAACTACCCTGTATAACGAATACTATAAAATTTTATGAATATTTTGGAAAAATGTTGTGAAAATTATGCTGAAAAGCATTTAGCATCATATGCCAAAAAAATAATTTTGAAGCCAAACAAATTATGCTGAAACCATTAAAAAAATAAAAAAAATAAATGGTTTCCCATTACATCCCATGAAGGGACTGGGGAGAACTTCTCACAATCACTGAGCTGTGCGCTTTCCAGTTTTCACTCACTGATTTGGACCTACAGTTTTACACCGTTTCCGAACAGTAATTTGAGAAGGTTTTTCATGGCTAGATACTCGATAGTGTCGCCGTCACTATGCGAGGTGACCGCCGCCGAAAGAAATTGTTTTTGAAGGTGGTCAGAGCCGGGTTCGAACCCAGGATCTCATGTACAAGAGCCGCGCACACTAACCATTGCACCACCGACGGCCACCATTAGAAACCATTAGTTATGCTAAACTGGCAACACTGATGATAACCAATGATTTTAAAATTTCACCAAATATTATAATTTAGTGATATTTTTTTCCCCCCAATGTAAATTTTTTGGATATACTAGGTCGTTTTTAATCTTTGTAATTTATTTTTAATAGTCTCTGTTGCTTTTAATTATGCTTATTTTTTCACATTATTACACTAAACAATTCAAAACAGATTAAGTGAGAAATTGTGAATGAATATCATTCTTATTTAACTTTTACTTTAAAGTACGAGATAGCGTTTTATTTTTGCCAATGCATTTATAAACTGCTGCAAATTAAACTATAAGTAGGCTAAAAGTTATAAACTATATCTAAAAATGCTAAAGTCAATATTTATATTGATTAGTTATAATTTAGGAAAAAAAAAACCATCGCTCCTTTTGTTCCAGATCATCAAATATAATTAGAAACATTTAGATTGAAAAGTAGCACTACATTCAAACATTGCCACTTAAAAAAACAATAATACCTGCAAGGGAGGGGGGGGGGGAGGCAAAGGGTATACATGCCTGGTTATGAGAATAACCGACCGAATACGTCACGGTATCTAAGAGAATTTATTGCGGTTTAATATTCACTCCTATGTATGAACATGTTTAATTAATGAATATGGTGATGATTTGTAAACGAATTAATTATGTTAATCACGTGTAGTGATTAAAAAATATGAAGGTGTTTAGGTATAAATTTTAAAATCGATAACTTGTTGGATATCTCATTTATAGAAAGTTGTTTTATCTTTCAATTCTCACATAGTCTCAATCGAAATGTCTTATGACCAGTTTAAGAGAAGGAGTCAAATATATACATAAATGGGCGATGTTAAGGAAACTTGAATTGTAACATGTTCAATTATGGACGCCTAGTGAACAATAGACGCTTCCATTAAGTCGAATCATATACTTATATATATATGGGCCAACCCTACCCTCCATTATTTCTTAACTGGTGGTATCTGAAATAATGTGATTAGTGCATTTTCATCGAATACACTTGCAGAAGTTTATACAGATTTTGGCGATATTTTTACTACTTCCCACATTGTCAGCCACTCAAAGTTTAAAAGTGTTAAAAAACTGTTTGAAGAGTTCTAGTGTTTTTGTGATCTTCTTTCATTTGCATAAGCGTGGATCATCCTAAAGAGAAGTGGTCTTCGGGAAAGATATAGATTATACTTTGGCCCAATGTTTGACTGGTCAATCATCTTTGATCAACGATGAAACATTATTTAAACTCTGAATTAATTTTTTAGGTTAATAGTTGATTGATGTTTAAACAGCCTAAGTCGGGCATTTAAACTCTGATCAAAGTGACCATATCATTTTGATAGAAAACAAAAAGAACAACAAACACAACGTTTATTTAATTGTAAATATGAACAATTATAATTAATCAACATCCTAGTTGAAATAAAAATAAAAACGTAGCATTTAACACGTAGTGCAGTTAGAACTGTATTTCTGCTCAAATATTTTCCAATTTCATTAAATATTTTATATTTTATCACTTCACTTTTCTTTTGCAAATGGCGTCAGTCAAAAATTTAAGATGATGGGTTTTTGCTACTATTTGGATTTTGGATGGGAAATCGTGTGCCTTGACCAATGGACAATCTACATACGGTAGTTTTTACCACTAACCGTTACCAACATTTTGATATATACCAAGTTAGTTTCACTTTTGTAGGAGCTTGGAAACAAATCCCACTCTTTCCCGTGTAAAATTCGCGATGTTAGCCATAGTGGTCCAGTATATCGGGTGAATCTAGATTTTTCGACATTACATCAAATAATCAAGAGCGCGTTCAAAAATAATAAAATGCACATCGTTTTCTCGTACTGCAGGAATTTTAGAAACTGCATCGCAGGATGTTTGCATTTTTGGCACTTAACGAAAATTAATATCAATGATATAAAACTCTACAGAAAGTCTGTGATACGATAGAAGTGTCATCATACTCCACTTAAGTCGGGGTTTTTGGTACTTTTATCTCCAGCGTATTTCCAATTTGACATCGAAGGCGTTGATCAAATTTCGTTGAAATAAAGTGTAATCTGTAGTATTTTTTTATTAGTTTTTCGATTAGACGCACCGTTTTCAAGTTATAACCACTTTTTTATTTCAGCGATTTTCTTATTTTAGAGATTTTTGAAAAAAAAATTCCTCCATACGAATTGGACCACTTTATGAAAAACCATTAGAAGCCGGCAAAAATTGGTTATTTTTTCGATTGGACGCTCCTCTTCCGAGATATAGAAATTTTTTCTAACTTTTTCATATTTGCGATCAAAAATGGGGATGGGTTACCCGGGGTAACCTATTACCAATCGTCGTGGGTAGCTACCCGTTATTTTCCCCATTTCCCTGAGGGTAATCGTGATGAGTAATTCCCCATCGTCGTGGGTAGCTACCCATTATTTTCCCCATACTCTGTGGACAATGGGTAAACGATCGCAACCCATTACTCACGGCAATGATAATGGGTAACCCATTACCCACGAAATACGAATCCTGCTTTAATTATAAAATGTTCTGATATTATTACCATTTTTCCCAATCGGCGTCATACATACATATGTACATTATGTTTAATTCTTACAGAACAAGTAAGGATTATATTTCACATGTTTTGAAGAAGTACTGAGAGTACTCTATGTACACCCCTATACTTTAGAGTCTCTGTGTTTACTTTCGATAAGTATAACTAGCACCCAAACCAGCCGACACTTGCGACCACTGTAGTTATGCATGTACGAGTATGTGCGGATACTGGACATCGACGGCATCCATTTTTAGTTACTCAAATTGTAGTTGGTACGAATACGTTGCGTAATGTGTCTGGTTTGATCGTATACTCTTCACACTTGTACATGTTTCGCCACTAATACTTCAACAGTACTCTTAATGGGCATTCTGTCATTGCCTGGGTTGTATATAAAACACTTATTATTTACGGTCGAGTAGGCTCTGACGAATTAGGAGAAAACTATCATACGTTGCCACTGATTTTCGCAGCAGATTTCAATGTTAATTTCGCGTCCGAAGATGGTCAACTCTTGGTAAACTTTCTACGAGATAAATTAGAACTTCAAATGAATAATAATCGAAATGAGTTTTCTCTAGATATCTTTCTAATTTTCATTTGGAACCATATGTAACATATTTGTCATACTAAGTGTTACTTATAAAAGAGAAAGTTGCCTTAAAAATAAATGTGGCAGGGTTAAATAAGCTTTGTCAGAATATCATTATTAATCTGTACGTACGGGAATAACAATTGATAATTTGTCAACATGGCATGAAGTTATCATTGTAGCAAATGATTCGATTACATATCGTCGCTTGAGTTCTTATTTGCTCCAAACGCCATTTTGGACTGTTTTGAGTTAGGAGTGGTTTTATAGGTTGTCGGCTATCCTGTTTCTGAATCTGTTGTCAGATTTTACCTAGCTCAAGCCGTTCTTGAGATATTAACGTTGATTTTTGCTACATATCCACTTTTTGAAGACTTCGTTAGTATTTATTTGCCTCAATCGCCACTTTCTGGCGTTTGGAGCAAAATTTCCATACAAAATTTAGTTTTTTTTTTGTTAAGTTTTATTTGCTTCATAACCATAGACAATGGATGTGAGTGTTTTTATTTTAACTAGTGTGTACATTTTTATTTGCTCGATGTGTATGCTCACTATGGATATGAGGAAAAAAGCTTGTAATTTCTTATTTGCTCCACTACCATTATAAGTTGCGCAGAGTTATAAATAGAAGTGCAAAATGCTACGATAAGCCAGTCGTGCTTTAGACTTCAAGACGATAGGACGTGCACACAATGTCATCACCACCATCAAATTTGTCGTCAATTTTAACAGAGTAAGTAAAAATATAGTAAATTTTTACATTTTTTATTGCATAAATTTGGTTTAATTTTAGCATGATGCATGAAATTTTGCATGATGAATCTGATGTTAATTCGACTCATGAAGATCAGCGAGAATATCAACCAGAAGATATAGATATTGCAAACTTAACAAGACTCGCAACGGATTTAAGTAATTTAGGTAAGCTTAAACAATTTCTTGTAATATTAAGTGTCATATAACAATATTATTTTGTCAAAAGCAGACTGTTCGCTGCAGCACCCTGCAAGAAAGAAGCGGAAACAACCAGAAACTTGGGAAAAGAATGTACGGGTACATCTGAGAGAACGTGGTAAATCCTACATTGACACGAAAGGTAAAGGAAAACCACGTAGAAAAATGAAAGAACCTTGCAAGGATACGTGCGTCTTTTTGTGTACCCAATTTTTTACTGAAACGGCAAGGCAAAGGATATATTCCGAATTTTGGGAACTCTCTGATGAAGATAAAGGTAAATTTTATTCAAAATTTGTCCAGCGGCAGGGAGTTAAGCGTCGTAGAGTCAAGCAAGATGTGTGTCAAGATGTGGATAAGAAGCAGTTCTCATACACATATTTTCTACAATTGGATGAAAATATGCTTCGAGTATGCCGAAAGTTTTTTGTAAATACACTTTCTATTGACCAGAAAAGGATATATTACAACTTTTCAAATCTAACCCAACCCAGTACTGGTACACCGCTTCCTAGAAAGAAAGGAAAGCATGTTAAAAGGACAACATCAGTTGAAAAGGTAAATGGAGTCAGAACCCACATTGCTAGTTTTCCGACTATGCCATCACATTACTGCAGGGTGAACAGTAATCGAAACTATCTTGAGTCGAATCTTAGTTTACCAAGGATGTATAAACTTTATTCGGAAAGTTGTGTGACTGAACCAGTAAACATTCACATTTACCGCAAAATTTTTAAAAATGATTTTAATTTGTCATTTTATAAGCCAAAAAAAGATCAGTGCGATAAATGTGTTCTCTTCAAAGCTAATGCCAACCCCACCGAAGGTGAAAAACTTAAATTTGAAAATCACGTAACAGAAAAACTTGCTTTAAAAGAAGATCGCGACACTGATAGAAAAAAACATAGGTCCGAGCCATTGTATTATTTGCTATGACATGCAAAGCGTTTTTTCCCTTCCGAGAGGCAACGCATCCAGATTTTACTATAAAAGGAAACTTAACGTTTTCAATCTCACCGCTACCGTATCCATTGTCAACATTCCTAGATATACATACTGTGTCATATGGTCAGAAGCTCACAGTGGCAGGAGTGGAAATGATATATCCAGTGCCCTGGTAAAAATATTACATCGGTGTGTTGACGATCATCCGCAAATTCAACGAATAACTTTGTGGAGTGACTCTTGTGTCCCACAAAATAAAAATAAAATTAAATGCAGTGCCATTAAATTATTCTTAAAATCTAGGCCAAATATCAAAGAGATTTCCCAAAAGTTTTCTGAGCCGGGTCACTCCCTTATTCAAGAGCTTGAATGCATTCATGGAGCTATCGATAAATTCTTAAAGAATGTTGAAATTCATAGTCCACTGCATTTAATTCAGCTTTTGAAGAACGTCAATTCGGCAAAAGTACAACTAAAAATAATTCAAATGCGACCAGAAGATTTTAAACTATACTCCAGAGTAGCTGAACAGCTCGACTTTAGAAAAGTTCCTTTTATGAAACTCAAAATCTTGCAGTATGAGCAGCAGGAAGAATTTTCGTTGAAATATAAATTAACACCACGGAATAAGCAGTTCAGCACAACGTCAGTATTAAAACAAGCAACAAGGAAACTTTTGCCTACGCCAAAAAATTTGTTTAATACAACATTACAAATTATGCCTAAACTACAAATTACTCGGGAAAAAGCGTCCGACATTAAGGACTTAATGCCATTTTTGCCAAAAACCGATCAAGAGTACTTCAAAGCCCTTTTGCAATTTTAAGATATAATTATTGATCTCAAACTAACGAATTTATAACTTTGTTATAGCTATGGATGATAAAGCTAAAAATTTTTTTTTTAATTTTTAGAGTCCCAATTGAATTGGGCATATTTTTTTATAAAATATATGTGTTTTTGCATATAAAGCTTTATATACATATTTTTTATTGTAAGTTAAAATCCCACTGAATTGAAACTGATATTAATTTATAATAATATGAAATTTACCATAATAATAAAATTTGAGTTATGTATGTTTATCAAATAATCTGATTATTATTATTTCTTTTCCCCATTTGAAAAAAGTTTGCTCTACGTGCACTACGACCGAACAATACTGTCAACACGTCACTGGATATGGAGCAAAGCAAATTTTAGGGTAATTTAGTTTATATTACTATTTCTGCACTGTTATAGTTAAACCTCCAAAAAATTTTACCATATGGTAGCCAATATTCCAAACTTCATAAGCTCTGAATGTTGCAAAAAATTTTATCGGACAGTTTTTTTTTTACAACACTTCTAACTTCAAAGTCGATTTACTCAAAACTTACTAAATGGCGTTTGGAGCAAATAAGAACTCAAGCGACGATATGTATGTGGCAATTCTTACTTCCTTACTTACCTATCCGGTCTCGGACAACCCCGTGGTGTCAGGGACCTTACAAAACGAAGATAACATATTTCGCCAACCAGTTCGATTTTTTGCTTTTTCTCCAGTTGGCAATACCAAGTTTACGCAGGGATTCGTCAAACTGATCCCTCCAGCGGAGTTTTGGTCTTCATATTTCTCGTCTTCCTTCGAGTTCGGTTTCGAAACCCCTTCGTGCTGGTTCGTCTTCATCCATTCTACTGATATGGCCTAGCCAGCGCAATTGCTTTATTTTGGTCCGCTTAACTATGTCAATGTCAGGATAAAGCTCATACAGCTCATGATTCATGCGTCGCCGATATTCGCGTTTATGCACTATAGGGCCATACATTTTTCGGAGTATTTTTCTCTCGAAGACTCCTACAGATGTTTCGTATGCTTGCGATAGGACCCAGGATTCTGCGCCATAAAGCAAGACGGGTTGAATGAGAGTCTGGTACAGCTGGACGTTTGTTACTCGAGAGAGGGCTTTACCTCTAAAGTGCTTGAATAGCCCAAAATAACATCTATTCGCAAGCACAATTCTCCGCTTGACCTCAAGGCTGACGTTGTTGTTTTTGTTTACGGCAGATCCGAGGTACATAACTTCGTCCACTACCTCGAAGTTATAACGGTTATCAACGTTCAAGCTTTGGTCTAATCGCGTGGAGGCCCTGTTTATTGCAACCAACAAGAGATCGCACGATAGGGTGTGGCCTTGGCTGAGGCCTCGCTTAGTTTCGAAAGGTTCGGTAAGATCCGTACCAACTTTCACTGCGGATTTGGTGTTCGTCAAGGTTATACTGCAAACGCGTATGAGTTTTTCAGGAATACCAAGCTCAGATATTGCTTCACAGAGTTTGTCCCGTATCGGACCCCCTTATAATCGATAAATAGATGATAGGTGTCGATTTGTTGATGATGAAACATAATCATCCTGGCAGTAGGTAAACTGCCAACCACTTTGGGCTGGGTTTGCCTCTCGCCACCATTATATAGGCAATGAAAACACGCAGAGAAAAAAATAATAAACAAAGAAACCCACTAACTGCTGACGACCCTCGGAAACGTTATTAGGACCACGATTTAAAGATATGTACCTGAAATTTGCGAACGCTATACAAGACGGGCGCCACTTTCCAACTCGCGGATGTAATCGAAAATATAAAGCTGACATCACAGCAATCCAGGAAATGAGATGGACCGGATATGGTTGCACCAGAAAGAAAAACTCCGATATTTACCACAGCTCCATGAGCGAAAGCATGAATTCACCTAGGTTTAAGGTTCAACCCAGTGAGTCAACGCATAGCCACAATTCGCATCAAAGCGAAATATTTCAATATCTCGTTAATTTGTGTGCACGCACCGACAGAGGATAAAGATGATGAGGTCAAAGAAACATTTTATGAGCGCCTGGAGGAAGTATATGAACGCTTCCCTGACCACGACATTAAGATCATTCTAGGCGATTTTAATGGCAAATTAGGAAAGGAAAGTGTCTTTCGACCAACCATCGGTAATCACAGTCTACATGATACCACCTCCAATAATGGAATAAGACTGATAGACTTTGCCGCTGCAAAAACATGATAGTTAGTTGCACACGATTCCAGCATAAGGACATTCATAAGGAGACCTGTATATCTCCTGATCAACGGACGAAGAACCAGATTGATCACTTGGTAATAGATGCCAGGCACTCTTCTAGTGTAATGGCTGTATGTGTGATTCGAGGATCCCATATCGGCTCGGATCACTAACTGCTGGCTGCGAAAGTTCGCACAAGACTGAGCAGGGCGAAAACGTACGAAACCGAACACAGGAAAAGCTAGATATTGACAAGCTACAAATACCGGAGATACCAATGTCCTATCAACAGAAGCTCTCTCTCTTGCTAGGAAGATGGAATAACGGACCTAATAATGGGCTACCCTCCTGCAAGGACTCAACGTCACTCGTCTGGTGACTGATAAGCAGTATGTGCTCCAATTGTGGAGAGACCACTTTTCAGCACTACTTCACTCAGATTCTTCCCATTAAAGATAATGGAAGATAGTGTAGATTGTACCCTATCCCAACCAAGGCGATAATATAACGGCAATTTCCCGGCTTAAGAACAATAAAGCCGCTGGTGCGGAGGGGCTAGCCGCTGAACTTTTTAGGGCAGATGCCGAAGGACTGCTAACCCACATGCATCGACTTATATTCGGTATATGGCTGGGGAATCTTTGAATGACGATTGGGGTGATCCGTGTGTCTGTTCCAACTATCGCGGTATCACTCTTTTATCCATCGCGTGTAAGTTCTTGTCGAGCGTATTATGTGAAAGACTAAAGCCAATTATTGAAAACCTGATTGGACCTTATCAGAGTGGTTTTAGACCAGGCAAGTCCACGACTGACCAAATATTCACTCTACGCCAAATCCTGGAAAATACCACCTTTTTGTCGATTACAAAACTACCTTGGATAGCGCCATGCGGGGAAAACTGTACGAAGCTATGTCTGAACTTCGGATTCCGGCAAAACTGATCCGCCGCTGTAAAATGACGCTGGCCAATACCCCCCAAAAAGGGGGAAAGACCTCACTGAACCATTATGTAACAAACGAGGACTGAGACAAGGCGACACTCTTTCCTGCGATCTCTTCAACATCTTAATGGAACTGTCATCCTTCTTACTGCCGATGTCGAATACTGATATTTTAGCTACAGGCCTCTCATACGTACTGCTACTAGTTCCAGCTTTGACGATGCGTACTTGACCATCTTTTGCTGGGTACACTTCGGCCGCAATACCCTTGGGCCAAATATTGCTGGGAAGGCTGTCGTCCACTATGAAGACTACGTCTCCAACGGATGGTAGTGATACTTTGTCGAACCACTTAGTTCGCCGAACCGAAGTTGGACCATATTCTCGTACCCACCGTCGCCAAAAATGATTTGTAAATTTTTGTGTATGGTGCCATCGTTGCCGCAGGTCGTGGTCGAGCTCACACAAAGGCTTTCGTCCAGCTGCAGAACCAAGTAATAAATGATTTGGTGTTAGGGCATCGTCGTCTGCTGAGTCTAGGGCCACGAATGTCAATGGACGAGAATTAATTCTGAATTCAATTTCGTATAGGGCACACCTTAAGTTCTCGTCGTAAAACTTGAAGGCTGGACACATTGCGTAGAGTATTGATTTGACTGACCGGAGTAAATGTTTCCATGCACCGCCCATATGCGGAGCTGCTGGAGGGTTTCGTCGTTTATCGATGAAACTTTTTTGAGGTCAAGGTGTTGCTTTTCATCACGAAGCAGTTTTGCCACAGTTTTAAAATTTGTCCCATTATTAGTGTATATTTCCTTCGGAGAGCGACGACGGCTGATTAAATTCTGTAAACACATTATACACTGGCTGGTGTCAAGACTGTGAGCCACTTCAATATGAATTGCGCGAACTGTCAAACATGTGAATAGAACGCCCCATCTTTTTTAGCTGTCTGCCAACGGCTGCATATAAAGGTTCAAAAACAGTCGATACCAACGTAAGTAAATGGACGCTCAAAAGATGATAGCCTTGCTACAATAAAGACGCCATTTGTTGTGATTTGGATACCGCTGATTCGTTTCTACAGCGTTGACACTTGCCTCGCACCTTTTTGTACAGCGCTCTTAACTTGGGAATATAAAAAATTGACTTTATTCTACAGATTGTTGCTTCATGCAGACAATGATGAAAATTCTCGTGGTAATATCGGACCACTAGAAAGGTAATATAGTTGTCATGAGGCAAAATTATTGCCATATTACAGTTTAGCGTTTCCGCTCTACTGCAAGCGCGTATGACACCATTATCGTCGACGAAGATATTAATTTGTTAATTTTGTCAATTGGCTTGTAATTTTTGAGGCTCCATATTTCGTCAGAAATCTAGCTCATTTGCGCATATTTAAACAAAATATTTTTAGCTTTCTGGAGATTAATCAAAGCGTTTCGTCTTGTATTTTACTTCAATAGAAATTGCGACAGGGCTCATGAAAAATACTCAATATTCATAGTAGTTATTTGATTTCGAAATACAGGTAACCCTCCTACAAAACGGCTTCGTACAAAAAGAATTTCACTCTTACACGCACGAAAAATTTGCGGAAACCCTCCACGGCACAACACGGTTTCATTCTAACACAATAATGGAATTGCGAAAAACCTCGTATGACACTAGTACAAAATTAACGTATGAACTACGATGAAAATGAAAAATAAGACATTCGTAAAATTCAGGTAGATATAATTAATTTTCAAATATAAATTATATATTCACACTAGCTGACCCGGCAGACTTCGCCTTGCCGACAAAAAGTATTCAATGAAGTCATGGCCACAAATGAATTCACACATTTTATATAGGAAAACACATCATCACAAAAGTATGCGTAAAACGGAAATGAACGAAGTTATGGGCTAAATGAAAAAAATTAAATAACTTTTTTTATCAACTTTATTACATCCCACTATTATCAACTATATTGGGTACTTTTGCTCTGGTTTGTGTCTAGACTAACATATGGAGGGAAATTTCTTGTTTAATGGGAAGTTTCTAGGAGGAGCGCCTGTAATCAATATCTATCTATATATCTATATATATATAAGTATAGCTGAACCCGGTAAACTTCGTTTTGCCTTCAAAGTTTTTGTAATGCCCAAGGGTGAACCAAACTATTTTGTTCCATTATGTTTGCAGTAAATGAATATATCTGCTGGCGTTCCGACACAGGATAATGCCACGTTTAGTTGACAATTGGCAAATAAACCTGTAGAATGTAAAATAACTATTTGTTAGAAGTATTTGATTACATTTCGATCGTGTGCTGATTTGTCTAAAAAGCTTCTCATTATACTATAATAGCTGTACCCGTTGCGCTTCGCTACCCCTGAATTGCAATTTTAATGAATCACAATTTTGTTTTTTTTTTCTATTTATTCAAGTGCTCTAGGATATAAAATATGTCTAGTTTTGCCATCTGGTGCAAATGTATATTAGTCGGAAGGTTTACCTACACGTGAACATACAACATATATTGTCCGTGGGAAAACACGGATTTGTCAAATTTAAGCGACTGCCCTTGCGCTTTATTAATGATCATCGCAAATGGCAACAGAATCGGAAACTTTTTTCAAGTTAGAAGCATTTAACTTTAGAAAAAATGATTTGAATCGAATCGGCCATATATTTTTTGAGCTACATTGAAATATGTTGTCAAGTGCCTGGTTTACGGACAATTGTTTGATATTGTATATGTAATAGTCAATTATTGACGCGTGTGGGCAGCACCTCGGCCCTTTTTGCCAACTTTCTTCCAAAGAGGCTTTTCGTATATGTAGGCCAACTGTAATATACTGTGAAATTTTCAGGACGATCAAACTATTATTATGACTGCTACAACGGTTTATTTTAAAAGGGGCCTGGTAAATCCCACTACCACTCTGGCTGTAATTCATAATGTATCAACAACATATATACCAAATCTCATCTTCATACCTCTGATAGTTCATGAGATAAAGTCATTTTAAACTTCAAATGGTATGGTATCCAATCACTACCAAGTACAACCAAGCACTATCAGTAGATCATCAGTACCACATTGTGAAATTTTCGTAACAATCGGTACATTAGAAAAGCCGTCAGCGCGAATTTGAAAAGGGGGCGTGGCACCCCCTACTTACAGCCTGGCTGTAATTCATACTGTACCAACAACAAATATACAAAATCTCATCTTCTTACCTCTGATAGTTCATGAGATACAACCATTTTAGATATCATGTGTTATGGGCGGTGCCACGCCCCTTTATCCAAATATAGCCAAGGGTTGTCAGCAGGTCATTAGGACAGCATTGTAAAATTTTCATAACAATCGGTGTATTAGAAATGCAGTCAGAGCGATTTTTGAAAAGGGTGCGTGGCACGGCCTGGGTCACCCTTATCATTAAGGGGTATGAAAAATAGATGTTGGAATTTCATACATATCGGTCCAGCCGTTTCGGAGGACTAATGTAACTATCATTGTGACACGAGACTTTTATATATATACAGATGAAGAAAGAAAAAAAAAATAACGGGTTTTTCAATAAGAGCGCTACAAAAGTTTTTTTTAAATAAAACAAAACCGGTTTTAGATACCAATGAAATTCTTTATTCCTGTGAAAGTATGTTCGATACCATTATGTATGGAACTCGATTTCTTTTGCATGGCCACCACGGACACGCTTGCAGCAGTCCAGACGCTGAACCCAATTTTCGACGGTTTTCAAGCATGAATCGGCCGATACTGCTGCAATTTCACGTTCGATATTCGTACGAAGTTCACCAATCGTCGCTGGCTTGTTGGCATAGACCATAGACTTGACGTAGCCCCACAGGAAATAATCTAACGGCGTCAAATCGCGCGACCGAGGCGGCCTATCGACTGGGCCATTTCGTAAGATAACATGTTCACCAAACTTGGTTTCCACTAAATTGATTGTGGCATTCGCTGTGTGGCTTGTGGCGCCGTCCTGTTGGAACCACATGTCCTCCAAGTCCATATTATCCAATTGTGGCCAAAACTATTCGGTTATCATTGAACGGTAGCGATTCGCATTCACAGTAATGTGCCGGTCTTGATCATCACCGAAGAAGTACGGCCCAATGACGCCGCCGGCCCATAAACCGCACCATACCGTAATTTTTTAGGGATGCAATGATGACTCATGGATTTCGTGTGGATTGCTGTCTGACCAATAACGCATATTTTGCTAATAGACGAAGCCATTCAGCCAGAAATGAGCCTCATCGCGAAAGACCATAAACTGGACGTAGTGCTCTTAATGTTGAGGCCACTGACTCCAAATTTCGGTAGTAAATTTTAATAATTTCGACTCGTTGTTGGCTCGTATATCTTTCCATGATGAAATGGCAAACCTTGCTGAAAAGAAATGTCAAAACAGCGGGAAAAAATATGGCGTCGTTTGTTGTCCCTATCGATTTACTTTTGTAGCGTGTAGAGTCCTAGCGGTCTATACGATTATTAATTTTTTGAAAGGTTGATATATGTAAATATTATATTTCTCTTGGACTGACCACATTGTAAAGTATAAATGAACATGAAATATTTTTTGAAAGTTGTTCTAGTACAATATAAACCAAATTCAGATAAAATTTGTGATGCTGAATCTATTAAAATGTGTCCCGTTTGCAAACGATTAATATATAGAAAGTTAATGTTAGTGAAAACAAATTCTACATGTCGTTGAACTTTCAAAATACATAATAATACCGACGTACATATAATCTTTCGTTTGTATAACGTGCCATTTAATAAATATATTACCATCTTATTTTTGAAAAACTTTTAGGTGTGTGTTACCATTTGCTATTACTGCTCTTGGGAATAGTTTTGAAAACTTGAAGTAAGCCGCAAACAATGTCTGAAAAGAAGAAACCAACTTTTAAAAGGAAGTTTATTTCATTGGAGACAAAAATATATATTTTGGATCGTTTGCTAAAAGGTGCTAAATGAGGCAACAATAAGAACGATTAAAAGAAGTGAAAAGGAAATCAGAAATTCAGTTGCCGCTGGATCTTGTACATCCGCAAAATATTCAGCACGTCCTCGCTCTTCAATTATTGAAAAAATCGAAAAAGCTCTAAGTATTTGGATTGATGATTGTGGTGCTAAAAATATTCCATTGTGCGGTAAAAGTGTTCAAGAAAAAGCTTTAAAAATGTACAAATATCTTCAAGAAAACCGAGAAACACCGGTGAACCCGGAATTCATGGCAAGTAAGGGTTGGTTCGAGAAGTTTAAAAAACGATTTGCAATTCACTGTGTTAAAATTCAGGGAGAAACTGCGTCGGCTGATCACGAAGCAGCTACAACGTATCCGGAGAAACTACAGAAAATTATTGAAGAAAATTGTATTGATCAAGTTTTTAATGCCGATGAAACTGGGCTTTGGTGAAAAACATGCCTAACAGAAATTTTTTATCAAAAGAAGAAAAATGTGCACCTGGTTTTAAGGCTTCAAAAGATCGTATCAATTTGCTTTTGTGTAGTAATGCAATTGGGGGACTTCATGACAAAACCAAAGCGTAAACAAAAGCACATTACCAGTATGTTGGAGAGCAAATGCAAAAGCTTGGGTAACAGGAGATTTGTATAAAGAATGGTTCTTTAATTGTTTTGTCCTGAGGTTGAATTTCAAAGCTTTGTTACCAATAGACAACGCTCCAGGTCACCCACTGAATTTAAGACACCCAAACGTTCAAGTAGAATTTTTGCCACCAAAGACTACTTCATTAATCCAACCACTGGATCAAGGCATAATTTATACCTTCAAAATATACTATATACAACAATCATTCCAATGGGTTATAGACATAATTGATTCCAAACCAACTGATATAAAAACGGCTTTGAAAGAATTTTCGATGAAGACTTGTGTTGAAATGATTGATTTATCATTAAAAGAAATGAAACAAACAACGCTTAATGCATGTTGGGAAAAATAATGGCCTTCAGTAGTTGAAAGCCTGCAAGAGTCCCCATGAAATGATATTCCGGGAATATTAAAACTTGCTAGATCGATTGGCGGTGAAGGTTTTATGGATATGGCTGCCGAGGTTATTCAAGACATATTGGAAGAACAAGAAATTGGAGAAGACGATTTAGTGGAACTTACAGCCGGGGATATCAGTCAAATCGATTCAAATCGATTCAAATCGAAAATCTTTAATAAAAAACAAACTTATATTTTAAACTGTCTCCTAGCTTCATATAACATGTTTTCCTACAGCACGGCGTTTTCTGGGTTTGATTTTGATGGATCCCAATTCCATTGAGTCACATTCGTTGTTTCGAGAATTTCACCAACTCTATCCATCGCGAAGGGTTTGAAGTTCTTTGAATCCATGGACAACCATTTTAACGCCGTTTTAGAATCGGACCAGTAGAAGTTTTCTGCACATCGCAAACGGGTCGCATTTCGAATTTTTACGACGAGACTGGAACCAATTGCTTACAGTTCCAGTCTTGGAATTGTTATTGGCTTGAACGGGGCGACTTTAGACTTCGCAGCTACAATACTAATGTTGACTTCTTCGTTGTATTGAATACGGAAGTAGCACACAGTGGCGTAAAGGCACCGACACATAGAATCCGTTGAATACGTTGCGGCAAAGTATTCAACTGACAGCTGAGTTAAATGTATGCACTTGTATGAGGTGTGGCCCATACACAACGGATACGTTGAAGTTATGCAAAAAGTTGAACAACTTTCAACTTTTGCCGTACGTCGAACACTTTGACAGATAAAAAACCTGCCTTTAGTTGTCATTTGTCATTTGTAGTTCTCATTTTCTGTGAAAATTTACTAAAAATTGTGAAATGTTCGAAGAACAATTAATTGAAGCTGTGCAGCAGCATAATTGTCTGTATGAAAAATCTTCACAGGTGTATAGGAACAAGCTAATGAAAGAAAAAGATTGGATTTCAGTGGCGGCTGCTGCTGGCGCAACTGGTAAGTGCTGTAGATTTGTTTTCTATCATATTATTTTATATTATTGTATTTTTATTCATTTAATTAAATATTTACAGTAGAACAATGTCAGAGTCGGTGGAGGTCGCTCCGAGACAGGTACGTAAAGGAAGTATCAGTAAAACCAAAGTCGGGGAGTGGAGTGGAGTCACAGAGCTGCAGATGGAAGTTTTATGAAGCTATGTCGTTTTTACAACGACACGTTGCACCTCGAAGGTAATATATATTTTTTGTTTGTAATAATGTAATTTTTGCTGAACGAAAATTTGTAAATTTGATTTTCAGAACATTATCAAATCTGCAATGGTCCTCACCAGAGGATAACATGAATATCAGTTTTTTGATGGAAGAAGAACCTGATTTTTCTTCAAGCCAATTTATAGATTATGAAAGTGGTGGAGAAGCAATTCACCCGAGCGTAAGCAGCTCACAAGGCAAACGAAGAAATTACCAAAAAGTCAAAGAGGAAGCTAACGAGCGATTCAACTTACTTTGTGGTGCTGCTAGTGAGTTGATTGCTGAAAGGAAGCAGGTTCCTATATAAAGCCGCAGCGAAGAGTTCCTGAAGGTTTTGGATGGTTACCTGCAGAAACATTCAGAAGAGGAACAAGACAAACTGAAGATGCGAATACTGAATATGGTATATTCGGAGTAATGTGTTCTATTATCTCAGACCTCATTCAGATCTCATTTTATGTTGATGTGAATAATAACATTTTATTTATTTTTGTTTCGAATAGTCATATGTTTATATATGTATGTAACTATATTTAAGAGGCTGAAATAAACTCAAACCATTCTTTTTGTTTAATGTAATATATATTTTTTGTTTGTTGCGGCCTAAATTGGATGGGTTAGAACATAATTCATCAGCTGATCCCTTAATTTAAACGCACTTTTCGATGCATTGTTTGATGCACTACGTCTGTATGCTTGTAAGGGATTAGAGACTTCTTGACGCCACAAACCTTTTATGAGGTTGTTATCCTGGTAATGGTCCACATATTCTGCCGGACAATAACTACCGTCGTGCATTTTTACAAAGTTGTGTAGCAAAACCGTTGCTTTCACAACTCTTTCGGCAGATGAAGGGCTCATTTGTAAAGGAGAAAGCAAAATCCTCCATCGAGCAGCTAAAATGCCGAAGGCATTTTCAATTACACGGCGAGCTCGCGATAATCTCTTGTTGAACAATTCACGCTCTGGTGGCAAGTTTGATCGTAAATGACACAAAAAACTTTTAAGAAAACTGTGATCAGCTTTTCGTGTGTTTGCACAAACCTGGGTATGGTCGCATTAAATACGTTTTTAACGGAAACGCTGCATCACCAACCAAAAAATAAGGGAATTTCACATTGCTGTCTGGTAGTGCATCAACTTCCGGCAGTCCCAATTGTCCATTAAATAATCGCTGTCCAAAACCCGAATTCCACAAAACTCCGCCATCACTTTGTGAGCCATACCCTCCAATGTCAATGCAGGTGATCGTGTAATTGGCGTCACACGCTGCTAGTAGAACAATGGAGTAGTTTCCTTTATAATTATAAAATTGGGAACCGGAATTGGCGGGACAAGTTATATTTATGTGTTTTCCGTCAATGGCATCGACACAGTTCGGGAAATTCCACATGCTATTGAAGTCGTGCGCAATTCTACTCCATTCATTGCTGTGTGGAATAGATAAATATGTAGAACCAAGTGTGTCCCAAAGCACATCACAAGTCTCTCCTACGATTTGTTTCACTGTTGTGAGTCCCATTTTAAAAGATGAAGACAACATTTGCTTACTTCCTCCCAAGTAACTTTAAAAAAATTTTGTTTAAACAGTTGCATTATAAAGTAATAAAATAGAAATAGCTTACGCAAGAGTTAGAAAAAGTCTGCATTTCGCTGAAATTGATGGCCTGTTAGAATGCTTTGTCAAACCTTCTTTGACTAAATTGAACAGCAAATCAAAATTGTTCTTGTCCATCCGTACAGTGTTTTTCAATTGCTCAGCATCATTATTGTACATTTCCTCAAAATTTGCGGCAAAATATCCGCGGGTGTCTCGATCGTGGTACAATGGCCGTACCCAAAATCTGCGATTTCCATTTATAATTTCCATCTGGTCATATGCTTCATGAAGCAATATAACCATTAATATGAACTCCAAGACGTCGTCGAATTCCATTTTTATTGAAATTGTGTGTAATTTCTTACAGCCCAATAAATCACAATTTGTGTAAACATAAAACAGCTGATTTTGTATCCGTTGACAGCGTATTCATTGGGTCATGCCTCTCCTTCATTCCGTCACTGTCAGTTGAATACTTTGCCGCAAATTTATTTTGTGTTGTATATAACAACCCGCTTATTCGCGTAGCGCTTAAAAATAACTAGCGTGAAGTTAGCCCACCATCGTAGCCCAAATATGTATTTTGATGGTGGTCTAACTTCACAGTAGAATATGGGCCCACCTTCAAATTGTATTGTATTTAAATCACACCAAGCATATAAATTTCATTGCACTGGCCATTAATAAAGTGTAATAATATTCATAATAAACATTGAAGATATCTAATGGATACAAGGCCCTTTAAATGCAATTATCCTGCCCTATATACGCCATTACGCATTAAATTGTATGATATTTTTATCGAACAGGTTCCCACTTTTATATCCCTACACGTTTTTAGTATTAACGATAAGACATTTTTAGAAAAAATTTCAAGGACATTGAAAAAGCACTAGGTCCTTAAAATCGAAGAAACCAATATCCGCCATATATATGAAAACTCTCAGAAAATTAAAAAAATTTTGGACAATTTGCACACTTTAATATTCACACATATTGTTGCAAATACTAAGTAAAAATTTTATAAAAAATGTCGAGGACATTGAACAGGACTTGGTCCTTAAAATCGAAGAAAACCACTATCCTCCATATGTATGGAAATTTCTCAGAAAATTAAAAAAAGTTTGGTAAATGTTCACACTTTAATGTTCTGATATGTTGTTGCCAATACCAAGTAGAAATTTTATAAAAAAAAATTTCAAGGACATTGAAACAGGTTAGGTCCTTAAACTCGAAGAAAACCAATATCCTCCATATATATGAAAACTTCTCAGAAAATTAAAAAAAGTTTGAAAAAAGTTTTTTCAGTTTCACTACAAGAGCTGATTTGCTGTCAATCTAGTTTCGAAGCTATTTTGCTTTAAATTTGAAAAATTGCTCGTCCTAGGTGATAGAATTTGTTGAAGGCTAGTTATATCTTATTCAAATTGTGCGTTATTTTGAAGATTATTTCTATTTAAATGGGTTGATAGAATCCGGTGTAAAACTTGTTTAGTTTCACTCAATATGTTTTCTCTAACAGCATCTATAAATCGGCCATATTTCAGTCTACCAGGTCCAAAATCTACTGTCGAAATTACATTACGTTTTACTTCATGGAACCATCCTTCGACCATACCATTGGTAGGAGTAAACGCATCAGTAATGCCATCTGATATAATGGATGGGCAAATATGGTATGTAATGTTGGAGTATATTCTATAAATTAATGGCAGTACAGACTGTTTGTCACTGTTATATCATGATTTTGAATCTCAAAGCTGTTGTAAATTCCCGCAAAGTCCCTATAGTTGATTTTGTTTCAAGTTGATTTTCGATTTTCTTTATCTTGTGAGATAAATGTATAATCTGGTAATTTTTAATTTAAATAAAGTTCCTCGTCACATAGACTTTCCGAGTTGGCACTGAAACTATATTTACAGCTCTCTTTAGAATATTTTCTTAGAACAGCTATATTTGATTCAGCAATCAAGGAAAGTTTTGACATTTCATTCGGATCTTTCGACGACTCCTGGATACGAGGGTTATCTGTTTTGCAGCAAAGAACAATGACGAGATGTTTGAACCAAAACTTTATTTCATTTAAATCGGTCCCATGAAACCCATATTTAGTCTCCATTTTACTCCACTTGGATATTTTGAGAGTATCAATTTTACGACTAACATTTTTTTTGAATGCGCGTAGCATAGTTAAATACCACCATTTCGTTTAAAATGTTGTCGTTATTTTGAATTTTATGATAGCAAAAATTTAAGTATGTGACCAAACCACACTTATTCCAGTGAAGCATTCCCGCATTACTAAGAGCTCTACTGAAATCCGTTACGATAGTAGTAAATAGAGGCCAAACTCCTTCCATTTCGCAGAATTGTTGGAATTTCATAAGCCACACCCCAATGGACCCCGCGTCGTGAGAGCTTGCCACACGCTCAGCAACTGGAAATATTTTTTCTCTGCTGTTACGTATTACTAACGCGTACTAAAATATATAAGTTTTTACACCCACAATTTGTGTTACTATCCCAGTATCCAATTAGGCCATTTTTGTTAATTCTCTTAGCAATATCAGCTACTTTGATTTGTGATTTTGAAAATAAATATTGAAAATATTTGTCATTGTTTTTACTATCATTTGGAAACCTTAAGCGTAGATCTTCAATATCGTTTTTCGAAAAATCAGCAGGATTTATACTTTCGCTTCGGATTTTCCTATAAACAGAATCTGATTTAACGTTTCCTAAATTTAAATCATTTAAATCTTCATTACTAGGATTTTTTACAAACCCCGTCTTAGCTTCGTTTCCTAAATTTCCTAAATTTAAATCATTTAAATCTTCATTACTAAGATTTTTTACAAACTCCGTCTTAGCTTTTTAGGAAGCAGTTTTTTCATTTTATTTCTAAAGGACTCACGTGTATAACCTCTAACTTGAGGTGGTTTATAAAACGGGTGATTAAATCTTCCCTTGGAAACAAAGTAACATAACATGGCTTCCCCAAAACATGATTTATTCGGAATTGTTATGATATATTCGAGACATATTTTATTTTCGGCAGCAATAACCCCTGATTCCAGCAAATTTTGATTTTAAATATCTAATGTCTTTAATTTCGATATTACATTTTGTTATGGGTTGGTCGAAGTTTTTGCTAGCAAATCCAAATAGCGTCACATTTGTATTATTTGTGTATATATCTTCAACGTTTTCCTGGGCATTTACTGTTTTATTAAATTTATCTATGGACATTGAAAAGTACTGTTTTATGTAATGGGGATACTTTTTGTTGAATTCCCCACATCTGTCTAAAAAGAGATCTACGTCGAGAAAAGGAATCGTAAAATAAAACGGCTCAGAAAAGCCGTCAGCCTGCACTGGGATTTCAATCTTTATTGACTGCGGGAGGGTGGAGTTGTTACAATTTGCATTGACATCATGTTTAATGAGACTTTCAAAATGTTCTTCGCTATCCAATTTTATATTGGAATCTGAAGCCATCGTTTTTCATTTTCAAAATCAATAATTTCGGTATAATTGTCTTTTAGGTGGATGGAGTTATTTAATGTGTTAATATTATTGTTAGTATTGGTTTGTGGATATCTTATTTCATAACTATTTTTGAATGATTCGAAGTTGCTTGCTATATCGGCAAGTGATTGGCTCATAGTTGCTAAATATAAGCAAATTGTAGAACTATGTAACTTGACAAGATGGAGTTGTTGGTTTTTCTGATGACAAGTCAAAGGCAAGTTTCTTAGTATCTGTAGGCCTTAAAATAGTTTTTTCATGAACAAAATTTTTTAACGTAGGTTGATCGGACTTTCTAGTTAATTTGTGTTGGTTTATATTGACAATATATTTTTCAATTTTAGTAAAATGAGTTTCTTATCATGAAGACATTTTTCTTACTAAATGGTATTTTTAAATATTTACATATTGCGTCCGACAAAGACTTTCTTGCTCTTGTATTAATATTTATGGAGTTGTATGTAAGACTTATACTTTTACTGCGAACTTCGTATATAATGCAGTTGACAAACTGATCGAATATAATTCTTGTTTCCATTTGTTGTTTATGAGCTATAAATATTATACATATGGACAAAACTATACACAGAACAGAATATGTAGTTAAAAGTAAACCATACAAATTAAAAAAAATCCACCTTAAAAGAACTGTAAAACTTACTAAACACACAAATCATAGGATCTATTTATAAAAAGATTTTATCAAATAGATATATTCACATATACATATATACACAGCAACATCACATGCAGATCACCAGGGCAGATCTCGGCGAAGGGATTTGTATTTTGTTGGTTAGAAACAGAATTAGTTGTTATTTTGCGGAATATATACAGTGAAATCTCCCATAACGGACACCTCCATTGCGCGGACACCCCCTATGGACGGACACTGGTGCTTGGTCCCGGCAACGTGCCGTAAGAAAAGCATTGCAATCGCTGTCCCTTGAACGGACTCTCTCTTGAGCGGACGCGGACACGCATTCGACAAAAACGCTTCTGTTGTACGGACATTTTCATGGTAGAATTACTAGAAAGTAAGCTCGTTTGAACAGCTGATTTAATTCTTTTCATATCACTTTTCGTTTTAGTTGTCAATCTCTTGTACATTTTGTTTTTGTACTATTTTGCATACTTGTTTTGTGTAGAGTTTGACAACTGAAGGAAATTTCCATAGATCAAATTAGAATAGAGTAGTTTATTCTCTCAATATTTTTAACTTCATAGGTATGGTTGCAAGTAAACATTGGATAATGGAAAACATGGGTTCAATAATACCAGATTGAGACCATAGTACACAACGTCCAACACAGCAACACCAACCGCATTTCGTGTTTTTGTGGCAAAATAATTGCGTTAAACACAATACAACTAAATATTCTAAGTTCACAAAATTGTGCTGCTGCAGATTTAAAGAGCAAAACCAGCAAAAAAGTACGTTTTCTTCTTAAAAATTAAAGTAAAGTAAAAATTAAAGTAAAATAAAGTATTGCGTACTTATAATTTTGTTCTTCAAAACTTTTGATGCACATATTACATAACCATCGTTTTACCATTCTTACAATTTTGAAAATGAATCTCAATTATATTAAAATTTACCAAAATTTTAAATACAATGCGGGACACGAAGTGTTAATTGTTTTGTCTGAAATTGTATGTGTCTATTCTACTTGACCCATAGAATGATTTTGTTCTAACCAAATCCAGTACCTTCAACTTTTTTTTTGGCCCGGCTATTTGTACATATTTAGTTTTATTAGTTAATAAAACCAATTGAATTCTTTGTTTTGTTTCGAAATGGAAGGATGTTTTAATTGAAAATTCATCATCTTAGACAAATTTTTCTGATAGAATTTTTCAGTTCTCTCTTGAGAGGACACCCCTCTTGTACGGACACATTTCAATGGTCCCTTCAGTGTCCGCTTAGGAGAGATTTCACTGTAGTTACATTTTTCTCTCAAAGCTTAAGAAGCGTTGTTTATTTATTTTTAAATTTACAAATTAGTATTTTTCACGCTAACAATGCGATCTTATGTCACAAAGAGTTTTAACACATTTACAATTGGCTCTTTTTATTCAATACTTATTTTCAAGTATTTTTTATTCGCGAATAGCAGCAGATTTTCTTTTGTCGGTTTAAGGAAAAATGTAAAATGGTTACGTTCAATTTTCAGTACTTCGCTTGGTTTCAATACTTTTATAACTTATTATTTAAGACTTAAAATTTCTTGTACTCTTTTGTATATTTAGTCCAATCATTGAACTCATTCTGACTTTAACCCATTTAGATTTGTCACTTGTTTATTCAATGTTCAAATACTATTTATTTTAACTTTTGTGGAATATATGAGGAGCAAATTACTATACACACAAACGTTCTACAAGTGCACGCTTTAAAAGATATGTTTCTCCGACAAACATTTTTCAAGCAGGTGTTAAATTGTATACTTAAGAATGCAATTGAGTACCATAATTTGTACAAATCTGTAACAGAGAACGAAGCTGACAATTTAATCCCGGCGGCAGCATAACTAAAGAATATCGTCGGTATGTGAATATAATAATATTTTCGGCTTGAGTCGACGGCTTTGTCAATTTTGTAACCAATTTCAATATTTATTTTTTTTAAACTTGTATCTTTGACTTCAAATCTGCTCACAGTTTAAGGCGATGACAGTCATTTAAGTCAGCGGCGGAATGAGCGTTGATAAACTATCGGCGTCGTCTGCCTTATTAAATCGACGGGTGGTGCATCGGCCAGCTTTCTGTCGCCTTTGTTCTCTGCGCTGTACACATGTTTTCAGTTACAAACAAATTAACGTAACCAACTAGGGCTACCATGCTTACATAAGTTGTGCCGTTTTATATGATTTTTTTGGTTTGACACATATTTTTGAAAAATTATCGTGAAATGGCGTTCGCACAGTTTTTCAAAAAAATCACTTTTTTCTAATTTTAGTGTATTTCTTTGCCGCAATTTTTATCAAAATTTAATTTTCAAATACATAATTTTTCACTTCGCTTATTTAATAATATTAATTATTAATAATATTAAATCTAATATTAATATTAAAAATTAAATCGACTCTGGTAGAACTGAAGCGGCTAACATTAGAGTCGGTTGTCTCCTTTCTGAAAAACTGACATGGCAGGGAGTTGACTCGACAAATTATTACAAAAATAAGTAGTTTATCACGCTGAGAATAACCGGCTGAATTAAAATTGATTATAACGAATTCTAAAAATCGTTTACAATTAATTTAAGATTAGTTATATTACATGTTTCAAATGTGAAGAGCTCCTTACAGTGCTGCCAGCATTGCTTAAATATTTTTTTGTCTTTATCTGAATGCGTATGAAATCACTCCACTTTTACACGAAATCCTTGACTTTGTTGATTATAGAAACTCTGAAACACGCGGTATGACGTGAAAAACAGGTAAATTTGTGAAACAACATATATATTTATTAACTTTCGAGATATACCAGCTATATAAGAGTTTGAACGAAAAGTCATGCTATTTTGGTTTACTGTTCCGAGCACTTGATTTTTTAAATATAAGTATATACAGCCTTTTAACTAGGTCATGATTTTCCCATTCTACTAAAAAATCTAGAAGCATCTGACCCACACTGTGCGGCTACCTGGTCAGTGTCTGTTCTCGATGTTAGGGGCGGCTGATAAATTAAAAACGTTGGGCCTTTGTCTAAACTGCTACAGGTAGGAGACTATGGTGCTTTTGTTAGACGACTAGGTTACCAGTCGTCGATATCCACTACCTTTAATGTTAGCCAGGTAAGCTTGGCTGAGGTAGCAGATAATGGAAGGCAGACCTAAGTGATATCTCTGATGGTATGAGTGGAGCTACTACGTCGAAAGCGGAATTACCCTATCGAGTAGTAAAACAATTAGGGGCATCTGCCCGGAGACGTATAAGTCATAAGTTCTGAACAGAATACGTGAAAATATTCAAAACCTTGCATATAAGGTGGAGGTGGGTTAAAGAATACCCGAAAAGGCGATGAGAGATGGTATCTCTCTCTCTTATATGATATCTCTACGAACTGCACGTAGCGGAAGTGAATGAGAAATCAGGAGCGATTAAAACTACCAAACCTCACTCTAGTTGAAACCAAAGGAGGAACGCGAGAATATAAAAGAGATTTGGACAAGGAATGGACGACAGGACAAATCGTGAGCGACCGCTGGATAACAGCGATATAAACTGGGTAACAGTAGCCAGACGAAAGAGGAGTGATCGGTGTACCTACGCCGAAATACTTTGGAAGATTAAAGCAGAACCTTGGTTGAAAATAGACTTGGGGGAAATGTGTTTAAAATACGCAGATACCAATATGGCGATCTCTTCACGATAATGAGAGATAATGGCGGAAATACACTCACAGAAAAATTTGGTTGAGGCAGTCGAATTAGCCGTAATCAGATTTTGGGGTTGACACAACCTCATTAGAGATTGACACAACCTCATTAGAGGTAAACACAACCTCATTAGAGGTTGACACAACCCCATTAGAGGTTGGCACAACCTCATTACAAGTTGACACAACCTCATTAGAAGTTGACACAACCTCATTGGAGATTGCTACAACAGAATTTGAATAGTGTCACCAATGAATGTTGAAAGGTATTATTAAGTGATGATTTATTTTCTGTGTTCTTATAAAAAATTACAAAGCGAGAAAATAAAGAAATTTCTGTAGGGTAATCTTTAGAACAACAAATTTGTTTTGCATGCACCAATTCTGACTTATTGTATCTATTCGGTCACGTCAACGTGGAGTTTTTTTTACCAAACCTGGTTTTCTCCACACCTCGACTCATCTTTTTAAAATACTTACTTTGTTTTTTGATATGTCTTTTTTTAAATAATAACTCAGTTATTAATTGCTTTTTTTTATTAAATTTTATTGAATATTAAATTTGAATTGTACTAACGTATGCGGATTGAAATATGGACTGATTTTCAACAATCATTCCCAAAACAAAACAAAGTAGAATATCCAAATAATATATGAGAAAGAAACCGCACTATTCCAGTATTTATTCGGCTGGATAAATCAGTTCGATAAACTAACATTAGTAGTTACAATCTCGCTTAACGAATTAGAACGCCGCAAGTTGATTTGTAATTTTTGTGAAAATAATCCACAAAGAAGCAACTATGATATATTTCGTCACTTTACTGAGATACAGTTCAAAAAATGGTTTATTTATACATAAGACAATAAAAACTTTCGAGAGTCGAAAATCAATAAATAGAAACAGCGGCTCCAATAAAAAAATGTGTTTTGCAGTACAGCCAAACTCGAGCTAGATTGAAGGCAGAAATTATGGGACATGCTGCAAAATCATATCGTGTGTTGGCAAATAAGTATAATATCAGTGATAAAACAATAAAAAATGTGTGGCAGATGTGGAAGTGGTCAAGGTGCAAAAAAATAATTTCCAACTGTCTCAAAAACACAGTCGCTTATCATCAAACAATGACTACGTGCTTTATCACACAAATTGTTTGCTGCATGCTCGACATACATTTGCATCATGGATGATGAGCGCTATTTTACGGTGGAGGGATATGAATGGACTCTAAAATATTATTTTAAGCTCTCGAATACTATACCACTGATAATGTAACCAAAATTACTAAAACGAAGTTCCACAAAAAGGTTTTATTGTAGCTGTGAGTGGCATCAGCGAGCCGGTGTTCATAAAATCAGTCTTAGCTGTAAACGCTCAAGTCAAATGTCTTCCTGTTCTTAAGAAATTTATCGATAAGCATCACAAGAATGACAAAATTATATTTTTTCTGGACTTGGCCGCACAGCCTTCTGTTTCAAATTTAAACATATAATTTGTACGAAGGACAAAACCTCTCCAAAAGTCCCACAACTAAGTCCAATTGTAACTTTTTGGGTAAATTTAAAAAGAAATGTTTACGGAAAGGGTCACAAACTAAAAAAATTACAGCAGACATCCGATAAGACAGAAAACATATATAACAATAAATTCATTTGCTTATATTATTTATCATTTATTGTTATATATCTTTTCTGTCTTATCGGATGGCGTATTCTACGTTAAACTTAATGGCCGTGTCTCTGACACAGCCTGCAGGGACAGTCCGTGGCCGAAGGCCTCGGACAACTGTCTGCTGTAATTTTTATATTTACCAACGGCATTTGATTCAAGTCCGTTTAAAAAAAAATATTATGTTCAATTTTTTTAAACTTAATTTAATTTATGTATTTTAATTAACATTTTTATTGAAATAAGTTCTGCGAATGTTGAGAGGGCCGCCCTAATATTAAAAAAGGTTTACCTTATCGAGTCTTCGCATTAGCATTCGAGCGTTGTGTGAAAGCTTTACGCTTTACAATTCAAAATTAATGTTACAACAGCTTTATTGAAGCTTTCGCAAAAAAACGTTTATTACGTTAGCTTACTGTTTGTTTCACTTTTTACTAGATACATGTTGCCAAGCAACATTAGCTTGCTGTTCGTTTCACTTTTTACTAGATACATGTTCCTAAGCAATGTTGAGCAACCAAAAACACTCAACCAAACATCACACATATGTTTGAGTGTATGTGTTTAAACAATTTTCATTTGAGAAATTAAAATACTAGAAATATATCAACCAATATGAAATGTGTATCAAACGAAAGATAACATCTTCATTTACCTACAAAAAAAATTTTAAAAAAATTCATCTAGCCGTTTCCTCAAATTCAATGAAATAAAGATTACAACAATAAAAACCTGACATGACTCCTCATACCGTAAGGTAAGACGTATTCTACGTCAAAAACATGAACAGGCTAATAAATAAAATTAAATGAGAGCTCAATAAGATGAACACAAGGGCAATCCAGGGGGCTATGCATAACTTGCCTAAGAAAACCTCACTGCTGTGGATATGATTTTTTTTTTGTAAAATGAGTTTAAGCTGTCTATTTTAACATATATTAATTTGAAGTTTTTAGTACAAGAAAAAATGTTTTTGTTACTGTTAATATGTCAGTCCATATGTCATTCCGCATAGGTTAAACGTTAAAACTAACACTAATTGAACTAAATATAAACATATATTGAATTGTAAACCCTTTTTGTTTGAGTTGCTCACAATGTTAAATGTAGCGGCAATTGCTGAAAGCTGCAATAATATGAAGCTTGATGCTTCAAACTATACAGAAAATAAATACAGTTGAATTTTTTATACAAACTAATAAGACGTGTTTCTTTGTACACATAGCGAATCTCAGATCAAGTCACCATTTTAGAATAAAATTCTAAGTTGTTGAATTTTTATAAATTTTTATTGTTTCATCCTTAAAACACATTAAGGAATTTCATTTTGGTGCCCGAACAGGGACTTGATTTTATCTCAACTGTGTTTTGCTAATTTATTGCAATAGTTTTTTAACACGTCTTGTTTTGTATTAACAGTGCGTGACTTATTCGTTGTTGTCTCAAATAAATTCCGCAAAGTGTTTAGGGTTTTATTAGCTTCCCTGTTGCTGTTTCCATGCCTCGTCGTTGCCGCTGTCGTGATTGCCGTCCACACCATAACTAGGAAAGTGGATTTGGCCTATAATTCTGTAAATTACTAAGAAATTATTATTCCCGCTCAATTGTGAGCCAAACCACAAAATTATTTTTACGCTTCTTTTTTCAATTTAACCCGGCGCCGGGGGGGATGGGTCAAAATTACCCGTCACTTTTCGAATGGATTGTGGTTTTAAAACTGTACTTCTCTTCTCTACGCTCTTCTCAGTAGCTGGTGATATTGAATCTCTCTGAATGTTATAAACTTCAAATCAGTTGCATGACGATTGTACTTCGAGTAACACGTGCTCAAAGTTAAAAAAGGTAAATATGACCCATAAGACTAATAACAAAATAAGTGTTTATTATATTTAAGCTAGAAGAAGCCTCCTTTGTTAACTTTTTTTATATGAAATGTTTTTTGTTTAAAAATAAAAGTAAATATGTTATTTTTTAACAAAGTCATGTTTTATTTCCTTAATAAGGTTAGATTCAATCTAAATTGTATATATTTTTTCGTAAATATAGCAAAAAACCTCGAGTTCAATAAGTGGGTCATTATGACCCAACCCCCATGTCCTTGTAGCTAAAATCCACCCCCCCGGCGCCGGGTTAAAAACATATCGCACCCTAACTACAAAAGAGTCATAACTCAAAATTTTCAGATTTTAATTTTTTGCTTGAAAACAATAACCAAGGACCATTTCTATCAGCTGTAAAAATCTGACTTCGTTTACTCTTCCCTTTCGTCAAAAAAGTCCCGTATGAATATGTCTATAATTCAGTATTTTCATACATATATCTAGTTAACAACATCAGTTTTTTGGCTCTACTGAAAATTTGAAAATTTTGAGTTATGACTCTTTTGTAGATAGGGTGCGATATATATTTTGTGAACATAAATCGCCTTAAATAGTGAAACGTTAAACAAATACATACACACACACAATACAATTTGATTAAATTCTTGTCACGATCCGAATTACCGCTCGTATTTAAATAATCTTGTTCGTCATTTACACTAATTCCGCGAGTGTTAATTTTTATTGAAAAATTAATAATTAATTTTCCGAGCTCTTTTCGATTTTGTTTTCTTCTTATTTGTTTTTGTTGTCAATCATCAGTGTTCATTTCCATTGTTCCGTTCATCGAGATCAGTGCTGACACTTTAATAGTACAGCATTGCCATATATAACTATTTGTAGTCTGTTTACACTGCACATATTTATCTCAGATGGTTATGTTCTACCATTTGAGCGGAATAAACTACCGAACAACCGCAACTGCACAATTGAGGAAATTGAAGAGGCTGTTAGCTGGCTATGCAGACCTCAATTCCCAAGACTAGGTCTATGCGTAGGCTCCCTGATAATATCGTGAATCTTATGGCGGAGAAAAAGCGCCTCAAGCGTAGAGCTCACCGAGCTATAGACCCACGAAGAGAGTCAATGATCAAAGCAGAAATAAGACTGCTACGGAAGATAATATCAGAACTGATTGACACGTTTGAGGAGGAGGACAAAGTTAAGAAGAAACTCCAAATGAGAGACTCGGGTTAACCGACAATGCCGGAAGAATATTAGAGGACGACAGCGGCAAGGCAAATGCGCTTGCAGAAAAATTCGCGGAAATACAGCAGTCCAGAGCAGCAGAGCCACCGAACTCAAATATATCGGCCGTGGTAGATATGATGAAGGGTCATGAACCAATAATGATATTTGATGACTGCAATACGGCAAATGGGATCATAGTAGCGGAAACACCATTTGAACTAGCCACGCCGGCCGAAATAGGAGCAGCTATAGGCAGGCTCAATAGCAAAAAGAGCAGTGGGAAGGACACCATCCCGAACTATGTCCTGCAGCGTACGGATGAGAGGTCATGGGAGTACATTGCGATAATATTCAATAACTGCATGAATTTGGGGTACTTCCCGCGGAAGTGGAAGAATTCAAGAACAGTACCGGTACTAAAACCAGGAAAGGATCCCACTAAGACTGAAAACTATAGGCCAATCGCGCTCTTGTCAAACATCGATAAGCTCATCGAGAGCCTCATGTTTGACAGGGTGCGATTGCACATAGAGGAGATGAATATACTAAGGGAGTTTCAGTTCGGCTTCAGGGCTAACCCGTCCACTAGCCATGCGCTCATGGCATTTTCGGATCAAGTCATCAGAGGATTACACGGAAAAAGACCGACAATAGCGGTGAGCCTGGACTTTGCCAAGGCGTTTGACACCGTCTGGCAGGAGGGCATTATCTAGAAGATGAGCGCAAAGTACGGCTTCGCGAGTTATATAACAAGGTGGATATACCACTATCTGACAGACAGAACATTCTATGTCGAAATAGGGAATGAGCACTCAGCGGTCTATTCAACGGTCGCAGGCGTACCACAGGGCTCGATACTGGACCCTGTCTTGTACAACTTCTACCTCGCGGATATATGCGAGCCTGAGGAAGAAGTCCGGATTATAATATACGCGGATGACATACTGGTCACCACCACCCATGCAAACGCCAAGGTTGCTGAGAGGAAAATACAAAATTACCTCCGAAAACTGGAAGATTATTTCAAGGAATGTTATCTCAATTTAAATGTACCTAAGTGTAAATGCCTAATGGTGAAGGGCAAGAAAAAAGACCTATATAGGAACGCGAGGAGGTACGTAGCGAAGGTGAAAATTGGAGACTGCAACATAGAGAATACCAAAATACTTAAATACCTGGGAATACTATTCACAGAAGACATGAAGTTCAATAGACAGGTCGACAGCATACTAGAGAAGGCCAGAGGCACATTTATAACGTACTCTAAACTATTAACCGGCAAACGTGGCCTAAGCGACAAAGTAAAAATGGTACTGTACAAACAGATAATAAGACCCGTAATTGCCTACGCATTCCCGATCTGGTTTAATATAACATCTTGCCAAATGGAGAGAATCCGAAAAACGGAAAGCGATATTGCATGAGGATGTGGCCTAAGAAGAACTTGGATGGGAGTTTCACCACCCCCCTTGTAAACTTGTTTATAGCGAGAGCAATATTAAGAGGATCGACTCGGGGATGGTTGACCTGGCCATCGGTTTCCTGGAGAAGAGCGGTGAGAGTGACAATGGGATAGTGACGAGGTCTCAAATAACATCGGAAGAATTTCTGAACATCATAGAATCGGGTAAGGCTTTAACTCGTTAAGGCTTGTTAAGGCTCAGAGAACACGACATGCTGGAGCGCCCAATGGGCAGCCTCAAGTTCTATCACAGGAGGTTCGGGTCATACGACCTGGATGATACCGTCTATAACACAGCCCAATAATTGTACGGGTGTGGTGAGTGTTGAACTTTATTATTTATTTTTACTTTTATTTTTGTTTTTTAGGTTAAGTTTAGTGTGTATGTTAGAAGTAAGGTAGTTTTTAAGATGACGAGTGTATTGGTTTTTTTTATCCTTTTGCCAAAAGTATAAATAGGAGAGAATATTTAAGAGAACAAATGTTTAAATGGGCTGGCCTTACGGCTTATTTATATTGATCAATAATTGTTGTAATCCCTGAGCAGTCAGTAGACGCAAGGGAAGAGTAGGATACTTGATTTGGATAACTTCTTAAGGTGAACATGAATATCTGGATAATAAATGGCTAGCGTAGCGTTCTACCATTTGTAAACAGTATAATTGATATAAATGAAACTTTAGCAAATATTAGAAATTTTTTACGGAGGTACAAAGTTTATAGTTAATTTTCGTTATACATAGTTTGGTAAAAATATTATTTATTCACCAAAGGCTGGAAAATTGTTTTATTGGAAAGGAATAAAAGTGAGAATTTGGTTTGCTGAGATAACGTTTCATTATCACGTGTAAATTTAAATCGCATTTTTGTGGAATCAAATTAAAAACTGCCGGGAGATAAATTCAATTAATTCATTGTGAAATACGAGCACGGGGTTAGATATTTTAAATAAATTCAACCAATTTAGAAATTGATGAAAAGTATCGGATTATTTTCGATTCCAATCGTGAGCAAAATATTTACCAAAAAACTTGTTAGCTTGATTTCATTATTTGCGCATTGGTATTTAGAGAATTAATCCCATCGACCAATTCCAAAAACAATAAAATATATTTTTTGATTTTTATTTTATTATAAAATGTTGTCATTTTATACCACATTGTTAGTGACCAATTTATTACCACATTTGAAAAAAAAGAAAAAAAATCACTTAAACTACAAATTCCATTTTGAGCGCGTTTTCATTTCGCGATTTAATTGCAAGTTATATTTAGCTTTTCGGATTTTATCCTCAAGGCAATTTGGAACTGAAATTAATTTATTGTTTTTTTTTTGGGAAATTTCGGTAAATTACTCCGATATTTTAATATTTTCTATTTATATTGTTGTACTGAAGTTTTTGTGGTGTCTGAAAATATGGCTGGTGGAAAGAAACACCAAAATCATCCTGTATCAGATGATCCCGAGAGAGTGATACAAAGGAAAGCCAAAGTGGTTCAAAATATTGCTAGAATTAAAAAATCTATTTTCGAGAAGACTATTTCTTTCAATCCCTTTGAGATCGAATGCAGATTAGAAATATTAAAGAAGCATATAACTCAAGCAACGGATTTACAGTCAGAACTGGACATTTTAAATCCAACAAATGATGACAGAGCCGAGCTTGAAGATTTGTGTGTGACCACGAAGTCTCTATTATTGAGTCAAACATAGGAGAACGAGTGTGCTTGAAACTTCGTGCATGCAACCTCATCACTCAGCGGAATATATTCTGAGTACACAAATTTTATGAGCCTGTTTGAGAATCTGGTGCACAATGATCCGACATTAACAGATATTGAAAAATTCAATCATCT
Source organism: Phaonia tiefii (assembly GCA_963931995.1). Taxonomy (NCBI): domain Eukaryota; kingdom Metazoa; phylum Arthropoda; class Insecta; order Diptera; family Muscidae; genus Phaonia; species Phaonia tiefii. The sequence continues at coordinate 132,752,680 of OZ008368.1, forward strand.
GATGTCATGCTTATCCGACGAAGCTTTGGGTACAGTCAAAGCTTTTCATGTTTCAGAAGATAATTATCCCAAAGCATTATTCAGTTTAAAAAAGGTTTATGACAATGAATGTTTGATTTTTTTCTATAATATTTCGAAACTTTTCGATCACGAAACCTTCGGCTTCTGCTTTGCGTAGCATGATTGACACTTTTTCGTCCATTTATGATTTGTTATTGTCCATTGGTGACGATAAAAAGATTACGAATGCCATTTTTATACATTTAGTGATGTCAAAGGTTGATCCAGTCTCTAAATCCAAGTGGGAAGAACAGCTTGACTTCGAAAAGCTCCCATTATGGTCTGACTGTGAGGCTGCTTTGAACAAAAGGTATCAGATTATTTCTGCTGACGAGTCGTCTGGTTCAAGACCAAGTTCTTCGAAACAGAGAAACGACTATTCGCCCAAGAAAAATTATAAGACATCACTATCTTGTACAAAGGGTAAATCAAGACAGTCTGCTGAAAAATGTCTCTATTCTAAAGCTACGCAGCATAACATTAACAATTGTCCTTCTTTTTTCTCGGTGCCGGTTCTTCAAAGATTTGACTTTATTAAAGCTGTGCCTGCGTGTATAAATTGCTTGAAAAAAGACCATACTGTAGCGAAGTGCAATTCTCAAAAGTGTAGAGTCTGCAGCGCCTCTCACCATACATTGCTGCATAGATATTTATAGTGCTAATGTTCAAGGTGCAAATTCTGATCGAAATTCTTCGGCAAATTGTGCGTCAGAGCAGCCAAGTACTTCCCACGCTTCGGTGAATCACTCATCATCTGATGATAATGTAATTCTTGCCACAGCGGTGGTGCAAGTGAGAAGTAGTTCGGGGAATTATACTCTGGCGAGACCTCTTTTGGATTCCGGTTCTCAACCGAATTTGATTACCGAGGAACTTGCACAGAGACTTAGACTAAAAAGAGAAAGAGGCAGACTAAATTTAACTAGCATTGGCGAAACAAATTCTTCTGCTAAATCTAGCATCGAAATAAATGTCATGTCGAGGGTTAATTCCACTCAATTCTCGTCAAGGTTTTGGGTATTTGTACAACCGATTGGAATATTCCAAAGAATAATGAATTGGCAGATCCTTGCTTTTATAAACCACAAAAAGTTGATTTATTAAACGGTGGTGAACTTTTCGTTGGATTGTAGCTGGAAAATAGTTACAACCAGCCAAAGGGCTCTAGTTAAAATGTATGCCATGTGAGCAATCTAATAGAAAACGAGGATACTGTTGACTCAATTGTTCGTAAATTCTGGGAATTAGAAGAACTTTCTAATGAATCAATAGTAATTTATAACGAGGAACAGCAAAACTGTGAGGAAAAATTTAAAAATTCGGTACGACGTTTATCGTCAGGACGTCTTGAAGTCTTACTTCCTTTCAAATCGGATCCTAAGTCATTAGGTACATCCTTTGATACTGCCAAACGGCGATTCCTTGCGTTAGAGCGCAGACTCTCAAACGATGAGACTATGAGCGAAATGTATCACGATTTTATGAAAGAGTATGTCGACTTAGGTCACATGTCTGTTACAGAGAATCAAATACCAGACTTTCCTCATAATTTAATTCCGCATCAATGCGTTTTGCGTCCTCAAAGCACTTCTACCAAGCTTGTATGTATCACCAAGTTTTTATTGGCGAAGATGATAGAAGTTTTCAACTAATCCTTTGGAGACAAAATCCATCTGTTTCGTTTAAATACGGTAACTTATGGTACTTCATCCGCACCATTTTTAGCAATCAGATGTCTCATTCATTTAATCGAGTTGTACAGAGAGACTTTGCCCATCGGGGCAAATGTTATACGCAGTGATTTTTATGTCGGCGATTTTTTAACTGGTGCCGATAGTTTTGAAGTGTTTGTAACTATTTGAGACCAGGTGACTCACATATTGAGTTAGGCTGGATTTAATTTGACGAAATGGTTTTGGAATCACCCCGATTTCAACCTTTCTAATTGTAAAGGAAAATTATTATATAATGATTCCGATTCGGCCAAAGCTTTTGGCATTCATTGGATTCCGAAGAATGATTCATTTAAGTTTCATTTGGAAGAAAATTTTCATGATCTGAAAGCAACAAAAAAAAATTTTTGTCGGTTTCTCCTCGGTTATTCGATCCTCTCGGACTTTTATGCCCAATAATTACAATATCCAAAATGTTGATTCAAGAACTCTGGATTCAGAAACTTGACTGGGGTGAATCAACCCCCATGCGATTAAGTACTGCATGGGAGAATTTCAAAACCAATTTGTCGACAATTGATTCAAATCATTCCCAAGATTCGTCCACACAACTTCTTCAGCAAAAGTTCAAATTCATGGCTTTGCTGATGCTTCAATTCGGTCTTATGGGTGCTGCATCTACATAAGGAGTAGTGACTCAAACGGAGTTTTTTATCGGCTTCTTATAGCCAAGTCAAAAGTCGCTCCACTCAAGACAAAATCTCTTCCAAGACTTGAGTTGTGTGCAGCACACCTTTTGGATAAATTGTGGACACGAATTAAAAACATGATAAGCTTTGAAATTGAGAGTGCAAGTTTCTGGACAGATTCAGAAATCACTTTACATTGGATTAAAACGAATTTATCAACTCTCGCAACCTTTATTTCAAACAGAGTTGCTAAAATACAGGAATGGTCAGACCGTGTTTCTTGGCGCCATGTGCCTACAAAACAGAATCCGGCTGACATTGTCTCGAGAGGATGCGATGTAGATGATCTAAAAGACTCAATTTGGTTTAACGGCCCTTCATTATTTCATGAAGAAATCAGTAAATGGCCTGTCAACCATCGTTTCGAGTTGACAGGGAATCAGGAGTCTTTAGAGAAAAGAAAATCTAATGTTTTCCTCCGGAAGTGGAAAATTCACCGGTGGCGAAAAGAAATTTCCCCTGAATCGCAAGAGCCTAATGAAGAAGTTCCGATGAACATATTTTTCATATTGGTTGAGGACCATTCTTCTTACAAAAATGCGATAAGAATTATGTGCTTCGTGCTAAGATTCATTGACGTGTTGAAGAAGAGTAAAATTTCAAAATCATTGTCGCCCATTTTAAAGGAGATGAATTTGGCTTTTTATAAGTTTGTGAAGTTTGTGAATTCTCTGAGGAAATTGCTAAATTTCAGAAATCTCAGGTATTACCTTCTAATAATTAACGTCTGACACCGTTTAAATACAATTCTATAGAAGATAAGTAGTATCCAACCTGCCAACTGCTGCGTTTATTCTTTCTTTTAAAAGGTTCGCTGCCTGGAGAGGAGGAGGCAAGGTGTACTGCGACAACGCAACCAACTTCGTGGCAGCCAGCCGGATCCTCAACGAGCTGTACGAGGCGCTCGAGAGGAGCAAAGAGGGCGTCGTGTCGTACGCAGCATGGTTCAAGGTCGACTTCAGATTCATACCACCAAGAGCTCCGCACTTCGGAGGGATGTGGGGAGCAGCAGTAAAAAAAGCGAAACACCTACTTCTACGTGCCGTGGGCAAGGCGTCGCTAACGCAAGAGGAAATGGCAACGATGCTCACAGAATTAGAGGCGGTGCTCAACAGTCGTCCAATAGCATCGCTGGCTCCAGACCCGAACGACGGGGATGCGCTCACTCCGGCGCACCTGCTCATCGGGGAGGGTCTGCATTCTCTGCCGCCAGAATCCGTCGGAGACGTCAAAGGCAGCAATCTAACGTGCTTGAAGCGTTGGCGGATGCTCTGCGCTCTCAAGCAGATGTTCTGGCAGGCCTGGTCGAAAGACTACGTCCTGGGGCTACAGGATAAGCCCAAGTGACACACCGAAGAGCCCAACCTGAGAGTCGACCAGATAGTGATGGTCCACGAGGACAATCTCCCGCCACAGTAGTGGCTGACCGGCCGAGTCGTTCGCGTACTAGAAGGGGAAGACGGCAAGGTTAGAGTGGCGGAGGTAAGGACAAAAAACGGCGTATATAAACGTTCCATAGCCAAGCTAGCACCACTTCCAGATGGTTGAAGACATGTGGTCCTTCAATGGGATCGGAATGTTCGGTCAAGTCAACGTGGAGTTTTTTACCAAACCTGGTTTCTCATCTCTACTCATCTTTTTAAAATACTTACTTTGTTTTTTGGTGTATCTTTTTTTAAATAATGACTCAGTCATTAATTGTTTTTTTTTTATTGAATATTAAATTTGAATTTGACGAAACGTTATAACTAACACTAATTGAACTAAACATAAACATGAATTGAATTGAAAACCCTTTTTTGTTTTAGTTGCTCACAAATAATATGAATCTTGATGCTAAATGCTATTTAAAAAAATTATAATTATAATTTAGTATTCTCGACTAATTATTCCAGCTTAAGGTCTCTTCAGATTTCATAAAACTTTTTTGTTTTTTCGATATTTCGAGTTCCTTTGGAAATCTTCTTCAGGAAAGTTTTTATATTAATTATAACAAACAAACATCAATTCAAATTAAAATGAAAATTTTTGACAAATTGTGAAAAGTAATACTATACAGTAAAGTTTACAGAAAGTAGAAATATTAAATTGAACAACATTTTAAAATATTTTAAGACATTTTTGTTAATTTATCCTATTATTAACCTATTTGTTTTTTTATTAATTAATAGTCTACCATTTTTAGTCAAGTTATACGTATCTACTTTCTTATGAAACTGCGAAAACTGATAAAAACTAGCGGAAATTAGCGAAAAATTACCAACATTTTAAACAAGTACAAAATTACCTAATAATCACTATAACCAAAAGAAATGGCAAAAACTCTGTTAAAAACCGCGAAAATCCGCAAAACCTTGCCAACCCCATTATGACAACGATTTCCAACATTAATTAAAAATCGTCAAAGCTCTAAAGAGTAAGAAAGCTCACAAAATAACTAACATTGCAAAATTTCAAGAAATTGCAAACTTGATAATAAACTCTAAAATTTCCTAAATTGTTAAAAATAAAACCGCAAAAATTCGCGGCCTTTGTTTTAATTTCCCCTATTATCAACATTTTTATTTTTACTTAATAAACATCTATAATTTTGAGCTGAGTTATCTGTGTCTACTTTACAATTTATTCTTTTTTCAAATGGAATATTATTAATCTGCAACATTTCTACACAGTAAAAAGTTTTGGTTTAATTTTAAAACTTAGCGGAGTTAAATTTAAACTTCTTTGGAATTAAATTTAAAATTAATTCCAAAATAGTTTATATTTTAAACCATATGGTACAAATTGAAATACTTCAGGGAATTGATTTAACACCATGAGAAATTTGAGAGTTTTTTAATGCTTACTTGGTATAAAAGTAACACCAACATTTGATTTAAATATTTCTATAAAAGAAAAAACAATTCCATTTGGTTTAAATATAACACCAAAAAAGGCATTAGAAATTTGTTTCTCTTTAGTTTATTACTTTAAATTTAAATATAACACCAAAAAAGGCATTAGAAATTTGTTTCTCTTTAGTTTATTACTTTAAGTCTAATTTTAACACCAAAAAAGAATTAAATTTCTCTCATAGAAAAATTTTCTTCCTTAAAGTTTAAAAACAACACCTTGTAAGGTATTAACCCTTTCAACCCCGACGTTGCCTGTGGGCAACTTCACCTGTTTGTGATCGTGTAGCAAAAGCAACGATTGCTTTTTTTATTTAATTTAAGTAGCTCGTAACAGGTTAATATTTTAGAAAGTGGAATCAAAACAAACCACACAAAATTTTACAGTTACATTATAAGTTATTCTCAATAGTGTTTAGTAGCATCGTTAAAAATTAGTGTACTAAATTTCGGAGCCGTTTGAATAAAGTGATTTGTGTCCGATAAAAAATAAATAAAGTATAAAATTGATTATTAAGTTTTCTTCTAGAAACGTCGAATAATATTATTTGAAAAGTAAGTTTGTGTTTTAAGCAATGTGAAAGAAGCTAGGATTTTCTGAATCACACAAGTTGCTTGTGGGCAACTTTGGGCCATAATGGTAACAAAAGATTTTTTTTAGTTATGAGACCACAGGAGAAAGGTTTATCTACAGAAGCAATCAAACAAATATTGGAGTTTGATTGGGATATTTCAGCAGATGAGGAAAGCGATGGTGATGACGAAGACATTTCAGGAATATTGGAAACTAATTTACAAGGTATTGTGGAAAGGGGAGAGAGCATAGAAATTGGACTATTGGAGGATATTATCGTTGATGAAGATGAAGAAGTGTCTAAAGAACTAGAACCTGGAGAAAACTACGAAAAAATTGTCCAGAAGTCCCTTAGATGGACATCAAGAACATTTGAGACACCAGAAAGTGTCTGCAAAGGTGACCCGATTTTGGACACAGAAGGAATTAAATCTCCAACAGAGTATTTCAGCTACTTTTTCGATTGTTGTGCTATCGATCTCATCAAGGATCAAACTAATTTGTTGGGTCTTAAAGAATTTGGCATTGAATTGAAATATACTGCAGTAGAAATAAGGCGCTATATTGGAGTCTTACTATACCTTGGAGTTGTGAAGTTGCCCCAATTCAAAATGGCATGGTCCAAAGATGTAAAACTTACTGCAATTTCAGACTCGCTATCACGAAATCGATTTGAAAAAATTAAAGAGTGCCTTCACTTTAACGACAACGGCAAACAACCTAAAATTGGAGATTAAAACTACGACAAACTTTACAAGATACGCCCTTTGTTAGATATTGTCAAAAAAGTGTAACAAGCTACCACAGGAAGAAAACCAAAGTATTGACGAACAAATAATTGCGTTTAAAGGTGTGTATGTCTATAAATCTCTATTGTTTACTTCAGAATAACACTATATTTTTCTATTGTAGGCCGATCAAGTTTAAAACAATACAATCCAGCTAAGCCACACAAATGGGGATGAAAATGTCTACGAGCGCTGGAACATCAGGCATGGTATTCGATTTTACGCTGTATATTGGTGAAGGCACCTGTCCATCTTATGGATTGGGTATATCTTCCGACATTGTACTTTATTTGGTTGAGAATCTTCCAAAACAGCAAAATTTTAAACTGAATTTCGACCATTTGTTCACATCAGTAAGTCTTCTAATAGCTTTAAAGGAAATGGGGATTTACGGAACCGGTACTGTGATTCTGACTTAAAGAAACGAGGAAGAGGGTCTTATGACATGAAATGCGAAATCAATCACAACTTAACATGTATACGGTGGTTTGACAATAAAGCAGTTCTACTAATATCTTCATATATTGGAGATCAACCAGTGGGGTGTTGCAGGAGATGGAGCGCACAACAAAAACGATATATAGAGATTCCCAGGCCAGCAGTTGTTGCTTCTTATAATAAAAACATGGGAGGTGTAGATCTCTTAGATATGCTCATGGAACTATATAAAGTCAACCACCGCTCAAAGAAGTGGTATATATGAATTTTTTACTGGTGCCTAGGTACATCTATTGTAAATGCCTGGCTTCTTTACCGGAAGCAAACGGCCTTACTAGAGCCCAAACAAAAACACATGCCACTTATTAAATTTCAACTGGAAATCGCGAATGAGCTTTTGAGCTCTACATCTTCCTTTGAGACTCCCAAAAAGAAAAGAGGTCGGCCAGTAGAGACCGAAGCTCCACACTCAAGTTTACCATCGAGCGGTGTTTCTAGTTATGGTTCTAAAAAGTACAAGGTTACACCAACCCCCCTAATACAAAGCGTTTTGATGAAATTGGACACTGGACTGTATTTGGTGAAAAGGGACGTTGTAGGATGTGCAAGACTGCAACTCCATTATCAAAATGTGTTAAATGTGGGGTTCATCTTTGCTGTAACAACAACAAAAATTGTTTTTTGTTGTTTCACACATAAACAATAATAATATTATAATAAAAATAAATTTTTTGAAAAAACAATAATGTTGATTTTTTTTTTATTTTATATACCACTATTGCCCAACGTTTCCCACAAGCAACTTACTCTACAGCCCAAACGAATGGGCGTGGAGACTTCAAATTTTTACCATATACGCCCTGAATGACAACAACATGATTAAAAGTAAAAAAAAAATTTCGAGACACAGGAAAAAAGTTGGCGTTGAAAGGGTTAAAAACAGCTGTTAAGTTGTGTCTCTCTCATTAGTTTACTTGTTTTGGTTTACAAATATAACAAGAAAGACAAGACAAGAAACAAGAAAAAGATTAGTCATACAAACAGAGTAAGAAAAAAAGCATTATAATGTTCGTCAAAGTTAAAAGTGGTGGAAAATTTTACATAATTAAGATTTCTGATCCAGAAAGTGAGGTTTTCACTCCGAATGGAATACTAGTTTCAAGTGAGTATTGCCTATAAGCGTTTACCAATTAAATACTTTGTTAATTAAAGTTTTTTAATGTTAGTTATAAACAAGCTGAATCTTAATGTAGAAGGCAGAGAACTTGTGTTAAAAGATCGCGACGGTGCCGACATTGATTTTGAGGAGCTGGCAGGAATGATATCGCAGTACAGTTCCTGTAGTTGTTTTTTTGTAGAGTTTTGCTTTGAAGAAACAACTTCAACAATCAGCAGCATAAATTTTAAGAAGGTAAGTAGAAATCTGTTTGATTCCTTTCCTTTTTTGTGATATGTATAACAAATATTGCAGGAATTAGAATGTTATTTAAAAAATGGAGATTTTCTGCAATATTTGATGAATATTCAACAAAGGGAACATTAAGCGATAGCTCTCGACGTTGTGTGGTACGTGAATCCATCAATTTTTTGCGCCAACGAAGTGGCAATTATCCGAATCGCGAGGACAAGATTGTATTAGCAGAAGCAATAATACATCTGTTCCCGGCTTATAAAGTTGAAAACAGTAATTGTGGTGGCACTGTAAGCATTTATCTTTATTTATAAAGTTCGATTGTTGCTTTCAATTTTTAAATTCTTTATATTAACTTGACTTGTCTGCGCCTGGCCGGCTGGCTGGCGGGCAAAACTTTGGATTGATTTTTAACATCTTTCCCGTGATCCAATCGAGCTGAAATTTTGCGGGCAGACTATTGGCAAAAATAAAAATTAACTATCAAAATCTCAGGCCCCTAGGGTCACGGAATATGGTACCTCCCATACAAATTTTTTTTTTTGCTCCTATTTATTTGATATATCTGGATAAAAAAACAAACGTTGTGTATGTTGTGTGTCATATATAAAGAATTTATAGTCAAAAACTGTGTTTTTAACGGGTTGGTTTTTTTATATCCTTTTATTTGTTTAACTTTTTTAGGATCTATTTTTTAACCCGGAAACTAATACTGGTTATTTAGTTGCAAAATTAAAAAATTTTAATTCGAAGAGACGCAAGTTGACGACAGCATCTGCAGAACCTGAAAAAAGCCGTGAAAGTGGTAGCCAAGAAGAAAATACGAGTACAATTAGTCAAGAAGACCTGGACTTTTTCCAAAATTGTTTAGTTGATGATCTATTGGTTGTGAAAGAAAAGCTGCAAGAAACATTAAAAGCACGCATAAAATATTGTACAGCAGAGGTAAATGCGTTACAGGCCTTTCCCATATTCGTGTTCGATTCTTCATTGGTAATATACTTTTTACAACTTACAAAAAGCTCCTATTTAATTCACTAACTTTATCCCTACAGATTTTGTTCGATTTTGAGCTTCGCTATGGCGAATTAAAATCAAAAGAACTATTTCATAATTGGGAGAAATATAAACTTTTTGTTAATGAAATAGCAAATGAGGCTGGAGAACAAAGCTTGGAAGCCTTATCTGAATGGTCTATTGACGTCTTACCATTTTTATATTTATTAAAGTTGCTTCCGTCGACTGCTGCTGGACGAGAAACAAAAAGAGCTAAGATCTATAAATCAGTGGACAGTTTTATAAATTTTGAACAGGTAATTTGAAGAAAAACATCGTTATTATTATCTAATTGGTTATCTTTTTATTGTAGCTACACACACCGATTGAAGAATACGAAATTAGATCTCAGCAGCCAACTATAATAGCGATTGGAGAAAATAAATCTTCCATTTCCCAATATTTTATAAGTTTGGATGGCAAATGCATCAATTTACTTCTTCATTTCAATTTTGTTCAGGTATTCGATTTGTATTTTAAGTCTTTTTATGTATTTAACATTGAATTTGACATAACTTTGGCTAACTTTTTGCGTTATTTCGCGAAGTTCATATATTGTATTGACAATAAAAAGGCGACAAGCACAAGACTAGTTGAGATTCATTCCAAATTTCAAAAAAAGTTAAAAGCATTGGCCTAATATTAGAAGCTAATTATTATACACTCAAAATACTTAATTTTATGTAAAGTCAAAGTACAATTAAAAAACATACCAAAGGTACAATTAAACAACATTAAACCAAACATGGTTTGCTTCATTTGTGACCGAGAATTTGAAACAGTTTCATTTGTTATATTTCATTTAAAAAACGAGCACTTTCTCGCTGAAGCTCATGGATTAAAATTAAAATGTCTTGCCTCTAAAAATTGCAAAAAATTGTTTTCTACATTTAGTTCGTTAAGCAGACATTCTAAAAGTTGTATTCTGGCATCTACAGAGAGTGATATCACCTTAAAGAAAACAAAAAATTATAAATTAACGGCATCTGAAGTTACAACAAACAGTTTGAGCATTGAAAGTGATAATTTTAGTTGTAATAGTGATTTCAATGTTGTTAATGATACTAGTTGTAATACTAATAATATTGAAGCTAACTATGACGTTAGTGTTAATGATGAATCCGTCAGCGAAATGCCTTCAATTAAAAATACGACAGAGTTTTCGTTATTTTCTTCGCATTCTAAACAGCTTTCATCATATGGTATTTCAGAAAAAAATACAGCAGAACTGCTTAAAACGTTTGAGTGCATTTGCCAAAATAGTTTTGTGGAATTTGAAAATTATTTATTAGAAATGCATTCAGAAATCAATAAAACTCAATTTAAGCTAAATTGTTTAAATTTTAGAAAAAAAATCATTGCTGATTGTAAGAATTATTCAAGTAAATTTAAACGAGATAAGCAAAATTCTAAAGGGAAATTTTATGTTGCACCAGTTCCTACGTCTTTAGGAGGTCGTTGGGTCATCCGAAAAAAAAAACTCTTTGCGTTCTACGAAAAATTTCGTTCAATCCACATTTCAATATGTACCTATTCTTGAAACCTTAGAAAAACTTTTTAAAAATCAATCGTTTAAGGAACTATATTTTACAAGCAATCACGTTTGTGATAACAGAAAGATAGTGTGCTTTTGCTGTTCGGGAAATTTTTCCAATTCCGCTTTCTTTATAGAGGAAAAAAATGCTTTGCAAATTCAAATATTTTACGATGATTTTTAAACGACGAATCCCCTAGGGAGTAAAACTGGTGTATGTAAAATCGGTGCAATCTACTTCACTATCAGAAACCTACCATTTCATTATTATTCAAAAACAAGCTCTTTTTTGTGTAAGGATCTAAAGAACGATGATGCTAGTTTTAACAAGGTATTAAAACCACTCATTAATGATTTACAAGCACTTGAAAAAGTTGGTGTAAGAGTAGATAATACATTTTTAAAAGGTAGTTTAGTTTCAGTTGCTCACGACAATTTAGGAGGAAATATTTGTTTTGGTTTTGTTGAATCCTTCAGAGCTCTATACTATTGCAGATTTTGTGAAATCCATCGAAATGAAGCTCAACATACATTCGTGGAGGTGGATGAACATTTAAGAACACAAGTAGAATATGACGAATTATTATCTTTGAGTACTACAATTTTCGATTACAAGCTTACGAAAGGCATTAAACATCCGTGCGAGTTCAATAAGTTAACATATTACAACATCTTTGAAAGCTTTAATGTAGATGTAATGCACGATATTTTAGAAGGGGCAGTTCCTTTCATCTTGAAATTGTTTTTTAAAAAGGTTATTGAAAACGGATACTTATCGATGCACGAAATTAATTTAAAAATAGCAAATTCCAACTACGGATATTTGCAAGGCTCTTGTAAACCTCCTTCAATAACTATTGATAAGAAATGTCGCACCTCTATAGGGCTTACGGCTTCGCAAAATTTATGTCTCATTTTACACTTTCCTTTTATTTTTCATAACATTCACAATAATTTACCTAATTTGTGGAACGGAACCATATCTCTCATAAGGATCATTAATGAAATAATGAGTACTTCGATTAATAAAGATTACATACCCGTACTTAAAACTGAAATACAAATTCATTTAAAAAGTATCATTGAAGATTTTAAAGTAACACTATTGCCAAAGCATCACTTCTTAACTCATTACCCGTCGGTCATAAACAAATTAGGACCACTGATTCATACGTGGGCAATGAGATATGAAGCTAAAGATCGTGAATTTATTAAGGATGTACCAGTAATAAATAATTACAAAAATATATGTAAAACACTTGCCAATAGAAATCAAACAAAAATTAGTGTCAAATGGGAAAACATATGCTTTAAGAATATATTTGTATTTAGTAAATTATCTCTGATTGACCTCAAAGATTTGAATTTAGAAATTCAAAACTATTTCTATAATCTTAATGTACTTTCAAAAGTATTTGTAACTAATAAATTTGAATTTAAGTACGGTTACAATTATAGACATTCATTCATTTTATATTTAAAAAAAGAAAGCGCATTTTTCATGTTTGGTAAAATAAGGCAAATATATGTAGTTCGTGAAGAGCCTTATTTACTTTTAGATATATATATAATTAAAGAATTAGACAGAATCACAAATTCATGTGAGATAAATTCACATAATATATCAAAAATACTTAGTTTTAAGGAGATATCATTTTTAAGGCCATATGAATATTATATGATTAACTCAAAGCAATACTTATTAACACCCGATGTTCTACCACAATAAGAAATTGTATTACTTAATTTATGTTATTATGAAATAAATGAAATATATATTAAAAAACTAACCATTAAATTTGTTTTATTTATTAAATTTTATAGAAATGGTGTTAGTTTTACACCTGCCTATATTAAAAGCAACACCCTTTTAGCATACAATTCATTTGGTTGGGTATTGAAATAACACCAACTCGAGAATATAAAACATTCCGAATAGTATTAATCAAATTCTTATTGAGAATAAAAATAACACTTAGTTCGGTGTATAACTTATTCCACAGGGTATTAAATTAATTCCTAGTTAGGTATTAAATATAAATATTTTGGTTTTATTTTAACACCAAAAAGATTTAAGCCGTAATACATATTGGTGTTATTTTAATGCTCTAAAAAAACTAAGAAGCAACTCTCTCTCTCTCATTCTCTCTCTTTCAATCTCCTTAAAAGTATTCCATAATGGAACAGATTTAATACTTTTTTCGATTTGTTATATATAAACACCGGCTCGGCATTAAAATTAAACCAAAACTTTTTACTGTGTAACATATCGATGGTGTTGCGTAAAAAGGGCCAGTCTGCTGTTTCCAATTGTCTGTAAGATATTCATAGATTATAACGTAGCAAAAATGGTTATGGCTATAGAAAATTATTGTTGGGTTCTTCGAGCAGTATGATTACCTACCTATTTCGTTCTAGATAGACCCAAGCAGTTTCGCCCTTTTGACTTGTCGTGACAAGGTAAACAAAATCGGATCGGCCTTCGTAAAAAAATGCAGATTGGCCCTTTTTACGCAACACCATCGATATATCTACTTTTTTATAATTCTCTGTGTTTAGAATAGATGAATTTTCGAAATCTGGATAGTGATTGAAATCTCTACAGTGAGTTGATAACGCTGTTTTCGTTGTTGAATTATAATTCCTATACTTTTGATCATGTCTATGTCCTTCTATTCTCGTTTTTAATTTAGTCCCTGTTGTTCCTACATATACTTTCTCACATTGTTCAATATCATTACCACCACATGGTATTTTATATACTAAAATTGACATATCTGATTTGTTTTATCTATCTTTAGTTTTTGTAAATAATCTACCAACATTATTATTTATCTTATGTGCCATTTTATATTTCCCTTTGTTATATATGTTTGCGTTTTCTATCCTTTCCGAAAACCCAGGTACATAAGTTAATGATTTATAAACTTTCGGTTCTAAAATTTCATCTCCATTGCGTCATTTTCTAATATCTTATTGTCTTATCAATTTGCAAATGAGTTTATTAGGAAAACTATTATCTACTAATATATTTCTTTATTTTTCTTATGGAATCTATTATAACTTATTTTTAATACTCTATCTATTAGATTTTTGGCTGTGTTAATAATAATTCTCTTTGGGTGTTTTGAAAAATAATTTATAATTCTACCTGAGGAAGTTAGTTTTTGATACCAATCTGTTAATAATTTATTTCCTTTCCTTATCACCAATGTGTCCAAATATGAAATTGAAGAATACACTTCTTTTTCAATAGTAAACTTGATGCTTTGACCAAATGAGTTTAAAGTTGTTAATAAAATGTCAATCTCATTCTCTTTCACTATACAAAATAAGTCATCAACATATTTTGTTATTATTTTAGGTTTTACTGTACATTTTTCTAAACATGTATCTAATATTTTTCCCATTACGATATTTGCTATTATTGGAGATGCTGGAGAACCCATACGAAGGCCTTTTAGTTGTGTATATATTTTTTCATCATATTAAAAATATCTATTATCAATAATGCAGAATTTTATAATTTGCATGAATAAATTTTTATTCATATTTGTTAACTCTGAAATCTTGTTCGAATTTTCTTCTATAATTGTAATGGCCAAATCAACTGGAATACTAGGAAATAACGACACAACATCAAGTGGTATTAATTTTTCATTATTTTCAATCGAAAGACCCTTTAATTTATCTTTAAATTGTACCGAATTGCTAACATTATATTTAGAATTTTCTGTTAATTTTTTAAGGAAATTTACTATGTATTTACATAAATTGTGTGAAGGTGAATTTATTGATGAACAAATTGGTCGTAATGTTGGTACTACCGCTACTGAAGTTTTTAGTCTCACTTTATCTACTGATGTTATTATATTTAATTTAAAAAGTTCCTCAATAAAATTATTGTTAAGTTTCTGAAATCTGCTTATTGGATCCTTATCCAATACTTGAAAAGTTGTATTATCGCTTAAAATATTCTGAATTCTAGATATGTAGTCACTTTTATCAATTGCTACTGTCGTGTTTCCCTTATTTGCGTTTAAAATCATTATTTTCCTATTAAGTTTATGAAACTTTAGACTATTATTCACTTTATTTATTGCAAATTTATCTCTGCTATTTAATGTCATTTTGTTTATATGATTATCAATTACTGTTACAAAATTTGACCTTGCTATTTCTTGTTCCTCTTTGTTCTCAATAGTTTCTATAAAATCTTCTCCCTCTGATATAACCTTTAGCATTGGAAACTCTTCTCTATTAACCGGGAGTGCGTGTTTTTGTCCTAGAGACAAAATCCACTGTATATCTTCTGGGATATCTATACCTGTTTTATTCACAAATCATTTTCAATTACATTTAATTCCTAATTCTCTCTTCTGCACATTAACGAATAATGAAAAATTTTAAAATTTTTTAAAATATGAGGACATAACGGCGGAAAAATTAATGAGAAAAGAAAAACTGATACATAAGAAGTTTGATAATTGCGTTAATTTGCAGAAGAGAGAATTAGGAATTAAATTTTGTATAGTGAAAGAGAATGAGATTGACATTTTATTAACAATTTTAAACTCATTTGATCAAAGCATCAAGTTTACTATTGAAAAAGAAGTGAATTCTTCAATTTCATATTTGGACACATTGGTGATAAGGAAAGGAAATAAATTATTAACAGATTGGTATCAAAAACCAACTTCCTCAGGTAGAATTATAAATTATTTCTCAAAACACCCAAAGAGAATTATTATTAACACAGCCAAAAATCTAATAGATAGAGTATTAAAAATAAGTTATAATAGATTCCATAAGAAAAATAAAGAAATAATTAGAAATATATTAGTAGATAATAGTTTTCCTAATAAACTCATTTGCATATTGATAAGACAATACGATATTAGAAAATCACGCAATGGAGATGAAATTTTAGAACCGAAAGTTTATAAATCATTAACTTATGTACCTGGGTTTTCGGAAAGGATAGAAAACGCAAACATATATAACAAAGGGAAATATAAAATGGCACATAAGATAAATAATAATGTTGGTAGATTATTTACAAAAACTAAAGATAGATTAAACAAATCAGATATGTCAAATTTAGTATATAAAATACCATGTGGTGGTAATGATATTGAACAATGTGAGAAAGTATATGTAGGAACAACAGGGACTAAATTAAGAACGAGAATAGCAGGAGATAGACATGACCAAAAGTATAGGAATTATAATTCAACAACGAAAACAGCGTTATCAACTCACTGTAGAGATTTCAATCACTATCCAGATTTCGAAAATGCATCTATTCTAAACACAGAGTTATAAAAAACGTAGATATATGTTAGAAACGTTACAGATTAATAATGTTCCATTTGAAAAAAAAATAAATTTTAAAGTAGACACAGATTACTTAGCTCAAAATTATAGATGTTTATTATATAAAAATAAAAATGTTAATTATAGGGGAAATTAAAACAAAGGCCGCGAATTTTTGTGGTCTCGCGGTTTTATTTTTAACAATTTAGGAAATTTTAGAGTTTATTATCAAGTTTGCAATTCCTTGAAATTTTGCAATGTTAGTTATTTTGTGAGCTTTCTTACTCTTTAGAGCTTCGGCGATTTTTAATTAATGTTGGAAATCGTTGTCATAATGGGGTTGGCAAGGTTTTGCGGATTTTCGCGGTTTTTAACAGAGTTTTTGCCATTTCTTTTGGTTATAGTGATTATTAGGTAATTTTGTAACTTGTTTAAAATATTGGTAATTTTTCGATCATTTTCGCAAGTTTTTATCAGTTTTCGCAGTTTCATAAGAAAGTAAATACGTATAACTTCACTAGAAATGGTAGAATCTTAATTAATAAAAACAAATAGGTTAATAATAGGATAAATTAACACAAATGTCTTAAAATATTTTAAAATTTTGTTCAATTTAATATTTCTACTTTCTGTAAACTTTACTGTATTAAAATATGTGTAAATAGTATTACTTTTCACAATTTGTCAAATATTTTCATTTTAGTTTGTATTGATGTTTGTTTGTTATAATTAATATAAAAACTTTTCTTAAGAAAATTTCCAAAGGAAATCGAAATATCGAAAATCAAAAAAGTTTTAAGAAATCTGAAGAGACCTTAAGCTGGAATAATTAGTCGAGAATAAGTAATAAAATAAAGGTCAACGAATGAGAAACAAATAATTATAATTGAGGTATTTTTCGTCCCTGGAAAGTT
Organism: Phaonia tiefii; assembly: GCA_963931995.1. NCBI lineage: Eukaryota > Metazoa > Arthropoda > Insecta > Diptera > Muscidae > Phaonia > Phaonia tiefii. The sequence goes on from OZ008368.1 coordinate 132,770,084, forward strand.
GGGGCATTTTGCATATGAAAAGTAACCCAACATCGAAAAATGTAATTTTACCAAAAAAAAACAAAAAAATTCCCATTGTTTATGGAGAATTTTTCATAACAAAAAATTCCCTAATTTTATATGAAAAAATTTTTGGGGCATTTTTCGTTTTTTTCTGGGGCATTTTGCATTTGGGACATTTTTCATACAGCCGTTGTTGGTGGTTTGGTATACAAGCAAAATGGCGGTGTTTATCTGGTTGTAGTTATTACCAAACAAGATAGAGTATAAGAGAATTAGAAGTGGTCATGAAAATGGTCATGTGACGGCCGAAAAACAAAGAAGTGTTGAGAAACAGTATGTTATTTCACATTTACGCAGAACGTTGTAAACAAATTCGGGAAATTTATACTTTTTAACAAAAAGCTTGGAAAGCAAGAAGGTTTTCTACATGCCATTGATAAAGGTGACACACCATTTAGCACTATTCATGTAGGTCAAATGAACACCACTTCCAAGATTTACAAGTAAATTTTTGCTGTAGTTGACGCCTTCAGCAAATCATCATCAGACGAAGAAGTTATACGAAGGTTATCAGTGTGGGCCTAAGTCTTTGGAGCGCCTGATCGTATAGTCAGTGACAGAGGTGCAACAGTAACATCTACTAGTTTCAGAGATTGGTTTAAAGGGGACGGAAATGGGGACGGATCGTCCAGGGCTGTGGGTTAATCATGTATCAAGAGTGCAGAGAGAAATAAAGAGTACTATTAATAAAACTACTCGTTTTACACCATCTGGGCTTATGTCTGGAGTTAAAATTAAAACAGAATTATATGTTTCCCTCAGAGCAGGTAAACAAATTTAAATCTCAAGCGAATTTTATTTATAAAATTTTAATTTATTTGAATCCCTCCCGGACGAGTCAAATAAAGACAATAGAAGAAATTTACTTCGTAGTTTAATTTTTATTTTTATCGAAAGGGAACCGAATTTTTGACTCGCTAATGTACAAAATTGCGACAAAAATCAATTGGAATTTTGTGGAAGGTGTAGAATAATCCATGCCTATCAGAAAGGACAGAATTATAAAAGGCGGACAAGGAATAATGGGGAATGTATCTATATAAAGAAACTAGTATTGGTGGTGAAAACTACAAATAGCGAGAAAATTAGTTTGGAAAGATTGGGTCTAGAGTTCGACTAATAATTAGTATATAAGTTTCAATAAGGGTACGAAAGGCAGCCCAAAATTTGGTTTGGACAAAATATTATGACAAAAAAGGGTTAAAAAATTGTGAAAAAAGTTAGACTTCAAAATGCAAGAAAAATCGTTTGGAATGGTTGCGCGTATGCTAAAAATAGTCTCTGTGGGTAAAAATTGGGAGAATTTGGTAAAAATGGTACAACTTCAAATAATAATAAATTATTAGAAATTTATTCAAAAAAGCTAAAGTAAAAAGCTGTAGAGTGGTCATGAAAGAGTTAACCTTCACAATGAGATAAAAATCGTTTGGAATGTGCTAAAAATAGTGTAAGTGGGTAAAAAAAGCAACAAGGAGTAGGAAGTAAAAAACGTAAAACTTGAAAATGCAAAAAAAATTGGCATCATTGGGAATATATAATATAGTAAAAGGGGCAGAAAAGGGGTATCTTGAAAAAATGGGGAACATTAGTTTGGAATGATTGTGTTTGTGGGCAAAAAATATAGAAAGGGTAGAAATTTAAATAACGATAAACTTAGTTTGTAATGAAAACAAATTTGTTAAACTTCAGAGAGGGCCAAATATAGGTAAAACATAAAATGCAATATACTACATGAAACTGTTTGAATTTATTAATATGCAATAGTGAGGTTATTCACGAAGGGCTGATTAATAGGATATTTGATGAAAAGATTAAAAATAATCTCTGTGCTGCGTGAACACCCTTATATGTTATTTAGTCGCATATTTGATTACTTTTTTGTATCAGCTGTTTTCAATCAGCTTTTCGACAAATTAAATTTTTGTTTACAATTGAAATTATTTTATAATGCCTAAGCAAAGCATAAAAGACGAAATAATCGACTTCAGAGCCCATTTGAGTATTTTGGAAATTGAATCAATTGATATTTATTTTGATTTTATGTTGATATTTATTTTTTCGCACAAAAAAAGCACCATAAACAACAATGCTACCAATATTTAAATATCAAATTTGAGATGCCAGATGCTAAAAATACCCGTTTTTAGTGTTGTCAGTTGTGGTATTTTCCAACACTACAAACAATCATATACTCTATTAATCACTTCCCAAAGGCAAGGGTTGCTCGAAGTTGATGAGTATATTTCCATATATTTTGTTGTTGGTGAGTTAATCATTTACGCGGTTACACTGTTAATCAGCCCTTCGTGAATAACCTAAGTGTTTTTACGTAAAATGGGCAAAATATGAATATGCGAGAAGTCTTGTGTGTAAAATTGTAAGAGTCTCGCCACCCTATAACTCTTTATTATCCACTCCAAGTACTACTGTCTCTTTTCTAACTATATTTCTCATATGTTATTTTTGTTAAACTCACTCCTTAAGTAAATGTCTATTAATGAAGTTTTATTTTCTATCTCGTGTACTTCGACTTATTGTTTAATTCCTCGGTTATACATAGGTTATGGGCCCTATTCATCAGACAGTTTTGCGTGTGTGACTTGCTCACTGTGCAAGATAGCAGTAAAACCATTTGCAAGTTATGGCAGTTGTTTAACTAAACACCCCTTGGAAGATAGTACACACGGATATCTGTGGCCCAATGAGAAAATGTAGTCAAGGTGGATCACCCTACTTTATTTCGTTCATCGACGATTTTTCGAGGTCCACTACAGTATTTTTCTTGAAGAATAAAAGTGATACGTTCAATGTTTTCAAATATTCTAAGTCGAATGCCGAAAAACAAACTGGATGTGTTTTGAAAACGTTACGCAGCGACAATGACACTGAGTACCTAAGTAATGAATTTAAAAGACTCCTATCATCCCAAGGTATTAATCATCAAACAACCGTCTGCTACACGCCACAACAGAATGGTATCGCCGAGAGAGCAAACAGGACGCTTGTAGAGATGACACGATGTTTGTTGTTGTATTCAGGTTTACCGCTTCGCTTTGGTCAGAAGCTTTGAATACGTCCACATATCCCCGAAATCGTTGCCCTACGAAGGTATTAGCAAATAAAACACCTTATGAATGTTGGTTCGGTCGACAGCCTTCTGTTGCCCACCTACGTATTTTTGGTTGTGATGTAGTAACATTGGATAACACTGTGCAACAGTGGGTTTCGGGCCTCAACCAAACCCAAAAATTTTGAAAGTACTTGGACGTGGTATCACAAAACCCCGCTCGGTTTTGCCTCTATACGTAACAATTTTTTTTTACAGGCCGAAGAAAATTTTGGAGGGTGGTCAGGGCCCTATTTCAGATTTTCTTCAATAAATTAGAATGTTGCATTACAACCTTTGACAATATTGTAGCTATTTTCCCGTTTCACAATTCTCTCTAATATATTGCCAAGGAAAAGTACACTGTTCATCGATTTTTTCACGAAACGTCATGAAAAATTGCACATATTTCATATGTTTTGACATTTCTTGCCTAAAGGTAAATAAATTGCGGTAGCTGTGTTCAAAAGAAGTGTAGCTTATAAATTCCTTGATAGCTTTTCTAAATACACTAATCAACAAAAATTATATTTAGAGCTCCATAATTGGTGTAGAAATGCTGCGTTTACCCATATTCTTTAAATATTATTGCATTCCTGTGTTAATAGTATAGAAATTATAAGCGAAAATTTAAAAAAAAAATAATTTCTGAATTATTACAATCATTTTGGAATATCATTTTTGTTCATTAGTGTATTTGACTATATTGTTAAGTATATAAAGCACTACAACTTTATAGAAGATATCAATTTGTAATTTGTTTAATATTGAATACATATAGGTGAATATTTAAAGAATAGGGTTAAATGCAGCATTTCTACAACAATTATGGAGCTCTAAATATAATTTGTAAATGCACTATTGACGAGCGTTTCTTAACGATACTTTTGATGTATGACAGTACCATTTAAATGACATATGTTCAGCAGCAGCAATATTAATCAATAATGATAAAAATTAAACGAAAACTGTATACTATATTTGTCCCGTTTTTTCTCGTGAACTGTTTTGTCAATTAGAAAACCAACATATATCTATTTCACGTTGTGTTGACCACAATTTTTAAAGGCAAATTTTGTTAATTTTCTTTTGTTAACATTCTTCAATTGTTGTTTGTTCGTATTTTATCTTAATTCATTATTAAGTTATAAATATTAAGCACTATGTACTAATTAATAAGGAAAGAGTTTTTTGCAGAGCCCAGGAATGTCATTTATTTACGCAAAATTCCAACAGAAAGAGAGGATATAGAGAGGCTTTTATATGAAATAAAATATGGAAATACTCTTAGCATGGCTGCTCTTATCGTCAGTGGCGTCACTAGGGTTGGTGTCACCCAGTGCGGTAACTCATGATGTCATCCCCCTCACGACACCGCATAGACCTTCAACAAGTCCGCCAGTGCAAAATAACGGAAACATACAGAATCCTTAGTAACGTTTATAAACATACATACATAGGTCCTATATTTTCAAAGGCAATAGAAGAAAAAATTAATTCAAGGTGTCAAGGTTGGTTAAAGATTGTAAGAAGTTAAGAACTAAGAACTACATAAATAGAAAATATTTATTATTTTTAGAAATATATTTTTTATTGGTATTTTAACATTAAATTTTATGTCATATTAAATCTCGACTACATCAAAACTTTCCTTTCCTTGCCTTTAGAGCTGCAAACTTGTTAATTACTTCATCGAAATCAACTTCTTTCGCCAAATCACTTTCAATTGATAATATTGCAAGATCAGAAAGCCTTGATGTCCCATGGTATTCGTTTTAAAACCGTTATTTTTACTGAAAAAAATGGAAGCAAAACACCAATGTTTCTCCTTTTCATTTGCTCTTTGCTTTTGCGTGATGGATAGTGAGACAAGCAACTGAAACCAGTGTTACCATCTTAGCATAATTCATGCTTTTTTAGCATAATTTTTTTGGTGCCTGCACAATTTTTTTTGAAACATAATGCTAAATGCTTTTTAGCATAATTTTTTTGAAAATTTGTTAAATTTTACTAAATTTTGATGGTTTTTGACAAATTTTTAGCATAATTTTTTTTTAAATTGCACAATTTTCATCAGGTTATTTGAAGCTATCTTTAATTACACTCATATTTTTACAGTGTTTTCTTTTATTGGTTTCATTTTTTACAGTGGTTGTGTTTTTTGGTATTTGAAGACCTCAATGAACAATATTGAGAAGAAAGTAGAATTGGATATCAGTGATGATAGAGTAGTTTGTTTAAACGACAGGGACACATTTTATACTGTAATCAATATTTTGGAATCCATTAAGCGAAGTTTAAATTGTCAGCGTCATCTGATGAAAAATCGGATCTATCGGAAATCTGTATACTTATGTGAATACTTCTCGTCAGATAAATCGTTTGGTTTACAAAACTGTTTGAATATTTTGTTGTTATCGATATCAATTGGCGAAAATCCCTTAAGGAACTGTCAAGATTCGTACTGTCATTTCTAGTATTGCCCTTTTCAAATACGGAGTTTGAACGTTTATTTAGTTAATGGGGTTGGTCAAGACCATATTAAGACAAAAATGAGAAATAAATTATGGTGACAATAGTTCACATTAGATAATGTATAAAGATGTATTAAGGTGGGTACTAAGATCGTTCGTGCGAAATTTTTATTTTCATTAATTGTTTCTCCCATACACATTTTCCCGGAGCAAACCCAGGTCGACAATAATATTTTATGTATTCTTAAGTATCCTCAACGCAAAAAACCTCATTTTTTGATCAATTAAATGAGAAAAGACTACTTTTATAACTTTCGTCGATATTTCGCAAGCACTTTTTTGTATGGAGTTATGTCAAATTTCGCGCGAAATGTTGATGTTAGTACCGGGCTTTAAGTAAAATTGGCTTAAGTGAAAATTACGTATTCGATTTTAATGACAACACAGTCGACAATTTTTTGGAGAAGTAGCCAAATTTTTGAGTTATAATATCAATCGTGAGTACATCTCTTAGCATAATTTTTTAGCATTTTGCACAATTTTTTGGGTGTTTTTAGCATAATTTTTTTCATTTTGCACAATTTTTAGCATAACTTTTTTGAAAGCTTATGGCAACACTGACTGAAACTCAGTTTCTTTTCTTTACTTAAAAAAAATGCAAAAAAATCAACAATGTTTCTCCTTCTAATTTGCTTCTGCGTGGTGGATAACAACAAGTGAGGTAATCTTTACTCTTTCTTGTGTGCATTTTTTTCTATGCGGTGGCAAACAAAAAAACGTGAAAAGGGTATAGCTCTGAAATAGTAACCGCCAATTTACAATTCTTTTTTTTAAATTGTTAAGAATTTATTCGTCTTTTAAACTGCATCATTCGTTTTTTAAATTTTGTACAAATTTTAAAAGTTATAAATCGATTTTTACAACAATTATTCAAAATTTACGAAAAAAAATTTAAGAAAAAAAAATTTTACGAACCGCCATAATTTTGGTGTCACCCCTTGTGATGGTGTCACCCGGTGCGGTCCGCACCCCCCTAGTGCCGCCACTGCTTATCGTTGCTTCTGAAGCATGAAGCAACAAACACAGATGCCGCATTCCTCTTTTCAAAATAATTATCTACTGCGGATTTACGTCATCAAAGACCTCAACTGCTTGTATGTTATTAAAACTGATTTGTGGTGACAATTTAAAAGAATTATGGTTATTGTTTATTTTTAATGAAATAAAACGCAAAATCATAGAATTTTGTTTTGTGACATTTAGTTTAATTTATTATTTTTTTAAATTTTCTTTTTCTAGAACTCGATCTATCTAAAAGTTTCTGATTAAGTTTTCTTATTTTAAAGCATATTCGTGATCGGAAAAAGAGTACTTTTACTTTTGTATCACATTCAATGTGATGAGCCTGTTCCATAAGTCACTTTAAGAAACCTTCTGTAATAAGCAGGCCTTGTCGATTGTTATTTTCAAAAACATTTTCTAGTTCTTGCATGTGTTGCACTGTTTTTTGCGTCGGATTTGATAGTCCGCCCTCAGACAAATGGTCAACCCACGTATACGTTGAAAATTTTTCGATCTCTGATACCGTAATTTCAGGTACAACATCTTTTAATCTATGGCAAATATAGCCCGCGAGATTTTCTAAACCATCATATTGCATGGCTGTCAACTCTTGCTCGGCTTGATCTTCAGTGTTTGCATCAAAATTATATTACAAGGTGGATATACCACTACCTGACGAACAGAACATTTTATGTTGAAATAGGAAATGAGCACTCAGCGGTCCACTCAACGGTCGCAGGAGTACCACAGGGCTCGATACTGGACCCTGTCTTGTATAACTTATACCTAGCGGATATATGCGAGCCCGAGGAAGAAGTCCGGATCATAATTTACGCGGAAGACATACTGGTCACCACCACCCATGCAAACGCCAAGGGTGCGGAGAGGAAACTGCAAAATTACCTCCGAAAACTGGAGGACCTTTATAGGAACGCGCGGAGGTATGTACCCAACGTGAAAATAGGAGGCTATGACATAGATAACACCAAAATGCTTAAATATCTGGGAATATTATTCACGGAGGACATGAAATTTAATAGACAAGTCGACAGCATACTGGAGAAAGCCAGAGGCGCATTTATAATGTACTCTAAACTACTAACCGGCAAACGTGGCCTAAGTGATAAGGTAAAAATGGTATTGTACAAACAAATAATAAGACCTGTGATTGCATACGCATTCCCGATATGGTTTGGTATATCATCTTGCCAAATGGAGAGAATCCGTAAAACGGAAAGGCGAATCCTGCGGTACTGTATGAGGATGTGGCCTAAGAGGAACTTGGATGGGAGTTTCACCACCCCCCCTTGTAAACTTGTTTATAGCGTAAGCAATGTTAAGAGAATCGACTCGTGGATGGTTGACCTGGCCATCGGTTTCCTGAAAAAGAGCGGTGAGAGTGACAATGGGATAGTGATGAGGTCTCAAATAACGTCGGAAGAATTTCTGAACGTCATGGAATCGGGAAAGGCTTTAACTCCAATGTGCTTGTTAAAGCTCAGTGAACATAACATGCTGGAGCGCCCAATGGGCAGCCTCAAGTTTTATAACAGGAGGTTCGGGCCATACGACCTGGATGATACCGTCTACAACACAGCCCAATAATTGTACGGGCATGGTGGTGTTTAACTTTATTATTTATTTTTGGTTTTTTAGGTTAAGTTTAGTGTGCATGTTAGAAGTAAGGTAGTTTTAAGATGACAAGTGTATTGGTTTTTTATCCTTTTGCCAAAAGTATGAATAGGAGAGAATAAGGAGAACAAATGTTTAAATGGGCTGGCCTTACGGCTAATTTATGTTTAGTATATAATTGTTATAATCCCTGAGCAGTCAGTAGACGCAGGGGAAGGATCTAATATTTGATTTGTATAACTTCTGAAGGTGAACGTGAATACTTGGATAATAAATGAATACTTGTTGTAGAGAAAGGCCGTATGTGTGACAACGCTCCCTTGTGTCTGGGTAAGCAACTTTGACGTTCATCACATCAAACCAATCATTGGTCTGGAAAAATTATTAGAACTAAAATATAAACATATGCTTTCGACTTATAACAGCTTTACCAATGTAAACAGTCGATGGCATTCTTCCCAGTTTAAACCTTCAAGGTGACCTTGACTGGCTGCCCTCGTAATAGCCTGCGCCACAGTGTGAGAGAAAAGTTTTGTTGCCAGCTTAACTTTTTGTCTTGCAGCGTTTGCGACATTTAGATTTGTTTGAGATATTTTATGAGCGATGGTAAGATCTCCAGAAGTAATCTCTAACAACTTCGAAATAATTTCAGCACGAACTGGTTTTCCATTGATAAGAAAACCTTCATCTACAAAATGATTTCGCAGAAGTCTGCAACGTCTGCAAACACAAAAACCCTTACATCGTTAAATGTAAACCTGAATATAGAAAAAGAAGTAATATTTTATTTATTTTCATTGCATATTTTCGAATGATTTCGTTTACCAAGGCTTTTCCTCTGTCACTTGCAGTTCATTTAGCAGTGCTCCATTACTGCCCCCTAGGTCACTTACACTAGCAGCAACAGTGTAATCGGATGAATTCAACTTGGACAAAATATTGGTCAAAATGTTAGCAGTCATCCTACAATCAACTTGTAAAATATTGGTTGCTTCCATTTTGCAATTAGGCCTAATAATATATCACTATTTTTATAATTTTAAATTTGAGTCTTCTGATGTACTGACCTCTAACACCGTGTTACACACATTCTGTCCTATGAACCAAATTTCCTTTTTCGGAAAGGGGATAAAAAATAAAAATACACGTGTATCGGCGATTTTCATGTACACGTCAGAATTTTTTTTTTTTTAAGTTTGAAGTATAAAGTGGCCTGTGTGAAAGCCTTTGGACCGATTTTTAACCCTTTTTCAGTGATCCAATCGAGCTGATTTTTTGCAGGCAGACTCGTGTGGAAATGTCTGTATTACGTCAAATTTTTTAAAAAATAGATTTTTATCAATTCTCAGATTTTCTTAAATTTTTTTTTTAAATGGTTATCGTTTTTTTTAAGGTTTCAGTTCGTTAAAAAAACAATTTTTTTTTATTACTTTTGTTTTATAAAAATAAAGAATTGTTACATTAAAAATTGTAATGTTTTTAAAGAAATTTAGGCCTTTTATTTTTGCGGTTGTAAGCATTTGCTTTAGTATCGCGACAAATAGACCAACAGTATTCGCCAAGCATATGCGTAATGTCTTTTGCTTTAAAGCGCTTTTCAATAACCGCAATGTCCTGATGGAACCTTTCGCCATGCTCATCGCTACAAGCTCCTAAATCATCAGGGAAAAAATCTAAATGATTGTAAAGAAAATGGATCTTTAGCGACATTAATATGCCCATTTCGCCATATGCCGAAACCATTTCTGCTACAATATTGCTATAATTGGCAGCTCGTTTGTTGCCAAGAAACTGCTCAATAACGGCAACTGTTCTTAAAAAAAATACCTGCATGAATCTTTGCGCCGCTCAATTTCGGAAAAATTTTGCGCAAAGTTGCAATGGCCTCGCCATCACGATGCAGTTTTTTAACAAAATTTGATACGAGACCGAGCTTAATGTGTAGTGGAGGCAAAATGATTTGAGACGGCTGCACCAATGGTAGATTGTCTATACTTTCTACGCCTACTTTGTAGCATGTTCGCGGCTTCCACTTAAATTCAGTGTAATGCTCATCTCTTTTTCGACCTTCCCATGTACACAAAAATCACTGGTGGGTTGGAAATCCACGCTTAACACCCATGAGTAAACCGACCACTTTCAGATCGCAGCATATTTTCCAATTATGCTCTTTGTACTTTATCAGCTGTAATATTAATTCCATGCCTTCGTATGTTTCCATGAGATTTGTGGCATATGCGATCGGGACAGATAGAAGTATGTCACCGATATGAAGCAGCACGACTTTAAGGCTGTTGACCGATGCATCGATGAAAAGTCGCCACTCCTCTGAAATATGAGGGTAACCAATTTTTGCAAACATCAAATCAATATCATAACAATAAGCTAGGTTTCTTTCCCGATCTTCGTGCAATTTAAAAAATTCGTCATATGGAATAGTGGTACCTCGACAACGAACGGCTATTATTTTAAAATCAGCCGCCATTGTTCTGCTGTACTCCTCGACAAATTTTCGTCTCGTACGAGGTCATTGAAGTCGGCTTGCGTTATTAAATGCGGCATTGCAGTCCCAATTTCACTGGGTGTTGCCACTAATTCCGATACTTGTGGGCTCTCGCCTCTCGCATTCGATGCAAGAAAAGTTGATAGCAGTGTTGGTACAACTGTTGATTCTGCATCGCTTATTTCGGGAACATTATCAAAAATTTCCACTGAAGCCGCTACACGCTCTTCTGGTGAGTATAGAACTGCTGGAATTACCGATTCTACATTGCGGTGAATGTATTGGTACCCTCTTGTTTGAGCAAAAGTTACACAAAAGTAGCACAATTCATTGCAGTGCTCCGTGCGTGGTACAGCGTACTTTATTGTTGACCTTCCATCAGTAAACTTGCACAAATTTCTATAGCAATAGTCGCACACGACTTCCGGAGTATACCACAAGTAAGGAACATAAGCAGTCTTAAATATTTTCTGAAACGAATTCACCACTGTTTTAGTAATATTTTTCAAATTTTTACTTGGTGCGAATAAGCCACAAACGTAACAAAAGTTATTTCGCGTCGGACACTGCATTTTTTTCAGATGAACTTATAACAATTTTGCAGTTCCTTATTTCATCTGTCAGACCAGTTGTAAGTGTTGTAAAAGTCAGAAACTGTTTAGTGTTAGAAGGTTACTATTGATTAACTACAACTATATCGAGTAGGATGGGTCAAAAAACATTTTTTTTTTCGTAACGCTTAAGTTGTTTAAAAATTTGGAGTCCCTTCAAGTTATGCTAAGAAAAGTGAAAAAAATATTTTTTTTTCCAAAAATAATAAAAATTGGGGAAAATCTGAGAATTGATAAAAATTGTTTTTAAAAAATTTTACGTGATACAGTCATTTCCACGAGTCTGCCTGCAAAAAATCGGCTCGATTGGATCACTGAAAAAGGGTTAAAAATCGGTCCAAAGGCTTTCACACAGGCCACTACGAGCTTTATACTTCAAACTTAAAAAAAAAAAAATTCTGACGTGTACATGAAAATCGACGATACTCGTGTATTTTTATTTTTTCCCCTCTTTCCGAATATGTGCATTTGGTTCATAGGACAGAAAAAAATCTATTTTTTGTAACACCGTGTAATCATTGCAACCTGGACATAGTTCACAGGAGCTAGAGTTGTATCGGAGGTCTTATCGTAGCAATACGTTTTCCGAATTTTTGCCTCGTCGAAGCAATTTCTGTCATATGTGTCGAAGCAGCGAGAAGCTGCGCTCGCTGCATATAAAGTAATGGCATGGGTTACGTCTTTTTCGGTCCATTTTGTGCGCTTGACGCCTGCTTTCAATTTTCCAATTTGACCTTTAGTAAAAATACATAAAAGTTTTTCTTCCAAATTGGTCAATTGGTAATCAGCCTTCGTTAATTGGGTTCGCAAGCCTTCCAGGTTATATTCATATATTTTGGAATCTTCCTCTGTTTTCTCTTTTAAAGCTCTTAATTCAGCTGCTTGCTTACTTAAGGTTTTCTTTAGGGCAGAGTTTTCATTACGAAGGCCATCTCTAAAAGTTATTATAAATTGAAACCAAGCAAACCTAATATGTCATAGATATTTAACTTACATTTTTTTTTTAAGCTTTCCATTATATTATTTTCATGGTTGTTTTTAAAAATTGTTCTTCCTGATGTATCTCTGATTCAGGAGGAAACTGGTGATCCATGAAAACTGCAATTTCCGTTGGTTGCACTGATGGTTCATTTACATCTACTAAACAATTGCAATGTATAGTTACTATAATATTAAGCGTTTATACTTTTCTTACAATCGAGCGAAACAGATTCTGCATCGTTTTTTTTTAATAAGCATTTCAAAAATTTTTTTGTTTTCCCGCTTTTGGATTCGCTGTCCACAGCCCTTATCTACTTCGTCCGTAGAAGGCACTTTACGGACAGAGGGCACAACACCGCGTTTCAAAAATCGCCTTTTAGTAAATCCTTATGCACGAATTACGATTCAATTATACACTTAATTTTGTTTGTATATGTACAGTAACTCATAACTTACCCATTTGAAATTGTAAACTGTTTTCGAAATCTTCTGGTTTAAAATGTTCCATACATATTTGCGAAGTTTTTGTGTTCATTTTACTTTCCCGGCCACAAAAACTTTTCCATTGCTTTAGTAACTTAGGATTAGACGGAAAGTTAAAACAACTGATAATACACGGCTTTGTTTTGTTATTATTATTGCAATTTTTCACTGCACACCTCATCCTAATTTTTATTTAACACCATTTGTTTTCAACTGTTATGTAAACACGACTATTTTGCTTTCAAAACAAATGACAAAGTGTAATGTCCAATCTTTCAGATTTAGGTTTTGTCAATAGAAACCTCATACTTATCACAAAGCTAACCAGCTGACTGGCATTTTTCCCAATTGAACACAGGCTGTAGTGGAGGGTGACATAAGAGTGAAGTAGTAAACTGTATAACAAAGTAGACTGGGAGCCATTGATATGCTAGCTACAGTCGGGCGGGGGGTTCGTGTCTACTTTGAACCAGAAACACTACAACCTAGGACATAAAAAAAAAATATTATAGACTCCCGATTTGTAAATCTAACAACATTGCTTTACTACTGAAACTACAATGACAAATGGACCAGATTTTGACCATAAACTATTATAAATGCCCTATTATGGCCAAAGTATTGAAGAAAAGAAAATAAACAAAAACTCAGTCGTCGGATATTTTAAGAAGATTCCTAGGTGACATTGGAATCGTTAGCCTCTTTACCCTTTCCCACCATGATCTTAATGGCTTTCTATTTATTAACATCCCGAACACGAATCTAACCCTGTCTCTAAATCTCCACCATTAGTAAGGGATTATCTAATGAATCATTTTTACTTAACAAAGATTTATTAAATAATTCATAATACACTTATTAATCCTGTATGCACTTTATATGGAGGATTCACATAGCATTAAATAATAGTAATGGATTGTAATTCAATTTTGTTTTAGATATATTAGAAGCTAACATCGAAACTTAATAAAAACTTAATGTAATGTAATGTATTCTGGAGTGCCACTAACAAATGTTTCACTGAAACAAGAATGAACAAATTAGGACGTGGGTTAAAGTAGTTTTCAATCGGTTAAAGTATCTAAGCAAAGTTGGGTATAGTTTTAGATATAGACCGCGAACTAGATATAGACCGCGAACACTAATTAATTATCATTTAAACGAAGTATTGAACTGTGCTTACTTAAACTAATTGAAATAAGACTTGAATTTACGTTAAAATTTTTATTATGCGAATTATTCACAGTACCGATTACTAAGTCCCAAAATTTAGTTGGTTTTAACTCTTAAAAGCCGAGTAATCAAAATAGTATTCTAACTATACCTATATACATTCATATGGATGTTATATTCGATATATAAAAAAAAGATTAGTTAGTAATATAGTTTAACATCCTTTATGAAATCATTTGCAAAATTTAGATTTAATGTTATAATAATTCTTAGAATGTCACTCACCCAATTGACGTTTAACTTATATTCAGAGCTGGTCGCCGAGGCCTCGTTGATCGTTCTGGTGGTTGATGTTGCTTTTAGGGGATAAAATGATAAATTTTGCAGATGACCATTTACACGATTTACTTATCTGTATCGATATGTTACAACGTTGCTAATTTATATATTAATGGTAATATAGGTTTGATACATAGGCTGCAGATGCTGATGAAGGTGTTTTGTTCCGTATGCGGAAGTCCCAGAGATCTTTAACTTTGTGATGGTGTCAAGAGGTTTATCGGTTGTAGAAGAACTAGTCCGAATATTCGCTGTCGTAGGAATTTCTATAGGAATACTACTCTACCAAATGAGTTTTAAAGATAACCTATACACCCAAGTGTGGGCATAACCCTGATGCGACGATTGGTCCAAATGATTGTTCGTTTTCTTGGTTCGTAGATGACAAGGCTTGGTAACTATCGCTCGCTGATTTAATTAGTGCTTGTGAGGAGTAAATTGGTCCTTTTACGTCCCCAAAACTAAAATAGATGCCTCGTTCCCACAGTAAAATTTGGCCAGTCAATCCACGGAAACGAGGTCACTATCGAACGTGTATCGGTGTGCAAAGAAATTCCAAGTAGCCGTGCAAATCCTTATTCAATTCAATTTGGTGAAAATTTGGGATTGTAATGGCGCTTAGACCCAGATAAATTTGATTTGGACAGGTATAGTCTTCAAAATTTAGGATTCATGATAAGATTGTTCAATTCCCAAAAGAATTTTGTTACAATTAGCTCAGATTTCTATAATAAACTCAGATTAAACTCAACTGGATTTACTGTCACTAACTTAACCAAATTTCTCTTTCGCTAATTGCCTATAATTATCTTCACGGTGGATTGGATGTGCACTCTTCAAGATTCCGAAACCAAAAGAAGGAATAAGCTTACGTTGAAAACATCAAGACTTGCCTAGGAACAGATTTCTCTGTTCTGACAGTTTTCGCCTCTTTGTAACTCATCATAATAGATGATCTAATAATAGATTTCTGGTCCAGCGAAAGAATCGCATTGGTCAGTTGTGATGCTGTGATACTCTCAATGATGATACCTCAAACCGGTTTTGAGAGTAACATCAATGGGCGATTAGCATACCGATGATAGTAAGACTAGTTCTATAAATAGATTTGTGTCGCTTCTGTTACGATATAACCAATAGTTAAAAAAAAAATACGATTGGACCATGATTGGGGTTGAACCTGTGTTCAATGTAGTCAAACGCAACATCGTATCTGCTGAGCTACCGAGCAGCGCTGTGATCGTACTCATGTTTTGTTCTATCAGTTAGCCACAAGCTTGGCTTGAATATTTCCATTACCTGAACCAGAGTGATAGATTTTTATTTTTTCTAACATTATCACAAGGATAAGAGTTGATATCTCCGATATGATCTGACTCCATGGATAATAAAAGTTGAACACTTGAATTTTCTTCAAATAGAATATGGACTTGTAAGTCACAATTTTCAATTCAAGTTTCTATTCTACTCTATATTCACCTATCACAAACCGGGTAATATTGATCACATTGATCACAATATTAACAGGAATTTATTCTAAGGCCGCATATCTTTTGCGTGATATGTACCGCTGGAGTTTCCCTCCAGGTCTTCTAAGATATAATAGTTGTTACCGACCTTTGACTTTACTCTCGCTTTGACGAAAACGGGTGCCAATTTAGAGTTAAATCGCTTCTCTGCATTGCTCTGAGCAAAATTTCTTCTGAATACGTGTTGACCGACAGTATATGAACTGGGACGAGAACTCAGATTGTACTGGTCTCGATTGGTAGCATAGCCTCGAGCAATATTTTTCCGTAACTCTTTTCGTATAAGTACCAGTTGATCCCCTCGGGCTAATGGATATTTGGGTTCATCTAAAAGACGCATATTTTTTAGCAGGTTATAGGAACTTCCATGTGTCATCATATTCATCCCACACGTAGCAAAATAGGGAGTACACTTGATTGATTGATGAACGGAATTCCGTAGCGCACAACTTATCGAAGATATATTTTCGTCCCATAGGCGCTGATCGTCCTTTAAAAATGCCCTAATAGCTGCAATAATTGATCTGTTTACCCTCTCACTTGCATTAGCCTGAGGGGAATAGAGGGCTGTATATGTATGAGTAATTCCAAGCGCGGTGAATAATGAATTTAATTGGTTTTCCCTAAATTGAGAGCCATTATCACTCACAATGACCTCAGGAATGCCATAGATGTGAAAAATATTCCTGAGTAGATAGTCCTGAATAACGTTCGTAGTAAATTTTTTCAATGGGTATCGTCAATGAAATTTGGTTAAGTGGTCCAGTACTATTAAAAGCCCAATGTAACCATTCTTTGAGTGGGGATATGGCCCCAATATATCAATATATAATCGTTGAAAGGGTCTAATAGTATCAACGTGTTTCCCCATCTCGGGCCTGAGAATGACGTTAGGGGCTTTTGTACACTTACAGATTTCACACCCACGTACATACTCTCGAATGTCAGTAACCATTCCTGGCCAGTAGAAATTTCGTCGAATCAATTCCAGGGTTTTTGACATCCCTCCATGAGCAGATACAGCAGAGTTATGAAAACGGGATAATATGGAGTTGCGTAAATTCTTCGGAATCCACAATTTCCACGCGTTTTCCTCTTGATGCTTATCTCCTGTATAATGTTCGGTACGAATATATACAAATTTGTCGATAATCTTCAGGTCGAGATACTTTGGTTCGTTTTCCAAAATTTTGGCTTTCAGATCCTGGTAATCTAAGTCGTGGAAGCACGGAGAACTTAGATCTACTTCAGGCTCCGCCAGTTCAGTACTTCCTACTTCATCGCTTTTTATCCTCGATAAAGCATCCGGAACAGTATGGTCTCTGCCCTTCCGGTGGCTGATACTAAACTTGAATTGTTGCAGCTTAAACACCCATCGGGCCAACCTACCGGTCAAATCCTGTTGTTTCATCAACCATAATCAGGACGAATGATCCGTTATGATCTCAAACTCTTGCATTTCTATGTAACACCTAAATCGTTTAATGGCTTCTATTGCAGCGAGGCACTCCCTCTCCGTAACACTATAGTTCCGTTGAGCAGTATTAAGTTTCTTGGACATGTAAGCTATGGGCTTTTCATTTCCTTTGTCGTCCAGTTGCACTAATACTGCTCCGATACCATAGTCGGATGCGTCGCAATGCAAGAAGAACTTTTTCGTAAAGTCCGGGTTCGCTAATACTGGTGCGGTGGTTAGGCGTTTCTTTACCTCATCAAACGCCTCTTGTGCTTCGAAAGTCCAATTAAATTTCCTTTTGGTTGATAAAGTTTCGGTGATGGGGAAAGTTAGTGTTGCGAAATTGTCAATGAAGCGCCTATACCACCCTGCCAGTCCTAGAAATCCACGGACTTGTTTAATCGTTTTGGGTACAGGCCACTTTGAAATCGCCTCAACCTTTTCCACGTCTGTTTCGATGCCGCCGTTACCAATGACATATCCCAGGTATTTTACTTGTGTGACACAAAATCGGCTTTTTTCTATATTTAAAGTCAAATTGGCCTTTCTAAATTCTTCGGCAATTCTCACTAAAACAGACAAATGGCTGGGGAAATCTTCCGATACGATGATGATGTCGTGTAGATATCCGAAGACACAATTCCTTAAATCGGGAGGGATCTTTGGGTGATAGATGGAACAATGAGTAGTTTTAAAGCTTTTATTTCGTTACGGAATGCCATCTCAACTTCTAAATAACCAAGAGTTCTCTGTGATTGACCGTCAGCCGATTTCACGTAAGATTTGGCCGGGACAAAATTAGGACAATTCGAAAAATCATATAAAGCCAGCGTTGACCCAATACATGAAACATTTGCCCCCGTATCGACTAAACCGTACTCACTAAAGTTTAAAAACTTTACCTGTGCGTAATATCGTTTGTCCTTGGAACTATTAATAATTCCTGAAATCACGTATTTCGATGCGATTTTCCGTAACTTAAAATACTGTCTAAGACGTATTGTTGATCTCCTAGGACGTTTTGCTTGTCCTTCGATACCGATTACCGAAAATATTTTATCTCGCTTTGCCATATACTCAATATATTTCTCGTGATATGGTCGGATCGGATACAAAACTCTTCCCATGGGTTCCCCTGAGGTAGAATCACGTTTTAAAATGGAAATATTTTTTAGATCTAAATTACTTTCCTTTACGAAAAGTCTTGTAATTTTGTCCTGAGGACAATCATGTTCAAAATTATCTAATTCTTTGGTGGTATCGCAAGGGTTATTGTGGTCTTCAGCGGTAGTAAGTTTTATGGGTGTGTCGCGGTGGTATGTGAGCGTTGGTAGTTTTTTGACATGGATGCCCTTTTTTCAGCACATCGTGGGCATTGCGGTTTGTAAATGTTTTTGGCACCACATCCATAACAAAACACTTTACGTTCCATAATGCAGTCATCCCAAAAGTGTCCAGACTCATCGCAATTCCAGCAATTTTTGGGTGTTGATCTGTCCTGAGCAACAGCATTTACATGAGCATTCGAATCAGTTTCTTGTTCAAAGTCCTCGCAATTTACCTCCGCTATGTTACGATGGATTGGAGCTTGAGTGTGAATCGGTATCTTGGTGCAAGTGGACTTTCGGAAATATTCGTCCGACAAAAGCTTCTCTCGCATTTGAACCAGTTTTCTTAAATGTGCAATAGAATAAACTGGCACATAGAGCAACTCGTGCCGTATGTCGGGACGCAAATTTCTCACTAAAGTTTCCACTATCTCAGACTCATTCATGGGATGTTCAAGTCGATCCAAAATCGAACAAATGGCATCAGAGTACGACTCAAAAGATTCTCCAGGCTTCATCTTCCTGTTGCCTAAGTCCTCTTTTATATCGAAACTAGAACGCATGTCCTTATATTGGTACTTTAAAGCACCACAAAATTCGCTCCATTGTATGGAGTCCACTTGCTTGTGGTATCTCCAGAACCAGTGTAACGCTTTGCCGGAAAGCAAAATTTGTAAATTTTTACATATAATGTCGAAGTTACCGTTCAAATGTTCGGTTGTCAAAGATTTTATTCGGTACAGGAACTCATCGACCGTGAGACCTTCATGGGAGCCGTCGAATTTAACATTCCAGTTATGTATCAAATAAGTAATCTTTTCTGGTCGCATTGAAAATGAATTTTCTGAATGGTGGAAATGAGAATTAGTATTGCTATTACTGCGAATATTCACATCAGGCCGTTGTGCCTGGAATCCAGAGGTGGGTATATTGCCCTGAGGAATCGGATGCGTTTGAGCGAAATTTTCCTCCAGATTAGGTCTTAAATTCATAGACTGTAACAACTGAGAAACTGTATTATTAATCATTTGACCAATTCGGTTATAATCAACCGCATGTACGCTCAATGCCGACTGTCCGAACGCAACTGAATTGGCATTATCAGTAGAAGCATTTTGGAAATTCTGGGTATTTGACGGATGATTACGAGTATTTGAAGTTACATATGCCACGTCGATGGACTGTCTTTCATGGCGAGGACTTAACTCCAAACTCGTGTTGATGTTTTCGCTAAACAAGTTCCTACTATAACTTCTCGTGTTTGGGCGGTGACTCAAAACTCCACGGGGTTTTCCGCGAGCATGAGGTCGCGTTTTCCTCTGCGAGTTAGTTTGCGTGCCATTATCTACCGAAATCGAAGATTGAACAGTATATTTCCGAAGATCGGATAGATCACAAGACAATTTACATGTAGGGCATATAGAAGAAGCAGATAGAGACTGCTCTATACAACTTCGATGAAAAATATGATTGCAGGTGGCAATATTATAACACTCTTGAGTCTCCAAGAGCATTGCTTCATCGCAAATTGAACAAAATTTCTCGCAAACATTGGAGGTCAGTGATGGAGCCACTGAGAGTGGAACTAGGGGTGGACTATGTGCCAATGCAAGAGCCATTTTATTTTTTGTATCTTACATATAAAGTTCAATCGCAATTAAAAATGAATGATAATATATATGTATAAGTATTACTCTAGTTACAAAAAAAATATAATTAGCAAGCTACTAAGCGAAAATTTCCTTAATTATTTTTTACTGTGGTGGGTGATTTTACAGAGACAGAGTTTTAGTAATATCCGGTCGACTGAAAAATAACAAATTGGATTATGGAACAGGATACTTCCTTTTATTAGCAAAACAAAACAACCCAACTAGCATGCATCTCTTTCTCCTATAACCAAAATAATTGGACTTTAAAATGCCTCCAGCGAAATTAAAGTAAATCCTAATTACTCCAGGATGCTATGAATTACTTAGCTCAATATTGTTTTGAAAATATAAGTATGACCCTATCATGGAAATTAAAAAAAAATCTTTGATCAGTATTCCAAAAGAAACGAAAAGCTGATTGGATTGGTTCTCGGTCAATTTATCCGCAATTGCAGATATATGAATATCCAAAGAAGTCCAATCGGTATTCAATCCCACATGTAATCCTCGAAAAAAAAACTTGTAATAATTTCCATACTTTGAACTCTATTTTGGATAAAGATTAGTAAAATTCGGGGTGAAAACTGTTCCCAAAAGGTTCAGATTCCAGCCCCACGTTGGGCGCCATTTATTTATGTAATGTCCAATCTTTCAGATTTAGGTTTTGTCAATAGAAACGTCATACTTTTCACAAAGCTAACCAGCTGACTGGCATTTTTCCCAATTGAACACAGGCTGTAGTGGAGGGTGACATAAGAGTGAAGTAGTAAACTGTATAACAAAGTAGACTGGGAGCCATTGATATGCTAGCTACAGTCGGGCGGGGGGTTCGTGTCTACTTTGAACCAGAAACACTACAACCTAGGACATAAAAAAAAAATATTATAGACTCCCGATTTGTAAATCTAACAACATTGCTTTACTACTGAAACTACAATGACAAATGGACCAGATTTTGACCATAAACTATTATAAATGCCCTATTATGGCCAAAGTATTGAAGAAAAGAAAATAAACAAAAACTCAGTCGTCGGATATTTTAAGAAGATTCCTAGGTGACATTGGAATCGTTAGCCTCTTTACCCTTTCCCACCATGATCTTAATGGCTTTCTATTTATTAACATCCCGAACACGAATCTAACCCTGTCTCTAAATCTCCACCATTAGTAAGGGATTATCTAATGAATCATTTTTACTTAACAAAGATTTATTAAATAATTCATAATACACTTATTAATCCTGTATGCACTTTATATGGAGGATTCACATAGCATTAAATAATAGTAATGGATTGTAATTCAATTTTGTTTTAGATATATTAGAAGCTAACATCGAAACTTAATAAAAACTTAATGTAATGTAATGTATTCTGGAGTGCCACTAACAAATGTTTCACTGAAACAAGAATGAACAAATTAGGACGTGGGTTAAAGTAGTTTTCAATCGGTTAAAGTATCTAAGCAAAGTTGGGTATAGTTTTAGATATAGACCGCGAACTAGATATAGACCGCGAACACTAATTAATTATCATTTAAACGAAGTATTGAACTGTGCTTACTTAAACTAATTGAAATAAGACTTGAATTTACGTTAAAATTTTTATTATGCGAATTATTCACAGTACCGATTACTAAGTCCCAAAATTTAGTTGGTTTTAACTCTTAAAAGCCGAGTAATCAAAATAGTATTCTAACTATACATATATACATTCATATGGATGTTATATTCGATATATAAAAAAAAGATTAGTTAGTAATATAGTTTAACATCCTTTATGAAATCATTTGCAAAATTTAGATTTAATGTTATAATAATTCTTAGAATGTCACTCACCCAATTGACGTTTAACTTATATTCAGAGCTGGTCGCCGAGGCCTCGTTGATCGTTCTGGTGGTTGATGTTGCTTTTAGGGGATAAAATGATAAATTTTGCAGATGACCATTTACACGATTTACTTATCTGTATCGATATGTTACAACGTTGCTAATTTATATATTAATGGTAATATAGGTTTGATACATAGGCTGCAGATGCTGATGAAGGTGTTTTGTTCCGTATGCGGAAGTCCCAGAGATCTTTAACTTTGTGATGGTGTCAAGAGGTTTATCGGTTGTAGAAGAACTAGTCCGAATATTCGCTGTCGTAGGAATTTCTATAGGAATACTACTCTACCAAATGAGTTTTAAAGATAACCTATACACCCAAGTGTGGGCATAACCCTGATGCGACGATTGGTCCAAATGATTGTTCGTTTTCTTGGTTCGTAGATGACAAGGCTTGGTAACTATCGCTCGCTGATTTAATTAGTGCTTGTGAGGAGTAAATTGGTCCTTTTACGTCCCCAAAACTAAAATAGATGCCTCGTTCCCACAGTAAAATTTGGCCAGTCAATCCACGGAAACGAGGTCACTATCGAACGTGTATCGGTGTGCAAAGAAATTCCAAGTAGCCGTGCAAATCCTTATTCAATTCAATTTGGTGAAAATTTGGGATTGTAATGGCGCTTAGACCCAGATAAATTTGATTTGGACAGGTATAGTCTTCAAAATTTAGGATTCACGATAAGATTGTTCAATTCCCAAAAGAATTTTGTTACAATTAGCTCAGATTTCTATAATAAATTCAGATTAAACTCAACTGAATTTGCTGTCACTAACTTAACCAAATTTCTCTTTCGCTAATTGCCTATAATTATCTTCACGGTGGATTGGATGTGCACTCTTCAAGATTCCGAAACCAAAAGAAGGAATAAGCTTACGTTGAAAACATCAAGACTTGCCTAGGAACAGATTTCTCTGTTCTGACAGTTTTCGCCGCTTTGTAACTCATCATAATAGATGATCTAAAAATAGATTTCTGGTCCAGCGAAAGAATCGCATTGGTCAGTTGTGATGCTGTGATACTCTCAATGATGATACCTCAAACCGGTTTCGAGAGTAACATCAATGGGCGATTAGCATACCGATGATAGTAAGACTAGTTCTATAAATAGATTTATGTCGCTTCTGTTACGATATTTACGGGTTTAGTCTCCTTTTTCCCGGGATAACAGACAAAAATAAGGACAAAATGTCAAAACTGAAATAAAAATGTATATGGGCTGGCCATAGGCCGATATAATTTATTCAAAATAAAATGATCCTAGTTTTATCAGTAGATGTTAGGAAAAAATGTACGTATGTATATTAATTAGCTGTAAAAATTTGAAGAAAAGTTGGAGAAATAAATGAATTTAAGCTAAAAAAAAGCTGTTACGATATAACCAATAGTTAACAACAAAAAAATACGATTGGACCATGATTGGGGTTGAACCTGTGTTCAATGTAGTCAAACTCAACACCGTATCTGCTGAGCTACCGAGCAGCGCTGTGAACGTACTCATGTTTTGTTCTATCAGTTAGCCACAAGCTTGGCTTGAATATTTCAATTACCTGAACCAGAGTGATAGATTTTTATTTTTTCTAACATTATCACAAGTGATAAGAGTTGATATCTCCGATATGATCTGAATCCATGGATAATAAAAGTTGAACACTTGAATTTTCTTCAAATAGAATATGGACTTGTAAGTCACAATTTTCAATTCAAGTTTCTATTCTACTCTACATTCACCTATCACAAAAGGTCTTTGTCTACGTCACGAAAACATCTGATAGAGGGAAGCAAATCTAACGGACCTGCGCAATGCGTAATCTGTTTCTCTTTCATTCACGCTTCTGAAGTACTAAAAACATGGAAAATTTTTCGAAAATAAGTACCAGTGCAAAGGAAAGAATATGTTGTAAAAAAAATAAAATCGCTTCACGCTGATTTTTTAAAGTTAAAACGCAGTATTGATCGTTGCACTGAAGCTGAAATTAAAAAAGAATTTGTTTTCAAAACAAGGTTAAATGTGAATTCAATATAATGCTTGAAAATCCAAGAGCTACATTTCAGTTGGTCCGCTCTTGTAAAACTTCGGCTCCAGTAGAAGATGAATCAAATCCAGACACAGGCTGTGACAGTGACTCTGAAACTTGTTCAAACTATGAACCGTAAAGTTAAAAACAAACCAGGTCACTTTTAACCCCACAACTCGTTACAAGTATTGACCATGCAGGGTTAAGCAAGGCGAAGGCAGCTAGTGCCACAGCACATTTTTAAAACAGGATGCGGCTAAAGTTCCCGTATCATCTTCTACAATTTACAGGCAACGTAGAAAGATAAGACATGAAATTGCGGAGGATATAAAAAAATTTTGTGAGGACCAATCAAATACTTTCCTGATTTTACACTGGGATGGAAAGAACCTTCCCAAATGCCACACAGTTGATGGAAATAACGACAAACTGGCAGTTGTAGTGTCGAATGGAAAGTCAAGTAAAGTGTTGGGTGTAGCAGAACTGGAAAGAGGCACCAGCAGTGAACAATTTTCTGAAATACAAAAGCTGTTAAAAGAGCGGAATGTAGAGGTGCACGTCAAAGGTATTGCGTTTGATACCACAAGTGTCAATATTGGCATAAATCTGGAACTTGTCAAAAACTGCGTGAAAAGTATAACGGTAATATTTTAACCCTTGCATGTCGACACCATATACTTGAGATATTGATTTCCGCCATTTACTCAGCCGCAATGAAAGAGCAGACTCGATCACCAGACATTAGTCTCTTTGTTCGATTCAGGTCTCAATGGAACCAAATAAATCCATTGGAAATTGAAAATGGAATTGATCTACCAGCGATATGTCAACATTTTGAAAAAAATTAAAGAAATAGTATGACAAATATCAACTTTCTTTAAACGACAAGACACGCAAGGATTATAATGAAGTCTTATAGCTTGGCTTAATATTTTTCAACCAACGAACGTTCAATAGCTCAGAAATTAAAATTCGAAAACCTGGGGCACTTCATCGTGCTCGCTTTATGGCGAGAGTCATCTATTGTCTAACAATTTGTGCTTTACGAAGCCAGTTTCAACTAACAGGTATTGCTGAATCTAGTTCACAGAATGTAAAGTATTTTTAATTGTTGCTGAAATTGTTACTATTTCGCAGGTGATGAGCTAAATGGATTAATTCAGTTTAACTTTTTTGCCAAAGTTTACATTCAAAACGTGTCCCCTGGCAACACAAGCCCCATTAAACGACATTTTGTTGATAGAATCTTTAAAAAATACCGCAAATCAAATGAAATGATAGCAAATGTTGCACTCAAAACTTTTGTACGGCATTTATGGTATATAAGTGACATCGCGCTCGGCTTTTTTTTCGACCCCAGGCATACCGAAGGACCTTTAGATTTAATGTTATAATAATTCTTAGAATGTCACTCACCCAATTGACGTTTAACTTATATTCAGAGCTGGTCGCCGAGGCCTCGTTGATCGTTCTGGTGGTTGATGTTGCTTTTAGGGGATAAAATGATAAATTTTGCAGATGACCATTTACACGATTTACTTATCTGTATCGATATGTTACAACGTTGCTAATTTATATATTAATGGTAATATAGGTTTGATACATAGGCTGCAGATGCTGATGAAGGTGTTTTGTTCCGTATGCGGAAGTCCCAGAGATCTTTAACTTTGTGATGGTGTCAAGAGGTTTATCGGTTGTAGAAGAACTAGTCCGAATATTCGCTGTCGTAGGAATTTCTATAGGAATACTACTCTACCAAATGAGTTTTAAAGATAACCTATACACCCAAGTGTGGGCATAACCCTGATGCGACGATTGGTCCAAATGATTGTTCGTTTTCTTGGTTCGTAGATGACAAGGCTTGGTAACTATCGCTCGCTGATTTAATTAGTGCTTGTGAGGAGTAAATTGGTCCTTTTACGTCCCCAAAACTAAAATAGATGCCTCGTTCCCACAGTAAAATTTGGCCAGTCAATCCACGGAAACGAGGTCACTATCGAACGTGTATCGGTGTGCAAAGAAATTCCAAGTAGCCGTGCAAATCCTTATTCAATTCAATTTGGTGAAAATTTGGGATTGTAATGGCGCTTAGACCCAGATAAATTTGATTTGGACAGGTATAGTCTTCAAAATTTAGGATTCACGATAAGATTGTTCAATTCCCAAAAGAATTTTGTTACAATTAGCTCAGATTTCTATAATAAATTCAGATTAAACTCAACTGAATTTGCTGTCACTAACTTAACCAAATTTCTCTTTCGCTAATTGCCTATAATTATCTTCACGGTGGATTGGATGTGCACTCTTCAAGATTCCGAAACCAAAAGAAGGAATAAGCTTACGTTGAAAACATCAAGACTTGCCTAGGAACAGATTTCTCTGTTCTGACAGTTTTCGCCGCTTTGTAACTCATCATAATAGATGATCTAAAAATAGATTTCTGGTCCAGCGAAAGAATCGCATTGGTCAGTTGTGATGCTGTGATACTCTCAATGATGATACCTCAAACCGGTTTCGAGAGTAACATCAATGGGCGATTAGCATACCGATGATAGTAAGACTAGTTCTATAAATAGATTTATGTCGCTTCTGTTACGATATTTACGGGTTTAGTCTCCTTTTTCCCGGGATAACAGACAAAAATAAGGACAAAATGTCAAAACTGAAATAAAAATGTATATGGGCTGGCCATAGGCCGATATAATTTATTCAAAATAAAATGATCCTAGTTTTATCAGTAGATGTTAGGAAAAAATGTACGTATGTATATTAATTAGCTGTAAAAATTTGAAGAAAAGTTGGAGAAATAAATGAATTTAAGCTAAAAAAAAGCTGTTACGATATAACCAATAGTTAACAACAAAAAAATACGATTGGACCATGATTGGGGTTGAACCTGTGTTCAATGTAGTCAAACTCAACACCGTATCTGCTGAGCAACCGAGCAGCGCTGTGAACGTACTCATGTTTTGTTCTATCAGTTAGCCACAAGCTTGGCTTGAATATTTCAATTACCTGAACCAGAGTGATAGATTTTTATTTTTTCTAACATTATCACAAGTGATAAGAGTTGATATCTCCGATATGATCTGAATCCATGGATAATAAAAGTTGAACACTTGAATTTTCTTCAAATAGAATATGGACTTGTAAGTCACAATTTTCAATTCAAGTTTCTATTCTACTCTACATTCACCTATCACAAAAGGTCTTTGTCTACGTCACGAAAACATCTGATAGAGGGAAGCAAATCTAACGGACCTGCGCAATGCGTAATCTGTTTCTCTTTCATTCACGCTTCTGAAGTACTAAAAACATGGAAAATTTTTCGAAAATAAGTACCAGTGCAAAGGAAAGAATATGTTGTAAAAAAAATAAAATCGCTTCACGCTGATTTTTTAAAGTTAAAACGCAGTATTGATCGTTGCACTGAAGCTGAAATTAAAAAAGAATTTGTTTTCAAAACAAGGTTAAATGTGAATTCAATATAATGCTTGAAAATCCAAGAGCTACATTTCAGTTGGTCCGCTCTTGTAAAACTTCGGCTCCAGTAGAAGATGAATCAAATCCAGACACAGGCTGTGACAGTGACTCTGAAACTTGTTCAAACTATGAACCGTAAAGTTAAAAACAAACCAGGTCACTTTTAACCCCACAACTCGTTACAAGTATTGACCATGCAGGGTTAAGCAAGGCGAAGGCAGCTAGTGCCACAGCACATTTTTAAAACAGGATGCGGCTAAAGTTCCCGTATCATCTTCTACAATTTACAGGCAACGTAGAAAGATAAGACATGAAATTGCGGAGGATATAAAAAAATTTTGTGAGGACCAATCAAATACTTTCCTGATTTTACACTGGGATGGAAAGAACCTTCCCAAATGCCACACAGTTGATGGAAATAACGACAAACTGGCAGTTGTAGTGTCGAATGGAAAGTCAAGTAAAGTGTTGGGTGTAGCAGAACTGGAAAGAGGCACCAGCAGTGAACAATTTTCTGAAATACAAAAGCTGTTAAAAGAGCGGAATGTAGAGGTGCACGTCAAAGGTATTGCGTTTGATACCACAAGTGTCAATATTGGCATAAATCTGGAACTTGTCAAAAACTGCGTGAAAAGTATAACGGTAATATTTTAACCCTTGCATGTCGACACCATATACTTGAGATATTGATTTCCGCCATTTACTCAGCCGCAATGAAAGAGCAGACTCGATCACCAGACATTAGTCTCTTTGTTCGATTCAGGTCTCAATGGAACCAAATAAATCCATTGGAAATTGAAAATGGAATTGATCTACCAGCGATATGTCAACATTTTGAAAAAAATTAAAGAAATAGTATGACAAATATCAACTTTCTTTAAACGACAAGACACGCAAGGATTATAATGAAGTCTTATAGCTTGGCTTAATATTTTTCAACCAACGAACGTTCAATAGCTCAGAAATTAAAATTCGAAAACCTGGGGCACTTCATCGTGCTCGCTTTATGGCGAGAGTCATCTATTGTCTAACAATTTGTGCTTTACGAAGCCAGTTTCAACTAACAGGTATTGCTGAATCTAGTTCACAGAATGTAAAGTATTTTTAATTGTTGCTGAAATTGTTACTATTTCGCAGGTGATGAGCTAAATGGATTAATTCAGTTTAACTTTTTTGCCAAAGTTTACATTCAAAACGTGTCCCCTGGCAACACAAGCCCCATTAAACGACATTTTGTTGATAGAATCTTTAAAAAATACCGCAAATCAAATGAAATGATAGCAAATGTTGCACTCAAAACTTTTGTACGGCATTTATGGTATATAAGTGACATCGCGCTCGGCTTTTTTTTCGACCCCAGGCATACCGAAGGACCTTTAATGAAAACTACTGCAGCATTAAAGCGTCCTGTTGACCAAACAATTTGTTTCGCAATGATAAGTTTGATTGCGATGAAAATCTCTTTGTTACAAAACTGATTTCCGAAAATACCACGAAATTCTTTGATATTATTAGAGTAGGCAGCAGTTTTCTTGCTATTCACCCGTCAAACTTACAAAAACAACACAAAAGGTGTTATCGTGTCCAATTTTAAATAAAATCGTTTTCCTTACCAAAAATATAGTACACAATTTTCGTTTAATTTTTATCATTATTGATTAATATTGCTGCTGCTGTATATATGTCATTTGAATGGTACTGTTATACATCACAAGTATCGTTAAGAAGCGTTCGTCAATAGTGCATTTAAAGATATACAAAAATGAGAGCCAAAACTAAAACAAAAATTTTTAATGGACGAAAGTAGGTAAATTTTGACGAAAAATTTAAAAGTTATTAGGTTCGGAAGGTTATTGAACTCAAACTACTATCTAAAATGTTTTTATGTCTTCCCAGAAAGTCTATTCCGATCAAAATCGGTCAAGCGTATCAAAACTTTTAATCATATAAGTAAATCAGGATTTTTGAACCATGCCTTTTTGCAGCGCGATTTTGCGCGACCCCTAAACGTCGATCAATTTTCAAGTTTTATACACCAACATTTTTGTTTTTTTAAGTAGAATTAGAAAATATATTATCCCATTGACATTTCGAAAAAACTGTTTTTTGTGAAATGTTCTAGTATAGAGGCAAAACCGAGCGAGGTTTTTTGTGATACCACGTCCAAGTACTTTCACAATTTTTTGGTTTGGTTGAGGCCCAAACAAATTCCTTTCATTTGTGTCACAGTGTAAACGGCCCGTCAAATCAAAACTACTACCTAAGGGAGAGAGGCTCACGTTCGTTGGTTATTCTCACCAAACAAAGGGGTATCGCTTCTATGATAAGCAGCTGAGATTCATAACAATTGCACGTGATTAGTGTTTTCAAAAAAGCGTGTTTTTAAAAATGTCGGTTTTCGGTTTCTGCGAATATTCCGATTTTGCCGAAACCGGGTTTCGATTAAACCGAGGTGTTAAAACCGGATAATAATAGGTTTCGGTTTTTATGACAAATGGACAACTATGCGTTTTATATAAATCGTTTATTTTTAATTCGTCTCTTTGAACTTCTAGATCGACTATCGAGTACATAGCCACGAAAATGCTTGTCAAAATAGCGTCCAGAACCGGTGTAAAACTGCAGATCCCAGTCAAAGTGTGTGAACCAATGTAATGGGAAACTAAAGGATGTAATGGAAAACTAAAGAGTAGGTCATGTACAATTTGAAATTTAGTTTCGCCTTAAAAAATACTGAGACATTTTTCCAAAATTATGATTTTATTGGTAAGGCCCATTATTGATAGTTATGAATGAACACATCGTTCGAATTGCTTCCATGACTTGCTTTAAGTACCTAATTTTTTCTACTCAATTTTTCAGTACATTTTCGATTGTTTGGGCCTCTATTTCGTGTTTAACTCGGACTCGGGATTGTTTGCGTAACACTTATAATTTATGGCGCTCAAGAGATAATAGTCTAACGGGTTCAAATCGCGGCTGCGAGGCAGCCAATGGACTTCCAGGTTTCGGCTGATTGTGATGTTGGCTGTGTGGGTCGTAGCGCCGTCTTGTTTTCAACTTTTGGGAACAAAAAATCGCTGAGCATGGCACGATCGTTGTGGAGGCATCGGCTTCTCCTCGACGACGTGTGGAATTTCCGATCCGAAAATGCGATAATTTTGTTTAATAACGTAACCCTCGTAACCACAGTTCTGCGAACGGTGGCGAGTTGATGCCGGTTCGACGGTTGACGGTTTCAGCTAAAGCGGCAATATTTTCCACTTGACGCGCTGGACGTGCACCCAAATGAGTTCTTTTGTGCAATAAGGACCCGGATTGACGAAGTCGCTTCACAAATTGTTCCACAAACTGTGTTGATGTCATTCTATTTCAATCGAATTTATTTCGTAGATTTCTGACAGTTTGAGTTGAAAATCATAACTTTGAAAGAAAGTTTTTAATATATTTCCCAATATATTTTCGAGCGTAAAGCGACCCATTTTGATAATTTCTAACTTGCAACAAATAAACTGTCACTTCATATATTTCAAATGGGTCATCGACTTCGAAATAACGGGAGGTTCAAGTTCCAAATTTTACATGTCCCACCCCATATTTATTTTATTCAACCTATCTGTTCTCATACATATTTGACTTACCCAATTAGAAAGTAAGTGTTTATGATGATACTTCTGTAGAGGAAGAAAGTGTAGAAGCTGTTTCTGGTATGAAATGTAAGAGGGGAAGGCCGAAACTATTGAGAACAGACCAAAGAGTAGGACCAAGAAAACTTCGTGTTTGAGTCGTTCACTAGCTGTAGAAGATCCCAAAACAGTAAAAATGGAAAAATATGGATGTGCAATGAAAACTGAGTTCGACAATTTGCGGAAAAATCACACATGGGAACTAACCGGGAAGCCGAGTGGAAAGAATATTGTGGGATTCAAGTGGGTATTTGTAACCAAAAGAAACCCGAATGGTGATGTTGAGAAACATAAGGCCAGATTAGTAGCACAGGGTTTCTCGTAACAACCACATCTGGATTACACCGAAACATTCTCGCCCGTAAGAAGACTGTCTGCCGTTCCAATGCTACATGCAGTAGCTGCTCAGAGCTGCTCAATCACATTGACATCGTATCTGCATACCTCAACGGCGAACTGGAGGGAGAGGTTTTTATACGGCAGCCCGAAATGTATTTTGGTAGAAAAAATCCAGATAAAATATGTGAACTAAAAAAATCACTTTATGGACTGCAACAGGCCGGCAGAGAAATTGAACGATATTTTAATGAAAATTGGCTTCGAACGTGGCAAATCTGACAATTGTTTGTGTTTGAAGAAAATTGAAGACGGTATCGTTTTACTTCCGTGTACGTTGATGATATTTTGTTGTCATGTTCATCAGAAAGTGTTTTGAAAGGTATCGTACAATACCTGAACCAGTATGTTGGCGCATTTGATAGATAACCTGCTACATACTATCTTGGTATCGAAATCGAAAGAGAAGGGCTACGAGGTAAAATATCCATTCATCAAGAAAGGTATGTGAAAGACCTACTTCAAACGTGGCAGATGACTGCTCCTTTTTCAAGCGGGTTGGTACTCGAAAAATGTTCAAAGAAGAATTGCAGTTTCTATAACGTCTCGGATTATCAGTCACGAATCGGCTCACTAAATTACTTATCGGTGTACTCCCGTCCCGACATAACTCAGGTCAATTCTTATGTGGGACGGGTGATTCAATTCAACAGGAGCATTTTTCCGCAGCAAAACATGTACTTAGATACCTTAAGTACAAACCAAAGGGTATGTTGTCTTATGCATCAAATAATAGTGTTTTAGTCTCTTATATAGATGCTGACTGGGGTTCGGACGTCAACGATAGGAAGCCATATAGTGGATTTGTTGTATATCTGGCTGGTGGTCCTATAGCTTGGAAGTCACAGAAACAAAATGTGGTATGTTTGAGTTCAATGCAAGCCGAGTACGTAGCAATGTGCCAGGACACGGAAGAAGTGGTCTGCCATAGAAGCTTGTTAAAAGAAATCGGGTGAAAAGAATATGTACGAGATCCCTCAGCTCTGAAATGTGACAACCAAAGCGAACACAGTTCATTGTCCAAAACCCAGTGGCACGTAAAAGAAGCAAGCACATCGAAAACAAATTAAATAAATGTAATACCCGGAAACCAAAATATTCGAAGGTGTTCGATTTTTAAGAGATTGATTAGAATATATTTCAAATGCTGAATTTATCCCGAATGATGTAAGTTGCAGTCTTGATAATTTTCAACTCGCCTTTTACAAACGGTGGTTGACTGTAGCTAGCAACGGATAATATGATTATTCCAACAAACTCCACTTACAGACCACAAAATTGCTGGCATGAAACACTACGTCATGTTATAGCCACCCGTGTTTTCATCAAAAATATCTAAAGAAACGCCAATCAGGAAATTAATTGTATTTGGCATAAAGATCAGAAACAATCATCAAACAAATGAGAGATGTGCAATTCGATTATGTCTAAAGTAAAATTAATGTTTACAATAGGTGTGTTCGTTTACCTTTTCAGCAAAAGTATCCAGTATTTGCTCTCTCAGTTAGATATATATGTAAATACAAAGAAGTACCCGAATTACCCAAAAATAAACTTGGGAACAGGAATTTGCCATAGATTATAATTAATAAGAATCTCTGTATGTGAACGACTGATTAGTAATGTAAACAAGTCACCAACCTTGATTTTTTTTATTTTCTTATTTTTTTTCCAAATTTTGATTTTTACTAAAAGCATCTTATTTCTTGCAAGTTCTTAAAAGGAAACAAATTGTCCAGTTCTCCATCATTGAACTGTCACTTCACTCTCTCTTTTCCTCTCTTGTTACAATCTATTGGGGTAAACGAATGCTTCCGAGTAAAACCAACCTTCCAAATTGATAGGCGTAAATTTTCTTAAAATCGTCAACTATGTAAATAGGAATACTTACATATCCATTTCCTTATGTAAATCATTGGCTCTAGTTCCTTTACTAACCCCAGAATACCCTGGTTGTGCACGACGGTGTAAGTTTAAATAAACTTGTTGGTGAAAATTCGGCCACTCGGTCTCTCAGAGTCCTGTCCTGGTGAGCTAACAGGTTCCGTGAGTGTAACCAGCTGCTTATTATGTTGGTGCAGGTGCTACCTAGTTGAAATATTGTAACTATGGAAGTAATTGACTACTTGTTACTACCTACGTAAAGGTAAGACAAAGACACGGTATCGAAAGAAAACCTAAGCGAACGAAAGCCAGTCGTCACTCACTTTCGCTCGTCTTCTGGTTTTAATTGTATTGTGTAGTTGTGTGTTTACAAAATCGAGGCCCACTAACCATTTTCGCTGTCATGCAATGAAAATTTCCAATGAAAATTTGTAACGTGGTTTCATCTTCGGCTGGGATAGTCCCAGTCATCTCCAGGGTCGTCCCAAGAAGCCACAAAATCTTACGAAAGGAGACAGTGCATTTTTCCTTGACTGGGACAAATACAATGTGTTGTTTATTAAGTTTAACTCACATTAATTTTCGGTGAAAACAATTCAAGATCCCTTCAATGGCTAGACAATAAGTAACTGTGTTTGCTCGAAGGCTGTTACAATCGAAGGTGAATGGATTCGGAATCAGCATTTAGCTGAACGGTGGGAATCAGTACTGATCAAAATCTGGCAGGGGCATATCTGCCGTAGTAGTGTCGATATTTGAAATAAGGGAGATAATCGTGGCTAAACGGGTTCGGGAAAACAAGAACCAAAAGTGTAGTATTCCCAAAGAGTAACACCTTCGTATATAAAAATGTACAGAACCAATGAGGGTTAAGCCTTCAAAAAGCAAAGGTACAGGGCCATGGTGGAGGGACAAGACGTTGGTAATACAATGGTGCTGTGCCCACGAGGAGCAAAGCCCTCATACAAACAAAGGTGCAGTAACAAACAAAGTAACAAATCCTTCGAAAAACAAACTAGTCAAGCCCTCGTTTAGTTATTAAAAGAACTAGTGGGATCGTTGTTGTTTCCATTGAATTTCGTCTCAGAGTCGGCTACTTGTGCAATAACTATAAGAACCTACATGAGAATTTCTACGACAACGTATAACATGGTACACATCGAACTCGAGATTTTCCCGCAACCGGTATGTTATCATTTGCCCTGGAATAGAGATCAGAAGTGTCGTGCGAGGCTACGATTTGTGGGCAGGGTCGATAAGAGTTTGTATGAATATACTTTTGATGGATGTTGTCCGAATAGGTTATTTGTGAATAATATGGTTCATTGTGACTTCGGGAGACGTTCAAAATTAGGCCACGAAATTAGTCTAAAACATTAGAATACGAAAAATTTAAAAATTCTTGAAGGACGGACCCATGGAGCCCAGTTGGTCCAAAAAAGGGTCGCGAGAACGGTTTCATTTAGTCCTCAAAATAGGTCAAAACAAATTATATAATAATTTTAGATAACTCGATTAGTTATTGCGTTATCGGAAAATTAAATTTATGGAAAAGGTGGATAAATTGATACCAAATTCTTTTGATTTTATTTTTTCGTTTTTCATACAGCAATAAAAAGTAATCGAAAAAAATAAATAAAAATGTTAAATAACTCGCGCAATTATTGAGATTTAAAATGTGATATAAAGCTTCCTTTTTTTTTGTTTATTTTTCAACACAAATTTAAAAAAAAAGTCGGCAAAAACTTAATTACATTTTTCGAAAAGTCACGTAATTACCGAGATATCGAAAAGTATACTTACATAAAATTGTAAAACTGGGAAGGTTTCTGATTTTATTACAGAATCCGATTTTAGCATATTCTATAGTGGTAAGCGAGTCCGACTTCGCTGCTGCTTCGGAATAGGAAGCTTCCCTGCTGGGAAGCGTCCAACGCCGACTTAGCTGCTTCGGAATAAACAATTTGTGTAATAAAGATTTCAGGTACATTGCGCTGCATGCAAATTTCTCGCGCGATTTTTAAGTTGAGTACTTCAAATTGAGTACCCACACTAATTGGCTGTAGGTTTCCGATTCTCAAGACCCCCTAAATCGTGGTAAATTTGGGTTATTTGAGTCCCCAGATGACGCACCACAAAAAGACAGGCGTCATTAAATTTGTGAAAAGAATGCCTTTCATTGCAGTTACCACACTTGACTGCTTTTAGCCGCGCCTAATGGACCCGTTTTTTAGGCTTTGTAGCCTCATACATCAGAGCGACAATAAAAATAATTTTTCGTGGATTATTTTTCTCTAATTTTGGGTATTTATCAAGTTTTGGGTTTTGTCCTTAGTCCGGCATTTGAACGTTATTGACAATGTCTTGCTGTATTTTCAACTGACTGATTGTTTTGTTTCCGTGAGTGCTAACAACCGCTAAAAGTAATTTTTTTCAAATGATTTTTTCGTAATTTTTAAGGCATAGTTTGAGCTTTTCGAGCATGTTTTAGACGCACATTTTTCAATAACAAATTTTTCAATAATCAGTGAATTCAGAATGCTTTCTACCACAAAAATACTATGCCCCAGAGGAGAAAGCCCCTTAGCCCGGCCACGCAGAAAGCTCTATAGCAGTTAAGGGGACGTCGTATTCCGCGGTGCGACGCTTACTGCGAGTCAAAACTCTTCAGTCGTTGTTTGATGTTCAGTAAGTGAGGACATATCGCTCGCTTCCGCGCATACACACAAAAAATTCATGATGTTTTTCAGAAATGGGAGGAAGAATTTTTGCTTTGCGAAAATTGTTTTAGTGATGAATAATGTCTTGTGTGCCAATTCACAGAAAATCGCTGCAGACAATATTATAGTATAAAGAGGCATTGTTCTTCTTGTCATCATGACAGAAAAGCTCTAATTTTATCATTGACATTTTTTAAATAATTCACTGTCGATGGAGAAGTACGGGCTTCATATATTGTAGCCTTGGCTTTAGCAAAACAAGGCTAAATTGTTAAACCCACCTTTGTATATGATAGTTTTTTAATTCTACGGATAAAAAAGTCATTTTTTATTTGTAAGACAATTTTCAAAATGCCGTCGGAAATACGTATAATATTTTTATTGCATATAATTTTTTGTATTTTCAGAAACTGAATAAACACTGAAATCAGTTACAATTCAGTTAAAAATCAGCATTTAGCATTTTTCGATAACTCGCTTAGTTATCGGATGTTGAAATTTTGGAAAAGAAAAATATTCGATAATTTTTCAAAATTTCAACATCCGATAACTCGATAACTAAGCGAGCTATCGAAAAATAACTTTACACAGTACCTTAACACCACTACTCTCACACATCCGAAATTTCGAGAACCATAACTGCGAAACATTGGATTTGCCCGGATTTTGTTATTTTACTTCTTTTGCTTAAAATAACGTGCTCAGCTCCCTCTCAAAAAGTGGTTGTGTTTTGGAGTCTAAGCCGTAAAATAGACCTGTTCCTCTCTAAAAGAAATTCATCGGGATTTCTTGCTAAAATGTTTTGCGATTGCAACGTTTCTAATTCGGCTTCTGAAATTGTTGATATGTTTTCGGACTATTTCAGTTACAATTTTGTCCAGGATATTAGTAATGGAAAAGGCAGTGTTATTGTTTGGGAATTCTAAATTGAAACGTTATTTTACGTTGGACAGTGATGGTTTCTCTGGTACATTTGTTAAACATTGTAACAATGCATTGGTCCTTAAGTGAAGGATTATTTCTTGATAAATGGAAAATTGCATCCATATAACCGATTTACAGTTCGGGTGCAAGGGATAACATTATAAATTATAGCCCCATATCTAAATTATCAAATATTTAGATATATATTTATGACCTTATAGTATTTGAAAAAAGTGTATTCCGCCGCTAAGTCTATAATCCCATCCGATCAACATGGTTTTGTTAAATGTAACTAATTTCTTAACCTTTTTCCTTTAACCTTAACCTTTTTTAACCTTACTGCATTTCTAGTTTCAGTCTTGGCTGCCAAGTTGATACAGTATACTTATATATGGATATTTCCAAATCTTTTAACAAAGTTTCACATAATGTGTTAATTAAAAAATTGTCTGACATTGGTTTTCATTCCATGTTCTTAAAATGGGTAGTGAGTTATCTTTCGAACAGAATAACTTTTGTTTCTATAGTTTATGTGACTTCATATCACTATAATGCTACATCTGGTGTACATCAATGTATCATTCTTGGTCCGTTATTATTCTAATCATAAATGATATTTCATTATTTATTCAGCATTCTCAAATTCTGCTTTATGCAGATGATTTAAAGATTTTTTACGTATTAATTCCATTGCTGATGTTTTTCGCTTACAAATGGATATCCATAGTATTGTCCAGTGGTGTTCTAAAAATCATTTGAACATTAATTGGTCAAAGTGTTACTGGTTTCCTACTACAAATACAGAAATCTGATTTTTTATAATCACTCCATAGATAACAAGCTTTAGGAAACATGGATAAAATAAAATATTTGGATGTTGTTTTTGATTCTAAGTTCACTTTTGTCAAACATATCAATATGATTGTTCCGAAAGTATATTCTTTACTTGCTTTTACCAAGCGAAATTGCCATGATTTTCCCGATCTTTACACAATAAAATTAGTCTACATACCAACGCTATTGACTAAGTTAGAATATCTTGAAAGAATTCGGAAAAAGTTTATCACTTTTGCACGCCGCTCTTTGACATTTACATTGCCAATACCAGCCTATGTTGATAGGTGTGGACTTATTCATTTGAAATCTCTTGAAAATAGAATTTTGTTATCATTGAAATTTATTTATAAATTCGTTTGTGGGTATATGGATTGTCCTGCCTTGCTTGGCCTGATACAATTTAATGTTCCCACTAGGTTTTAGCGTCACAACTTTGTTTTTAATTTGGCTAATGAACCTATTACTCGAGCCTTAAATGAATGTACTGAAATGTCTAATCAAAATATTGATATTATTGGTAATTTTGAACGATTTGTGTCCATAATGGATATTATATATTTTTAAGTAAAACTTTGTTATTAGTTTTAAGTTATAGTCTGTAAGAATTATTGAATGTCCACTGAATGAATTAAATAAATAAATAAATGGTTTCCCGTTACATCCCACGAAGGCATTAAGGAGAGCTTCTCACAAACCAGTGAGCTGTGCTCGTTCTAGTTGTATACTCGCTGATTGGGACCTACAGTTTTACACCGATTCCGAACGGTATTTTGAGAAGCCTTTTCATGGCTAAATACTCGATAGTGTCGCCGTCACTATGCGAGGTGACCGCCGTCGAAAGAAATGCACAAGAGCCGCGCACACTACCTTTGCACCACCCACTATTTGTGGATTTATATAAGTTATCATGTTTAAAAAAAAAAAAAACCGTTTCCCATTACATCTCATGAAGGGATTGGGGAGAGCTTTTCACAACCAGTGAGCTGTGCGCTTTCTAATTTTTCACTCACTGATTGGGACCTACAGTTTTTACACCGATTCCGAACGGTATTTTGAGAAGCCTTTTCATGGCTAAATACTCGATAGTGTCGCCGTCACTATGCGAGGTGACCGCCGCCGGAAGAAATTTATTTATTTTTTTTTTTTTTTTTTCAAGGTGGTCAGAGCGGGGATCGAACCCGGGATCTCATGTACAAGAGGCGCGCACACTACCCATTGCACCACGGACGGCCATGTTTATTACGTTTATTTTGTAACTCTTAAGACCTGTCGAATACCACGGTAGCTGGTGTATACTAGGAATACAGGGCGGATCATTATCCACACAAATGCTATAAGCTGTGGAAATGAATTTGTCAAAGCAAGTATTAAGATCACTACCGTCAAATACCTGTACCAAATTAATTTCTGAGCATCATTCAAAGTATCAGAACTATTGGGAGGTACATACATATATATGAAACAATTAACAAGAGATAACTTGAATAGTTCATTACAATAACATCAGAATCTTTTTTTACTAGTTTGTAACAGACTAGTGGATTTTTAGTTACATTAGCACACTTTTCCACATAATTTAGGATTTGGTCAGTGCTGACGGAAGGCTTAAATGAAGACAAGTGAATCCATTTTTTAAATTTATTTTCGCTCTCTATTGGTTTTTCAAATTACTTGACTGAATGGTAAATTGTTGACCGGGTTAACGTCCTCTGCTTAGGAAATTACAGTAGCAGCGCAGTTACAGGATATTGGCACAGACGAGTTACTATACACTTAGTTACTCTCCGAGTGGAATTCACACTGCTAATATTCACATTATTGTTTACATTATGATCATCAACAGCACCGCGATAACCAACAACAGCATCATCATTGGTATCATTTGTACCAGCACATACATATATTGGAATTACTAATATCATCGTCATTGCAATTAGAAACAACATGTTCAGCGCTATTCGATGGAGCGATCATAATATGAAATATGCAGATCTCTAACTGAGTCTCTGTAATTTGGAGCTCTGTAATTTGGGCTGTTAATGTTGACATAAAAGCAATTAAATCATTTGATAATTTAACACAATTATTCCTGTTAAAAACAATATGTCTGGATTTTGTCGGTCGTTTATATTTTGCATCATTATCAATTTTGCATTTAACAACCTAGTTCCCGCTAAACTCTTTAAAACAACACGGCGCATTGGATATTGTTTACGACTTGATCGGCCGAG
This sequence comes from Phaonia tiefii, assembly GCA_963931995.1. Classification (NCBI taxonomy): domain Eukaryota; kingdom Metazoa; phylum Arthropoda; class Insecta; order Diptera; family Muscidae; genus Phaonia; species Phaonia tiefii. The sequence goes on from OZ008368.1 coordinate 132,810,538, forward strand.
AGAACAAACTTAACTGAACTGAACGGCCTGAAAACCCCATCCCTAGTTATTATATTTGTCATTACTGTACTCAGACTATCCAATATACTGACGAACAGTTTCGTCACGTTACAAACGCATGATACTATAAACTATTTTTATAATTTAATTAATCCAGAAATTTTTACGAAACGCTTTTATGAATACATTGCATAAGTACGTAAACGTTTTGTGAAAGATATTCATAATATGAAATTTACGAAAAACCTCATTAGATTAATGAAGAATTTTTAGTGAATAATGTTTCATTCAGGGCTGTGGAGTCGGAGTTGAAGTTCAAGGATTTTGCCCGGAGTTGGATTCGGAGTCGAAATTTTCATCAAATATAAATACCTTTAATTTGCTATTTGAACTATTATACATGATTGAGTTAAAGCCCTACCTGCTGGATTTAGAAACCGACGGCATTACAATTACCGAGGAGCAGTGGAATGAATCAATGCAATTAGAAAAGAGAAGGCGAACTAATGTTATACATAGCAATATATGTAGATGATATATTGATATTTTCCAATAACGTGCCAATGAAGCAGAAGATTAAGCAGTTCTTAAAATCTAACTTTAAGATGAAGGATATTGGTGCCGCTAGTTTTATACTTGGTATGAATATCACACGGGACCGAAACGCTGGAAAATAATGGATCGATCAAAAGCTTTATATTGGAAATATTCTTCGCAAATTCAATATGGCCGATTGTAAAGGAGTAAGCACACCTTGAGATAATAACCAAAAGTTATCGTTTGAACAATCTCCAAAAACTGACGACGAAATTCGGGAGATGAAGAGTATTCCGTATCAAGAAGCAGTAGGAAGTCTATTGTAAGCAGCGCAGATAAGTAGGTCAGACATTGCGCATGCACTCTCAGACACACCTCACTGGATTGCTGTTAAGCGCGTGTTCAGGTATTTGAAGAGTACTTTAAACTTTAAATTGGAGTATTCCAGGCAAACTGATGTCGATATAACTGGATACGCAGATGCTGACTGGGCAAATGACATAGATGCTAGACGGTCTACAACTGGATATGTATTCCTATTTCAAGGCTCAACAATTTCTTGGAACTCGAAACGACAGGCAACGGTGGCCCTTTCAACAACTGAGGCCGAATATATGGCTATATTATCCGCGTGCCAAGAAATGATTTGGCTAAAATCACTATACAATGAAATCAGTATCAGCACGCAACATCCCTGGATATTATACTCGGAAAACAAAAGTGCAATTGATTTGGCCCATAATAACATGTATCATGCTAGGTCGAAGCACATAGACATCCGTCACCATTTCATTCGTGATTTGGCCCAAAGAAAATGTATTACGATCAAGCGTATTGGAACAGAAAACATGGTGGCAGACATACATACAAAAGCACTACCTGCTGGTAAATTTCAAGAAAACACAATCAATCTTGGATTAAAGGACTTCAAAGTCTAGTGGGGGTGTTGTATTTAAGACTTTGATATATAAATGTTGTATGTTCTTAAGCGTGCTTTGCTATACTGTGTAAACTATTGAGTTTCAATTTTCGTTTTACTTCCTAATAAAACTTTAACATATCAAGAACTAACACCAGGCGAGTTTCTAAAGGAATGTAAATAAAGGGTTTTTCAGTAAGAGCGATACAAAAGTTAAAAAAAAAAACAAAACCGGTTTTAGATACCAATGAAATTCTTTATTCCTGTGAAAGTACGTTCTATGCCATTATGTATGGAACTCGATTTCTTTTGCATTGCCACCACGGGCACGCTTGCAGAAGTCCAGACGCTGAACCCAATTTTCGACGGTTTTCAACCATAAATCGGCCGATACTGCTGCAATTTCACGTTTGATATTCGTACGAAGTTCATCAATCGTCGCTGGCTTGTTGGCATATACCATAGACTTGACGTAGCCCCACAGGAAATAATCTAACGGCGTCAAATCGCACGACCGAGGCGGCCAATCGACTGGGTCATTTCGTGAGATAACACGTTCACCAAACTTGGTATCCAATAAATTGATTGTGGCATTTGCTGTGTGGCTTGTGGCGCCGTCCTGTTGGAACCACATGTCCTCCAAGTCCATATTATCCAATTGGGGCCAAAAATATTCGGTTATCATTAAACGGTAGCGATTCACATTCATAGTAATGTGCCGGTCTTGATCATCACGGAAGAAGATCATCACCAAACAGTAATTTTTTCGGGGTGCAATGATGACGCAATGATGACTCATGGTTTGCTGTCTGACCAATAACGCATATTTTGCTTATTGACGAAGCCATTCAGCCAGAAATGAGCCTCATCGCTGATTGTTGAGGCCTCTTAAAATTCGTCTCTTAAAGTTGAGGCCACTGACTCCAAATTTCGGTAGTAAATTTTAATAATTTCGACTCGTTGGCTCGTATATCTTTCCATGATGAAATGGCAAACCTTACTGAAAAGAAATGTCAAAAGAGCGGGAAAAAATATGGCGTCGTTTGCTGTCCCTATCGATTTACTTTTGTAGCATCTCTGTTAAAAAACCCTTTAATTGCTCTATAATTTACAAAAATGTGACAACGAAATTGGAAATGATATTGTTTCATCTATGGTGAAACTTGAAGAAGAATTGTCAAACAATACTTTTTTGCCTGCTGGAATCTATGTCGACCGAATGAATAGAGTTATGTATGCTAAGGAAAGTCAGGTTTTGGTGGCAAGATACACACTATACGAATTACATCTTCGTATAAATACCAGTTTCACGTCTGAAGTAATGGAACGGTCTGACAATTCCCATGACTGATTTGGAATCTGACTATTTCCATAAATAGTCGGACAATTTACAATCAGGTTCAGAAAACGAGTAAAATTAGATTCTAGTAAATTGGAAAAAAACAAATTCTTTGAAAAGCTTGATGAGATCAGAAAACACGATAGAAACAATAAAATGAAAGTTCATGCTGCAATCAAATTCTATCCTGTTGATAATAAACACTTGGTATTAATAGTTACTGCGCTGCCACCCACTCATGTTAGTGTGGAACGTCTATTTTCCGCACTGAAATTAATAAAGACTGACCTCAGAGCTTCATTGAAACAGGATTTGGTAGAAGCAATTCTATTTTTAAGAACTTATAAATATGTCATCTTTATATGTACATACAGGGTGTCTGGTAGCAGATTTATATTTTCCAACTTAAATAAAAAACATAATAATTGACACAAATTTTTATTAAGAGCATTGAACGATAGAATGGAATTGCGGATTTTATTTTTTAAAGAGTATGTCATCCAGGTGTCTTCCGTCGAGGTGAACACACTGTTGTGTTCTGCGTCACACGCTGCAGTAAACTTGGTTCAATTGAGCAGATTTCTCGACGAATATTTTCCTTTAAAGCCACAAGAGATTGGGGATTGTCATTACAAACCCTCTCTTTGAGGTAGCCCCATGCAAAAAAACCAATGGGAGTTAGATCGGGCGACCTCGGTGGCCATGGGATGTCCCCAAAGCGACTGATCAGTTTATCGGGGAAATTTTCCCGAAGCAAACTCATTGAAGCTCTGGCTGCGTGCGCAGTCGCCCCATCCTGTTGAAACCACGTGTGTGAAGAGTACGATGGATGAGCTCGCAGGCTTGGCAAAAAGAATTCCGTAATCAGGCGTCGATAACACTGTAAGTAGGTGAAAATGAGACACCAAAACGCCGAGACACGTGAGCCTACTTTTGGATCGTAGAATCCAGTGGTGCACCCCGTTTTGAAAAGTTAGATCGAAATCACGACATATTTCGATTTTAAATTTGTAGTAGATTTAAGGCGATTTTTGATTTTATTTGAATGAAAAAACTTTAAAAACTTGTTTAAAATCAATATGTTTATTATTTATTTGTCAACTTTTATATCTAGAAATAATGGACGTCCATTTTCAAGCGGACATGGAACTATATTTGGTCTTATTTTGATGATTTTATAAATTTTTTCAATTTTACACTTTGTTTGCAATCGACCAGCAGAAATCAGCAAGCATTGAGTCTATTCTTTTTCCAGCGACACAGCCTTCGAATGCCATTATGGTTTGGTGAAATCTTTCGCCAGTTTCGTCTGTTTCTGTGGGCAATTGTCGTTCGTAAAAATCGAAATGTGCATGTAACATGTGGATTTTCAACGACATATTAACGCCAAGTTTGCCGAAAGAGTTCATCATGTTGTCAATATAATCACGGTACTCTGGTGAGCGATTTTTGCAAAGAACGTTTTCAATTCCCGCCCGAATTGAATTCCATGCGTTTAGTTCAGTTTCATCTAACATTTCAGAAAAACTCGATCCCTTAAAAGTTTCCGTATATCTAGACCGTTAACTACACCTGTTTAAAAAAATTGATATAAAATATATTGCAGTCACACACTTTTAGTTACACAAAATTGCAATCTTTTAATTTTTCAATTGATAATTTTGGAAAGCGTAGTTTTTCAAGTATGTTAATGCATTTTCGTTAACGCGAACCAAACGCTTTAAAAAATTCTTTACAACTCCCAGCTTGATATGAAGATCCGGAAGCATTATTTTCTGAAGGGGGATCAATGGTGGACGAATTACATTAAATTCGCCAACAACTTGCGAATCGCTTTTTGGCCAATCTCGTGTTTCGTATTGGTTGCATTTTGCACGACTGTCCCATTTACAAATAATACATATGTACTTTGTATAGCCAGTTTGCATTCCAGCTAATAGTGAAAGAACCTTAAAATCACAATTTACGCGCCAATTGTGTTCGTCATAACTGATGCGTTCTAGAATTAATTTCATGGTATCATACGACTCAAGTATTCTGATGTTTTCAAATAGCAAGACTACTTTTAAGCTTCGGGTTGAAGAGTCTATGAAAAGACGCCATAAATATGGACTATAGTTGTAGATTCCCATTTCATTCATTAAACCGGGAATATCTTGGCAATATGCATAAGCTGCGTCCTCGGAAAGCATGAAATAAGGCATATATAGTTCTTGCCGGTATTTAACCGGTATATAACGTTGAAGCTTCTTAGTTCCGAAGCCAAAGTCATTGCATTATTTTGAGATAGCTTCAGATGTCGAACGATTATATCTAAATGTTCCTGGGAAATTTGTATTGTATAACTGGCTGAAGGTAATCAGAATCAGCATGATGTAATGATGTTGCTGAAGTTTGTGACTGTACTTCATAGGACGCAGTATCAAATTGTTATGTCGATGGAAGTACTGGGACAGGCAATTCATCACTGTGTGGAACTGGTACGTGAGCACTTGGCACACCTTTGTATATAAAACCGGATCGTTCTATAAGAATAAATTATTGTGTATTCCATATATAGTCTATCTAAGTGAACTTACTGTTTCGATTGAGACCATTTACATCGTTCTTGCACGCGTATCAATTTTCTGTATCATGTTCCCCTGGATCGGTCCATATCATTGGAAGTCAAAATGGCATCGTATATCGCCGTAATTTCCACCATTTGTTTAATGCACTAAAATATGTGATGCACGTAAATTCAGGTGCATGATCAACATTTCGCATTTCTTCAGCGGGGGTAACCAAAAAATACTGATTGTAAACTTTGAGGGCTTCTGACGTCGATGATTTTTCGGTGTAAATTTTCCATACAGAAAACAAAACATATTTAATTTTTCGCAATGTGAACTGAATTTTTCGTCACTCATTTTTCTATTTTTTCAAAATGGTCAATAAAATGCTTATATTTTTGACGTGTTAACATCTATAGCGGCGGGTAGGGACTAACCTATCAAAGTGAACACTTTGATATATATGTTGTAGCATCTGTTTGTAATAGGGATGCCAATCACAATACCCCGAATCCCAAAATTATTATAATTATTATGGCCCCAAATTGTAAGAGGTAAACTAATTCAGCTTCCAAATAGATGTCAATTATTTCAACGGTTACATTTTTCGAAAAACAATATATAAATTGATTAATAAAATCAAAAATCACCTTAAATCTACTACAAATTTAAAATCGAAATATCTCGTTATTTTGAGCTAACTTTTTAAACCGGAGTATACCACTGGATTCTATGACCCAAAAATTAGTTGGGGTGTCCCGGTATTTTGTGTGTCATTTCAAAACTTCAAATTTTACTTACAGTGTAATTTTCACCGTTGACATTCGTCGCCTGGCCTCGAGAATTTTCGAAAAAAAATGGTCCAAACATCTCATGCGTGGATAAGGCACACCAAACAGTTATCCTGGGGCAATGCAATGGTTTTTGATTCTTCAATCGAGGGTTGCGGGTACTTGAAGTTTCTTGTTGACGTGGCCGTTTAAGTGAAAATGAGCCTCGTCGCTCCAAAAAATGGGATTTACAGTGCGAAAACGCCCCAACACCGTTTCACAAAAATTTTTGCGTAAATCAAAGTCACTTTCTTTCAGTTCTGGAACGATTTTAATTTTAAAACGATGGAACTTCAGATCCTATTTTAAAATTAACAATAATCGCCGTCGGTGGTGCAATGGTTAGTGTGCGCGGCTCCTGTACATGAGATCCTGGGTTCGAACCCTGCTCTGACCACCTTCAAATTTCTTTCGGCGGCGGTCACCTCGCATAGTGACGGCGACACTATCGAGTATATAGCCATGAAAAAGCTTCTCAAAATACCGTTCGGAATCGGTGTAAAACTGCAGGTCCCAATCAGTGAGTGAAAACTGGAAAGCGCACAGCTCAGTGATTGTGAGAAGTTCTCCCCGGTCCCTTCATGGGATGTAATGGGAAACCATTTATTTATTTATTTAATAATCGCTCTTGGAAGTCCCGGTGAGGCTGCTATTTTCCGTGTTGAAAGTCGCCGATTTTCACGTAAGCTGCTTTCAGCCAGTTCAATGTTTTCGGGAGTCCTTGAAGACTGACTGGGCCCTGGCCGTGGGACATTCATAGCCGAAGCAGTTGCGCGGAATCTCTGCACCCACGAACGAATTAAATTTACACTCCATCACTTATTCGCCGAATACCGAACTTTGAACAAAATTGTCGACGAGCAGTTACGTAAGAATCATTACTCTTACAAAATGTCTCCACAGCACGATGCGAACTCGACCACTGCGACATCGTGACTGACAAATCCGCACAATCGATAATTCCAACGATAGTTTATTACTTTTTGAAATAATCGTGTTTAAAAATATAAATTTGCCACCAGACACCCTTTTCCTTTTTTTCTTTATATTATTTATTTTAATATATGTAATATACATACTTATTATTTAATTACTTGCGTATTTTCAGTAAACTTTCAAAACGTATTTTTTTTGTGTAGAAAGAATGATTTTACGTTTTCGGTTTAATCAAATAAAAATATAAAAAACCAGTGCAATATCTTTGATTTAATTGGATGAGTTGGAGTCAGACTTCATAATTTTGGAAAATAGGAGTTGGAGTTCCTCTATATGGTCAAAACTCGGCAGCCCTGGTTTCATTAACATTATTTCAGTGTATTAGTGGGGGCTGTTAGTTAACATCACCCAATATGATGTGATAGAAAGTATCGTACTTCGTATATAAAGTAAAATTCCATTGGATCAGTTGGCAGTGATCCCAAATTCTTTAAAATTATTCATGTATACACACATATTCTAATATTATGAAATCCAGTACCAATACATAAGTCTGGGAATTATTATCGTCCAAATGCAATTTTGCCCAATTTATCGAAAGAATACTCAATATACATATGAGAGCATACTTAACACAAAATTCACTCCTTTCCAAATTGGATTTAGACCAAATCACAGCTGTGTTACCGCTCTTGAGAAAGTAATAGAGGATTTAAGAGAAAATATCGACAGCAAACAGATCTCGTTACTTATACCGTAGACAGAGGTCAGCGTTAATTTGTATTCTAAGCTCACTAATCCAAATTAAAATACTACCCTGGCAGATGAAGTTTTTACATTTAGTAAACTGCTGTTTGTCAACTAATTTTTTTTTAAATTTACCCCGAGATCAAATGGATAGAAAGCAGAAAGTACGATTAGCTGTTATGCTGTTGGTGAAAAATCACTATTTATTTGAAAGAAAGTTGAAATCACTTTTTCTGAAACCGGTCCATAATGTAAAAGTTGAACATGGACTAGCAACCATAACTCTGAACGCGTTGCTACATGCTGGGATCACAGTAGGACACTCTGAAATAAGAGAAAGACAATTGTGGAAATTTCATGAAGGATATAATTCATATACATATATAGAATTTTTTAAAGGACCTCAACTGCAGTTTTTGGGGTGCGACGTGCTTACGATAACAGATATAAGAAAAACTTTCGCCTCAACAGGAAGGCTTTCCAAAAAGTGTGTGGAAAAAAATCAAATTATTCAGAGGTTGGACACCAATATGAGGCTTTGTATTCCACTCGATAAGAGAGTGGCAATAGCATTATTCGCATTGGGATCGGCAGCGGAATATAGGACTATTGGTAGTTTATTTGGTGTGGGACGCAGTACCGTTGGTGAAATTGTTATAGATTTTTGCCACGCGATGTGTAATATCTAGCACACTGTATTAATTCCTATCCCCCACATCCCAAGGAAATTAAACACTTTTTGACGGGTTCGAACTCCCGAGGTGCGTTGGAAATGTAGATGGATGTCATATACAAATTCTATATATATATATATATATTCAGTGGTTTTATTAGAAAGTTGTGATTAAATAAAAAAAAAATGGTTTCCCGTTACATCCCATGAAGGGATTAGGGAGAGCTTTTGAGAAGCTTTTTCATGGCTAAATACTCGATAGTGTCGCCGTCACTAAGCGAGGTGACCGCCGTCGAAAGAAATTTTAGGTGGTCAGCGTAGGGATCGAACTCACGTCCTCATGCACAAGAGCCGCGCACACTACCATTGCACCACCGACGGCCACAGGTGATTACAGGTAATTTTTATTGACAACTTTTACATTTGTGCTTTCACTCTTTCGCGGATCAAAATTCACATATATAAACATTGGATCAAGTGGGAAAACCATTTCTGAAAATAGTTCTTTAAAAAGATTTCAAGAAAGCGCTGAAATTTTCACATAAAATGGCAAAGTAATTGCCGACATCAATGTGCCTTCGTTGCTTATTGGCGATTTGCTTTTCGATTATCGCGGTATATGATAAAGCCATTGCCATATTCAAGAAAGCAGACCGGTGTAGAAAAACCATTCAACTTCCAATTCGATGGGCTCCCACCAGAAGGTCCCATTTCCTTTTTCTCCTCTCTACAAATTTCAATATGTATTTTGTGTTAAAAAAATTGTGTTGTAAGATAAACAAAATTTCCTATATTTTTGCATGAAATTTATTATATTGACGTGCACTTTTTCCGGTCTAAATTTGTTGTTCATTTGCACTGCAATCTCTTGGTAAATGTGCCCATTCCTTTTTGCATGCCGCAAATCGGAGGCACGTTCCACCCACAGCTCTAGCAGAACCTGTGTATCCCTATCGCTCCACACACTTCGCTATACCCTTGGAAATTTTAAAAAGGAAAGAGTGAGTTTCGATTTTAGTATTTATTTTTTTTTTGCTAAAAACAATTCAAATAACTCACTCCTGCTGACTTTAAATCCATTTTCAATTGGCAATAGCAAACAATTTGACAGCAGCTGATTGATTGTAGACTGTGTTGCCATATTGAAATAGCTAAATTTAGTATAAATTCACTCTGATTTTGTGCATTTACGTCAAAGCTAATACACATTGGCTAATACACAAGTTAATTTGAATTAAGACTGCTAATGAAAATTAACGCTGTCGTCTGTCTACGATATTAGTTTACTTGATCACACTAAGGCTTTCGAAAGTGTGGATTATAATATTCTTTGTTTAAAACCTGGTAATTTCTTTAATTTTTCAATACTGTCTGTTTTTGTTGGGCTCTATTATAGGGCCATTATTGTACTTATATACAACTCTTTGCTACGATCTACCACAATGTGTGGAACACGTACATACATATCGATGGCTTAATATAAAAGGGCCTAACTCGATTTTTTGTTACTTGACAGGAGAAGAAAAAAACTTAATAAAATCTGTAAAATTTCAGATACAACAAAAAGTTTTAATGCAATTTCCAAAAATGTGTTGCCTCTTTTTATTAAAAATTGCATTAAAACTTTTTCTGTATCTAAAATTTTACGGATTTTATTAAGTTTTTTCCTTCTCCTGTCAAGTAACAAAAAATCGAGTTAGGCCATTTTTATATTAAGCCATCGATATATGCAGATGATGTGCAGGAAATCTGGCTTTAAAGTGTAGTGTTGATACGTGGGCTAAATCAAATGATTTACTTTTAAATCCTTCCAAATCCAAATGCTTAATTATTAGCGATAGAACTTTCAAAATACCAGATGACATAAATGTCAATTAAGCCAATGTGCCTATTAATATCATACACCATGCAAAAATTTTGGGAGTGGTCTTTAATAATCGTTTGACTTGGCGTGACATATCGTTTAAGCGGTGGGCAAACAAAACTAACGCCGCTTTAAGAAATGTTTATTTCTGTCAGAAATGTAGTTCCTAAGCTTATTACTGATTGCGAATTATTTTCTTGTTATAGGAGAGAAATGCTTAGGAAGCCTAACGTAACTTACATCAATATTACTAGATATATTTTTGGCCTAACAGGCGGGATCACGTATCAGAATTTGAAAAGCGATTATTTTGTGTCTCATTTGCAAACTTAATGAAAATACGAGCGCTGACAAGCATACATAAAATCCACAGTACTTGTTTAGTTATATTAGATTTGCATCCTCGTCAGAGGTCGTCAATTAATACTAATAAGTCACAACAAACATCTTTCAAATAAATTCTCTTTTATTAACGCAATTCATCTTTGGAAACTTCTCCCTTCAAACTATTACGAACGACAAACAATATAAGTCCCAATTAATATATTTATGTTGTTACCATTATTATGTTTTTATATTTTTATGTTTTATACCCCAACTAAATCATTAATTTATTTTAATTGTAATAATGGTCAATAATGTTAATGCTAAATTGAATTGCATTATATAAAGAAATTAGTTCTTTTGCATTGGATGATCCAATAAATACGTAATAATAAAAAAACAGTCACATTTTCTGGCTGGAATTTGAAGTTTCCAAGTAAACGAACGGACCTAATGTCTTACAAAGCCGCTTTTAGCCCTCCCTCTCACTCTCTTGCTTTGCACCTGTTTCGTCGCTGATATAGTTTTCATTGAAACATCACAGACAAGGAGAACATTCCTTTGGCATGGGTTTACAATGTTCTCGTTCCATGATTTAATATACTGGTCACATACCACAACATCAATAACCGTGATGCCAGCAGCAACTGCATCACTAGCTGATGAAGGAGTAGCAACTTTGGACCGAGATGGTTTCCTCAGTTTAATTAAATGGGTGTATTACGAAAGCAACGCCCAACATTGTGGTGATCCTCATAGCGTAGAGACTTCGTAACTGTTGAAGGAGCTATAATTCAATACGGGAGCTTCATGGACTACTCCAAGATCTGTTGAATTAATTAAAAATTCCACCACTCTACTCGTATGAGTGCTTGTGGTTGGAACATGATTGCAATCATGATCGTGATCTTGTAAAGCTTGTAAAGTGATATGCTCAATAGCTTCTTATTGTGGCAACACCTACTCGTACTAGCTAGTTAACCACGACGTAAACTCGCTCCCAGCAGCAACAAAAACGAAAAGCAACACCACTCTCAACATAACGAAGGAACCCCAAACAGCGGTGAATAGTCTTGCACATGCTAAGCTAACTACACGCAAACTGCGGATATGGGCGGTCGCACTCCCCATTGTGCTTTAATTTTTTAAATAAACTTTAAATTTCATTAATTAAAATCATACAATTTTCCATTCCCTGGGTTTTTGTCCAATTTTTTCAATTTCAATTTCATTTACGGATAACAAACAACTTCAATGAGTTTCTGTTTATTTACGAGATTAATTGGTTCAACTCAGGGCTAGAGCCGGACCCATTCAAATTTTCGAAACGAACGTCTTTATAAGATCATATTACCAAAGTGGGGGGGGGACACTCATGGGAGTTAACAAATGTTGACACATGTTAAGGATGCTGTGGTTTAGTTCAAAACTGAATGTAAATCAATGGTTGATTGGTGGATTAGTGTACAACAATAAATGCAAACACAGTGTGACAAAAGAGTGAAAGATGCATACGAATTTTGTATCACACAGAATTGAGTATGAAATCTATTCAATTATCTTGCAGTTGAAATAAAGTAAAACAATTTGTATGTACTTATATGTTTAAGTACTGTGAGTTAAGTTGAGGTACATATGTACATGTTATTGTGTTTGTGTATATTTGTGTTTATTTTTGATGTGTTAACATCTATAGGCACGGGTAGGGCAATCTATCGTCGGTGGTGCAATGGTAGTGTGCGCGGCTGTTGTGCGTGACGACGTGGGTTCGATCTCTACTCTGACCACCTTAAATTTCTTTCGGCGGCGGTCACCTTGCTTAGTGACGGCGACACTATCGAGTATTTAGCCATGAAAAAGCTTCTCAAAATACCGTTCGGAACCGGTGTAAAACTGTAGGTACCAATCACAGAGTTTAAAACTAGAACGCGCACAACTCACTGGTTGTGAGAAGCTCGCTCTAATCCCTCGTTGGATGTAACGGGAAATCATTTATCAAAGTGAACACATTCAAACAACACACAGCGTTAGCATCACATACGTGGTTGTTGTACAACAATTGTCTCTGCCTGAAAATAAGTATGATGGTAATGATGTTGCGACAGCGAACAAACAAGCAGGTCGTCGTCGCCAAAGAGTAGTGAATAGTTTAGTGTAGAATAGTAACATTGATGCCTTTTGAAACATTTATGCTTTTTGTATTATTTTATGTAATAACATTGTCGAAATGGTGCATTTATATTGAAATAGTCTATAAAGAGAATAAGACTCGTTTATGCTCTTTTACTCAGACTATTCGTTTTTTATTTTCCAATGTAACATTTACTAATGTGTTCATAGAAATCGAACAGGTACCGTGTAACAAAAAGGTGTTAACACATCGCCCGTGAGTACGAACACTCATTGATTTTTTTGGAAAACTCACACTGCCGACCAAAGTCGACGGCGAACAAACATAAACTTTTTGCTGGATACAATAAATCATTATAGAAACAGTTGATTAAGTGGTTCAATTAAAATATTTTGTGTAAAATAGTACTCATATTTTTGTTTATTTTCCTCTAATTCAATTTCAGGTTTTACTAAATTTGGGGATATTTTGTAGACGATAGTATTTTTTTGTTGGACGCAATAAAATGGTACTACACTTGAAAAACTTTACCCAATTTGTAATTTGCTTTGATTTGAACTAAATGCAAGCAAAAGATAACAATAGTTTACTCAAATACAGTTCATTTTTCCATGGCCAGTTGAATCTAGGGGTGTTAAGTCGGAGTTGGAGTCGATTTGTTCACCCCGACTACGTGTTCATAAATTTAATACAAATCTGGGAAACAGACAAATGAAAGCAGGGGAAAAATAGTAAATAGTGACCGCAAGATGGCAATCGTTAGTAGCTGCACTGCCATGTGATGTCAGTAAATCAATTATTGGGATTTTTAAACTATAAACAGTGTTTTCTATGTTGAATCTATTTCTCGGGTTGTCACGGCTCGTAAAGCATTAATATTAACTACTTATTTTTGGTGTCGTGATATCACATGCGTCATTAGTGTTGTTCATTGTCAATAGGTTTCGAGATAATGCAATGAAATTTTTAGATTATAAAAATGATCCTTTTGAGCCACTCTAATTTTGAGTATACTGTGTTGTTCCTATAATGGCTAGTTTTGAATTACTTATGTGAATTTTCCATACTTTTCAGGAGAGTTTTTAAAGTTGAAAGTTGATTTTGAAAAAATTATGAAGAGGCACTAAAAACCTAATGTATTTAAGTTTGCTATAAGTTTCCAGTTGGAAATTTCGCAAAGATATCATCAGTGACTAAGAGGTGACATGTCAGAGTCCCTGGTGTCTTGCCGATCGACTCACATACAGAAATCTTCATGACACCCCCCTGACATTTTCATACATTAGGTTCAGTTCAGTTCTAACTACTTACTTTATTTTAATATTTGTATACGACCGATAACACAGTGGAACAAAATGAAAATTATTCGAAAATAACAAGGTTCTGACAACGGCTGGCGGTAGAGAGGGTAAAACAAAAACATACGTGAATCGGCGTTTTAAAAGTTTGCGTCTGCATTTGTTGGTGTGTATTGAAAAAATATTGTACGTAAAATTTCTCTATAAGTCACCGAACAACAGAAAGCTGTAGATATAATATCTGTAAATAAAAATAGGAGAAAATATTATAATTTATTTACATTACGCTAATTAGGCCCGCCATACACTGCACTTTGGCTGATAAGATCCGTAGGCCTGCAAAAAGAAAACAAAACAAAATCAAACAAAAACTCAAAATCAGCCAGCCGAGTACTGACTTGATTACCTGTTCGAATTACATTACATTTGGGGCATTTCATGTGGAGCGGCCAACCCAAAAACAGTTTATTGTTGGTATGAAAGTCCTTCACATCGAATCAGTCCATTCACAAAAACTGTTGCGTTATACAAGTGCTACGAGATGAGGCAATAATAATGAAAAGGCAGTTTCAATACTACCTGTTACCTTTTTTCAAAACTGCTTTTATGACCGCACATTCTGTTCTGCAAATGGGCCCTTCATTACGTCTGGGATGTCACTGAGGTTAATTTTCTGCTTAATTCTACCTGTAACCCTTTTTATTTTCAAACCTGACATGTTAAAACAGTTTAATTCTGTGGACCAAAGATAATATAATTTTTCATTTTAGTTTATGCCACTATCGTTTAATATTTTTAATATTCGGTGTATGTCCCATCGCTGGATAGACCCAGGTGAACATGACAACGCCACTTGGCACGTATGTCAAAATACCGACATATTACATTTGAATACGTATAAGCGAAAGAGTACCATCGCCTTGCTCCCAGTACCACATTCTGATGAACTTCCACCACCTGAGCTACATCGTGGAAGTCCTAGTCAACATCTTGGTGTAACTTTATGCGTTTGTTTGCCCAGACATACGAAAACTTAAGCAAAACACTGAATTTGAGCAAATACTCTCACCAAACGAACTTGCCGCATGGAGAAGCATTAAGGAAATGATTTACAACTTCTTAGGCAAAAATCGTTACCCTACTGCTCGAATATTCGTCGACAGCATTCTTAGTGCTTTTGAGCAACTACGTGTTCATTTGTCAACAAAAATTCATTTTCTGAATTCTCATATAGATTATTTTGAGCACCACTTGGCAACAGAATCCGATGAACTTGGTGAACTTGGTAACGCCAACTCGGAATAAGTACGAAATTAACTCTTTTCATTTTTGACTTATTTTTCGCACTCAAGCTGAGTTTTCAGAATTGGTGTGTTGAGAAACTTATAGTAGAATTTAATGAGAAGTATTTTTGTAGTATATTTTAACCCGTCATACCCTTTTTTAGGTTACTTTTTACCATTTTCTACAAAAAGACCGGTATTCCACAAAAATGTTTCTCGTAAACTTTTACATAACATTACTGAACACCTCCTATACCTATAATGTAAGGATAACATGGTTCCCTATCCCGATTCATCATAAGAATGTGAGAAAGGGGGAAATTTCTCCTCGCTTTAAAAAAATGCAGACGCAATCTAAAACGCAAATACACGTATACTTTTACCCCCTCTACCAGAATCCGTTGTCAGAACCCTGTTATTTTTCCACAGTGTAAGAGTAATTAAATAAAATCTGGACGAAAAGTTGTTAACATTATCAATCTTGGGCATTCACATGAATCCCTGGAAATGTTCATATTCTCTTTCTCATTTTCAAATATTTTTGAAATAAATTCTTAAAATTTATGACACATTCCATAACTACAAAATCGAAATTTTATGTAAAATTGAACTCCGCACAATTGTCTTGCTGTTATGATAAAGACTATAGACATTCTGCGTTGGCTTTAGTAATTCAGCCAAGACATAATGCTGACAAAACTAGTGGAATGTCATGAAGATGCCTTGTATAAATTGCCGTTACCTACTGGCACTGTCCTAAGGAAATACTACTGACAATGTCTTCAAGACAAAATTTCCAACTGAGTTAGGATTACCCATTTCATCGTCAAAAATATCGATTAAAAATAAAAGGGAAACTAAAAAGTAGTAGTTTGGAGACATTATCGTATAATCTGTTTTCCCAAGGCAGCAAATTAATGCAATGGCGCCGTTTTCCTGTTAATTCAAAAAGTGAATACATCCAAACACAGTTTGTCCAACTGCTATCACTCAGATTGGTTGGCGTTGAACTCCTCCGAAACGGCTGGACCGATTTGTATGAAATTTTGTGTGTATATCGGGTAGTCCTCAGAATCGGCCAACATCTATTTTTCATACCCCTAAATGATAAGGGTGACCCACCCCTATATAGGACACAGATTTGTCCGACTGCGAAACAGAGATTGTCAAACTGCGACAAAAACACACACTGATGTAGCGACAGCGAATAGTTGTATTGTGTGGGTGCGGAGCACTCTCAGAGCAAAGAGTATAAACGTGTTATACGTATATAAAAATGAGATATGTATGTAGAAAGAGAGCAACGAAAATTGTGTGAACTTGTGTAGCGTATGTACGAACATAACATTGTATGTATGTACATGAGTCTGTTGTTTTGCATTCTCCTTGTTTTTGTGGGAATAAAACAAACAGTATTAAGCAAGAAAATAATGACGCATGTGCTTGCACTGGTCTTTAAATAATTTTAAGTATTAATATTATTTAAATTTAATGTCATCATATGATTGAAGGCTGGTTTTTATTTTTCAATGTAACATTTACTAATGTGTTCATAGAAATCGAACAGAAATCGTAACAAAAAGGTGTTAACACATCACCCGAGAGTTCGAAAACTCATTGGTTTTTTTAAATATTTTTCCCGATCGCAGTAACAGTGTGTTTCATGGTTCGTGTTTCTCAGGTCCTGTTTGCCGTCACTGCTTTTATTCTTCCTTGCAGTCTTTACCAGTTTATTGTTCTTCCATTTCCTGCGTTCACCATAATTTTTCTACATTTAATTTTATTTCACACTTATATTACATTTTTAACTTACTTCTTTCCCCAGTTTTCCTTATTTCTTTACGCGCCCTGTGCCGTTTTTAAAAATTTTTGTTTACATACTTTTATATACGGTGGTGGCTAAGACATACGCAACTAAGGGTCTATAAGTTTGTAAAATTGTACCACAAATAGGACAATGATATTTCAATAAATAATAAACGGCATTAAGATTTTTAAAAAAAATCAGAATGTACAGCTTTTGTTTACATTTCCATGTTATTGGCAATTTTATCGATAAATATTAAAATCGGTGTGGACAAAACAAAACAAACTCTCCAATTTTGTTTTAAATAACGTCGTTTTTATAATTATTTTGATCGGTGTTCTTCATATAGCTTATTAGAAAGCCTGGGTAAAGAGATTTATAGAAATAAATATTCAGTATTATTTTGTTATTTTTTCCTATTGAAGCTCAAATAGACTTCGTTTTAAAATGGCGCGCGATAAATTCGGATTTGACCTCAGATGGAAAATTGTTATTGCTTATGGAAATGCTTATTCTTGCGGAATATCACAGAAAGACATTGAGGAGATATATAATGTTCATAAAAGTTCAATATCTCGCATTATTGTATTATAAATATTATTTGTATTATACACCGAGTTGGTCGACAGTGCAAGAAAAGTGATCGGACGGGCAATTTGATCATCAGACACGTGAAATAAGACCCATTTATGTATCTCTTCCTCCTAAATAACTGCAAAATTCAAATATCAGTTTCTGCTCGAACAATTCGTAGACGTCTTTTGCCAGGCCTCTCTACTCGAACGAAGTCCTGCAAAG
Organism: Phaonia tiefii; assembly: GCA_963931995.1. Lineage (NCBI taxonomy): Eukaryota > Metazoa > Arthropoda > Insecta > Diptera > Muscidae > Phaonia > Phaonia tiefii. Next base: position 132,828,576 of record OZ008368.1, read on the forward strand.
ATGCCGCAAATATCAAATTGTAATCAGAAAAAGGTCTGTCTTGGTTGGTGACGATTCAACATTTAATATTAATGGCAGCGATGGATGGCATGTGTTACGTACGACAACTAGTAGGAAAACGCATCGAAGCACTTTACTGCAAAAAGACGGTCAAGCATGGAGTGGGAATTGTAATGATGTGAGGTCGCTTCTCTGGTGCTGGTGTATGTCCACTGCATAAAATTGATGGCATTATGAACCGATTTGTGTAGAAAGACATTTTAGAAAGGGTAATGATTCCATATGCCGAGTACGATAAGCCATTGTGGTGGGTCTTCCAGCAAGACAACGACCCCAAACACTCATCGAAAGTGTTTAAATCGTGGTTTGGTGAAATTAGAGTTACGGTTATGGAATGGCCACCACAATCACCAGACTTAAATCCCATCGAGAAACTCTAGGAAATCATAAACCAAAATTTTTTTTTTTTTTTGGTTTTCTTTATTTGCAATCTATTTTCAATAAAACAATAAGCAAATCTTGTAATAGTTTGGTATTAGCATTGTTATCGAGTTCCAATGAGCTCGATAAATCTATACATTTTTACAATTTTAGTACATTTGCTTTAAGTTACGAGTACGAGTACATACTATTGTTACATTTTTAGTTCCTGAACGGTAAATCAAGTACATGTGGTCTTTTAATTCTTCTTAATTCTTCACTGTCATCTAACAAACAAATGGCCAATGCATTGGAATGATTACTAAGTCTATTTAGATTATTTTGTACTAAATCGTACAATTTCTTCTTTAACAAAAGGAACACCAAGGTCTTTGTGTATGCTGTTGTTGTTTACAAACCAAGGAGCATTCACTAATAAGCGGAAAGTTTTCGATTGATACCTCTGTAGTATTTTTATGTTCGAATTGCTTGTTGTTCCCCAGAGTTGGACTCCGTAGGTCCACACGGGCTTCAAAATGGTTTTGTATAAAAGTACTTTGTTTTCCAAGCTCAATTTCGATTTTGGATTAAGCAGCCAATACATTTTCTTTACTTTGATATCTTGTTGTTTCCGCTTTGCAAGTATATGACTTTTCCAAGGTAGTCTTCTGTCCAGGTGAAGTCCCAAATATTTAACACAGTTAGTTCTAGGTATAACATCTCCATTTAGTATCAAAACAGGGCAATCTTTTTTTCTAAGGGTAAAGGTGATGTGCGCTGATTTGTTCGTATTAACTTTTATGTTCCACTTTTTCAACCAGTCTTGAATCACAAACAATTCTTTTTGTACTATTGAAGAAGCAATTACGTGTGATTCATTAGTCGCCAGCAGTGCAGTGTCATCGGCATATGCAGAAACTGTGACATCGTTATTTGAGGGCATATCTGATGTGTATATGGTCCCAAACCACTTCCCTGTGGAATACCTGAGTTGACTGACCCAAATTCAGAATCGACATCATTTAGATTGACATAAAACCTTCTTTCACTGAGGTACGATTTTAAAAGAAGATAAAAAGGAGTTGGTAGCAGATCCTTTAACTTAAATAGTAAACCGTCATGCCATACCCTGTCGAAGGCTTGCTTCACATCTAAAAACACAGCTGAACAATAACGTTTTTTTTCAAAAGCGTCCCTTATGACATTTACAATACGATGGCATTGCTCGGGTACACCATGTTTTTGCCTGAATCCAAACTGGTGATCTGGGATTATTTTCTGTTCATCCAGAAGTGGATCTAACCGTTTTTTAAATAGTTTTTCAAACAATTTGGAAAATATTGGCAGTAAACTTTTTGGTCTATATGAGGTCACCAGATTTTCGGGTTTGTTTCGCTTTAGTATCATTATGATCTTTGCATATTTCCATTGTGAAGGAAAATGACTCAACCTTGCAATTGCATTAAAAATTGTTGTTAAGAGAACAATGGCTTTTTTTTGGAAGAGATTTTATCACTGTAGCGTCAATTTCATCATATCCTGTAGATTTAGAGTTGTTAAGTTTACTTATTTCTTTTATTAGTTCATGTACGGTTAAAGGCTTTATTGGGGGGCACATTTGACACGACTTGTCTAAAAACTCGGATATTTCTTCTACATCAGCAGTACTGGATAAAGAAAAAGGAGTAAACGTCTCTTCTAAGTGATCCTTAAACGCAGCCACTTTACTTTCATCTGACCTACTCCATGAACCATTCAAGTCTCTAACTGGTAAGTTTCTCTTCTTGGGTCGAGAAATGTGTTTAGTAGCCTTCCACAGGTTGTGCTCATTATTGTTTGAGGGGAAACCAAAAAATTGAGTGGGAAAATTGTATAAGTTCTTATATTTTGTTTCGACGACTGAGAGATGCGTGGAAATCACTCCCAACAAGGGTCATTGACATACTAGTAATATCAATGCCTCGAATATGTCAAGCTGTAATGGACAACAACGGTTTTACTAGAAAATATTCAATTCATTTGCATTGAACTGCGCTTGATTTTATTAGTTGCATATGTTTTCGCCACTGAAATATAAGAATGAATATGTATTTATATGTTTTTTCATAAATTTTTCTAAATATCTATGGAGTTGATCCGTTTTCCTTATTTTTAAAGAAATAAAGTATACAATTTTAAAGCAAAAAATTGGAAAATTGCAAAATTGTATTTTCAGAAAATTTTTCGTAATATTTCGTAAAAGATGCATTTTGGTTGCATTTGTTTTGGACACCACTGTAGGTATTTCTTTTTAATTCTTTATAAAATTTTTAAATAATTCTTTATAATTAACTCGGTGGTGCAATGGTTGTGTGCGCGGCTCTTGTACATGAGAACGTGGGGTCGATCCCTGCTCAGACCACCTTACATTCCTTTCTACGACGGTCACCTCGCTTAGTAATGGCAACACTATCGAGTACTTAGCCATGAAAATGCTTCTCAAAATATCGTTCTGAACCGGTGAAAATCTGTAGGTACCAATCAGTGAGTTTAAAACTAGAAGCGCACATCTCACTGATTGTGAGAAGCTCTCCCCAATCTCTTCATGGGATGTTATGGGACACCATTTTTTTTAATTAACTTATATACTTCATTGATTTATGTTTTCATTTTTAACTTCAGTCATTTTATACGATTTGATTTTAATGATTATGTTTTCATCTCATTTGTTCTGATTTTATTGTTATTATGTTTTCTTCAGATTTGATCATTTTAGTTTTTATTGAATTTATTCTTTAAGCTTACTAATATTCATAATATAATTTTTAAAATTGTATTTTCCAAACTTTTTATTTAAGTATTAATTGTATTGAAAATGTAGTACTTATATAATTGTAATTCCGCTAATATATATGTACATAGCTGAGTAAATAAATAAAATAAATTATTTTGGAAAAATAAATTGTGTGGACACGTCATACATACGTCTCAGGGATATAACTTCCGGAAATATTGCCTGAATTACTTCAAAATTTGACAGGTGGTACTTTCGATCAAGGAGATCATCGTAAAAACTCTTAACTCAATTCCGATCTAAGAGCTCTTAAGACGTTTTTCCTTTTGGGCACAAATATCATCATGTGAAATGTTCAGACGCCATCTTTGGGACGTAGGATTGTGATTTTCATATATCCAGAAGCTCAAAATTGTTATTATTCAAATACTTGAAATTTGCATCCCTTCGGTAGTATTTTAGTATCAATTAGTTTAGTCTCATTATTTTGGGATGTTTTGTGGAACATAGGATGAGGTTTGTTAAAATTTCTTAGAAGAAAATAAGCCATGATTTGTGAAAACTTAATTATTAATTTACTACAAAGAATAATGTCTATAATTAATTAAACCACAAAAGAAAAAACTTTTAACTACGTCTGATGTAATTACATACGTTTGGTTATTTGTAGACTGCGTTGCTGGAGTCGGAGTTATCAACATTTTAGGGAAACACTACATCCTTTGTTGACTTCTTTCTTTGTGATATAATTATTTAAATATTCTCCCTTGTAAACAGAATAAACTTGACCTGAGGTTTAGTTTTAAATTAATTCTAACCAGAACTAAGAAATTGTTTTCAACTCAATGCGTGGAAGGTTTATGACACCACCGAGGGATATAACCAGAATCCACAACAATTTGTTTAATTTATACAATTACCTTTTCACGTATTTTGCAATTATTTTAACACACAAACTCAACACATTTTGTCGTCCTGTCATCTTCACAACATATATCAACATCCTGTTCCGACCTACAAGCGCTTGTCGGAAAAAAAGCGTTTCAGAAAATTTCACTGTGAGTATTAAATAAAGCAAATGTTATGGGCGATTAAAGTGATTTGAATAGACCATTTATAATATATCATAGTTAGTTTAAGATAATTCGTAGCTTCATTTCCATCGGATTTTAACGACAACTTTGCAACTTTATGATTTGTTTTACCTGATTTTTCTGACTACTTAAATTCATCCATCAATATTTAATAGTTGTAAAGACTCTTTCTCATTTATTATGACACCCAATTTTCAAGTTTGTTGTTGTATATTGTTTTAGATTTTTAAATAAATTTACTTGTTTACTGGCGAACATGTATGCTTTTACGTGGAAACATATGCGTTATTCATCCCAAACATCCATATAACTACTTACGTGGGATCATTCGCGTGTTTTCCCCAATCCTGCATGTACTTACGTGGATATACATATATGCGTATTTCCTCCCAAGCATAATAATATTTAGAAACGAAATATTCTTTGATTTCAATATGTCTGTATAGTTTATAATAATATGTGTTCAGATTTGTTTCGGCTAGAGGTCATATGTGAAAAAGAACACAATGTATAGGATTGTCGTTTCGTCACGATTTCATTAGTTAATTCCAATATTTCGGTCATTTTCAAGGATCTAATACAAGAAAAAACGCAAAGTATTTTATACATTATTAAATCAATTTAAACAATATATTGTAAACAAAAAACACAAGAAATATATATTTTCCCTTTTCAAGGAAATAAAAAGGTGTAATTACAATAACACAAAACACAAAAAGCGTCGAAACTTTTCCGCAAGCTTATGTCAACTGATTTTTATTTTCCTCTTGAATTTCCGACTAGTGTGCCTATACACTTGCGCACATCGCTCTGTATCACGCTTAAAGTTAAGCCTTTTCTGCGTTGGAACGTCAATTATGTGCAACATTTCTTGAAAGAGACGTCGAGAGTAATTCTTCTCTTCAGCAAGAATTTTCATTTCGTCAAAGTTAGGTTTATGTCCAGTTAAAGTACAGTGGGTCACGATTGAAATTTTTTGGTCCGATTTGTGAGCAGATATTCGTGTCTTCAGTTTATTCATAGTGGCGCCAACATTTACTGTTTTAGTTTACAGTTTGAATATCTCTGAATTTATTGAAGTTTTGAACCACATGCATATCTTTACATTTATTTCTTTTACGATTTAATGCATTCTCTCACTCTGAGATTCATGGATTTGTGTGCAAAGTAGACGACAATACCGTAAATCGGTTCAATTTCAGTGGAATGGAGGCGAACTTTGATGGTTGGTAGTTGGCACGGTAACAATCTTTCCTTTTCGTGAAGTGATCGAATGCATATTGTGCCAGAAAAGTTTTATTCATCCTTTGAAACTTTCAATTGTGTAAAAAAAGTAGTTAAGTGAAAAAAAGTAAAAGTTCAATTGTCCTGCCATTGAATAAGGATCAGGTTTCCCGTTTTAATTTTTTGGTGTGAGTAGCAATGTTTTAATTTAGTCCCGAAATAAATTTTGTGGGTATGCAATCAGAAGGAGTCACTTTATTTTTGTAACAGATGCATTTTGGTTGCATTTGTTTTGGACACCACTGTAGGTATTTCTTTTTAATTCTTTATAAAATTTTTAAATAATTCTTTATAATTAACTCGGTGGTGCAATGGTTGTGTGCGCGGCTCTTGTACATGAGAACGTGGGGTCGATCCCTGCTCAGACCACCTTACATTCCTTTCTACGACGGTCACCTCGCTTAGTAATGGCACCACTATCGAGTACTTAGCCATGAAAATGCTTCTCAAAATATCGTTCTGAACCGGTGAAAATCTGTAGGTACCAATCAGTGAGTTTAAAACTAGAAGCGCACATCTCACTGATTGTGAGAAGCTCTCCCCAATCTCTTCATGGGATGTTATGGGACACCATTTTTTTTAATTAACTTATATACTTCATTGATTTATGTTTTCATTTTTAACTTCAGTCATTTTATACGATTTGATTTTAATGATTATGTTTTCATCTCATTTGTTCTGATTTTATTGTTATTATGTTTTCTTCAGATTTGATCATTTTAGTTTTTATTGAATTTATTCTTTAAGCTTACTAATATTCATAATATAATTTTTAAAATTGTATTTTCCAAACTTTTTATTTAAGTATTAATTGTATTGAAAATGTAGTACTTATATAATTGTAATTCCGCTAATATATATGTACATAGCTGAGTAAATAAATAAAATATATTATTTTGGAAAAATAAATTGTGTGGACACGTCATACATACGTCTCAGGGATATAACTTCCGGAAATATTGCCTGAATTACTTCAAAATTTGACAGGTGGTACTTTCGATCAAGGAGATCATCGTAAAAACTCTTAACTCAATTCCGATCTAAGAGCTCTTAAGACGTTTTTAAGACGATTTGTGTGCAAAGTAGACGACAATACCGTAAATCGGTTCAATTTCAGTGGAATGGAGGCGAACTTTGATGGTTGGTAGTTGGCACGGTAACAATCTTTCCTTTTCGTGAAGTGATCGAATGCATATTGTGCCAGAAAAGTTTTATTCATCCTTTGAAACTTTCAATTGTGTAAAAAAAGTAGTTAAGTGAAAAAAAGTAAAAGTTCAATTGTCCTGCCATTGAATAAGGATCAGGTTTCCCGTTTTAATTTTTTGGTGTGAGTAGCAATGTTTTAATTTAGTCCCGAAATAAATTTTGTGGGTATGCAATCAGAAGGAGTCACTTTATTTTTGTAACAGCGTTGCTAGCGACAGAAATTGTAATTTACTAATTGCATAATCTCGGCTTTGAATAAATAGCCTAATCTCCTTCCTTCTGATGCGATACCATCTGAACTTCAAGAAGCTGGATAATACCCAAAATGTCTGAATAGCATCACCGTCATTATATTTTTTTGAAACCCTAGTTTCGTTTGGGGTACGAGCGGCTGTTCAACTGGATATAAGGTTAATTAAACTGGCAGGATGTTTATAGTTTTACAATATCCTTGATAGCATATCCTAGAATCGCATATCAAAGTAAGTTTGGATGTCAATATGTATGCATGTACATACATATCTACGTCAATAACATTATAGTTGCTGTTTTCCTTTCCTCAGCCTTTTCCCCATATTTCTCTGCAAACCAATGTTATTGGGGTCATGTAAAAAAGGAAAGATCGAACGAAGGGGAATTACGTCATCAAATTGCTGTCTCTATTTTACAGAAAACATTTCTTTGGTGCCAAAATTTGTCAGTGGTGAGTCTCCTCATTTTTGTTGTTGATCTTTTGCTAGGAAGAATAACTGTCTTCTAAAATTTCTAGTGTATTATTTGGCACCTAGTGATGAGGGAATGGAACATCAGTCTTTGTGATGTGTCTGTCGTGGTCCGTGTAAATTTCTACAATCGTAATATACGCTAGTTTGCGCCGCTTGCCTTCAAAGATATTGTTTGCCGTCGGTAAATCGCTAACAAAAGTGAAGAAGCCCAATTTTGTCAATTGGCTGCTGAAAATTCCCCAAAATACAGTCAGTCTAATCTAGACTAAAAGGAGTGAAAGTCATTCTGTGTCTTCTCACCTTATCTTCATAAAAAAAATTGATTAAGTTGTATTTTTGTGTTAATATTTAAATAATTTTGCAAATATGTTATGTTAAAGTTTTATTAGGAAGTAAAAACGAAAATTGAAACTCAATAGTTTACACAGTATAGCAAAGCAAACTTAAGAACATACATTTATATATCATAGTCTTAAATACAACTCCCCCACTAAACTTTGAAGTCCTTTAATCCAAGATTGATTGTGTTTTCTTGAAATTTTCCAGCAGGTAGTGCTTTTGTATGTATGTCTGCCACCATGTTTTCTGTTCCAATATGCTTGATTGTAATAAATTTTCTTTGGACCAAATCGCGAATGAAATGGTAACGGATGTCTATGTGCTTCGACATAGCATGATACATGTTATTATGGGCCAAAGCAATTGCACTTTTGTTGTCCGAGTATAATATCCAGGGATGTTGCGTGCTGATACTGATTTCATTGCATAATGATTTTAGCCAAATCATTTCTTGGCACGCGGATAATATAGCCATATATTCGGCCTCAGTTGTTGAAAGGGCCACCGTTGCCTGTCGTTTCGAGTTCCAAGAAATTATTGAGCCTTGAAATAGGAATACATAGCCAGTTGTAGACCGTCTAGCATCTATGTCATTTGCCCAGTCAGCATCTGCGTATCCAGTTAAATCAACATCAATTTGCCTGGAATACTCCAATTTAAAGTTTAAGGTACTCTTCAAATACTTGAATACGCGCTTAACAGCAATCCAGTGAAAGTTTCCAGGGCTTTTATTAAATTTAGACAATACCCCCACTGCATGCGCAATGTCTGACCTACTTATCTGTGCTGCATACAATAGACTTCCTACTGCTTCTTGATACGGAATACTCTTCATCTCCTGAATTTCGTCCTCAGTTTTTGTAGATTGTTCAAACGATAACTTTTGGTTATTATCTAACGGTGTGCTTACTCCTTTACAATCGGCCATATTGAATTTGCGAAGAATATTTCGATTATAAAGCTTTTGATCGATCCATAATTTTCCAGCGTTTCGGTCCCGTGTGATATTCATACCAAGTATAAAACTAGCGGCACCAATATCCTTCATCTTAAAGTTAGATTTTAAGAACTGCTTAATCCTCAGCTTCATTGGCACGTTATTGGAAAATATCAATATATTGCTATGTATATCATTAGTTCCCCTTCTACATAGTAATATATGAAGGGTCCGTTTTTGACTGAATCAATCCAAACTCTTTCAAGGTGTTATTAAGCTTGTGATTCCAACACCTACTTGCCACTTTTAGTCCATACAGCGACTTCTTGAGCTTGCAGACTTTACCGTCTCCTGCTTCAAATCCTTCTGATATTTTCATATATATTTCTTTCCTCAATTCACTTTGAAGAAATGCCGTTACTACATCCCTTTGATCTATATCTAAATCATAGTTCACGGCTGTAGCCAACAAAAGTCGAATTGATGAATAACGCACAACAGGAGAGAACGTTTCTTCGAGGTCTATTCCCTTCTTTTGAGAGTAACCTTTTACGACCAAACGAGCCTTGTATCTATCAATTTCTCCATTGGAATTACATTTGATTTTAAAGCACCCCTTGTTTGCAATTGGTTTCTTGCCTTCAGGTAAATCACATACCTCCCAAGTGGCATTTTCAATTAGATATGTTAGCTCATCCTTCATAGCTTTTCGCCAAAAAGTCGATTGGGTACTATTAAGAGCTTCTTTCACCGTTGTCGGCTCATATATATTTATTTTCTTACATGTTTGCGCATAACGGGTAGGCATTTTTCGAGACCTTAACGACCTTCTGAGTTCTTTCGGTGAAATAATCTCTACTCTCGACGATGTTGAAGTAGGAGAATTTTCGTATTGAACAATATCTACTTCGTCCTCCGAAAAAAATATATCCGAATCTTCTTCCTGCAGATACTCGTATTCCTTTAAAACGAGGTTTTTGTCAAGAGATACATTTTCTGTGCTAACATTGTCGAAGGGTATATAAAACATATTTGTAGTAGGTTTGGTTTCTTTCACTAGAAACGAATTCTCAAGTAAAATCGCATTGCGACTAATGGTGATTTGACGACTCTTAGGATCCAGGAATCTATACGCCTTAGAAGTATCGCAATATCCAACAAATATGAGCTCTTTTCCTTTAGCATCAAGTTTTCTTCTCTTTTCCTTAGGAACTTGAACAATAGCCTTACAACCAAATACTTGTAAATGACTTATGGTTGGCTTCCGTCCATAACAAGCTTTTTCAGGAGTGACACTAATACGCTTGCATGGTAAACGATTGACCAAATAAATCACCGTATTCACCGCCTCAGCCCAATAATCCTTGTTCAAATTAGATTGAATTAATAAACACCTAGCCTTTTCGATTAAAGTTCGATTCATCCTCTCCGCTAATCCATTTTGTTGAGGTGTATAAGGAGCCGTAGTTTGATGAATAATGCCAGCATCAGTAAGTACAGTTTGCATATTCTTGTTGCAAAACTCAGTACCATTATCCGCTCGAAGAATCTTTATTTTGCCATCTGCTTGATTTTCAACAAAATTGTTGTACTCTTTGAACTTGCTGCATACTTGCTCCTTTGATTTTAGAAAGTATCCCTGTACCTTTCTGCTGAAATCATCAACAAATAGTAATAAATATCGGGAGCCACTCAAAGATGCAACTTCCATTGGACCACACAAATCGGAATGCACAATCTCAAATTTTGCTTCAGCCCTGTGTCCATTTTCTTTAAAAGGTAAACGAGCAATTTTCCCCTTGAGACATATTTGTGGTCACCATCTTCATATTTGTGGTCACCATCTTCAATTCCATGGACAATACTTTTAACCTTTTTTAAGTTTTCTCTACATGGATGCCCAAGCCTTAGGTGCCATATATCGGAAATTAAACCTGTTGCCGGAAAATTTTTGAATTCATGTTTATTTAATACAAACATATCTTCTACAAGAGAACCAGTAGCAATAACTTCTTTGTTGTTATTTGCTACCTTACAGCCTTTAGAATTAAAAACCACACAATGACCATGCTCAACTATTTTGGAAATTTATAATAAATTTGAGTGAGCAGCCGGCAGATACAAGACGTTGCTAAGTTGGATAGAATCTGTCTTATTGCCAATCGTAACAGGCATTCTAATATTGCCTTTAGAATCGCCTTTCATTGTTGAACCCATTGGCTGTTAAAATTTCAAAATCTGCCCAGTTGTGAAGATTGTTAAATTCATTCTTGTGATTTGTAGCCCCAGAATCAAAATACCATCCTGCAGATGTATTTATGTCACGGACATAGTTTCTGAACGCGGACATAGTTTTATTTCCATCAAAATATATCTTTTTTGGGCAGTTCTTTATTACATTACCATACTCACGACAACCATACCACTGAACTTTCTTGAATCCTTTCTTTACTTGGCCTTTGCTCGTATTTGCATATGTCTTACCGACTAAAGCTGTTGACCTCTGACTTGTTGACTGCATATCCTGTAGAAGTTTTGTTTTGATGTAATCCCCGGAAATGTTTACACCGGAACTTTCTATACCCATAATCATTGGTTGCTAGTAATTGGGAAGACCAGCTAAAATTAAGGTCCCAATCCATTCCTCCGAAACGTTCATATCCACGCTTGAAAGTTTGCTTGCAGTTGACATTATAATATTTACAAATTCTTCCATGGATTCACAGTCATCCATTTTAGTTGTAATTAATTTCCGCAACAAACTTACTTTGCGCGTTAGTCCTGAATCCTCGAATGCCTTTGAAAGGTTACACCACATATCCTTAGCAGATGTGGCGTTCTGTATGTGTACAAATATCAACTGATCCACCAACAACACCAGCTTAGAACGAGCTCTTATATTCTTTGCAGCATCTGATTCCTGGCCTTGCACCGATTTCCATAATCCTTCCATTTCCATATAGGCCTTCACTGCAAACTTCCATTGTTCCCAGTTATCACGGCCTCTTAGCCGTTCAATTTGCGGCAAACCGGAAATAGACATTTTTATTCAATGGAAATATAATTGAAAAAATATAATTTTTTTTTATGACAAAGAAAATTATTTTCTTTTTCGAAACACTATTTTTTCAAGGCGCTCTCTGGGCCGATAACCTGATATGTTAAAGTTTTATTAGGAAGTAAAAACGAAAATTGAAACTCAATAGTTTTTCACAGTATAGCAAAGCACACTTAAGAACATACAACATTTATATATCAAAGTCGAAAATACAACAGAGTCTCGCATAAAAGAGAAAAGTTTTAAGACCATAATTATTAAAGGAACAGGAAATTTATTGTAATTGTGCTTTATATTACAATTTTTATTTATTTATTTAATTTAATTTCGTCTAATGGAAATATACATTCCTTGCGGACTACTTCTTAATACTAAATTAATTCTAACAACTTTTTAAATTCACTTAAATTTAAAGAAAATTCACTTAAATTTAAATTCTCTTAGACCTCGTAAAATAGGTTCATGCATGAAATAATTCGTTCTACGGCAGGGTATATGGAAGAATTTAAATTGTTCCACAAATGATTTTGTAAATAAACATACTAGATTGAAGACTTCTTCGCTTGCATAACAGCGGCAGGTGAATCAATCTACACAGTGATTCATACGTTGGTATCGGCTGATCAAAATGTAATGATATCAAAGCAAATTTAATGAATTTCTTCTGTATTCTTTCAACTCTGTTAATTTGCGTTGATTTAGAAGGGTTCCACACAATTTGTGCATTTTCTAGTTTAGATCTAACGAAACTAGTGTATAAAATTTTACGTACATATGGATCTACAAATTCTATGCTATGACGTTTAATAAAGGCAAGAACTGAAGGCGCATGAGGAATTATATAATCGATATGAGCATTGAAATTTAGCTTGGAGTGAAATATTACTCCAAGATTCAGTATTTCAAATACTTGCTTAATAAGCCTACCATCAATGTAATGTAACCTTCCATAACACACAGTGTAACCTACCGAGTAATTCAAAAAATATCAATTGGTAATAATGCAGCATCAAACTGTTTAGAAATACATTTAAAAAGCTTCATGTCGTCAGCATACAGTAAACACTGACAAAAAGATATACAAGAGGAAATATCATTAATAAATAAATTAAACAACAAAGGACCTACAACACTGCTCTGTGGTATACCAGATGTAGCAGTAAATGGGGTGGAAGAACAGCCATCAATCAAAATATAATATTTTCTGTCGGATAGTATGGCTTTATCCACTGGAGAATTTTAGAATGAAATCCCATTTTAGCCAACTTAGAAACAAGTACATGATGTGAAACTTTATCGAAGGCTTCAGAGAAGTCTAAATAAATAGAATTCACTTGATAGCCCTTCTCAAAGGCTGCCAGGCAGAAGTTTGAAAAAGTTAAAAGATTCGTTGTCGTCGATCTGCCACCAATAAACCCATGTTGATTGGGTGATAAAAAAGACTTACAGGAAGATAAAAAAGTTTGATACATAATGAATTCAAAGACCTTGGCAACAACGGTTAATTTGGAGATTGGTCAATAATTGCAAATATTTGATTTATCTACGGTTTGAAAATTGGTGTTATCGTTTCCAACTATCGATAGAATAACCCTCTTGAAGTGATCTGTTAAAAATTAAGTTTAGAGGCAAGCATATGGAAGAAACACATTTTTTCAAAAAAAAAGTACACAACCCATCACTGTCAAGTTTATGGGACTGTCAGTACTTTCAATACCAAAATGAATATCTTTATCGTCTACTTGTATAAATCCTAAATCTATACACGAATTGACTAGTTCTAAAAAATTTTTGTCACTAACATGAACACTGAGACTGAAAAAATTGACAAAAAGATTCACCAAATCCGAAGGTTTTGAAGCTGGGTGACCCTTGTGAAGAAACTTAAAAGGACGGACCTTAACGTCCACTGGCCATAACGATGGTTTCAAGAGCTCATCATAGAACGCCGATGACATACCCAAGTTAAAGCTTATGCTTCTCAAATTATAAACATTGACATCTTTCTTCACAAACCTTCGACAAAGCAAATAATCTCTGCTGATTTCCAGATGATTTTCAAAATATCGCATACAGTTGGCTTGAATAACGGGATATGCACCCATTTTCTTCTAACCATAACATCAAGTTCCAAATTTTCGCTTTCTACAACAACAAAAACTTTATTACGACTTTTTTTCTCATGTACAAGAGCCGCGCACACTAACCAATGCACCACCGACGGCCACTCATTCCAAATCCTTTACCAATTCCAAATTGTTTGCTGGTATATCACCTTCATTAGCAATCTCATTACACTCAGAGTCACCAAAAGAAAATAACTCTCGCGAACCTTCAGCAGCAGAACAGAAACTCGATCGAGCACAAGGCAGCTTGAAAAGGTAGAAGCATGGTAAAATAAGTAAGGTAAACGCACTAGGAATTGTTACAACAAACACAGGCATTTTGTTTTTGTTTGGTGTCCATAATCTGTCAAATTTTCTTCATGTGTGTATCTACTGTAAAAGTAAACAAAAAAGTACACAAACAAAATGCATGTGAATTTGGCATAAGAGTAACACCTAAGCAAGAAATATGTTGAAATCAGCTGTTCTAACGAGTTTACCTTACTCATTTTACCATGGGTAGAAGCAATACTACAAAAATTATAACAAAGCAACAACAACCAGCATTCTGTTTTTGTTTGGTGTGTAGTTTATGTCAATATCAACGTACTACGACTCAGTACCATCAACGTCGAGTTTTTCTCGTTTATCACTGTTTGTAGCTCTATTTGCAGTAGCTCTAGAGCGACCGTTCATTTCACCAACATTACCACACCAGTCATGGTAAAATAAGTAAGGTAAACGCACTAGGAATTGTTACAACAAACACAGGCATTTTGTTTTTGTTTGGTGTCCATAATCTGTCAAATTTTCTTCATGTGTGTATCTACTGTAAAAGTAAACAAAACGGTACAAAAACAAAATACATGTGAATTTGACATTAGAGAGACACCTAAGCAAGAAATCAGCTGTTCTAACGAGTTTACCTTACTTATTTTACCATGACACCAGTCATACAATTTAACGATCTAGGCTCAAAGTATATGTACAAATACTCAAAACAGAAACATGTATTTTATGCAATCTTACATTTCTCATTTTAACAGTCAGTAATGTGATTGTCAAAATCATATGGGCCTGACTACAAGTTAACCAACCAACATTGGGTGGTTAAATCACTGATAACTAGGGCAACCAAAAAATGACACTGGCAACTAAAATTGGCATTTAAAATGTTATTTAAAATAAAAAGTTTTTAGTTACAATTTTTTTTTTTATTTATTTTTTATTTGATTCTTTAAAACATAAAAAAGTACATTAATTTACTTTTACTCACATATTATTATTCAGTCGAGAAAACATTAAAACAAAAAACCACGAAAAAAGGCGTATAACTAAAAGAACATTACTTCAATAGTAAACATTTCAAAGCATAAAAATTGAATTAAAAAATTAAGTAAGGTTGTTATTGCAGTACACAACAAATATTTCCGCCAAATTATTGAACAGAAAACTGTGCCTGTTTTCACGGTATAGGCTCTTATACATTGAAAACGTTCGTTCTACATCTACCGACGTAATAGGCGCATATTTACAGTGTACATATATGGCATTGTGACAAGGAGAATTAACTTTTTTTCCTTCAATTTGGTCTGCAATTTTTTTTATTTCAATGAAACCTTTGTTTTTAAATAAAACTGATATAAGCTTCTCTTTAATCTCCGTACATTGTCCTTTATCAATTGCTTCCTCGACTTCTTTGATCAACTGTATTTGTGTTGTTAACAGAAGACCAGCAGACTCTAGTTTTTTAATTGAATTGACCAAGAAATTGACCAAGAAATTGAAACAACAAAAAGTAATTTTTGGTGAACTTCAGCATCGTTTAATAATTCTTTGGCACGTTTAACAAATTGTGAGTCTTTTGAATCCAATGCCGCGAAAGCTGATTGTATGATTTCAAAGTGTTTAGCATAGTAGCCATAGGTTTCCAGCCACGCTCCCCATCGTGTAATTATTGGTTGTGGCGGGAATGGTATGTCTGGTGCACAATCTCTAAAAATTGCAGCACGCGATGGAGCCTTAACGAAAACCTTCTTTACGTTAGCTTTTAATCCATCTATTTTTGGATTACTTTCCCTAATTTTTTCGCATACTCTGTGAAGAGCATGAGCCAAACAAGTCACATGAAGCAATTTGGGATAAAACACTTGCAGTGCCTTTGCAGCCTTCACCATGTATGGTGCAACATCAGTTAAAAGAAGCAACACATCCTCCTTATTAAAAGTTTCACCTAATATGCGTATCGAGTCATCAAACAGCCGGGCAATGTTGGTGTGGTTTGCTGCGTTTAATAAGGCCGTATTTAATAAAAACCGTTGTTTTGAAATTTTCTCATCTTTGCTAAGTATGCCTAGTACCACATTTGCAATGTAGCGTCCAGAGGCATCGGTGGTCTCATCAATAGATATCCAGACATACTGTTTTTTATGCAAGCCTTGATTTTTTCAATTGAAGTAGTGTATATACTTTTGACGGCTGTGCGCAAACTGGTTTCTGATGGAATAACATAATTCCCTATATATTTTTGCAAGAAGGACTTTAGGTTATCATTCCGTATTTTATATAGTGGAATATCAGAAGCAATAAATGCTTTGCACAAATCAGCAGTGAATTGGGCATTCCCCGAAGATGCAGTTTCGACCAAAAATTGTTGGGTAAAAGAAGCAGACTTGCGCTCCTGTTCTTTATGAATTGCACTTTCTAAGCGTGATTTTAGGCTGTATATTTTTTCCGCTGATACTTGTTTATTGCAAACTTTGTAGTAAAGTATCTGTCCATCAGTTTTAAAGACAGGATACTTTTCAACGTATCCCGCCAATCTAGCGGATTTTCGTTGCTTAGATTTCGGCATAATCTAATAGACAATTTATTTCAAATTAAATTCAACAACAATTAAAATATAAGAATAGTTACCTCAAATAATGGTCAACGAACCGCACTTATTTAATTCTAACAAGAAATTATTGAGAGATAATTAAGAAATATGTATATTTATCTCTGACCTACAAGAAAATAGCACTCAAATATGTTTTTTTAGTTGCTTATCCGGAGCAATTATTAAAGTTCAAAGTGTCTCCGATTGTGACTAAAGCTGTACTGGTTGTCTTTTTGACAAATATTTATTACTTCGTTTGGTGTGCTTATTCGCAATTATTAGGAAATTCAGCCGGCCGCTGTTGTGCGAAATTCAACTGAGCAAACTAGGCCGGCTATTGTTGTTGTTGCAGTGTGTGTTGTATTTGAAAATTCGTCTGGCTGTTGTTATGAAAAGCCTCAATAACAATGATGGAATGGCAGTGGCGGTGACAGTTTTGAAACAAAATTCTATGCAAAAAAATACCGTTTAACTCCATAAGTTAATTCTTGGGAAATTCAGATGGCTGTTTCTGCTACTGTATCAGTTCTTGCTGTATCAAGCTACGACGCGTTGGAGAAAGTGCTACACAGTGTGGAGCGAGTTCTTTGTTATTGAAAGTCTTTTCTGAGAGGGGTAAGCGCATAAAACAACAAAAGCTGATTTTAACGTCGTCGTATTTTATGTGTATGCTTTGAGTAACGATATTTTCTTGTTATTAGTCTAGTCCATATATTCTTGCCCTTGATAGTTTAGTGGGTACTTGTTGGGTAGTTGTTTCAGCGTGTGCTGCAACAAGCGCCAAAGTTTGACAGACTTTTGTTATATACATACATACATGCAAAGAAGCGTTCATAACTAAGATTGACAAAAATTAGCATTTATTACCAGAATTAGCATTTATTACCAGAATTGGCAAAAATTTGCATTTATTGCAAATTTGGCAAAAATTGGCTCTAACATATATAGTAATTGAATAACTTTGTCATATCTGTGTTTAAAAAAAACTTGCTCATGCAATTTTTGGGTTGCCCTACTGATCACCATTGACCGAAAAACAAAATTCGATGTTTAACCACAATTTAACTAAGAAATGAAGACCACAACTGACTGAAAGACCGGCCATAAGACACGTATCGCAGTTAAAAACAATGTTTTTGAAGTTTTTTTAACAAATCAAAAGTTGGTTGTTCATCAATTTTTGAGGAACAAAAATTAAACATGGCATTGCAGAACGAATTTTCCACTTCGAAAGGATTTGAAACAAACCGTACACAACGTTTTCGGCGGAGAGTACATTATTAGCTTCTTAAGCGCAATAGAGACGATCAAATAATTCCATCAACGCGTAAAGTGTGCGGGTGCAATCGGCTTTCATTGGCTACAAAAAATTTTGATTTTTTAATTTGATTGCGTATTATTTGATCGTCTTGCAGTATGATTGACCACAACAAGCCCAGTTGTGTAGTGTAAAATATTCAGCTATTAATCGTTCTTCCAACAAAATGCATATTGAATCATATTAACAAACACTACACACTAACATACAATAAGCATACATATGTACATGTTTGGATATTATTAGCTTTGTTTCTTACTTTTTGGGTAAAGTTCGGGTAAAAGAGAGTAAAAGCAAAATTCTCTCTCAAATACCCAATATTACCCAAAAGTAAAGAAACGAAAAAAAAAACACTTTTCTAGCCCGAAAACAAATGTCACAACACAAAACATATGCTTGACAACAAATCTTGCATATCATGTTAATTTTCACTGTTCATTTGCACACTTCCCATCTTCTTTAAATAAGCACTCTCAAAGCAATCACTTTTCCTGTTAATAAAATTGTAAATTCAATAATTTTTTTTCACTTGTGTTATTTTTTTCACAAATAATACATATTTTTTATGTTGAGGTTTCGAACAGCTGATTGTTTGACACTTTGCCGAAACTTACCCGAAGAAAAAGTCTGGGTAAGTTCGGTAAAAAGAGAAACGCATTTTGACGTTAAGAGAAACAAAAATCGGTCTCATTTGCCCAATTTGTGAGTAAAGAAACGCGTTTGGGTAAGTTTAGGGTCCCGCGGGATCCCGCGGTAAAGTACAGAAACAAACCTATTATTTAATTATTCTTTTTAAAAAAAAATGCAATGCAAGCATTATTATTACACTCCAATAATTATTTAATAGTTCTTTTTTAACAAAATGCAATGCAAGCATTATATTAAACTCCAACAACTACCTATTTAATAGTTCTTTTCTCACAAAGTGCATTGATACAATATTAATTCTTGGTAAATTTATTACTTTTCTTAACATCAACTGAATGCACTGGCACAGTTGAGTATTTCCAATTAAATTTGTTATTTTGAATAACGTCAAAATACTGACACGCTTAAAACACCCATAACTACTTCATTGCTTTGTATATATTTCCCTTTGAATACGGAAATGATGTTGCTAACGAATGTCTAGTAAACATTGAGAAATTTGTATGTTGCACAACTGAATTCATCCCAGCAAACCATATGAGTCCGAAAAGACTATTTTCTGACTCCTTTTGCGGAGCTTTCACGCTCTTTATGAACCCACAAAACAATCATTTTTGCTCCGAAAACCTTCAGAAAAGTGGGTCTTTTCCTTCGAAAATGGTCTGTCAGAAAGAGCTCTTTATGATGGTTTTTTGGCGTTCCGAAAGGGTTCTTACATTATGTCAGAAAAGAGTCATTGCAATTTTAAATGGAAAAAAAAAATAAAATGAATTGTATTTACAGTAAACAAATTAAAATGGAATTCATTTATAAGTATAATAACTAATAATGCAGCAAAATTCATTGGAAATTTATAATAAAGAAACATTTCTATTATTTTTGCTTTTTAGTGTATTTGAGTCTGTCGTGGGAAGTCTGAATTTTTTTTCAAATTCTTAAAATTTTATTTCACAAATTCTACTACCTTGACCTTACTCTACGAAATCACACTTTGTACTGAAGCACACATTGCTTTTGGTGCCTGCTTCGCTTCGTGCGACGAAACAACACAGAGCTCTATTACACGATGCCATTTCGTGCGGCGATATTTTTCAGTTCTTTAAAGTTTCTTCGTAATTCATCGAGCTATTACACGTTGAATTATCATAATATCTATGCTTGCATTTTTTTGCCTTTCTTCTGTGTTATTGTCTTGTATTTGATTGAGTTGCGTATTTTGTGTACTTCGGTGTTATTGATTTGTAAACACTGTGCATTTTTAGGTATATTTGTTATATGTATTTTGTTTGTTATAAAAAAAAAAATTAAACAAAAATGAGTGAATCTCAAATACAAATATATTATTATTTTAATTTAATTATTCTATTATATTAATTCTATTATTTTAATTTAATTGAATTTTATTTCCAAACACAAACCTAACAAAACGAATGTAATAACACACAAGTAACTAACAACACACACAACCATGAAATGTCAAAATCAAGAGAAAAACGGAAAATGCAGAAAGAGAAATTGAAAAAAAATCCCTCGATACACAATACCATGGCACATCGTGCGATTTTTTCCTCCTTCCATACTTCTCTACACCTCTTGGAAAGATCGAAAAGTGCCAGAACGAATTATAGCATCGTGTAATAGACCTCACACACTGTGTGTGGTACAGTTATTTTTTTTCGAGCAAAGCGCAAATAACAGCACAACAACGCTTTGGTACACACATAATTAAGAGGAATTTCTAAGTCATAGCGCGTGCCGTCTCAGTATAGTAACAAGCAAATTTTAATTTCACTCCGAAAATGCTCTTTAATGGGACACTTTTCTGACTCCTTTTTAGGAGCGCTCCGAAAATGCACTTTAGTAGGACTTTTTTCTGACTCCTTTTTAGGAGCTCTCCGAAAATGCACTTTAGTAGGACTCTTTTCTGACTCCTTTTTAGGAGCGTTCCGAAAATGGTTTGCTGGGATTGTTCTGATCTCCATACTCAGCAATATTGATGGGATTCGATCAATACTGACTTCAGATAAATATGGTGTTGGCCAAAGGGAAGGAGTCATATTGTCATAGAGTTTCAGTTTCAATTCATTTATTTTTTCAAACCACACTTACTTACAAACAAAAAATACGGTGTAAATATAACCATAAGGGATTCATACATCTTATTCCTAATATTGTCATAGAGTTCAAGACGACAAGTCTAAATAAAAGAATAGAAAAATTCATAAAAAAGGAAAGAACAGTTGACACGCTCAAAGAAAGAAATACACTTCGACTGCCAGGAAAAGAGAAACAATTTTTTTCTTCGTAGGCAAACGATGTACATACATTCAGTCATTGCAAAACCTACACAACCGAAACTCCGCGGAAAAATGAAACAAATAAAATCAAACGGCAAAAATCGAACACTGATTTGTATCGTTTTTGCGGTAAGAATTGTTTAGTTTCATTTATTTTCTCAGTTTTGGTTCGTCTCCTTCTACCTTTTTTTAAATAGTTGTTACTGTTATGCACGTTGTTCTTGTTTATGTCTCTCTGCCTTAAAGAACCCGTTTACACCATTAGAAAATTTTGAAAAGGGTACATTAATTTTGTCATGAAGTTTGTAACGCAATAAATGAATGAAGATAGATATCAACATATGTGTAAGTAAATATATATCATAGAGTAATACATAGTATATGGGGGGAAATTTTCTATCTTCTGAATTTTCATTTCACACTCTTCGTGGTGACTTCTTGGGGTTGACTTAAATTTTTCACGTCGTTTTGGTGGAGAACTGTGAAAATTAATTGTATTTTCAAGTTTGATCTTACCTTTTATTGTTAGTACACATTTGTGTTGTATTTAAGACAACTATTTTAATACACAAACAGAAAATGCTGTTGGTGTTTTCTTGTTGGATGTTTTGTTTTAACCCTCTATCTGTTATTATTAAAGCAATTATTTTCCACATCCAACGTTCATATCACACCAGGCCTAATGTCATAAATTTGCTGAGAGAGGTGTTTACTGTAGGTATGTAATTACTCTATGGTGTATGTATATTCTTAATCGGGATCACCTAAATAGTCGATCTAGTCATGGCAGAATCTCCGTCTGTCTGCCTGTTACTACACACGACAACGCCTTAAGGAAACAATATAAAAAAAACGGTTTCCCATTACATCCCATGAAGGAATTGGGGAGAGCTTCTCGCAACCAGTGAGCTATGCGCTTTCTATTATTATACTCACTGATTGGGACCTACTGTTTTACACCGTCGAAATCTTCTGTAAGCATTACATTTTCATTCGCATAACGGTCGTCTTCATCCTTTGCCGTTTCCGGAGTGGATTCAGAAACGTTTCTTATTAGACTGGGAAAACAAACTGGAATTTCGAGTAGATGGATCCAAAATAGTTGAAGAGGTGCTGCTTGGTAAGAGTGATTGGGAAATTGTCTATTCCCGTGTGGATGTCTTGTGCTGCAGGGGCTTGGTGAGAAGTCCCAGAACAAACCAGGCAAAATAGCCGAGCTATTAACAACAAACTAAAAAAAGTCAGTGCAAAAATTTACATTTTTAATTTCTGATTGCAAATATCTCTTGAGTGGTGTGAAATAAAACATAATAATTTTTGTTTGCCTTCCCTCCAAAACTCATTCAAGTAAAGAATCTTAAAAAACGGATCAAAATTGTAGAAGTTACATGTATTCAAAACATAAACAGCACCACAGTGGTCGACTTTGACACCCTGCAGCACGTTCTGCTTAACAACAAGTGTAATTTTGTAAAAGCCCTACTATTTCTCTTCAAACCTTTAGTACATTTTTAAACGATCCGACAAATAGTTTAGAAGCTCTGAGTATATTACCACTTTTTGCGATCTGCTCCACTGTGTGCATACAACATTCATATCATTCTTACATTAAACCACTTTCATTTGTAATGCCTCATATTTGTGTATTTTTCAGTAAATGTATCGAATTTATAATTATTTTTAATATTTTATTACATTGAGCCACTGCAACGTGTATTGACCGTCCGATAACTCTTCGATATTTTCCGAATCCCTCAACACATACGGTACCGTGAGTACACATGTACTATATGCAAGTAATGTCCGTACTTATCTCCACACAACCAGTATACATCATACAGGCATGTTATTTGTCGCCACACAAATGTGTGTGGTATGTATTCTCGTAGATACGGGAATATGTCTACACATGTATGAAAAATGTAAGTCAATTCACGTGAATACTTTTATTGTATGTGCATGTAGTTATTCTCTGACGTATATTCGGGCTCCGAAACACTTCAAATTTTGTTCTGGAGTTTTTGTACACGGAAAAAATAAAAAAAACAAATATCTCCAAATTGGTGCGTCCAATTTCAAAACCAACTTTATTTTTGGGGTTTGCTTAAGATTTTGTACACAGCGGTATCTCTACCATGGTGCGTCCAATCTAAAAAATAAGCATTTTGTGTGAGTTCCTAAGGGTATTGGACACAGTGGTCCCATCCATATGGCATCGAAATTTTCGCTTCGCTCGCTCGCGACCGCTACCTACTTTTACTTCATATTTTGGGAGCGAGCGGAGAGAGAGCCGAAAAGAGCAGATATTCTGTTGGAAAAAAGAAGCAACATTTACTGTGGTCAGTTTCATTCATTTGTTTTTCAGCTATGTTTTGTTCAACTTTTAATTTTGTCAACTAGCTACTGCTGCTGCCAGAAAAAACCAACACCAAAAAAAAATTACAGCAGACAGTTGTCCGAGGCCTTCGGCCACGGACTGTCCCTGTAGGCTGTGTCAGAGACACGGCCATTAAGTTTAACGTAGAATACGCCATCCGATAAGACAGAAAACATATATAACAATAAATTCATTTGCTTATATTATTTATCATTTATTGTTATATATGTTTTCTGTCTTATCGGATGGCGTATTCTACGTTAAACTTAACGGCCGTGTCTCTGACACAGCCTGCAGGGACAGTCCGTGGCCGAAGGCCTCGGACAACTGTCTGCTGTAATTTTTATATTTACCAACGGCATTTGATTCAAGTCCGTTTAAAAAAAATATTATGTTCAATTTTTTTAAACTTAATTTAATTTATGTATTTTAATTAATATTTTTATTGAAATAAGTTCTGCGAATGTTGAGAGGGCCGCCCTAATATTAAAAAAAGTTTACCTTATCGAGTCTTCGCATTAGCATTCGAGCGTTGTGTGAAAGCTTTACGCTTTACAATTCAAAATTAATGTTACAACAGCTTTATTGAAGCTTTCGCAAAAAAGCTTTATTACGTTAGCTTACTGTTTGTTTCACTTTTTACTAGATACATGTTGCCAGCAACATTAGCTTGCTGTTCGTTTCACTTTTTACTAGATACATGTTCCTAAGCAATGTTGAGCAACCAAAAACACTCAACCAAACACCACACATATGTTTGAGTGTATGTGTTTAAACAATTTTCATTTGAGAAATTAAAATACTAGAAATATATCAACCAATATGAAATGTATATCAAACGAAAGATAACATCTTCATTTACCTACAAAAAAATTTTAAAAAAATTCATCTAGCCGTTTCCTCAAATTCAATGAAATAAAGATTACAACAATAAAAACCTGACATGACTCCTCATACCGTAAGGTAAGACGTATTCTACGTCAAAATGCAAAGGAATACGATCCATGGTCGTTCTTTTACCATTGTTGAAAGAAACTCCACGCACACACAAGATAATAAGAAAACAGCAATATCATGAATTGAAAACAATCGGATAGCATCGAAAAATAGCCACAGAGAGGCAAAGTAAAAACTTTTTTATCTTATTTTAAAATATTTGTGAGGTTTTCACATAAAATGAATATTACTGAAATAACAAATTATCAACACAGCGCTTCGTTGTACCTATAACTCAAAACCAGAAGGAAACAGTACATTCAGAATACAAATCTGACCTCTCTCTTCATTTCCACGGAATTTCGCCAATTACTTCCTTTATTCTGGTTGTTTGATTCATTTGAAGGTCGACCATTTTCACTGTGACTGAGGTATATAAACACATTTGTTTGTGGCTTTTTCGTATTCACACCCGCATATATTTTTGTTGTGTCATAATCATAGAGTAATGTCATATAGAGCTGTCATCGTTCTGATCTGAGGTTTCCTTTCACACTCTTCGTGGTACGGTCGGTGCGATAGAGAGTTATTTGACGTAAAGCAGGTGGAATTACAAGAATTGTTGACTTACATTTTCATATCGTTTTGATGAAAAACTGAAATTTAAACGTATTTTAGACTTTTTTGTTATCTTTTTTTGTTAGTATATGTTTGTGGTGCATTTACACAAAAATGTTAACGCACAAAACGAAATGCCCTTGCAGTTTTCTTGTTGGTTGGGTTGAGCCATTGCCTCTATCTGGTATTATTAAAGCAATACCTTCTAACATGAAACGTCCATATACACCACACCAAACTTCGTAAATTTACTGAGTCAAAACGCTTTTCTATATGTCATTTCTTTATGCTTATAACATGGGAAAAATTTTTCCGTACATGTATTGGGTGTTGATGTTCGCAAACGAACAGAAATTATCCTCGTGGAAAAAGGAAACAGCTTTTGGGTTTGTGTAACACATGCACATAAATGTAGTGCCGATGAAATCGACACAAACTCAACGATAGAGTAAAGACAAAACAAATGAAAGGATACAGTGAAAACGGAACATCCCAAGAATGAGTGGAATGAATAAACAGCACGATCGTTACGGGAAAAGTGAGTCAGCGACTTGTGTCATTGTTGCTCTGACTTTTATGTGTTTTGATTTTGCTTACAGACTTATTTGTTTCTCTTTTGCGCTGAATCTTTTCTGTGTCACTTTTAGAAAAGGATCTCAGAAGTGTCGCTATTACTTTAGGTCCGTCAGTTGTGAAACAGATTAACTAAAATAAATTGTGAAAATTACTATAGCAAAAGAACAGTGTAAAAAATCATTTCGAGGACTCCCGCAGGCAAACACTTAACTAGCGCACCACACTCACACATAGACACTGAATGCTGCAATTATTTGATTGGCTCCAGGGCGCTTTATTCATATAACGGTCAGACTGAGAAGATGCCTGTAAATAAAGAACAAGATCTGCTTCAGCAACATGTTGCTAGAACTTAAAAGCATCACTTTCTATCACTTGTACAAAAGTAAATCATGTTTAGTTCTTGCCCTTAACAGTGGGACAAACAATCAGCATGTTGCTACAACTTAAAAGCATCACTATCTATCACTTGTACAAAAGTAAATCATGTTTTGTTCTTGCCCTTAACAGTGGGACCAACCAATGAAAAATTATACTTAAAGTTAAAATAAGTAGTTTACATTTAATTAGTGTTTCAGTTTTTATTTTTAATTGAAATTAAATTGATGTGCAATTACATTACCCCTTAGGAAATTTTAGGCATCTGCCAATAACACAAGCTTTTTACCAGAAAACAGTAATCGTCGCTTGATGAAAACGATTACGCTCGCATCAAGGCTGATCTAGTAGAGGTTAACGCATTAGAACAGCTGATTTTGCGTTCTTATGACTCTATATGTCCAATTTTGTTATTGTACTTTTTTGTTTACTTTGTTGGGTCATATGGATTGGTGTTTAATTTGACATTTAGAGTCATAGAACAAGTCATTGTGGTGCCCACAACAACAACAAATCCTATTGCGTTAATCTCTACTATATCATTGGCTCGCATAAACAACACTGACCACTGCGCCCGTCTTCAACAAAAGTACTTTCGTCGTTGGACCCCCGTGCCGTCACAAAGTAAGTCATCATTTGTGTGTTATTGTTTCTGTATAGTCTTTTCGGTCGCGAGTATTTAAACTACATATCCATATTACATATGTACGCACATACAGAATATATATATAAATATGGTGTCCCATTACATCCCATGAAGGAATCGGGGAGAGCTTCTCACAACCAGTGAGCTGGCCGCTTTCTAGTTTTATACTCACTGATTGGGACCTACAGTTTTACACCGGTTCCGAACGGTATTTCTGAGAAGCATTTTCATGGCTAAATACTCGATAGTGTCGCCGTCACTATGCGAGGTGAAAGCCGTCGAAAGAAATTTAAGGTGGTCAGAGCAGGGATCGAACCCAGGTTCGCAAGTACGAGAGGCGCGCACACTACCCATTGCACCACCGACGGCCACATACATAGATTTGTATTTTCTTGTTTGCACTGCTGTTACAAAAACAAAGTAAATATTTCAATTTCTTTCTGCCATTAGAACTTTTCTTGAGAGACATTTATATATATTTGCGATCATATGTTATTTGATTGTTTAATGCTATTTCAACTATTCAATTCTATTTCAATTCACCAATTATTTTTCCAAATGCTTTTTTTTCCAATGAAGCGTTCTCTGGTTATGGCAGGCAAAACTTGGGGCTCTTAAAAAAAATTGATTTTTTCTTTATAAATGTATTTTTAACTTTTAAACCGTTGATTATGTTAAGAAATAGTATAGGAACAGATTAAAGGTATTGTAGTTCCTAATTTGTCTATATTTTCTTAAATAGAAACGGACGAGGCGTTGTAGAGATATAGCAAACAAAAGTTATGGGTCTTTGGAAACATGAAATTTTGCACAAGTTGAGGTTTCCCAACAGCTAGACATTTTTTTAAAATTTAAATAAAATCAAAGGACGCATAATTCGAACGCTGAAACTCGATGTGAATGACTCTATAGTACCTCGTGGGCCTCAATGGGATATTTGTGAAAATCTTAGATAACAGAAATTCAGAACATATGCATCCATCAATTATCTTCAAAACTGTAATAGAGTTTATCATGGTACGCCTACTAGTAAGAGTCGGCAATCTGACCAATGCTAGTCTACTGCTATAAGAAGGAAGATTATGGTTCTGGGTCCATTGAAAGTTTCTCAGACAAAAACTGAGAAACTGTTTCTTGACCGAAACAACAACAGATACATATTCGAGAATAGGGCGGACTAGTGAAGTAAAAAGATTTTTCGTAACGTAGGGATCTGAAAATTCCTTTGCCCAACGTCTATTAATGTTCAGAACGCCATAAGCCTTGTTTACCATCGTAATTATGTGGGATTTTCTGTACAAGAGAACACCAAGATCAACAAATGAATCCACCGATTCAAGGAACCGAAAATTCCTTTGCCCAACGTTTAATAAAGTTCAGAACGCCATAAGCCTTGTTTACCATCGTAATAATGTGGTAGTTGAAATTCAATTTTCGGTCCAAGAGACCACCAAGATCAACAAATGAATCCACCCATCAAGAACATTGCCACCTAAAATGTATTCTACCGAAAGAATGATGACCTAGGAACAGCATATGCTTACATTTCGAAAAATTAAGCTTCATCAAATTGGCTTCGCACCACGTCTGGAAAGTAGACAAATCCCTCTGAAGTAAAGTATATTGATAAGGATCCTTGTAAGAAAAATAGATCTTCACGTCATCAGCGTACATTAACAATTTAGAGTGCATTATGGAGGCGGGTAAGTCGTTAATGAATAACACGAATAGAACCGGGCCAAGATGACTGCCCTGAGGCACCCCAGATGACACAAAAATAGATCTTGAGAACGATCGACCAAATGATACCATATGTTCTCGGTTCATTAAGTAAGAACTAATCCAATTCATCATGTTACTATTAAAACCCATTGCCCCGAGTTTATATAATAACAAATTGTGGTTAACTTTATCAAAGGTTTTACTAAAATCGGTAAAAATCACATCAGTTTGATCTCCATTAATAAAGCCGTCAATAATAGAAGAGGAAAACTGAAGCAAATTAGTCACTGTGGAACGACCCTACCGAAAGCCACGTTGACATGGATCTAAAATAGAGGAAACATGATGAGAAATTACCTCTGTGACTAACTTCTCAAAAAGTTTAAGAATGGCACTCAATTTTGCAATTCCCCTATAATTTGCAACATTTACTAAACTTCCAGATTTGTGGAGAGGGATTATATAAGAGCTCTTCCACTGTGCGGGAAAATGACCGAACTGAAACGAAGCGTTAAATAAGAGAGTCAACGATACGCTGAGAGAATTGGAGCAGTATTTCAACATAGAGTCCGGGATACCATCAGAACCAGCTTTATTTGAGGGTTTCAATCTGATTAAGTTATCTAGCAACCACGAAGAATTTACGCCATGTGCATCAAACGGAATGGTAGAGCGGACAGTGTACGAGTATGATTTGGAAACATCATAGGCTCGGGTGGAATAAATAGATGGGAAAAAAATCGGCGAAAAAATTAGTAATAGACTCATCTGAATAATCAATACCGTTCATTTTAAGCCTACAAGGTGTGGACGATGAATTACGATCCAAGTTAACAAATCTAAAGAATGATTTTGGGTTCTGTTTAAAATTAGCCTTCAACTTATCCAAATATAATCTGTAACTCTCACGAGATCTAGAGTTGTATTTACTAACAATATACCTAGCATAGTCTGCTAGCAGTCCAGATTTTTTATACTTTTTCGAACATCTATTCCTTACATTCTTGAGACTGTTTAGAGCCCTTGAGCACCATGGTTGACCAGTA
Source organism: Phaonia tiefii (assembly GCA_963931995.1). Taxonomy (NCBI): domain Eukaryota; kingdom Metazoa; phylum Arthropoda; class Insecta; order Diptera; family Muscidae; genus Phaonia; species Phaonia tiefii. The sequence goes on from OZ008368.1 coordinate 132,857,957, forward strand.
TTACCCATTATGGGCCTCTTGGGTACAGACTTAGAAATATAGCCATTAATAATATTATAGAATTCATCCAGGGCGATTTCAAATTCAAAAGCATTATCACACTGACATATACTATGCCAGTCGGTATCAAAGAAAAGAGTATTCAAAAGAATAAAGTTCGCACGCGAAAAGCGTAGGCCAACATAGGCGAAAAGCGATTGCAACCAACCTGCATGGTATCATATGTATATTTAATTCCGAGCGTTGGATGGTAAATTAAATAATAGAAATTAACGGATATACATATTCGAGAAATATCAAAGTTGTTATTGTTGAATCTGTATCGGGTAAGGTTACCTATGTCACAGACAGCAAGTTAGTCACCCAATACTAAAATACGGTGCTTTCTACTGGCTAACGCAATAACTTTTGCAATAGCGTCAATATGTTCTTGATATACCTCAAGGCACGAAGATGGCGGTATATAAGAACACGTGACAAACAGTTTCAAATTGCCTAAATGAATGGGCACTGCAATAAATTCAAGATCGCCAATATTATCAATTGTAACTAACTCAGAAGATAAAGAAATTTCAATTGAGATCAAACTCAAAACCAAAGCTATCAACAAATAATCTGGACAATTTAGTATTCAAACCGCGAACATTCTGATACGCCATATTCAAACTCCCAATTAGTTTTTTGGAGCTCCCCTATTTCCAGACGGTAATCTAGCAAAATTATCACGCCTACCATTATCCCGATACTCAAATTCCCTTACGAACGTTTTGTGAGTCCAAAATTCCGAATCCACCACGCATTTATCTTTCGCATCATAACTTGATTATTTCATACTTTTTACAAACTTTATGTAATTTTATATAAACATGGTTGGTATTTCTATAGTTACATAGATACTCACCCATATTCTGTTTAGCGTCGACAATAACAATGGCAATTTTAAGCCAACAGCAAATCAAGTGCAACATCGATTCTATGTTAATTTGGTATTCTGTAAGAGTATTACCACGCCGTTGCCTGTTTATCGACAATGTTAATAAAATACAAAAAGGATGTACAAATAGAGAAGAAAAAACCGGCGAAATTTGGCAACCCTAGTATAAGAGCAAAAACGATGTGCAAGTAGACAGTCAAAAATTCTCTTCACTCAAATGCCAACAAACAAAACGAGTCGAGTAAATTTTCTTCTCTATACCAAAGTTGCTATGTGCAGTGAATGTTCAGAGATGCAAAATTTGGCATCAAAGAACAATTGCAGTGACAGCAATCAGGTGATGGATACACTGGAAGAAAATGTTAGGTCAACTACCACAGTTCCGAAAATAAATGCAACAGATGGAGAAAATGTGTCCTCCATCTATTGCTAACGTAAATGAAGTCAGGTAACACCTCCAACGATAAGGAGGGAAGTGTAAGGACCACGCAAACGGGTATGGACCGCTACATTTTGGTTTTGCGGAAGTCGAACTCATTAAAGGGAAATAGTAGAAAAGTCAACAGGGCTGAAAATGAGGTGGAAAGTCGGATCCGCTGTCGAGAAATCGTTTCGCGCCGCTAAGCATCGATGACCAGCCTAGCGGCTCTAACTCGGTTTCGAAGAATAGCGTAGACTCCCCCGATCTTCTTACGAGAACGAAGCTCGAAAGGTTTAGTGGATAATATTGAGAAAATTATTGATACTAACACATTCCACGTTGTTTCTCTACTGAAAGGTAGAATATATGAAACGAAGGTCCAAACGTAAAATGAGAAAAGTTTTAGGGAAATATGTAATTATTTCACCTTATCCAAGAAAAATTGTTACATCTACCAGCTAAAGAGCAGTAAGTGATTAGCTGCAGTAGTTAAGGGAATCGATAAAAATTAAGGACGTTCTAGAAGAGCAGGGGTTCAATGTTCGCTCTGTTGTGAATATTTTTAACAGAAATAACCTACAGAGGTTGCCCAACATATAAGGGTCTTAAGAAAAAACTTGATAAAAACTGTTCGTGCTCGTGACTACGCAGCACCGACCCTAGAACTTCGTTCTGTCCCTGTACCGCAACAGAACAGTATTTCAGTTCCTTTTGGAACAATGTCATACGCTATCGTTGTTAAACCGACCCCTCAACGACCCTCAGAACAACCAGTTAGTGGCCTGGAATCAATGATTCAGCAACTTACTTAGAATGTGAACATGTTCATGTCGACGATGCAGGACTTTATGAAGAGTCAGAATCAATTGTTTCAGGCTCTTATTGGAAGCAGGCGCTTTCCTTAAAATCTGTGCATGGAACACGAACGGTGTTAATAAACACTGACTTGAAATAGTTACAGAAGTCTAAATACGATGTCGACTGCATGTAAAGTTCATATATAGTCAAAAAAAATATTATAATTTCAATATTTTTTAATTTTAATTTCAATATACCACCTAATGCAGAGGCAGATTCTGCAATGTCTATTCTGTCAAATTTTTAAATGTTAAAACAGACAAAGCACCTCTGTAAATATTTAACGAAAGTCTACATACGACGAAGTGAACAATAGTTCCGTTATGTATCGTGGTCGCTCATTGGCACGTTTTCTTCAGTAGTAGTTAAATTGCTTGAAGAAAAGTAAGATGAAAGTTAAATTGTATGCTTTTTGTAAAACTTTTGGAAAATATTTGCCTTTATATGTGCACAATAAAAGCAATTTCTCCTCAAAATGAGGGAAATTCGTTTCCAAAAGGTGGTGAAATTTTGGGATTAGAGTAAGTCTACCGTCCAAACAATAATTAAAACTTACAATATTACTGGATCGTACCAGAGTAAGACAGGTGGTTGGCGCAGCAAATTTGATGAGCTAATGCAGAGGAAATTAGTGCGAAGCGTTGCTGAAAACCCGAAAACTAGTGTTGTCAAACTAAACAAAACATTGCGTGAGACCGACGGAATTGAAGTACATGCTCAATGTATCCGGCGTTGCTTGAAAAAGGCAAGCTTAGCCTCCAGAATGGCAAGGAAGAAACTTTCGGACACGAGTCATTTTCTCGGATGAATATAAATTCAATGTTTTTGGAATATATGGGCCTGCAAGAGTGTGGCGGTAACCAAATACTGCACTTCAGCCAAAAAATGTTTGCCCCACAGTTAAACATGCAGGCGGTTCTGAAATGGTGTAGGGCTGCATGGCAGCAAGTGGAGTTGGCGAACTGCGGTTTATAGAAGGGGCAATGGATCGACACATGTATATTGACATTTTAAAAACAAATTTCGTATCAAGTATTGAAAAGCTTAAACTAACCGGAAATTATACCTTCATGCATGACAACGATCCCAAGCATAGTTCTGGCTTGGTCAAAGAATGGCTGCTATACAATGTGCGATCAACGATGGATCACCCTCCGCAATCTCCAGATCTCAGCGGATCTCTTTGTGGGCACATTTGAAAACAAGGGTTAAGGAAAGTGAAGTAACTTCAAGCCGAACTCTGAAAACAGTGTTGCTTAAAGAACGGGCAATAATTTCCCCAGAAATAACAAAAAATAGCCTTATCCATGCCTTCTCGTCTAAAATAAGTAATAAAAGCAAATGGTGGCCCAACACATTATTAGTTTTCCATTATTTTTGATCATTTCTATGCCGTATGTAGACTTTTGGAAATGTATAGTCATGCTCTTTTTTGTTATTTTGAGATTTAAGTTAATTCTTGTGAAAGAAATATGTAATTTATTACTTTTGTATTCTTTTTTTTTATTGAAAATAAAAAGTTAAGTTGGGTATAAACTATTCAAACATTTTTAGCTGCCGGAGATTACAATGCGAAGCAGACTCATTGGGGCTCCCGTATCGTGAACCCAAAAGGCCAAAAGTTGTACAATTGTATCATGTCTAGACAAAACGGGATCAATTACGTATCGCTCTGCCAGCCAACGTACTAGCCGCATGATCGCAAAAAACATACTGATCTAATTGAACTGCAAGGTCAAACGTCTCCGCAACTGTACTAGGACTGTCTTCGGACTATTCCCCAGTCATATTTTCAATTAATGAGCATCACGAGATAGAAGGCTAACATCCGAAAATACAAATTGGTTGAAATATAAAAAATTTATAAGCAGTCATGGCCCAGTTTTGAACAAAAGTATTGTCAATAACTTGATGTTGAGAACCGCGTCACCAATTTTAATTTGTTGCTTGACGAAGCAGCTTGCCGCGCAACGACAAAGTTGACCAATTTTTCCTTATGGGTGCCCATAAGAAATACAAGTAAGCCATTTGAGGCTATATTTCCCTTACGGAATGAAAGTGGGGAGTGGGTGACAACAGGTGAGGAAAAGACCAAACTGTATGCGAATCAGTTAAGCCAGGTTTTCCGCCCCAACCCGTGCACTAACAATTTTAATCTCTCGAACTTAGTTTGTATTAAAGTCTTCTACAATACCACTGGAGATAACGGTTGAAGAAATTGTGGCTTTATAAAAGAAACTGCTAACCCGGAACCCCCACCAGGTTTCGATCTCATATCACAGAAAATTATCTCTGAACTAAGGGCTAGCAAAAGTGCATGTTTCGGTTAATTTAATTCAACGTGCAAAATGTTATGCTGTGTGCGTAAGGCCGACGCCAGCAGCGGTCCGGGCCATGCCATGTCTACACGTAAACCCACTCATAGTAGTCATTTCGACGCAACCGTCGCGTCATACGATGCTATGACTACCCAATGATTGGGTTGAGCTGTGTCGTGATACGTGTTGTACCAGCAATCTATGTATGTATGTGACACATACTATTTCGACTTTCACACGATGACTTTTTAACGCGCGTCACTTTTCATGACTTACGATGCTTTTTGGTGTGAGAAGAAGAGAAGCAAGAGAGGTAACAAAATAATCACGAAATGAAATTTGAGGGGGATATCGACGTTTCTCTTTCACCACTTTCGTATTTGTACATGGCGGTAAAGCAACAGTAAACAAAGTGCCGAACAATTGTTTTGAAGTAATTATTAAATGAAATAAATGTTTTCGGTGAATTGGAGAAAATAAAAACTTGTGGAGTTTGTGTTTTACACTTGACATTTTCCATTACGAATAAACAACAAAAGAAGTTTGATCGACAAAACGTCAAAAAAAATGACGCATGGCTGTATTTAGGGAGTCATCGTCTGAACGCACGTAGATTTACGAAGGGTTACCAAAACAGAGTGAACACAAAAAGCGCGCGTAGAAAGTCATCGTGTGGAAAATGAATATATGTGGATAGGCTAAGAGCATTTACAAAAACAAAGGAGCACCAAGAGTACCCAGCAAACCATTTTCGGAGCGCTCCTAAAAAGGAGTCAGAAAAGAGGCATACTAAAGTGCATTTTCGGAGCGCTCCTAAAAAGGAGTCAGAAAAGTGTCCTATTAAAGAGCATTTTCGGAGTGAAAGTAAAATTTGCTTGTTCTATACTGAGACGGCACGCGCTGTGACTTAGAAATTCCTCTTAATTAATAACTGTACCACAGACAGTGTGTGCTGTTGTCATCGCACGAAGCGAAGCAGGCACCAAAAGCAATGTGTGCTTCAGTACAAAGTGCGATTTCGTTGAGTAAGGTTAACGTAGTAGAATTTGTGAAATAAAATTATATAATGATATAATTAAATGATATAATTACAAAAAAAAACCCTCATAAAAGACTCTTTTATGATATAAATTAAGAGCTCTTTCAGAGCCCCAAAAACCATCATAAAAGACTCATTTATGATATAAGTAAATTAAGAACTCTTTCAGAGCCCAAAAAACCATCACAAAAGACTCTTTTATGAAATAAATTAAGAGCTCTTTCAGGGCCCAAAAAACCTCATAAAAGACTCTTTTCTGACATAAATTTAGAGCTCTTTCTGACGGACCATTTTCGAAGAAAAAGACACACTTTTCTGAAGGTTTTCGGAGCAAAAATGATTGTTTTGTGGGCTCATAAACAGCGTCAAAAGCAGTCAGAAAAGACTCTTTTCGGACTCACATGGATTTCTGGGTATAGACGATTGTTTCAATTAGTTTTCGGTTTTGCTTTTATTTTATTGTTTTACTTTAGTAACATAAAAAATTGAATCATTTCAAAAATAAAAAATTAAGTATTAATAAAATGTACGCAAATGTACTTTCTATAAGAAAAGGTAAATTTTTAAGAAAATTTACTTTTTTAAGAAAAACTGATTATTTAGGAAAAGGAATGTTTTTTAAGAAAAGATCCCTTTTAAGACAGTATATTCACCAGCATTTAATTTGATCCTTTATATTTTCGAAATTCTCCATTTTGTATTTTTTTAATTAGAACCGTGCACACACAAATCAAACGTTAGAATAACAAATTCAGTGTGGACAACAAAACGTCATCCATACAGTCTTGGATGAGTGGTGGTACGTACCATGCAACACTCAAGTAAAACGATTCATGTTCGAACACGTTGGATTGATTTACTTGAGTCGAACATTGCCGTCCAATTTCTATGTATACCAAGTAGTAACAACATGCAAGACACGTCAAGGCATTAGTGTCACACAAATCACAACTCAATCAATTCATCTCGCGCTAGCCTTTACTCTGTGGGAGTAAAAGTTTGTCGTAAATGTGTTCAATCACATAATAAAACTTAGTTACTTCCCTAAGGCGTGGAAAACTTCTATCGCCTTATAGACCTTTAAGCTTATTACCTTACTTGTCAAAACTCTTTGAGTCTTTCTATTGAAACTTAAAAGTTTTATATATATATATACGATTTCCCGTTACATCTCATGAAGGGATTAGGGAGAACTTCTCACAACCACTGAATTGTGCGCGTTCTAGTTTTACACTCACTGATTGGGACCTACAGTTTTACACCGGTTCCGAACGGTTTTTTGAGAAGCTTTTTCATGGCTAAATACTCGATAGTGTCGCCGTTTTATATCGTCCCATAATTTCATCCCTGATCGTCAACTTGGCTTTAGGGAGGTCATAATACACTACAAAAGGTAAACCGTCTGACTAACAAGATTAGGAAAACTTTTAAAAAATCCAATGAGTGTTCGAACTCACGGGCGATGTGTTAACACCTTTTTGCTACACAGTACCTGTTCGATTTCTATGAACACATTCGTAAATGTTACATTGGAAAATAAAAAACAGCGTTCAATCATATGATGACGTTACAGTTAAATAATATTAATACTTAAAATTATTTAAAGACCCAGTGCAAGCACATGTGTCATTATTTTCTTGCTCAATACTTTTTGTTTTATTCCCACAAAAGTCAAAGAATAAACATTTTATTGGACTTACCTTTCACTATAATAAAAAAACAACAACACCAACAACAACAACAACAACAACTACTACTGGAGGCTATATAAGCTTCGGCCCGGCCGAACTTAACACCGTTTCTACTTGCTTTTGTATACACCGGGCAATGCTGAACATCAAATGACTCGCTTTGTTTGGCCATAGCAACAACAACGAAACAACCAAACACACAACATCACACATACTTTGTCCGAAGTAGCTGACGTATACGTGTGTCACATAACCACATGTTTGCCATATCAACAGCAACGAAACAGCCAAATACACAACATCACACATACTTTGTACGAAGTACCTGACGTATTAGTTTGTCACCATAACATCGACTGCGCAAGCCCATGCGCCTGCAAATGAAATTTTGCGTGGCTATGCTTTATATCTCCGTTCAATAACAGCAACAGACACATGTCCATACATACATTATTATGTTAATACATACGCTATAGACACAATTTCGTTTGCCTTACCCCTGCCACACCACTCTTTCATTGCTCTCTTGCTCGCTCATTTTTGTTTAACACGTCATTATTCTCTTTCGCAGTAGCAGAAAATCTGGTTTTAGCAGCAGCATAAAATATGGTTTTAGCAGCAGCATAGAATCTGGATTTAGCAGATTTTGAGTTTGATAGATTTAGTCCCTATACGCCGCTATAGATGTTAACACATCAAAAAACTATTTGGTTATACTTAGAAATTATCTTTTGTTTTGAAAAATAAATTGTGTGAATTCATGTGTTTGCAATATCGTTTGTGTAAATTGAGCATCTATAAATCAAATAGATAACTAAACAGAATGCAGCAAAGACAGTGGCGCACGATAGCAGACAAACTGCCCCGAAATATGTATCAGATCATTTGTGTGTGTGAATGCGCAAGACGGTACAAATCGCAACAAAATGTTCGTCTTTTTGTGTTTTAACCATAATTCGGTAGCGGTTGCTTCGTTGTATTGGTATTTGGATTTGAAGTCAATGAAAGCGAAGAACCCAAAGTTGCACAGTGTTTCAAGTAAGACGAACATAAAAAATAACAACTTAACGTACAATGAAATTAATCCGATCGAAAGTTTAAGAAATTTCGTTAAAATAAATAAAAGAGAAGTTGAAGAGAACGCTTACAGAGCGATCACTGGATTAATGACAGGGAAATTTGGCGCTACAATTGAATGACAAAACCCTCAACACCACACCAATTGCATGATTTAAGAAAACAGTGTTGCGGTTCGCATAGGGCAGTAGAGCTTATGTTCATGGTAAGTACAGACATCGATATGTAAATATCTTAATTATAAATCTTAATAATAAATTTCTCATATTTGTTTTTAATTGCAGCACCTGAATTAGACGGCCACAATAACACTCAACCCGTCGACTACCACAATCTTCTTCAGACGAGAGTTTCAACATGGAATAGATTTAATATATTTATATAATTGATTTTCGAAACAAAAATTAAATTTTTTTATCAAAACACCTTCAATGTAATACTAACAGAGTATTAATGTACAATTGTCAATAAATAATTTCAAACACACTTGAAAACATTCAATAATGAAGCAAATTCATTGCAGTAACAACCATACTTTCATCACAGTAACAAACAATTTGCAGTTGACGAACACATTTTTATAGCGGGAATGAAACTGTACGTTAGCTCACTTTCGATGACAAAAGTTGTTAGGGTGATGAACATTTTCATCCCCGTGACGATGCTTTTCCGTTCAGGGTACATATGTACAGAGAGGACTAAAATGACTACATGAATTTGGACAAGAATTTGAAGGCTCGTATTAATTTTTGCAAAACGCATAAAAAAAGGACATCTGATGACTGGAAATGAGTGATTTGGTCGGATGAAACAAAAACTAATCGTGTCCAATCTGACTGAACAAAATATTGCTGGAAGAGGCCCGGTGAAACCATTTAGAGACATCATGTCAAGCAAACACTGTGGTGGGAGTGTAATGGTGTGGGGAGGTTTCACTTTTTGTGGCATCGGTCCTCTAGTGAAAATATAAGGTATTATGAATATTACCTAAGTATTTTACAAAACAATTTTTGCAGCGTGCGCCAAGCCTGCAACAGAAATAACTTTTCAGCCCGACTGGGATCCAAAAGACAGTGCAATAATTCTGTAAAAATTACATGCTGAACAATAATCCCACACAATGAAGTGGCCACCTCAAAGCCCCGATTTGAAGCCAATCAAAAATTTGTGGGCTATTGCAAAATAAGACTCCCAATTCGAACGAACACCAACCGACTTATATGATCTGTGGGCAAGATTTTCATCGGAATAGACTAATTAATATTCAACCTCAAACTTTTAAAAATCTCGTGGAAAGCATATCTACTAGGGTAACCATTTAATTAATCATTATTCGGTTAATCGATTAATCGTGATATAAAGTTAACCGAACATTTTAATAATTACATTTTTCGATTAACGATTAACTCGAACAAATCACAGCGATTAATCGATTAATAAAATATAAGTACGTGTCTGTGGCAAGCAGTCCGTCTTGAAACACTCCTACAATGTGGCAACTCATATGACAGCGATTTGCGATCAAATTTCACAACTTTACACACATTTCAAACAGATTTGATAGTTTGTTGAGAGAAAGCGTCGCACAGTGCTTTAGCTCATAGACATACATAACAAAAAAATGTCTCAAAATTGGTTCATTAAATTGAGTGTAATAGTCTGATGAAATTTCAAGACCCACTGGTCACTTTGTATGGGGGGTGTCAAAATACCTGGTCCGATCTGCTCAAACTATATACAATAAGGATAATAGTCAGAAAATTACGTTTTGCAAAATGTTTGTAAAAATTAATCAATCCAATAGGGTGTTATAGTGTGATATAGTTTCAGAGCGACCTTACCCTTTGTATGGGAGGTACCGGAAAGCGTTGCACTTTTGGGTCCAAACTTTGGCCCAAAATTTTGGCTTGGCACCAAAAGTCACTAATTTTCAAGTTGCAACTACGATTTGTGAATTGTACCTACATATATTTTATAATGAAGTTGCTTTTGTTACGTTTTGGTTTGTTTTAATCAATGTGCCTAGTACAATGTTTTGACAATGTTTTCTATTTTTTTGTTTTAGTTTTTTCGATTAATCGTATAATTTGATTGCGTTTTGTTCAGTTAATTGTCAGATTGAAATTTACGAATAACGATTAACCGATTAACGATCAAACCCGATTAAATGGGTACCCTAATATATACTCGCATAAAATGTGGTTTAAAGAACAAAGGACTTTGGACAAAATACTAAAGGAAAAACTTGTCGAAATTTTCAAATATGGACAATACTGGATAAAATCGGACACAATTTGCTATATTTTTTTTTTATTAACTTTGCTTAAAAAAAATCATTTAAGTTTCTCTAGTAAAAAAATTATAATAATTTAAGTAAAATCTTTAATTAAAGTGTCCAGTTTAGTCCACTATTGTACTATATATACTTCTAGTCTTGTTCTGATGTATTTTGTAAAAAATAAAGTATGTTATCTTTTTTAACAAATGTGAAAAAATACACAAACTGAGTTCAGTTTCAGATCAGTTTCGATATATAGACAATTTTGAGATCATGTGACCTTTATGGGAATCTGCAGTTAAGTAGGCAGCCTCCCAAAATGTTATATGGGCTGCACGAACAATGGTGTAGTATACTCTGACCCAGTAAAATCCCTTGCGACTTTTCACCGAAGGAGTTTCACAGAAGAATGTGTCAACAGCAATGTCTTTGCAGCAAATTTTACCAGCGGACACACTGTGTGGCTCAAAAACACTCAATCGATGCACAGTGGGCGATTTATAGAAGAAATGGAAATTATTCAGACGATTCTAAATTTTTGGACCGATCGAGATGACATTTCATATAATCATAGCAGAGGTGTCGACATATTAGAACATCACAACCCACTAGAGCCGCACTGTGGGAGCCTAAAATTGTTTCCAAGTATTCTACAAAATAATAATAATCGTAACTTCCGAATAACATGTTAATACTCGTATTAAGTAACAAATTTTAGTTAGTTGCTTTCGGAATTAATTAATGTTTGAGTAATAAAAAAATATAGAAGGAAATGAAATATATCAATGGCATTGGGCTGTGTGTTTCCGCATATAATACAGAGTCAAAGCCATGAAATCTTTTCAAACTTCGTCTTTACACAATCCTAAAAATAATATCTAAAATCAACAAAAAAAAAGTACTTTTTCAGAAAATTTTAGGAATTTTTCACACTTGTAGCTGTCGGTGGTGCAATGGCTAGTATGCGCGGCTCTTGTACATGAGAACGGGGGTTCGATCCCTGCTCAGACCACTTTACATTTCTTTCTACGACGGTCACCTCGCTTAGTAATGGCGACACTATCGAGTACTTAGCCATGAAAATGCTTCTCAAAATACCGTTCGGAACCGGAGTTAAACTGTAGGTCCCAATCAGTGAGTGTAAAACTAGAAAGCGCACATCTCACTGATTGTGAGAAGCTCTCCCCAATCCCTTCATAGGATGTTAAGGGACACCATTTTTTTGCAAGGTGGTATAGCTTTTCAACGTGTTTTGTTTTAACACATGCAGAATTAGATTAAAGAAATCATGATATGTAATTTTTAAATCAACCGAATTTAGAGCGCTCTGGAGAAAGCTGTGTTAAAGATAGGAAATTCTGGTGGACATAAAATTAATTTACATTTCGTTGTGGTTTAATTAAGTGTAAAAACTTGATATGTTTCCCTAGTATTTATTGATAAATATGTAGTTACACAGTTTTTCCATAAAGTCTAAAAATATTAATATTTGCAAAAAATGCAAAATATTAAAATTCATGTCATTTCTGCAAAAATCAATGGATTTCAACAGTTTTTTTTTTTACAAAATATCTGTTGTTAATACAATGCTTTTTCTAAAATATATATAGCTATGATATTCTAAAATATTTGAAAAACATCGAGGTAACATTCTCCCCAACAAAAGTATTTTCTCAAATATCTGAAGAATTATAGGAGCAAATCTAAACGTGACAGCATGTTTATTTGTAGGTGTGTAGTAGCGCTTCAAATAAATACAAAAAATATTTAGAATAAAATAAATTTCAAGGTTTTGGTATGGGTTCAAATGTCGGCAGTTTCGACGTTCATCGGGATTATTTTTATTTATTCGGCGTTTTTATTGGTACTTTTTTATTTTCATATTCAAGCCCAAGACTATTCTATACTTCTATTAATAGAGACAATTCTATTGCTGGCAATTGTTATATTGGGAAATTCTCAATTTAAATTAGTTTTCGTTTGCATTTAGTTTTATGAATTTTTCAATAGCATCATTCGCTGATGAAGATCTGTGGCTAGATCTGAAACAGCTCTACGGGTTGCCGGGAATCTTGAGGGTGCATCTTGCAAAACTTCTTTTAAAAAACTATATCTCTATTAATAGATGGGTCAGGGCACGAGAAGAGTGACATAGTGGGTCAGGGATTTTGACCTTTGGTCCTTATATCGAAAGGTTATGTCAATATATAAAGCTTCGCAAAAACTAAAACAATAAAAAAAATGTTGTATTTTTAAGTATTTTCTGAGATACACCATTTTTGATGGGACAACCTTTACGCCTAAATAGTCAAAATTCAATGTTTACAAAGTTGTAAACAGTTATGTTTCTCTTTATTGTTCTTCGTTACTTATGCATTAAACGTGGGCGCATTGAGCATTTTAGTGCATATGTACCATTCAATTAATCATTTTTCGGCTAATAGATTAATCGTGTTATAAAATTAAATTAACTTGAACAATTAGTGCGATTAATCGATTAATAAAATATATGTTGGTGTCTGTGGCAAGCAGTCCGTCTTGAAACACTCATACAATGTGTCAACTCATATGACAATGATTTGCGAACAAATTTCATAACTTTATACACATTTCGAACAGATTTGATAGTTTATTGAGAGAAAGCGTCATATAGTATTCTGGCTCAAAGACATAAATCAAAAACCAAAATGTCTCAAAATTGGTTCATTAAATTGGATGTAATAGTCAGGTGAAATTTGAAGACCCACTGGTACCAAAAAGCCTGGTCCGATTCGACTGAAACTGTGTACAATAAGGATAATAGTCAGCAAATTACGTTTTGCAAAATTTGGTAAAAATTAATCAATCCATTAGGATGTTATACAGTGATATATGTAGTTTCAGACCCCACCCTAGCCTTTTTATGGGAGGTACCCGAAGGTGTCCAAACTTTGAGATTTTCTTAATTTTGGCTAGGTACCAAGTCACTAATTTTCATGTTTCTGCTACAACGATTGGTGAATTGTACCTACATATATTTTATATAATGACGGTGCTTTTCCTGCGGTTTGTTTTGTTTTAATAAATTTGCCAAGTACAATGTTTGAACACTGTTTTATTTTTTTTTCATTTCATTTTAGTTGTTACATTTACGTTAACAAAAACTTTATAAAGAAAATAAAATAAAAACATTCTGTTTGGACAGATATAGAAAAGATATTTGTGTGACTTCGGTGTTTTCAATTAAATTAGTTTTTAATTATTTATTTTTTACGACAGTATTTTTACAATGAAAAATAAAATTATCCATAGGAATAAATTAGTGGATCTTTTGAGTATTTTTAATTGCTATTGTGTTCCTATTGTATGCTTAAAAATTTCAAATATCTCAAGTCGTTTTCGAGATATAAAATTTTTAATATTTAAGAAAAATGCTACATTTCTGAAAATTTCAATTTTTAAATTGCAACAACAACAACTTCAGGAATTTTAATTTTATTTTTTGTGAAGTTTTATATATTGGCATAACCTTTCCATTTATATGGACCAAAGGCCAAAATCCCTGGCCCACTATGTCACTCTTCCCGTGGCCTGACCCAAATGTTAAATTTATTTGATATAGAATGACTTTATTAAAATGAAACGTTTGGCTTATAAAAGTCTACAGAGAAGAATGACTTAGAAAAATGTATTGCAAAGATAAGAGAAGAAGAGAACAACATACACGTTGTACAGGGTTACCATTTCAACACTCCTCCTCAACGTGGATATCGTTTTACAAAGTGTTCAAACTCATTAAATTTACAAAATTATTATGTTTGACTTGTAAAATTTATAGTTAGATAGTGAGCAATCATATTTGAAGTAGGACAATATTTCAATACAAATGCATTCTCACGGACCAATTGTCTAATGTGGTGGAAACTGACGTCTATATGTTTGCCTCTCTTGTGGTAGATTGGATTATCAGCTAGCTTTTGTGCACCTTGATTGACAATCCGTAGAGCCACAGGTTGGTCGCTGTGCATACTGAGTTCCAAGAATACGCGATTTAAATATGTAGCCTCTTTTACAGCTTCAGATGCTGCTATATACTCTTCTTCAGTGCTACTGAGGGCAACAGACGTTTGCTTTAGCAATTCCCATGATTTTCTGTCTTCTGCGTTGCCGCCCCAGTCTGCATCAACGAATACTTCTAAATTCCTCCCACCAGGTTTGAATACTAATTTAAGGTTTAAAGTACGTGAGAATGTGTTTCAGTTTCAAGTGTGTGTGTTTCATTAAGTGTTCTGTTTCATCAAGTGTTCCTTGTGAGGATCAGAATTTCGTTGGGCCATCTTGAAAACTGAATGCAGTATGTCTGGTGTCGTTGATATTGCTAGGTACATCAGTGTGCCAACAAGGGATTGGTAATCTTGCTGATGTGCATTTTCACACTTTCCACTACACTTTATCTGGTAGCCAGCCTCTAGCGGAGCTGCTAATGGTTAGCACTTTTCCATACCATATTCATTTTAAATTTAGATTACGTACAGACGCTGACTTAATTTGATCATACCTGTTTCCTTCTCACGTTCAATTCCTATGCCTAGGCAATGATGTAGTTCGCCTTTAACGGTGATTTCGAAAAAAGTTCCAAGTTTAGTTTTAATTTTAATGACAATGTCCTATTTACGGCATCCAATAATTAAATCGACCACATACACCGCAATTAGTACTAAATTTGCATTGATTTCAGACTTGTACAAACATGACTCATATTCACCGGCTAAAAATAATCCCATTTTACGCAATACACCATCAAGCCTTTTGCTCCATTCATTGCCGGTTTGCTTCAAACCATATATCGCATTTTCAAGTTTGATCATCTAATAGGGATGTCGGTTGTCCTTAAATTGTTTTGGCTGATGTAGGTAAACTTCTTCCTTCAATTCGCTATTCAAATAAGCCGTATTGACGTCGATTTGGTGTAAATACATATTGCTTTGAACTGCCAATGCTAGGCACAGACGAATTATGGTACAAATTAATAGCGTACCGCCGGAGAAAACGTTTCGTTGTAATCAACGCCGTATCTTTCATTACACCCTTTGGTCACCAAACGGGCCTTATAGGTCTCTACGTTACCATTTGCATCACGATTCAGGGCATACACGCACCTTCATGGAATTGTCTTGTAACCCTCTGGTAAGTCTACTACTGACCAAGTATCATTCTTCACCAAGGCCCGAAATTCAGAAATCATTGAATCCTTCCAAAACCTGTTGTTTGTACTGGAAAGCGCCTAACGAACTGTCTGTGGTACACTGTCGTCGATCGCACTATAATACAATTTGTTGCCTGTTGTAACGTCTGCCTCTACTCGATCATTTGCTTCGGAGTCTACGTCAAAACCCAGAAACACCTCTGTATCCGATATTCCGTTACTGTTATCAATCAGTTCTGTGTACGATACAAATCTAAAAAAACTTCTGTATCCGAAGTTTTACCAACAGTATCAAAGCTTTCATGCGGATCATTATCTGTATCGTCATCACATTCGATCGCATTATCATGTACTTTGTTTTCGCTAGTGAATAATGTTAGGTAATCGCCAAACTGGTCGCTTTTGGTATCGCCGTTGCCAAAAGACCAATAATCGAAAACCACATCTCTGTGTTTTCGCACTCTAAACCTTTTGCTTTGAACTTGGACTATTTCTTCGTTTTGTCCGAAGCAATAGCATATGAACCAAATATCCTAAAATGCCCGACATTAGGTTTCTTGTCATACCACACCTCGTAAGGCATTCTCTCTTCCAACAGCTCCGTGGGCATCTATTTCTAATGTAGGTATGCTGCAGTGTTCACAGCTTTTGCCCATAAATTTTGGTTAACGCTTGCATATACCATCATGAATCATGCCATTTCTATAAGCGTTCGGTTAGTACGATCTGCAACGCCGTTCTGCTGGGGTATAAAAGGTACTGTTAGCTGTCTGCTTGTACCCTCCCTTTCCAAGTGTGCATTAAATTGTTTATTATCAAATTCCCTTCCATTATCGGAGGGCAGGGTTTTAATTTTATGGCCAGCAAGGCGCTCAACCATAGTCTTGAAGACTTTACATTTTCCAAAAACTTCACTTTTGGACTTCATGAAATAGACGATTACCATTCTAGATTTATCATCGATAAACGTCACTAAGTATTTCGAACCTCCCACTGATCCCGTTCGCAAAGGACCACAAACTTCTGCGTGAATCACGTCTAAAATGCCGTTCGATCTGTTCTCAGACACACTTTGAAAACGTAGTACATGTATTTTACTTAGCACAAATGTTTTACACTTAGCTTTGGAATCCTCTTTGACGACCATACCATTCACCATATTTTTGTCAAACAAATGAGACAAACTTTCAAAATTGAGGTTGCCATACGTTTTATGCTACAAATATCCACTACTTACAGCAAACAATTTCTCCTCTCTTTTTTGGCAATAAACATGTTGATTTGACGTACAGCTTGCAATACAATGGTAGAGTCATTTCTTGTCATTTCTTCTTTTTGCGAGTCAAACTTCACTGACAAACCCCTGTCCATAACCTTGGAGACATCAAGATAAATATACGCCAGTGCTTTCTCATCAGTATCAAGCCACTTACCTATTTCCTCTTCGTCCTCTTTCTTCTGTTGACCGCTTACCACCTTCCAGATACCGCAGTGGATCAAAACGATCTTCGCTGAATCAACCAACTATTGTAGTTTGTTTCGTCCAGCTTCTCGATTTGCATGACCGGAGCACTCAAATCCAATCATTTTACTTAATCCCGATTTTTAAATATATTTCTCCGTCATCGCTGATCCCGTAACCTGTTAAATTTATTTGATATATAAAGACTTTATTAGAATTGAAACATTTGATTTATAGAAGTGTACACAGAAGAATGACTTAGAAAAATGTATTACAAAGATACAAAAAGAAGAGTAGATACACCATAGACGTTGTATAGGGTTACCATTTCAATAATAAAAATATGTAATGGTCTAGAATCTAGACTCTAGAACTTGAATATTATAATAAAAGTACCAAAAAAATCATCCCTAAAATTTTTTTTTATTTTTATGATTTTCATTTTAGTTTGAATAAAATTTGTTTTCTTATTTATTTCAAATACAAACTAATAAAATAATTTTTCCAATAATTTTATACAAATTCGTGAACTTTGATTACGATATTTTGCTTGAAAACAAATAAAATAATTTTAGCTCAATTTGATTTCGAACCAGGAAAAATAAAAAATATTCTGTCGACTTTTATAAATAAGTTGTAGAAAGAAAAATATTTGTATGCAAATGATCAAATATTTTTAATTATTTGAATTATTATTTTAATGCTTTCCATAGTTTCGACACAGTCTATAAATAGATTCTTTATTTGTTTATAAGTCGACGAATAAATTCATTATTCTTTACAAACTGGACAAATTACATTTGTTTATCTTCATATATGACCTGGTATACGGAAAGGTACATTCCAGGAAATAAATATAGCATACAACATTGGGCATATGTTTATAAACTCATATTTCATTGATGATTCATTACCAAATTAAAAATTAGTTAAAAATAGTTTAATTCAAATGCATAACAATTATATTTCAACACATCGACGGTGTTGCGTATAAAGACCCAATCTGCATTTTTTTACGGGAGCCACCCTGGTTTTGTTTACCTTGTCACGACAAGCCAAAAGGACGAAACAGCTTGGGTACTATCTTCAACGAAAAAGGTAGACAATTTAAAGAAACTAACAAACTTAATTTTTTTCGAATGAAATATACTTTATAAAGCGTACAAATTGATTTTCCAGATATTTTTATATAAGCTTAATATATATGTTAAGTCTAATAATTTTGTGTACCACCTTTTGTTATAATTATTGCATGTCCTTAAATCCTTTACAGTCTCAAATTGGCGTCCGTTAGCGTAAACTCGTTGTGATTATACTGAGCAAATGTTTTCTATTGGATTTACGTCAGGTCTGATGGGCGGCCATTCTATCTCATTTATTTTTCTGTCGGAAAAAATCTCTTAGTTGCTTTGGCATTCTGGGTGGCTGCGTTATACTGTGGGGAAATCTACGGATCGTCCCAAAATTATCGAAATAATCCATTAAATCGCTGTCTAAAAGCTCAAAATACAATTCTGTATTCATTTTATGACTAATGAAACATATCGGAGTAGGTCCACGGTAGATAAAAGCAGCCCGTATCATAGGCGAACCGTCTTGAAAATTTCTTCCGAAACGGGATCCTCGTTCGCGCCAAATATCAGTACAATATTTTTATTGTCCATCAGGACCATCTAGATTAAATTTTTTTCGTCGCTAAATACCACAAATCTCTCACGCATTCTCCCAGAACTAGTCCATTTCCGTAAACAGCAATTGAGGGTTTAGCCACTTTACCATAAATAAATAAACAAATTATTTTTAACCACCAATATGACTTTTTGAGGTGACCTCATATAAACATCAATTATTTTTTTGCTCAGCCCAAAAAAGTTAATTTCTACTGATTCTGAAATTTTATTATTAATTAAATTTAACCCCCAAACCCACCCCCCGCCCTTACGAACGGGCCAGTATTTGAGATTTTCATCATTCTTAAAAATTTTGTTGAATTCTTCGTGTGGATTCCGGGAGGCTTATTTGGAGCTTGATATTCGACGGTGAGACGGTGTGCGTATCTATACCTAAACGCTTTATCTGCCGCTTAGTCCTTCCACATACAAGAGGCTCGCGTTCTGTTCTTTTAGAAGTTTCTAAATTGTCGGCATGTTTTAAAAAAGAGAAGATTGTTTTTGTATTCCTTTGCATTTTCCCTTATAGTTTGCCATATTCTCGTAAAGATTTAATTCTTGTACGCACTTCAATTAATAGATGCGTTCCGCGGGGCATTTCCTTTACAAAACACCCGATTTTAAGACAATTTTTCATAAATCTAAATTTATTTTAGAAAACATCCAACAATTAATAAGTTTAACAATAGGTTCAACCCAAACGAAATGCTAAATACCACTGTCAACATAAATTATCACATTTGAACGCTTTACTTACTTCCCTCTGTATTTATAAATTCTTCCGGTTATTTACACTTATAGATAACGGTACAAGCTAGAAGAGAAACTTCAAATGATGTATGGAATCTACTAGCACACTCTTCTTCCATGAACCGTGTAATGGAAGAGAAGAGAAATTGCATGACTGATAAAAATAATACCAAAGACATTTCTGTATGCTATATTTATTTCGTGGAGTGTACCTATGATCAGAAAACAAGTTTTCGACAAAAGAGCTGTGAAAAATTGCGAGTCGCGTTCGCTCAATGCGTTCATGTTTCCGCTTCCACTACATGCATTTTCTTGTTTTCCTTGGCTGTCTAGCTCTTCGCAAACTTCCCCTATGTACCGATTTGCTTTTACAAGAAATAATTTCGTATTTTATTCGAGTGAACTTCCCGTACAAAGGTAATTTTTGAGCGATAAAAATTCCTGTCAAACTTCAAGTGTAATTTGGAGCAAAATCAATGAATTTTTATAAAATTAGTTAAAAAATATAAAAATCAATTTTTCCGAGCATTGACAGCTTTCCGTAGACCAGGCCACTTATGTAAAAAAAGGTTTTCCTTGTATGAATTTAGAATTTGTGATGTTATAGCTAATTCGCTCTCTTGAGATAATTTGATCGAAATTGCACATATTACCATACAAAAAAACGCAGAAGCACAGGGTTGTACTGCAATGGTAGTTAAAAAAACCAACCCATAAAAAGCATAGTTTTTGACTATAAATTCTTTATTGTATATGACACATGGTTTTTTATTTCACAAATTTTTTTTGTTTTGTTCACGAGCAGAAATAATGGATTTTTAATTTGTGATTTGTATGGGAGGTACCACGCCCCTTTGTCCAATCCTACCCATACTTGCAGAAGATCTTAGAATATGTACACCTAACCAAAATACAAAATTTTGTTCAAATACCGTTAACATGAGCAGAAATAATGGGATTTTAATTTGTGATTTGTATGAGAGGTGCCACGCCTCTTTGTCCAATCCCACCCACATTTTGATAGTTCATTTGTCGTCATTGTCGTCGCCATTAGTTTGCCTGCGAAGTTTCAGCTCGATTGGATCACGGGAAAAGGGTAAAAATCAATCCAAAGTATGACTCCATGCATACAGACACAGACGAATATAGTATAGATACATTTATTCTCTCATCTGACGTTTAATTTCGTAGGTTTGTGGAAATGAGAGAAATTAAATTTAAATTTAACTTACACCAGGTGGAGTTACAACTTAACTTGTTCATGTCGTTTTGGTGTAGAACTGAAAAAGGTAATTGTATTTTGCACTTTTTTGCTGCCTTTTATCGCTGGTATACATTTGTATTGTATTTAACATAACTAGTTTGCCACAAAAACACGAAATGCGGTTGTTGTTCCTTTGTTGGACGTAGTTTACTATTGTCTCTATCTGGTATTATTGAACCCATGTTTTCCACCATCCAATGTTTACTTGCCACCATACCTATGACATTTAATTTATTGAGAGAATAAATGTGTCTATACTATTTCGTCTATGTACAGACCGGTGAAGTTAATACATTCGAGATTGCTTCTTGCTGGTAGGTACTTATTGCAATGTGAAAAAGTCATCGGCATGCACAACGCAATCGATTTCCCAAAAGGAGTTGGAGTCATTTATTATTAAATTACATTGTTTTACATAACCCAGCATAATCTATGAGATAATATATTTTCCGATTCCGCCAAGACCAAAAATTGGAAAAGTTGCATTCATAATACTAAAAGTATGTTAATGTGCACATTTCTTTCCCTTCGATACAATTACATTCTATTAGTAAAATAATCATTTATTTCTTTAAATCCATCCATTGCTTTATCATACAGTGATAAAAACTCCAATATTATTAAAATAAAATGCATTTTCTGATATTATTTTATCTTTGTTTATTTAGAAATGTGCGTTTTGTGTTGTTTACAATCAAAAAATATTTGCTTTCATGAGAAATGTCACATGAAATCATAGTAATTAACAAAAGCACAATGTGAACACCATGATTTCGAAATCATCTCAAGCGAGCGAAACCCCGGCAAATATGAATTAGCTATTAAAATAGTTTGCAAATCACGCCTTTTTATACTACATTTGTATACGGATTGGTGTATATATCACTTGATACAGATAAAGGTGTCACGATAACTGTCCTAACTATTTAACGATCACAATAACATTTAATTTATTTAATGTTGTTGATTCATTTCAGTTCTGTAATGTAGAAACCTTCCAGACTAATAAAATATATTACACAGTAGTAAAAAAAACCCCGAGAATTATCCCCATAACTTATACAATACAGTAAGAAAATCTTTTTTGTCATTGTTTCTTTTGTATCCAAAAATAGCTTTGGATTACACATGGGCGTTGTGCCATCCTACTGCAGGTAGTCCCATTTGGCTTATACATAAATAAGATTAAATTTAGCTCGCACATGCTTGTATCTTTCATACAAAAGCTGGTCAAACAACCGGTCAGTAGAAGTGATAATTTTATTATCGAAATGAAATTTCTTCTTGAGCTATTTTTGGGAAAACGGCAAGCGATTTTCTGGTACCTTCCATACAAATATGCCTGCTGATTAGTCGGCACCATAATTCCTGCAAAACCGATTTCAACGATAGTTGGTATTGGGCAATGAAAATTACTCTCAGTGATTGAAAATGGACGTACTTCGACGCGAACCATTGGTTGGAAGCAGGGGTGTGGAATCGGATTACAGGATTTTAACTGATGTCGCAATTGAAGTTGCAGTTGATATTTTCAGTTCAACTCCGACTCCGTATTAGAAAAATTAGTACAAATTGAGAAATAATAAAATGGAAGCAGATACATTTATACAATATTACCCCAAATATGTCAGTTGTTTATCGATATTAGTGGCAGCACCATAGACTAATCCATACATAGATACATTTATTCTCTCATCTGACGTTTCATTTCACACTCTTCGTCGTAGGTTTGTGAAAATGAGAGAAATTAAATTAAAAATTAACTTACACCAGGTGGAGTTAAAAAATATGTTCACTTAACTTTTTCATGTCGTTTTGGTGTAGAACTGAAAAATTTAAATGTATTTTGCACTTTTTTGGTGCCTTTTATCGTTGGTATACATTTGTATTGTATTTAACACAACTAGTTTGCCACACAAACACGAAATGCGGTTGTTGTTCCTTTGTTGGACGTTGTTTACTATTGCCTCTATCTGGTATTATTGAACCCATGTTTTGCGCCATCCAATGATTACTTTCCACCGTACCTATGACGTTTAATTTATTGAGAGAATAAATGTATCTATGTATGTATTAGTCTATGGGCAGCACTGTCATTGACATTGGATAGCGTGGAAAGCCCGACTCATTTCAATGCTATTTTCTGGCATTTGAGTTTAAAGTGTTGTATTTGTAGTATGTACTATCTTTATAATACAACAATTGTATATACATATGTTTGTTGGTATTCATCACACAAAAATATTGTTCGACAATACAAGTTATGCAAGTTATTTAAGTTTTTGCGGTGTACTATCAATGACGGCTGTTTTACGTTAAGTTTTGGTCAATTATTTTTTTCGGTGAATGCAATTTGACTTTTTGTAAATATTTGAAAGTTATTTGTAATAAAATTGATGTAGTTATGGATATTCCGGTAAGTTTTGATATCGTTTTACGTCCTTACAATACGATAATTTAACGGGGTGCTCATAAGTGCACTATTTTTCTTCAAATATGACTTTACGGCTTATGACTTTAATACTCCATGTGAATGAATACCATAATTGTAATACAATTTTCAGATTAAAATTTTTGGATCAAATTAAAATATAATTCGCAACATTTGAGGCTGAATAGAAAGCCAACGCGCAACATTTGAGTCTTAATAAAAATGTCATTCATATGATGTTGATTGTTGACCTTTTATTTTATCTGTGTTGAATTAGTTTTGGTTGAGGTCACGAAATGCAAATACCAGCGGCTTTTAAATATTCCCAATATTTCGACTAGCATCGCTAATCATCCTCAGGGTTTCTATATACAAAAATATAATATTAATCATAAAACGATTGGAAATAATTACTTGTATTATACATCACAGAAATCAAATTACCATTTATTGTCTACATGAAATAATTATTCTAAGGTGCTTAGACTTGAAGTTAATTCCGGAAACTGTAGTCGTCTTGTCGAATTATTACCGAGTCCAGTAGTGCGAATCACTAACTTTTAACGAACCGATAATCGCTAAGTTACTTAACGATTTTTGTCGCTTGCAGTAACGATTGTGTGATTCACTAACTCATACTTAACGATAGTAAACAGCTGACTTTTTGTGTTTACTGAAATTGATATTAAGTGGTAGCTTTGTCCATGTAAATGTCAAAATATACGAAAAACATAAAGAGGAATCGAAAAAAACAAACAAATTTCTGTTATAAAATTCAATTTGTTAGTTTATAAACGTTTTAACAATGTATGTAAGTATGTATATAAATGTTTGTTTTTAGTGCATAATATATTTTTTAGAATGACTACAAATCCAAGTGGGAAACGGAGCCGCGCCTCGCCGGAGCAACTGTTTTCTGTAACAAAACATATCCTAAATATTCGAAAGCCATTTTTAAACGAACAGTAATTAAAAAATTTCAAAAAAAAACAACCCCAATTGTAAAAGAAGGAAACATTTGTTTGTTTTCATGAAGTTAACAACACAAAAATAGTTGTCGTTAATTTTACGATAGTCGAATCGCTAACTTAAACAGCTGTTATAGCGATAGCGAATATCGTTATCAAACTGCCTGGAGAATACCAAAATCGTTAATTTTACCGTTAAGTGAACTCAACGATTCGATTATAGTTAAAACAACTTACTGAATCGCACTACAGGTATGGTAATCTGTCGTCATTTTCCTCTTCCATTGTGAATTTTATTTGTCCGTTGGATGTGTTAAGAGCCTTATTATCTATCCACTTCATTCCTCTTTATCACAACAAATAAGTCGTCAAGATTTTGGGTTTCACTTCCAACCTCGTCAAAGCTTCGCCAAGTAGTTCCTCCATTATTATGTCAGGTATCACTGGTGCCGCGGGTTATCCCATAGGCATACCTTTTCATTGCTCATAAAATTTTTCCTCGTATTTGAAATATCTCGTCTTTTTATTCAACATTTCAGCAATTCAATGCCTAATGGCCAGTTTCACAGTTGAAAATTCTCCATTTTAGTGTACTTTAAATGCCCGATGCTTATCATTTAAATGTCAGTTAATAATTTTCGGTGAGCTTTTAACCCTCGGAGGTATAACCAGGTCTGTGCAGACTTTTTGCATATAAAAGTGTGTATAACTTTTTTGTTTTTCATGTTAGAGACAAATCCTTCCATGTAATCCTGGGGCAACAATCTCCGAACACAATGAGCAAAAAATCAGAGCGATTGTGGATCCGGGTTCGGTTTAATCCGGGTTTACAAATATTTTGGTCCAAACGGTAGAACCAGGTCTGTGCAGACCTACTACATGTAATTTGTGTGGAATGAATGGAGGGCAGATGATAAAAACCGTTTTTGAGTGGGATATTGTGGAGAAATTGTATGTATATAAAATGTACATATTAAATAGAGCGCAAACAATATCAGCAAAATTTTGAGTCTAAACCATTAAATTTTTTTTCATAGTATTATTAAAATAGCGTAAATAGCTACCTAAGATGTACAAAAATGCGTTTTTATTGTTCATTTTGTGGTTTCCTACACCGAACGAAAAATGGCGTTCTAAATTTAAGTAAAAAATTCCCATTTTTAGCTAAAATCGTACTTAAAAATTTAAGTACGTTCATACTAGATTCAAGTACAAAACGGACTAGGCTCAAAAAATGAAGAATAAAAAGGATTATAATAAGCAAACAATACTTGAAATCGAGTAAACATATCTCAGCAAGAAAATAAAGCCTAAAAATGGCATAGAATGAAAAGAAAGCTCTTATATCTAGCTCTGAGAGTGAAAAAAATCATTGAGCAAAACCAAGTTTACTCTCTCAATCACTTATTTGTTTCTTGGTAAGTATGGATTACTTGATGTAAGTAAGAAATTCTTACTTTTAGTGTAAATGCTACTTGCAGTAAAACAAAGAACAACAAAACAAAATTTACTCTCTAAACCATTCTCGTTTGCTTGGAGGGTAAGTAATATTTGCAGTGTTGCCATTTGTTGAGCAGGGTAAATCAGTGTCGACTTTCAAAAATCGGGAAAAACACCATACATGGTTTTAATTTTAAGTTGCCAATGACTCCTTAAAACGAAAATAATTTTACTACTTCAGTTAAAATAATAGTAAAAATCATTGATAAATACAATCAGAAGCGAAACTAGAAAACTAACATTTAAACAATGAGCGCAAGCCGCAATCACGCATCGTCGGACGTAAGAGATTTCTCTTAATAGTGATTTTAACATCGTATTGGCAATAATGTTCATTTGCCTTGTTGAATTATGGTATCATAAAGAAGATAATGTTACTTACTTAACAAGTGTCAAAGTAATTGCATTGTACGTACGCTTTTATGGAGAACAAATACTTCTGTATAAAGTTTAATAATATTATAAGCGATATTGTCAACCATATATAGAAAATGCTTAACCTACAAAAGAGGCTGCACATCAAACACGAAACGTGCAAACGAAACGACCTTGACAAGAGATTGCAGTATGAATTTCTCATACAATAAATGCATAATAACTCAAACAAATTAAACGGTCTCAAAAATTGAAAATTATTCAAAAAGAAAAAATAACCAATTTTTGCGGGTTCCAAAGGGTTTTTAGACAAAGTGGTTAAATTCATACGGCAAAGTTTTTTTTTAATCTCTAACATTTTCAGCATGTTTGATGTCGTTTCAAACATACCGATGGCAGAAAAACAAAGAAAGTAACGATTGCTGATTCGCAGGAAAGTTTCGTGCTGACGTTAGCAACACTAAATGATTACAAACGAAAAATTGAGGAAATTGTTAATAAGTATTATTCCTCAGGACTTACGCT
Source organism: Phaonia tiefii (assembly GCA_963931995.1). Taxonomy (NCBI): domain Eukaryota; kingdom Metazoa; phylum Arthropoda; class Insecta; order Diptera; family Muscidae; genus Phaonia; species Phaonia tiefii. The sequence continues at coordinate 132,884,703 of OZ008368.1, forward strand.
TCAGTCATTTCTCATACTAGAAGGTAACGACCCTAACGTTCAAGGATTTTTCCTCTATTACGATAATAATTTATTAAAATTTGACTCCTTTATACAAAGCCTGGATATATGTTTTAAAATTTTCCATGTTTTGTCTTTAAAATATCCAATATCCAATAAAATAAAAATCACTATTGGTTTTTATTTTAAAAATATCAAAACTAATTTTTATTATAAAATAACAAAAATAAAAATCAAAATATAAATTATGTTGTCTTTCTCATTTAAATCAAGTAATGATCAGGCTTAAATCAAGTATATATCAGGCTTAAATGAAGTGTAGGTAGAGTTTAAACCAATAATAGATATCACGTAAATTAAGTATATAACACGCTTAATTCGGGTATGGATAGCGCTTAAATCAAGTATAAAACACGCTCCAATTAAGTATGAAGAACGTTTAAATGAAGTACTGATCTGGCTTAAATCTAGTACAACTCAGGTTTAAATCAAGTACTGATCAAACCTAATTCAACCGTAAATATGACTTAAATCAAGTGTAGATCACACTTAAATTGAATACTGATCAGGCTTACATCGAGTAAAACTAAGGCTTAAATTAAATACGAATCGCGCTTTAATTAAGCACAGGTCTGGCTTAAATCAAGTACAAATCAGGCTTAAATTAAATGCCGATAAAGCTTAATTCAACCGCAAATATGGCTTAAAGCAAGTGTAGATCACACTTATATTAAATACAGATCAGGCTTACATCAAGTAAAACTAAGGCTTAAATTAAATACGAATCGGGCTTAAGTAAAGCACAGATCTGACTTAAATCAAGTCCCAATTTCACCTAAATCAAGTACACATCTGGTTTAAATTCAGTACGGATCTGGCTTAAATCAAGTACATATCACGTTTAAATCAAGAAAATATCGCCTAAAATTTCGTACTTGAATCAAGAATTTTATACTTGGTTTAAGAAAAACCGTACTTACCATACTTTTGACACCGCTTTGGCTTGATTCAAGTAAAGTTTTCTCTATATTTTTGTTCTGTCTAGCATGTAGCAACATGTATAAATACACACTTTTAGGACACCTGACTATGAATTTCCATAAAAATCCCATGTAGGTCTGCACAGACCTGGTTATACCGTCTAGCGACAAAAAACCCTTATACCTCCGAGGGTTAAATTGAGCTTTTAAATGTCGAGTGTGAAACTCGCCCTAAGTCCTGTGAATGATCAGCGATACTAATCGAAATATTGGAAATATTTAATAAATCTTGAAAAGCAGCCAAAACCGCTGGTATTTTCATTTCATGACAACAAAACAACAAACTTACAGTGCTATTCTCGAATTCATGATTACCGTCATTCATGAGTTTCGTGCCATTGAATTCTTATCATTGGCATTCCAATTACCTATTCTGGACTTGCTGTGACAAGATTAAAGCTTTTTTTGTTTTAAAAATTATGTCAGTGTTGCCAAAACTAAAAAAATAATTTTGAGGAGCTTTTGTTGTAGTTCAAAACAATTGAAATTTATAATTTTTCAATCTGGCAATACCTTTTCCTAACAAATACGTATATCTGGAGATGGGATTTTTTATTTTGGAACAACATGCTCGAAAAACATCAGAATTTGCCTAAAAATTAAAAACAAATGCAAATAAAAATAGGGGTTTCAATTTTTTTGTTCCTCACGGCAACAAAAAAATCAGCCATTCTGCAATACATTGTCAATAAGTTCGAAATGACAGCCTAAGACGAGGCTTAAGACTTGGTAAAAAAAAAGTAATTAGAGAAAAATAAAAAACCGTAAAAATTATTTTTACTGTCGGTCGGATATATGAAGTTCGCAGCGTCTAAAATACGGGTCAATTTAGGCGCAGCTAAAAACAGGCAAGTGCGGTTACTTGTGGGGACTTTAATGCGGACCCAAATAACCGCAATTTACCACGATATAGAGGGTCTTGAGATTGCGAAACCTCCAAACACTTAGTGTGGGCACAACTTAAACTGAGTGAATAAACATACTTAAATTTTAAAATTCTCTATTAATAAATCACGAGTGAAATTTGCACTTTGCACATGTACTTCAAATCTTTATTACACAAAAGATTTATTACGAAGGCGTTGGACTCTTGCCAGGGGAGAAAAGCCCTTAAAACTCCTCCGGAATTCCTAAGACCGGAATATGGTCGGGCTCGCGTTTAACTATAAAAAAGTCTAAAATCGGACTCTATAAAAAGTAATAAACATTCCCACTTTTTAAATTTTATTTAAGTTCCAAACTAATTGAACTTTTATAAGTTTTAACTTTCGACATCTCGGTAATTAGGTGAGTTTTCGAAAACATTAATTTGGTTTTTTTCCAACAAGTATTTATTATCAAATTTTAAATATCGATAATTAAGCGAGTTACCTAAGAAAGTTATTTATTTTTTTGGATTAGTTGTTATTGCTGTATGAAAAGCGGACAAATAATATCAAAGGTTTATCGACCATTTCCACTAATTTAATTTTCCGATAACTCGATGTCTAATTGAGTGATTTAAAATTATTCTTATTCTTTGAACGAGCTTAAGATCTTTTATTTGTTTTGCTCATTTATCTCCAATATTTCGTCTCCACATTGGGCGACTTCTTCAGGGAGCAAATATGATGTTAATAAGACGAAATGTTGGAGACGAAATATTGGAGATAAATAAGCAAAACAAATAAAAGATCTTAAGCTCGTTCAAAGAATAAGAATAATTTCAATTGAAGATCGTGGAAAACTTTATATATGTGATTTAAAATTTTTATACAATTGTTTTAGCTTATTTTGAAGCTTTCTACAAAAAGTACATAAAACCACCACTTCGTCCTCGCAACCTATTTTTGTACCAAGTGGGCCCACATGGGCCCGTTCTTCAAGAATTTTTAAATTTTTCGTGTTGTAGTATTCAAGACAAATTTATTGGCGTAATTTTGGGCCTCTCACGAAATCCGTCAATTTTGCCTAATTTTGCTAGACATAGACATAGTTTTTTGAAGTATGCAAACATATGCACTTTTCATAAAAAATCTAAAAATTTGCACTAACAAGTCAATGTGATTTTTCCGCAAATTGTATGATTCGTCAAGATAAGAAAAGTATATCCCTATGTATTACCAATTAGAATAATGGCTACATCCAACCGGAGCGTCCAATCAACAAATTAACCAATTTTTCAGGTTTCCAAGTGTTTTAGAAAACTTGGTTCAATTCACATTGTTAATTTTTTTTCCAAAATCTCCATAATTTTTTACGATGTGAATTGAACCAATTTTTCTAAAACCCCTGGAAACCGGTATAAATTGGTTATTTTTTTGGTTTGGACCCTCCCTTTGCGAGGTATATCCATTTTTTTTTTGAATTTTGCGCTGTTTAATTACACAACACTTTTATTGTCATGTGCTAAAAACCAAAGAGCTTTCATTTGACATCCAGAATAGCAAATTGAAGTTTTGTCAGTAATTTATTTACTGTCACGATAAATACGCTTGTCACTCGGTCGAGAATAGCACTGTCAATTATCGGATATAGTATATATTCTTCCTATTTTTACATGTGTAAATTATCTTCCTGAAGACAACATATATTTTTATTATTTTGTTATTAAACTCTCTTTTATTATTTTTTTTAAATATATTGGGTACTTTAAATTTATTCTAATATTTTGTAAGTCAATGCTTTAAATATAAGATTTACTCTTGTTGTATTTTTTCGTGATAAATAGATAAATAAATAACTAAATAACTAATTTATTTAATGGTGAATCTAATAAAAATAGTAAAATAATTTTTATTTTATTGAAACGGAATTGAAAACATATTTTAATCTTTTCCGAAAACTCGAAATAAAAAGTTTACAAGTTTTTATTCAATATCTGTTTTATTCAAATGGAATTTTGAAATATTTCAATTTAATAGAATGTTACCCAATAATAAAAATATTTATAATTTTCTTATCAAACAAATTTATGTGTATTACAAATTTATACTTCTTCAGCAAATATAAAAAGTTACCCATATACAAATATATTTACACAAATACCGCAGGACTTATTCATTGAATTTCAAAGAATTTCAAAACAGGCGGCATATATTGCAAGTATGGGGACAACTTTTATGAGCAAAGAAAAGGTATGCCTATTGGATCACCAGCTTCACCAGTGATACCTGACAATAATGGAGGAGCTACTTGACGAAACTTTGACGTGGTCGGGAGTGAAACCTAAATTCTTGACAAAGTATGTGGACGACTTATTTGTTGTGATAAAGAGGAATAAAGTGGATAACGCACTTAAGGCTCTTAACACATACAATTCAAGATGGAAGAGGAAAAGGACAACAGATTACCATATCTGGACTCAGTTGTAATTCGACAATGCAACCTGCTCAAACTTGATTGGTACCAGAAGACTACAGCACCCGGAAGACTAATTAACTTCCATTCTATAATTAAGCACCCTACACTCACAGAAAAATTCGGTTGAGACAGCCGAATTAGCCGTGACCGAATTTAGAGGTTATCTCAACCGAATTAGAGGTTGACACAACCTCATAAGAGGTTGACACAACCTCATAAGAGGTTGACACAACCTCATTAGAGGTTGACGCAACCTCATTAAAAGTTGATTCAACCTCATTAGGGGTTGACGCAACCTCATTAAAGGTTGGCATACCCTCATTAGAGGTTGACATAACCTCATTAGAGGTTGACGCAACCTCATTAGATGTTGACACAACCTCATTAGAAGTTGACCCAACCTCATTAGAGGTTGACACAACCTCATTAGAAGCTGACTCAACCTCATTAGGGGTTGACGCAACCTCATTAAATTTTGACATACCCTCATTAGAGGTTGACGCAACCTCACTAGATGTTGACACAACCTCATTAGAGGTTGTTACAACCGAATTTACATAGTGTCACAAATTACTTTTGAATTTCTTTTTTATTATTAAGTGATGATTTATTTTCCTGTACTCATATATTACAAAGCGAGGAAATGAAGTCATTTAAATCATTCTGAACTTGAAGTCCCGGCAACCATTTTGATGTAGGTCCTAAACCGTTGTGCATATGTAGAGACGATTACAGCATATCTCAACCGACCGACCTTGAAAAACTTGAAAACTCTTCATATCTGCTTGGATATTTTCTGCAAAATAAGAAAGGCATTTTAATACAACTCCCGTAATTACAATATGTTTACTTACCTTTCTTAATAACAACAAAAAAACCTTGATATCGCCGGTACAGAAATAATTATACATTCTTGATCTCTCTTTAACACAATGTTTGTTTTCAGAATTTTAAACGTCAGGTTTGAAATACATAGAATTCGGTTGTACATACAGAACTAATGCGAAATTCGATTACAGCAACCGAATTGACGCCAAATTCGATCGTAGCAACCGACATAAGTCTAAATTCGGTTATTCCAACCGAATTGATGCCAACTTCTGTTACTCCAACTGAATTGATGCCACATTCAGTCACTCCAGCCGCATTTGGTGCCAATTTCCGTTGTGGTATCCGAATTGATTCCAAATTCGGTTGTTCCAACCGAAATTTTAGAAAATTTAGTTGACAGAACGAATATAATTGAAGATTCGGTTTTCATAACTGAATCAATTTTGCAACGAGGTTGCTTCAACCGAATTTCATTTGTGGGAACTAAATTCGGTCGTGACAACCTCAATCCCGTTGTAGCAACCTCAATTCGGTAGTAAGAGCCGCATTTACGGTTGCTACAACCTCTTCCGCAACAATTAGTTCTCTGAGTGGAGAAGAATTATTTTCAATGTGACGAAAAATTTCGTGAATAGAGTTTCGAAGATCAGCGACAAGGAGTTTCATGTGTAGATTAAAGGAAACTTTTCGCTAAAATGATTTCCCGGCCAGAACAATATATGGCCTACTGGATCGGAATAGACACACAGGACAATTTATGGAACGTGGACAAGGTCAACCACATGAAACCCCGCTGAAAATTTACAAATCCCTGACTAATACACCTGATTATTCCGAGAGACTGAAGCATACCGATACCTATGACAAAGGGTCATATGATTTGGCGTTGAAATCACACAACACCCTGAGCAGATTATTTAGCCAAAGTCCAAAGTGACGGAAAAGGAGAAGTCTAATATTGTGTATCGAATAAAATGCAATGGGGACAAGACTGACGTATGCCAAAAGGTATACGTTGGCACCACGATGACGAAAGTGAAGACAGGACTGTCTTCCCACAAATCAGATTTTACAATATGTAAACACAGAGCAAGCATACAATAATTGACGAAAGCTTGCAAACTGTGTACGAGTAATTTGTTTTTTTTTTGTGATTTATAATTAGCAATATGTCAAAAACGACTTTTTGCGAAAAATAACTTTTTTAATGTTGAATATGAATCTTTGGGGACTCAGAAACAATATTTATTCCACGAGTTTTTTTTTTAAAAATTAGTTGTATTTCAAAATATAACACAGTTTAACCATTTTCGTGGGCTTAAAAATTAAAAAATTAAATTAAAAAAAAAAAAAAATACTGGAATTTTATAATTTTTTACAATAAACTGGGTTAGTAGCCTTTCATTTAAGATGAATATTTCATTCGTACACTGAGAGAAAAAAAATTATTATAATAATAAGTGGTAAAGGTAGATTTACGACTTTTTCATTTAAAATGGCACAAAAACGGCTGAAGATTTTTGGCCAAAATTTTCTATTTCTCGTTTAGAACCTTAAAATCTAAAATTCCACCAAGGCGCTTCACGTCACAAAGCTTAGTTTGGACGTTATGAGTTGAGGAAGGTAAAAAAGCTAAAAATTTTGGATTTTTTCCATTTTTCTTGAAGTTTTTTCAATTTTTTTTCCAAACGAAACATTGTACTGCGAAGCGCCTCGGTAGAATTTAAGATTTTAAGGTTCTAAACGAGACATAGAAAATTTTGGCCAAAAATCTTTAGCCGTTTTTGTGTCATTTTAAATGAAAAAGTCGTATATCTACCTTTACCACTTATTATTATAATAATTTTTTTTCTCTCAGTGTACGAATGAAATATTCATCTTAAATGAAAGGCTACTAACCCAGTTTATTGTAAAAAATTAAAAAATTCCAGTTTTTCGGATATTAATAAAATTACAGGAAAAAATTCGTAATCAGTTGAAAAATCAATGACAACAAGAACACCCTATAATTCACATATCATGTAATTGAGGGCCACCCTAATGAGCATTTCAGATAGCCGAATGTATCCCCAAATCAGTACATATAATTTGGTACATATATCTTTAAATTGGAAAAACCACTTTTTTTTACATATTGCTATTTATAATACATATAATTATTGTTAATCGCTTTGTTATCAGTATGTTATTAATGTTATATATTTTTGTATATAGAACCATGAGGATGATTAGCGATGCTAATCGAAATATTGGGAATATTTAATAAATCTTGATAAATCAGTCGAACTTGCTGGCATTTTCATTTTATGACCTCAAGCCATACTAATTAAACAGAGATAATATAAAAGGTCAAGAATGAACATCATAATATTGATAAATTTTCAATTAATATAAAAGCTTTGTCAATATAACAAAATGGTTTCGATTTATTGAATATAAATTCCTTAAAATCTGATTAAATGTCACAATTCGTCAGATGTTTCCATTCAAAATCGGATGATCAAATTGGAAAATGATTTAAAATGTGTATCATGGTTGTCAAAATTAAATGTAGTTTTGAAATTTAGTGCTATTCTCGACCGATTGACAAGCGTATTTATCGTGACAGTAAATAAATTGGTGACAAGAACTTCCATTTTATACTCTGGATGTCAAATGAAAGCTCTTTTCGTTTTAGTTGACAATGGTAGTTATAACGTTTCTCAATAGCACATAACAATACAATTGTTGTGGAAATAAACAGCAGAAAATTAGAAAAATGGCTATATCTCGCATACGGAGTGTCCAAATGAAAAATAAGCCAATTTATTACGGTTTCCAAGGGTTTTAGAAAAGTTGGTTCAATGCATATGCATTTGGGGAATTTCGAAAAAAAATTTACGATGTGAATTGAACCAAGTTTTCTAAAAACCTTGGAAACACGGAAAATTGGTTAATTTGTAGTTTGGACTCTCCGCTTAAAGAATATTGCATGTAGCAATTTTTTAATTTGAAATAATTACCGACGGGATTTCCATGCAATCCAGGTTTTTTAGCAAAACTCTAAAAAAAATTACGCTAATCATCTTGACGAAGAAAAACCACATTGACTTGGTGCATATTTTTAATTTTTTATTGCAAATGCTTCATTTTCTCTAACTGCATATTTCTTTCGCATATTTAAAAAATTATGTCTATATATAAAAAATTAGGGAAAAGGCTTAAAATTACGCCAAGAAATTAGTCGAAAATACTAGAACATGAAAAATTTAAAAATTCCATGGAACCCACTTGGCACAAAAAAGGATTGCGAGGATGATGTGCTGGTTTTTGTAGAATGCCTCAAAATAAGCCAAAAAAAATATATAACAATTTTAGATAACTCGATTAGTAATCGGGTCAAACGCCGGCTTCGTTGCCGATTCACAAGACCCCCTAAGTGGTAAATTAGGGTTATTTAAGTCCCCAGATGACGCACCACAAAACTAAATAAATAAATGGTTCCCATTACATCCCATGAAGAAATCGGGGAGAGCTCTTCACAACCAGTGACCTGTGTGCTTTCTAGTTTTATACTCACTGATTGGGACCTAAGTTTTACACCGGTTCCGAACGGTATTTTTGAGAAACATTTTCATGCCGCCGTCACTATGCGAGGTGACCGCCGTCGAAAGAAATTTGAAGATGGTCAGAGCAGGGATCGAACCTTTTTAGGCAAATTTTGATCCTTTACGAGCATGTATTATTAGCGAATAATGTTCAACATTAAAGGCATGAAAACCCCATCCCTAGTAATAAGTATTTGTTGGGCAAATGTATTGCCAGATTGAAAAGTTATGAATTTTAATTGTTTTCAACTAGTGCTTGAATGTCCTCAACGAAAACGACTCAAATCACAAACAATTTTGATCTTTTCTGGATTTGGATTAGCACATTTTTGTAAATCATAATCTGTCGCTGAGTACTCAAAAAAATACAAATGAGTTCATGTTAGAGCAGCGATCCAAATCCATTTTCTGTTTGATTTTGCTCAAGTAGAAAATAAAACGACAATGCTCTAGTTGTGAGTCGGAGAATAAAAACAACGTATAGAAACCAAAAACAAAAACGACGTAGTCACAATACGATTGTATGTTTATGTCTGCTAGAGTAAAGAAACAAATAAACCGATGCTCGTGACTCAAAGAAAATCACAGTTTTTGCCACTATAGGCGAAGGTGGCAAAATTATTTTGATGTGTTAACATCTATACGCGCGCCTCTAGGGCAGTAAACTATCAGTTTAATACATACGCAAGTGTTAGGTATGGAAGAGTAAATCATCGTTTGTTTATCCGTTGCTTGGCAGTCGGTATTGAAAGTGATTATTGGGCGATTTTCATATAATTTTCCCACGCGATTTTCTCCGGAAATTCATAGCCGATTTTATTAATTTTTGGATTAAAAAGCTAGTGCGGGTTTCGACGAAGAGTTAAGGCCAAAAATTAAGGCGATCCGATATCGGCGAGCCGAGATTTAAGTGTTTTAATTTGGAGTATTAATTTGGAGTAATATTAAAAAAGTGTTTTATGTTGATTTCCGTTTTTTTTATTATAGTGAAAGGTAAGTCCAATAAAATGTGGGTGCGGAGCACTCTCAGAGCAAAGATAGTAATGACGTTTATACGTATATAAAAATGAGATAGCAAGAGAGCAACGACAATTTTGTGAACTTGTGTAGCGTATGTACGAATATGTATGTATGTATATACAAGTGTCTGTTGCTTTGCATTCTTTGACTTTTGTGGGAATAAAACAAAAAGTATTGAGCAAGAAAATAATGACACATGTGCTTGCACTGGGTCTTTAAATAATTTTAAGTATTAATATTATTTACTGTAACGTCATCATATGATTGAACGCTGTTTTTTATTTTCCAATGTAACATTTACGAATGTGTTCAAGGAAATCGAACAGGTACCGTGTAGCAAATAGGTGTTAACACATCGCCCGTGAGTTCGAACACTCATTGGATTTTTTTTTTTCAATTTTGTGTTTTTTTTTTTTTACACTCATAATGTCTTTCTTCGATTCAAAGTCTCTTCGATTTGAGTCTCAAAGCACGAAGACTGTCGTAATATTTTTCTTTTACTTGTGCGAAAAGAAAAGACGATTGATTGCCTGTGGTTTGTCTGTGATCAACTCACATTGTTTTCGTATATTACCCAAAAATTGTAATCCAATTTCTAAAATCTATAAATACAACTCAAAAGAAATCCAAGTAATCTGTCATACCATCCGCTCGCCATATGTTATTATATAGTGATGCATGTGTTCGTGTACCTATTGAGCGGACGGCCTCGTATGCCATGCGTTAGCCGGGCTTGTAACTCGTCGGACGGGGGGGATCTTCCCACTCGCTAGGCACAATAACGATCGGACGATGAACATTTGTACATACGAGCTTGAATTCACAAAGACTTTCGACATAAACAAAAAGAACGGAGCTCGAATAAAACTTATCAAGTAATGCAAAAAGAAAACAAACACTGAAACATGAGATTATTGCCTGGGAAAAAGAATTAGATGATGAACGAATTCATCTTGCGTCAGATGGGTCGACTGGTGTTATAGCCGACTGATGCCCTCCCTTAAGAAGCCCTTCACGCTTCACCATGATATCGATCCTACTTCGATATCCCATCAACGTCGGTTGCCGAGGTTACTTACCCTATTACTCTACCTAACCGTTATGATTGCTCACTCCATCATACTGAATATGACCACAAGGTTTTCATAATACATTACAAACTTTATTCTCAAATACTTAAAACAAACAATTTAACTTTAAAGCCCCTTGGGCGAAGCGGTACAAAAAATGCGGAGACACAGCTCTCGTTCAACAAAACTTGCACCCATGGGTGTAAAAATCCTTCAATGATTTTGAACCTTAAAATGTAAATCTTAATTAAACCTTACAAATTACTTTAAAATTAACTTTCTCAAAACTAAACAAAATCACCTTACACGACAGACTAAATAGGCCATTTTACTCGATTCTCCCGTAATTTATACCACGCACGAAAACTTATAGCTAACGACCGAACTCAATTCCGACGGATTTGACGAACTAGCGACGATCTTGTTACACGCGACCGGGTTAGGATTCCCAGAGGCAATTCGCATGAGAGTTAGTAAGATATAAATATAATGAAATAATCAATATCATAAAAAAAGTCGTTTGCAAATAGTCAATCAGTCCAGGGACGTTTTCTCCACGTTACGGGGATGGTTATTTCAAGCCCATGTGTATGGCTTACAAAATTTATTTACTTAAAACAAAACTTAGACTCTAATTATAATTCTTAAAACAAAACTTAGACTCTAATTATAAATTCATTCAGACTTCAAACATACGTTACTTCCGTTCACTTCAATTATTGTACGCGAATTTTGATATCATACGAACAAAATCTTCACACGACTACACTTCTAAATCGTGTGTACTCTTTCTTTTCGGCTTTTAGTGATATAAACACATTCTTTTCAGCTTCTTAAATTACTTTGGATCTTTTACTTCTTTATGCTGGAAATCATATTCCTTGACAAAAGGAATGCTTCTTCTTCCCTTTTACTTTCTTTCATCTTTAACACTTATGTTTAGGACTAGTTCGATTTGTCCATCTGGCTTTAATGCCAAGTACTTATGACAAAATTAACACTTATATAACTATAACCTAAGGTCCCTAACTATTTCATCTAATCTTAGCACGTTTAGGTTGGCATAGGCCCCATCTTTGGGCTCTATGCTTCGGCGAAGGTGACCTCTAGTGAGGTTATGTGTCGGTCCGTACGAAATAACAGTAAAACGGACTTACCCTGGGCCACTTTAGGTCTTACTTGAACCGAATGTTGATGTGGTTATGTGGATGACTGATGGTGATGATGGCTGATGTATGTATAGAGCTTATGCTTGATGGTTGATGATGATGATGGCAATTATAATGTGGCAATGGCTGGAAATTCTGCTGATGCTATGGCTGGTGACGGAAATCTGGCTGATTATGTTGGATGCGGTTGATGTTTTGCTGCTGGTGATGGTACACTGCGGGCTAGCTGTCGCTAGCCGACACGATTGTGTTTAGCCGCCGGGTCGATGGTGTCTCAGCCAAAAATGGCTGTAATTGGAACACAAATTACTCACAAACGCGGGCACTTAAACACTGTATTCTTTTACACTAGATTCCGGGATTACTTGCTGGTTTAATACTGGTGTATTCCTCCGCCAAGTCACTTTGTTTCTGATGACGCTGCAGATGTTGAGTCGCCGTCGTTTCTTTCTGCTACGATGTGGCGCGCGATTTTATTCTTCCAGAAAAAATGGTTTTCACTACCGTTGTCGCGTGGTTTTACTTTTCGCCGAATGTCTGTGTTGGTTAATTATTTCGCAATGACCATTACGATGACAGACTGGAAAAATATGACATTGATGAAACTCTAACAGGTACGTTTCCCAGGGTGGTTGTTGTAATCGGCGTAACCATATAGGTATGGCCGCAAAGGTGGTTGTTGTAATTGGTACAACCGTATGGGGTGTGTCTACAAAGGTGGTTGTTGTAATTTGACGCCGTTAGGGCGCCGCCACAAACCCAACCATCCTGATTGCTTCCTTGCTGAAGGATGGGAGGGAAACTGATCTGGGAAGGCTGTGGACTAAATGTTATGTCGCCAGAGAATCGTCACCTAAGAGGCCAGTGCCATCCCGAAGGACTGCACAGACTCCCTTGGTGGCGGTTGACTGGACGACCGGTTTCCACTTTCCTCCGTTTCCAACTCGGTTCCTCTCGGTACTTGCTGCTGTTGCTGCTGTTGTTCTGCAAATTTTATCTTTACTGACGTCCTGCTGCTGTACTGGTGCTGGCCCCCGACGTCTGAGGTAATGTATCCAGTACTCGTAGCAGATCCTCCTCTTCTTCGATCTCTCGCGGAGTTTGTTCTCCCATCAGGTGGACTAGAATTTGATCCTCTATCAGCTTGATCGTCTTCACGCCTCTTCTACCTCCGACCTGCTTCGTTACTACCTTGTAGAAGCTGGAGACCTCGACGCTGTCTTTTAAAATCAACCTGCGCACGGCTGCCTGGCCACACTCCTGGAGACGATGGAAACGGTTGAGAATTGCTGCTTTTAAACCTGGTGCCTTGCATTCGATTAGCACGTAATGCTCGCTGGGATGGGTCACTAACGGTGCGCATGCCAGAATCCCAAAGTCCCCTGGTGCGTTGTCGAGCGATATCTGTGCCAACAAACCACTTATTTCCCTCTGGGGATCCTCGGACACACTCGAAGGGAAGAATCGGATAGACGCCTTCGTATCCGCATAACCCTGTTTCTTCTTTCGGAGATCGCTGTTTCGCTGCCGCGTCTCTACGTGCACCTGCTCTCTTCTCGACACTATCTGTTGTCGCCGAAGGCGCTGTAGTTCTGCTTTCAGGCTTGCATTCTCCCTGGACGTTCCTTCCATCTGTTCCTTCTCAGTACTCAACTCCTCCACTCTGGCTCTCAGCTGTACCATGGCATGCTGCTGACTGACCGCCTGTGCACGCAGCTGTGCCTTCAACTGTTCGACAGTCTTCGTCAACACCTCCACCTCGGATGGTGCCACGCCACTGAGTTGCTGATTCTCTCTTCGCAACCGTATGTTTTCTGCCTGAGTCGCTTCTCTCTCCCGGAACAACATCATAGAATGGAAGTCATATTGTACTTGTAGCTCTTCCAACTTACCACGAAAAGTCGTTGCCTCTGCCTGCGCGGCGTCACGCTGCTCACCGCGAGACCGAACCTCGGACCGTAGCGCTTCTAATTCCCCCAGATCTGCGGCTTCATCCCCCTGGCCAAAACTCAGGTAAAGGGCTTGGGTGGTATATCCTTCCCGTCTGCAGACTGGACAATCGCTCCGTCCTTGCTCTCTCCATGTTACTACACAGTCTTGATGATAGACATGGCCACAATCACCCGCGCAGATCCCTACATCCACCTCGGATAACCATGCCAAGCATTTGCTGCACTCGACGTGTCCTGCCATTCTTATATTAACTGCCTACTCAAGAATTTCTTGCTTAATACTAGCTGCAAAGAAAACATCAAAAGGTCTACTTAGTATTACGACTATCTCTAGTGATAAACATTGCGTTATAATAAAAAAGGGTACCTATGGTAAATTATTCTCCTAATATTGCCACAATATAACGGATAATAATATTGTCTTCTACTACGGACTCAAACAAAATTATCAATGCAAATAGCAATATGCATTAACACATTCGAACCCACGCCCTGATCTCGTCAAAACATTTGAAATCATCTTTCATTGGATTCCAGTCCAACATCACACTTCGGTCGAACACAAAAGCTCACTGCTTAAGATCCTTGGCGTGATACACTCCCAATCGTTTACCCTTCAAGTCTTCGATCTCATACAGGCTGCCTCCTATTGGTTTCAAGATGCGGCATTGCAGGAACTTCCTAGCCAACTTGGCATTGAAGCAATCCTTAGAACTGCTCTGCTGGAAACTTCGCCTATAAACTTCTTGACCGGGAATAAACTTAACTGGTCGGCTCCTAGTATTATAGGATTTCTTGTTCTTCTCATACGCATTATGCAAATTTTCTTGGATCTTGTTCCGGATTAAGTCTTGAGCCACTGATCTTGGCGGTGCTCCTTCTCCTATCTCCGTAAAGTCTTTTAGGCGTCTTGCCAACTGATACATGCTACCATGGGTAATCATGTTAACGCCAAACAATGCAAAATACGGTGTCACTCCAATTGCGCTATGCACTGACGATCGCAACGAACACTCGATCTCTGGAAGGTGTCTCTCCCACTCACGGTGGTCCTCCTTCATATAAGATCGAATTGCTGCCAATACCGATTGATTCACTCGTTCTGAAGCGTTGGCCTGCGGTGAATGTATTGCGGTTCGACAATGCTTAATTCCAAAATTATTCACAAAATCAGTAAACTCTCGACTCACGAATTGTTTACCGTTGTCTGAGACGATGGTCTCAGGTACTCCAAACTTGTGACAGATCTCGTTTATCATGAAACGTATTACGCTCTTGCTGCTTGCTTTGGGTATAGCCTTCAATATCACAAATTTTGTGAGATGGTCTAAAATGATGAAGATAAAGCAATTTCCGTTTTTAGAACGCGGATATGGCCCTAGGAAATCTACAAAGATCCTTTGGAATGGCCGATGTATTACCACTTCCTTACCCATTGGTGGTCTTAGTGTAATATTAGCCGCTTTAGTCTCTCGGCAAACCTGACAAGCATCCACATAGTTTTTCACTTGTGTATTCATGTTTGGCCAAAGAAATATTGCTTGATTCTCTTCAAGGTTTTCAAGAATCCGCCATGAGCTACATTCGGTGGGTCATGTGACTTCTCCACCATCTTCTGGGTTAGTTCCATGGGTATCCACAGCTTCCATGCGAAATCTTCATGCAATGGTACGCCATCATATGGCACTGTTCGCTTGTATGCGAATCTATCGACGACTCGCAGATCTGGTAGACGACTCGGGTTATCCTCTATGGTCTTGATTAAATCTTTATAATCAGATCCTTGGAAAGCTTTGTCCTCCAGGTCTATTAAACTCGTCACTTCAGCCGACACCTCTTCCATCTCATACCTGGACAGTGTATCTGGCACAATATTTTGTTTACCTTTGCGATGTTCTATCACAAAGTCGAAAGACTGTAGATATAAGCTCCAGCGAGCCAGTCTTCCACTGAGATCACGGTGGGACATTAGCCACTTAAGACTGCTGTGATCCGTTATCACCGTAAAAGCCATCAATTCTATGAATGGTCTGAATTTTTTTATAGCTAGAACCACCGCTAAACACTCACGCTCGGTTACTGTATAGTTCCTTTGTGCGGGCGTCAATTTATGCGAATAATACGCGATAGGGTGTTCTTCGCCGCTGTCATCAATCTGGAACAACACTGCGCCAACTTCTAGGTCAGATGCGTCGCATTGAACGTAGAAACGCCTCTCAAAATCCGGATGGACGAGCACAGGGCTAGTTACCAGAGCATTCTTTAACTTATCAAAGGCTACCTTAGCCTCTTCGGTGAAACAACAATTTTTACTCTTTTTTAGAGTATCCGAAATTGGGCAAGCAATTGTCGCATAGTCCGAGATAAATTTTCGGCACCATCCAGTAGCGCCTAAGAAACTCCTCACCTGTTTAAGGGTTCTACTATAGATTCAACTTTGGATGGATCTGGTCTGACTTGTCCTCCTCCGACGATATATCCCAAATAACGCAGCTCCTTGAAACAAAATCTCGACTTTTGAGTATTTATTGTTAGGCCTGCATCCTCAAGACATTGCGCAACTTGCTGCAAAAGCTCCATGTGGGTCTTAAAGTCTGGTGATACCACCAGGATATCATCCAAGTATACAAAGACACGGTCACGGATAGTTGAAGGTATAACCTTATCCATCAAACGACAAAGTCTTTGGGCAGCGTTACATAACCCAAAAGGCATTACCTTAAAGTGGTAAAGTGGCCTACCGGGTACGGTAAACGCAGTCTTCTCCCGACTGGATTTATCCAATGGAATCTGCCAGAAAGCATCTTTCAGATCCACACTAGAGATGTAGTACGTATCACCTAACCTGCTCAACAAACCCTCTATGTGCGGGAGTGGATACGCATCTTTGACAGTCAGAGCGTTTAGCTTGCGCGCGTCCAAACATAGCCTATTTTTAGCTCCCTTGCGCACTAACGTCACAGGATGGCTCCATGGACTTTCGCTAGGCTCTATTACTCCTAAGTCAAGCATGCGATCCACTTCTGCGTACAGAAGTGTTTGTACTGCCGGCGATACCGGATAATAACGATCTTTCACTGGTACTGCATCCCCAGTGTCGATCGAATGAGTCTCTAATTTAGTTCTACCGGCATCTACGATTTCTTTTTGTTGCTGTGACAGAGTATGGGTCTTAACCTCCTCAGAGGTTTGCGCATCTTCACAGAGCTCTACCCCTTGAGTGGTAAGGCTTTCCATACTTGTCAGCAACCTAATCTTCCGCATGAAATCGACTCCCAAGTAGAGCGTACGCTCCAGCGTTGGAACTAGAAAAATGTCAATTTCCTCGGATTGTTTTCTAAACTTTATTCTCACCCTTATCCGGCCAAGGATTCGGTGAGCACTCCCATCGGCTGTTCGGATGGATGAACCGAAACGATAAATCTGTAGTCCTGCTCGATCTACTAGCTCCTGGCATCCCTTGCCTAGACAAGTCACTGATGCTCCACTATCGACGAGTCCTTCGACTACTACGCCTCCTATATTAACTTTCGCGTAAAAGCGATTATCTTCACCTTCAAAATAGGGTAGTCGCGGCGATCTGTCTCCGGATCAACCGTCGCTTCTCAAATCTCGCTCGGGCTCTATTTATCCTATCGGATGCTTCTCCGAAAATCCTGGCTCGAGCTTCTTTATACTCTATCATCCTCTGATGCCATGGCTTAAGATGCCTTAGCATAGGATTTGCTGTTTTCTCCTTGATGTTGGTCTTATTCATCACTATTGTTACTTCTGGTTCTTTGCTGATTACTTGTACACCTGGTGTTGTGGTATCTTCGGCTGTATCAGCTGAATCACTATCGGCGATGGTAACCAGTGCTGGTTCTGTTATTGTTTGATTTGTCGTTGCTGGGTTAGTTGTTGCTTTACTAGTTGTTGTGACTGGGTCTAAACCTCCGTGGACCTCACCTCCCCAGACTGAGATGGGCGTTTTGGTGGGTTTCCCTTACAATTAGGACACTTGGGTGTTACTGTGTTTTCTTTTCCACACTTATAACAGAAAATCTTTCTTGTGGTTGACAAACACTCTCGGAACATATGACCTGGTGTTCGACAGTTCCAACAGATTGCTTTGTTGGCGGCTCCTAAAGCTCCTACTCCACCAGTGGTCACATTATCATCAACATCTTCTTCGAACATTACTTCATGTACTCGTGCTGCAGGTGTTGGCTTCGGTGGCTGCTGTTGACGTTGCATCGCCAACAGGCCTTCAGCTCGCTTGACTTCTCGGCTGAAATCGCTCAAATTATCTACCTTGACAGAGAACACTAACTGCGCCAACGAACTCTTCAAATTTCCCCTCATGATGTCCACCATCTGTGATTCCAGGTACGGTGACGCTGCTGGTTTCGCAGCTTCATCACGGCGTTGAAAAACTCTTGAAATGTTTCGTGCGGTTGCTGTCTTCGACTCAAAATCTGCACTTGAATTTGAAAATCGCTCTCAAATCGTTGGAATTAAGCTAACATGGCTTTTTGAATCTCTCTCCAGCTTAATACAGGGGTTAGCTTCCGGTAATTCCAATAAAATTCCTTAGCTGGTCCTTCTAATAAATGGTGTAAGCCTTTAATTGCATAACTCCCTAGTTTGATACAGAAAATCTTGAACATTCATCGTCTTTGAAGTGCCGTCGAACTTTAGTCCCCACTTCGCTAATTCGGGTCGACGTCCCCTTGGGCTATAGGCTTGATGAGTTCTCAACACCTCCGTACTACGTAAGGTTTCACGCTGCGATCTACGCCGCGGTGGTGTTGACTCCTGCGTTTCCCAATAGTTCTCTCTGGGTACTGGTCGGCTGCTTCTCGGAAATTCGCGAGTGTTCTGCGTATCTAAATCTTGCATTGAGGCAACTGGTGCTCTGGAGAAAACCGTAGGCTGTTCTGCCTCTGCACGAATTTGTCCCTCCTCCACTGATAAGGCTCTTGGAATTCTGCTGGGTATTTGTGTTGGTCGTCGGTTTTGCTCAGGTTGTCCATCCAATGACTCCACTGCTTGTGTCCTAATGGTGCGGCTGTCAAAGGCGGCATAGCCTGGGAATAAGGGTGGTTAGCCCCACTAGCTGCGGCTGCCTGCCTGGTCGCGGCCAGTATTGCTGGTAAAATTCTTCTGATCAATGCTTCGTCATCGGTTTCTGCTGGGTCTGGTCTAGGTATTGCTACATTTCGGGTTGGACTTTCATCTTCGATTCGTCGTCGTGCTGCATGTGCCCCTAAGGCGGTAAGCGTGCTGAAATCTGGAGATTCCCACGACTCTGCTTGATCGTCTGCCTGAAGTTCTTCTGATCCTGCTGGGTTAATGTTGCCACTCGACCCCACTACTGGTGCAGGAGCGGATAATACGGGTACAGCGGTTGACCTGGCTGCACTTGTTTGCGACCTTGTCACCGGTGCTGCTTGTGGATGTCCTGCCCCTAAAGCTGTATCCTGGGACAGGTTTGTCCCTACATCGCTTCCTCTGGGCGGCGAACGCTCTACTGGCATTGTGGCTTCGTCTTACAATCCCAATAACAATTAAAATCAAAGTTTATAAGAAAATCAAATATTACTGCTTCCCGTGTAACCTGAATGGGTCACGCCAAAAACTAAACCGAAAAATGAAAAAGCTTACTGAAAAGCAGCTAAATATTATAATTTATTCCCTAGTCTACAGCTGAAATTCAAAAATAAATTAGATTATGGCAATATGTACAATAATATATTAATCAAAAATACAATATAAATTAAAAATTAAAATAAAACAAAAAAAAATAAACCGAACTAGGCAAAAACCAAGATCAAAAATAAATTCATATGGTATTCCACAATACTCAAAACAAAACTTCCAGAATTTCAAAAAAATAATAAATTCCAAACAAAAATTTTAGCTGAAAAAGAAATATAACAAATATTTCGAAACCAAAACGAAATGAAAATATACTTCAAATTAAAAACGCATAAAATCAAAAATTTAAATCGAACATATATATCAAAAACTTAAATTCGCAAAATCAAAAATCAAAATCTAAATCTCAAAATTCAAAATCATCAAATTTCAAAAATCATACTTTCAAAACTAGAAACTCAATAATCAAATTCCGAATATCATACTTTCAAAATTCAAAACAAAAACCCAATAATCAAATTTCGAATATCATACTTTCAAAATTCAAAACAAAAACTCAATAATCAAATTTCGAATATCATACTTTCAAAATTCAAACCAAAAACTCAATAATCAAATTTCAAAAATCATACTTTCAAAATTCAAAACCAAAAACTCAATAATCAAATTTCAAAAATCATACTTTCGAAATTCAAACCAAAAACTCAATAATCAAATTTCAAAAATCATACTTTCAAAATTCTAAACCAAAAACTAAATAATCAAATTTCGAAAATCATACTTGCGAAATTCAAAACCAAAAACTCAATAATCAAATTTCAAAAATCATACTTTCGAAATTCAAAAACTTAAAAACTCAATAATCAAAAACACAAAGATCAAAAACAAAAATCTTAAACAAAATATATGGTAGGTAGAGGTAAACAAAGGTAAGTACCTTGGCAACCTCAAATCATCTTGACGCAAATCTTTTTCCAAAACAATAATAGAACTCAAGTTACTAATAAACTATAGTATGGTGGTCCCCTGGAAGACAACGAGATGGCATACGTAATGAGTCTAATACCACGCTTACGTGACTCTCTCTCCCAGACTTCCCTATATACTTCATTCGTATTCAGCCGAGTTATTGATAACTCGTAGCTACCAAAGGATAAAATAAAACTAACTAATATCGTAAACAAACAAAAATAACTAATGCAAACACTCACCGCAAATGCATTAGTAAAAACGTCGCAACTCAGTCAGATCTGAAGATCTTAGCTGGGACATACGTGATACTTAATGACGCTCTTAGTAAGTGCACATTAATGCACCCGTGTGTCTTGGCAGTCAGACGCCGAGCTAAAACGTCGCAACACGGTTAGACCAAAAGATCTTCGCCGGGACTTACGTATTGTCCGACAACCTAACTACTAAAACACTATCGATTTACTCTAAAAACTAAAATTTTAATGGCTCAAACAAAATATTTATGGATGTTCCCCACTCGGAGCAGTTGCCCCTAAGATTACCGCAGGAACAAGACTTCGCGAGTCAGAACATTGCCCATAAACTTTTCCAAAAAGAAGTTCGTTGCCCCATGGCAACAACGTCGCAACGCGTTCGAGATTTAATCTCCCCAAACGGGACTTACGTGAAGCGTAAGGACAACTCCCTACTCTAAACTAAACATCGGATTGCTGATAAGCCTATCCGAGCCCCACGTTGGGCGCCATTATGTCATACCATCCGATCGCCATATGTTATTATATAGTGATGCATGTGTTCGCGTACCTATTGAGCGGACGGCCTCGTATGCCATGCGTTAGCCGGGCTTGTAACTCGTCGGACGGGGGGGATCTTCCCACTCGCTAGGCACAATAACGATCGGACGATGAACATTTGTACATACGAGCTTGAATTCACAAAGACTTTCGACATAAACAAAAAGAACGGAGCTCGAATAAAACTTATCAAGTAATGCAAAAAGAAAACAAACACTGAAACATGAGATTATTGCCTGGGAAAAAGAATTAGATGATGAACGAATTCATCTTGCGTCAGATGGGTCGACTGGTGTTATAGCCGACTGATGCCCTCCCTTAAGAAGCCCTTCACGCTTCACCATGATATCGATCCTACTTCGATATCCCATCAACGTCGGTTGCCGAGGTTACTTACCCTATTACTCTACCTAACCGTTATGATTGCTCACTCCATCATACTGAATATGACCACAAGGTTTTCATAATACATTACAAACTTTATTCTCAAATACTTAAAACAAACAATTTAACTTTAAAGCCCCATGGGCGAAGCGGTACAAAAAATGAGGAGACACAGCTCTCGTTCAACAAAACTTGCACCCATGGGTGTAAAAATCCTTCAATGATTTTGAACCTTAAAATGTAAATCTTAATTAAACCTTACAAATTACTTTAAAATTAACTTTCTCAAAACTAAACAAAATCACCTTACACGACAGACTAAATAGGCCATTTTACTAGATTCTCCCGTAATTTATACCACGCACGAAAACTTATAGCTAACGACCGAACTCAATTCCGACGGATTTGACGAACTAGCGACGAGCTAGTTACACGCGACCGGGTTAGGATTCCCAGAGGCAATTCGCATGAGAGTTAGTAAGATATAAATATAATGAAATAATCAATATCATAAAAAAAGTCGTTTGCAAGTAGTCAATCAGTCCAGGGACGTTTTCTCCACGTTACGGGGATGGTTATTTCAAGCCCATGTGTATGGCTTACAAAATTTATTTACTTAAAACAAAACTTAGACTCTAATTATAATTGATCTGACGTTCAATAATTCGTTCAGGCTTCAAACATACGTTACTTCCGTTCACTTCAATTATTGTATGCGAAGTTTGATATCATACGAACAAAATCTTCACACGAGTACACTTCTAAATCGTGTGTACTCTTTCTTTTCGGCTTTTAGTGATATAAACACATTCTTTTCAGCTTCTTAAATTACTTTGGAACATGAGATCTTTTACTTCTTTATGCTGGAAATCATGTTCCTTGACAAAAGGAATGCTTCTTCTTCCCTTTTACTTTCTTTGATCTTTAACACTTATGTTTAGGACTAGTTCGATTTGTCCATCTGGCTTTAATGCCAAGTACTTATGACAAAATTAACACTTATATAACTATAACCTAAGGTCCCTAACTATTTCATCTAATCTTAGCACGTTTAGGTTGGCATAGGCCCCATCTTTGGGCTCTATGCTTCGGCGAAGGTGACCTCTAGTGAGGTTATGTGTCGGTCCGTACGAAATAACAGTAAAACGGACTTACCCTGGGCCTCTTTAGGTCTTACTTGAACCGGATGTTGATGTGGTTATGTGGATGACTGATGGTGATGATGGCTGATGTATGTATAGAGCTTATGCTTGATGGTTGATGATGATGATGGCAATTATAATGTGGCTATGGCTGGAAATTCTGCTGATGCTATGGCTGGTGACGGAAATCTGGCTGATTATGTTGGATGCGGTTGATGTTTTGCTGCTGGTGATGGTACACTGCGGGCTAGCTGTCGCTAGCCGACACGATTGTGTTTAGCCGCCGGGTCGATGGTGTCTCAGCCAAAAATGGCTGTAATTGGAACACAAATTACTCACAAACGCGGGCACTTAAACACTGTATTCTTTTACACTAGATTCCGGGATTACTTGCTGGTTTAATTCTGGTGTATTCCTCCGCCAAGTCACTTTGTTTCTGATGACGCTGCAGATGTTGAGTCGCCGTCGTTTCTTTCTGCTACGATGTGGCGCGCGATTTTATTCTTCCAGAAAAAATGGTTTTCACTACCGTTGTCGCGTGGTTTTACTTTTCGCCGAATGTCTGTGTTGGTTAATTATTTCGCAATGACCATTACGATGACAGACTGGAAAAATATGACATTGATGAAACTCTAACAGGTACGTTTCCCAGGGTGGTTGTTGTAATCGGCGTAACCATATAGGTATGGCCGCAAAGGTGGTTGTTATAATTGGTACAACCGTATGGGGTGTGTCTACAAAGGTGGTTGTTGTAATTTGACGCCGTTAGGGCGCCGCCACAAATCCAAATTCATTGCTGAGTCGATCTTCGTGGATTTTGGATTTCTATGTCGATGATCAAACTAAGATATATATGAAATTGGATTTTGTGAGTAAATTCAAACACTGTTTTCAACAAACACGAAAGCTCTTCATAATGTAGTTTTTAGTTTTGGTAACATCATATTATTTTTAAAACAAACAAGCTTTAATCTTGTCAGCAATTCCAGAATAGGTAATTGAAATGCCAGTGACAAGAATTCAATGACAATAAACTCATGAATGACGGTTGACATGAACTCGAGAATAGCACTGTTAAACTCGAATATGAAAATAAAACGCAGGTGGAAGCGTTAGAACAGCTGATTTAAATTTTTACTTGTGGTTGTGGTCCGACCTTCTCAAATGTAGTTTACACCAAGTTCCAAGACGTATCTAGTACAGGTGGAAGCGTTAAAACAGCAGATTCAACTTTTTCATGTCCTTGTGGTTGTTGCCGAAAATTACCAATAACCTGAAATAAAAAAATTAAAATCCAATACCCTGAAATAAATACATCTTGGCTAATTCGTTTAGCTACATTTAACAAGGTCTGCTCTTGAAATCAAAGTAAAACGCCTGCAATATTCTACCTTACTTATTTCGACATTATTAAACGGTCGCACAGAAAGTTTATGATAATTTTATTTCTGTTTTGAAAACCCCGAAGTGTTATGTACATTTAACCGGTTTTTACCAAAAACAGAAAATTATATTTGAAATATAGATTTTTTTGGACAAACCGAAACCCGGTTTATTGAAAAGTAGATTTTGCGAACAATCCGGGACCCGCCCTTTTGGGCACTCTAATAATAGTGTGATCGATATGTATACACAATTGGTAATCAGTTGATTTTGATTTATATTTGATCTGACTTTAAATACTAAAAGAGTTTTTCAGTGCTTTGTCAACTAATCTTACTACCATGTGGAATGGCAGCAGTAGCAAATGCTACGAAAAATAACCGGTATTCATACATTCATCAGCTAATCGGTACAATGCATCAAAGTGACGCCATTTGCAAAACAAAAGTGAAGTGATAAAATACAAAATATTTAATGAAATTGGAGAATATTTGAGCAGAAATAAAGTTTTTTATAGTTATTTCAAATAGGACTGTGATTATAATTGTTCCCATTAACAATTACAGAAGCTTTGTGTTTGTTCTTCTTATTGTTTTCTGTCAAAATCATATTGTCACTTGATCATAGATTGTCTTCTCTTGTCTTCTTTGGCTGTTTAAACAGAAATTAACTATTAACCTGAAAAGTGAATTCAGAGTTTAAATTTTATCAAAGATGATTTTCCACTCAAAAATTAGGCCTTAAATGTATGTCCACGATCTGTTTTCAATATGAAATTTGAACTCGCCGCAGATCATTACAGAGTCACCGGATGTAATAATAAAAATGTATGGGCTCTTAAGATTAAATAATTCTGATAATGCATAATGAAAAATTGACAATGCAAATTAACCATTATCATTACACACTTCCATTTCACATTCTCGGGTATCTAATCGATCATCGTCATCACTTACAGTCAATTTGATCGCATATTCGATCAAACGTGACCCATATAACTTCATGGGAATTTCTGTATTCATACAACTCTGAGATAAGCATTGAGTAAATATCTTTGAGGCTGTTGGGAATGGAATGCATTATATCACGAGATCATTTCAATTAACTTTAAAATTATGATCCTGGCCCGATCGGAATCTCTCAACTTAATTAAAAGCAATTATCATTAGCATAAAAATTAAACAACAAATCATTATGGAACGGAGCTGTGACGTAGAGAAACCGAAATTCGATTAATATGTTGAAAGAATAGCGGAAGCCTAATGTGCCACAACAACAGCAACAAGCAAGCAGGAGCGTGAGTAATGGACAATAGCAACAACAATATTGTGCCACTTGCATGCAACACTACTCTGCACTGCACTGAGGAGACGCAACTTGCAACCATCATGATGCAGCAGTTGTGCCGTGACTGTAAAGATGATAACGCGATATTAACAGCTCCACCCCACAAACAGTGACCACAGCGTTTCCAAGATACCCTACGGTGTCTGACAGCTCCGGCACGCAACGGAACCAGTTTCAGCCCAAAGATGGAAAGAGAGAAACAGGCTAAAAGCAAATTGGCGCGTAATTTTTAATTTGATCAGGCGTCATTGCGTTGGTTTTGTATACTGGTTGCCCAGGAGGACGGCCAGACCGTTTTTGATGGATAGATGAATGAATGATATGGTCTCCGGTGGAAAACAACGCCAGTGCGTATTAATCGAAAATAAAAAGTTATTTTCACTTTTATGGTGGTCGAAAGATGACTTGAAGGATCGCTGTTGAAACTCATGAATTCGCTCTGCACTGGCAGACGGCCACATCAACAACACCGGCAACAAGTGTTGCAGCTAATTGTGCATTCATGACTTATTCAAATCTTGACCACTTTTCGGAGGGTAGCCTTTGGCTTGAATATGAGTGATATGAAATCCTCCAGTCCTCCGCTTGTATTCGAACCGAATGGCTTTGTTGTTTTGCAGTTGAAACTCCTCGTGTGTTCCCTCCGTTTTTGCTGCTTTGACCATCAACATGTCGCTTTAGTTACATTTAATTTGAGATCTTATGACAGCTCCCTGTCATAAAAATTTAATTGAATTTACATTTTTATTAATTGCTTTTTCTTCCTAATTTATCTGCGTTCGTCTTTCCGCCATTCGCATACACTCAGTTGGGAAAAGATGTTCCTGTCTGTGCATCAAGCATCAGGATGCACGTTGAAACAAGCGGTGTGATGGATTGTAGCAACTAATTAACATTTGCTTAAACTTGGCATTTATTGCAACAACTTGCCCGTTTAAAGATGATCAAAATGAATATTGAGATTATAAACAAAAAATGTGGAAAACATTTATCGTTTTTGATTTTCTTTGGCTTTTAAGATAATGTAACTCAATAGAACTTTCTATGTACAAAATAGACGTACGGATAATTCCAAAAAAATCGACCCACAAACCATACTTTTGAAACTTGATCCCCTTCGATTTTGATGAAATTTACACCTGCATTCTACTAGTTATAATGCCGTTCGTTTCAGGTCAATATTCCTCACCGCTCATGTTTTATAGCTGCCTAAAACAGCCCATCTGCAGCGTTTTTGTGAAGAGATAGCTGTGTTCATGTTGGAACAACTTTTGAATGCGACATCAGATTGTAACGATCTAGGAATTAAAAATAAAAATGGCAGGTCCTTGGACATCAACATTTAGAAAATGCCCTTTGTCCTTGAATATCCTGGTAAAGTGTCTTTTGATTTTCTTAATTTTATTTTTAAAAAATGTGACATACTTTTCTCTACAAGTTGTGAAAATTTCAAAATGAATTCAGTAAGGGTTCACAAAATATTGGCGTTTTAGTAATGCAATTATCCTACTAGACTAACAAAAATTAATAATTTTTATGGGGTTTTCATATATTTTACATGTATTTGTGTATTTTGTAAACAACGTATATGTATTATATTATATGCGAGTATTATAGATTAGGGTTAATTTAATCCTTTCATCTGTATTACAAGTATCGGCTTGTGAAAAAATATTTAGTGCGTACCTTACCAACACCTACTGGATGGACATGATGAATTAACTGCGTTTTTGGTATAGGTTTCAGCTTTGGGCACATTCTAAGGAAGAGTTCCTCTTCTTTTTCATACTCCTGTTGGGGATTACAAATAAAATTCATATTATGTATATTTTCTATTGAACAGTTGAACATGGAAATGGGGGATGCAATTGCTCCATCCTTATTCTGTATGCTTGCCTGTGCCACCAATCGCTCAAGCGTTCCACCAAAACCATCCCACACGTTTTTTCCATAGAGTATTTCTTCACAGATAGAACATTTGACTCATCTGACGTTTCCTTTCACACTCTTCGTGGTGCGGTCGATGTGACAGAGAGATATTTGATGACCAGCTGGAATTACAAGAATTTCTGACTTTAATTTTTCATGTCGTTTACACTTTTTTATTGACTGTTATGCTTAGAACACATTTGTGTTCTATTTAATCTTAAGTCTATATATAAGAATTAGGGCGAGTTTCACACTCGTCATTTAAAAGCTCAATTACAAAGTTCCCAGAAAAATTTCATATTAAATGACAAACGTCGGGCATTTAAATTCCATTTAAATGTAGAGTTTTTAACTGTGAAACTGGCCATTAGTATACAAATGTGTGTTCGAACTCATGGGCGATGTGTTATCACCTTTTTGTTAGATAGTACCAGTTCGATTTCTAGGAACACAATAGTAAAAGTTACATTGGAAAAAAATTAAACAGAAGTGCTAATGATTTCATTATTTTCTTGCTTAATACTTTTTATTTATTTTATATTAAACCCACAAAAAACAAAGAGAATGCAAAGCAACAGACAAACGTACATGCATACATTGATATGTTTGTACATAAGCTACATACGTTGCTGTCTTGCTATCTCATTTTTATGTATGTACGTATAATCACGTCACTATTCTCTTTGCTATGCATAAGGCAAAACCGAAGATCAACATAAAACACTTTTTTAATATTACTTCAAATTAAAACACTTAAATCTCGGCTCGCCGATATCGGATCGCCTTAATGTTTGGCCTTAACTCTTCGTCGAAACCCGCACTAGCTTTTTAATCCAAAAATTAATAAAATCGGCTATGAATTTCCGGAGAAAATCGCGTGGGAAAATTATATGAAAATCGCCCAATAATCACTTTCAATACCGACTGCCAAGCAACGAACAAACAAACGATGATTTACTCTTACATACCTAACACTTACGTATGTATTAAAGCTGATAGTTTACTGCCCTAGAGGCGCGCGTATAGATGTTAACACATCAAAAAATGCACTCAGTTTTGATGTCGAAATTATTTACACTACATGTAAGGCAATACATACATATCAACTTTAGACAAGTAGACAATTTTTCTGGGCTTCTTAATTGCTACAGTAATATAACTGCTATGGTGTTGTGTTTTAAAATATCGCTTATTATAATACAGCTAGTACATTTTAGTTCAGCGTCTGTTTTATAGTAAACTACAAAGGGATGTATGGTGGCTTGATTGTTCGTTCAATGATATGACTGCACCTCATTTTGTATGATCAGGCCCTATATTTTGTTTGGTTGTGTAAAGCTCAAAGATGCGTTCGCTAATAGTTTTACATATGTATGTACATACCATACATGGGTACACCGCAGTTTATATTTACTCCATTCAAAATGCCGGTTACTGGAAAAAATCTCAGTAATTATAAATTACATCTTTACTGGTAATGCATATTCAGGGTGACCATCTCAAAATATCTGAAAGGAGGACATCTGGTCAGAAAACGGAGGACAGTTGAAATTTTCGGAGGACAATTTTTAAAAATTAAAACAATTCATATTGGAATGATAAAAAAGGTTTATTAATTTTTTGTGCGTTAAAACACAGACTAGTCACATTTAAATGAAGTGTATTGAAAACAATTCATATTCATATTAGTACCTTACATTCAATATATACTTAAAAAGTATTTAACAAAAAAATAAAAAAATTCATTAATTGCATGTCTTTAAAAATATAATCACATTCATGTTCAAAAGTAAATACAAGTGACTTTGTACTGTGATGTGAAAAATGACTACCCAATATGTACTAGTGAGTTGAAGTTGAAGGTTCATTGGAAGGTTTCTTTAAATATTTATCTGAGTTGGATATTTGTTTTAGTATTTCCGAGTTTGACAGCAAATAGTTATAGAATTCTACACAATAGTAGTGTTTAAAGTTGTATTTTATAATAACTATGCCTTTGACTGATTCTATTTCTAAACGGTTCCTTTCACTTGTCCACTGTGCCTTTATCAAGGAAAATACTCTCTCCACACTGCTATTGGAGCCTGGTACGGCGAAGATAAACTGGCAAATGTTCAGTAGTTGTGAATAAACTTCAGCTTGGCAATTGCTGTGGTTGAAAAAATCAACCCACTGAAGATGGCAGGGTTTGTTAAAAAACTTTTGTGTTGGTGTTCTTAAAAAGTTTTTAAAAGCCTGAAACTCGTCAAAAAGACGGACATCGTCCAAAGAAATGCCCTTTTCCTGGAGATAGGAAATGCATGGACAAAGGTCGCTGAACCGCAAATTCTTTACTGCGCCGAGGTTAAAGAGCATCCACTCAAATACTGCAAACTCATCCAACGAGCACGTCCATTTTTTTAAATAATCTGCACAGGACTGATAAACGTTCAGAGCTTCGTCAGTAATTGTATCTATCTTTTGTTGCATCGTGCCGTCATCCCGTAAAGTCTTAGGCAGTTCCTTTGCTTTAAGTGAAATGAATTTCTCACTTTGTCTTGCCTCGAACATCTTCTGGACGGAAATAATAATAAATCTCACCTCCACAACCGAGTTACATTCACTTTGAACTCTTTCAACCTTTTTCTGGAATATGGAAAGTAATGAATGTACAAAGAATAAATAAATTTCTGCGAATGGATCGTTGAAAAAGTCAATGATCTTTTTTCGGCGGCTGATCTTGTGATTCAAAATATGACTTTAATGGCAGGAACAGTTTTAAAATTCTCTCTACTGCTGGAAAAAGACTTAACCATCGAGTTTTACAGCTGGATAATAGATGATTGTACTCTACATCTACAAAATCACAAAATTGCTTCAAGTCTTCTGTTCGTACCGTATAAATGGAAAAAAATTGTATATTTTTAAGACAATCGATTCTATGTCATATTTTAAAGTGTCACAGCCGTGTTGTAAACAGTTATGAAGAATATGAGCTGGGCAGCCTATTAGTATAAGTTTGTCATTTTTCAGAGCCGATTTCAAATTGGTGAATACGTTCTTCCCAGGCTTTCTTGCTATTCCGCCAAAATTGGTCTTGGCATTATCACCACTGAATGCCACGCATTTATTTAAAATATTGCATTTATTTAATGAGTCACACAACAATCTTGCAATTGTTTCGCTTGTCTTATTTTTTGTACTCCTGAGTTCTATTAATTTAGTTTGTAAGCCTCCTTTTTTCCAATTAAAATATTGTATAAGAACTGGAAACATTTTAATAGATCCATGGTTACTGGCATCTGTTGAAACACCGCAGTAGGGAAGTAATTTCATTTCGTCCATAATAACATCAACAGCATGTGGAGAAAAGACGTTATTTATAATCGACTCCGTCTTTGTTCGTGCACACCCAAACTTTTTTGCAACTTCCGAGTCTCCAAACATTTGGGCGTACATCTTTGATGAACAGTCAGTACTTCTATAACTTAAGTGATGGCATACAGAGTGAAAAGCGTGGACACCTTCCGCTGCGCATATTTTTTCCTCAACTTTCGTAAATTTTGATGCAAAAAAATTAGATATATTTCCACTACTAGAAGAATTGTGGAAATTCTTTTTGTGGACCTCAGTCGCAACATGTCGATCCAACTCATGCAGTCCCTTGTTCCCTACTTGTATATACCGGTCGCAGACCGTACATTTCGCTTCATAATCGGTCCTTCCATGAGAAAAACAAGGATGTTTTGCCTTAGCGCTCAACTCGTTAAATTTGCAGTTACGCTTTTCAGTACCACCCTTTAAGTTGTTTGACTTATCCATCTTAGTTCAGGACCTAGAAAAATATATATAAGTTCAAGCTATAACAAAGTTGTACTACGACACATCATACCTTCTTTATTTAATTTCCGATAGCACTCAAAATTACATTTTCTGACGACACCAAACACTACGTGCATATATATTTTTCTGTAGAACACAGTTTTTGTTTAGGATATTTTTTCTAGTTTAAACAGTGTTGTATTCTACCCCCACTCCGGCAGAAATTATCTGCGCCGCTAAGCGCACAACGTTTTTCCGCCGTTGCATCTCGTTTCATGCATTATTTATGATTTACATATTTCTATTTGTTTCTAAACACTAAAGGAGGGCAAATACCACATTTTTCAGAAAGGAGGGAGGACAGGAGGACAATGGTCAAAAAAGAGGACATGTCCTCCGAAAGGAGGACGTATGGTAACCCTGTGCATATTAGAGTTCATTATCAGTTAAAAATAACTGAATACTGAAACTTTTTCAGCTTCTTTTAGTTGTAATGCAAATACAATTTCAGTATCAGTAGAAATACATTTTTTTGAACTGAGCAAAACAAATAATATATGTATGTATGTATATTTGAGCTTACCTCAAAAAGTCATGTTGATGGTTAAAAATAATTAATTTTTTTCAAAAATATATCACTGGTTTCGTCAACATTGTCTATTTTTGTCACAAAATCTGATCTGTCGGTAGTCTTCCATATCTCGTACTGCACAGTTTCCATTTCATATCTGTCGAAATAATTTTGTATTGTTTCTCTTAATGTGTCTCAACCTTGACATTTATGACCATATAGCCTGCTGTTTTACAAATACCCAGGTTTTGTCATGTATGGTTGTCATTATATTTTTTATTCTCATAGCCCCTCCGGAAAACTCCTTCGCACATTAATTGGACATTTTTGTCTATAACACATGCACACACCGAATTATTTCCACAGGATCCAGCTAATACACATTGTGTCGGCCTAAGTGAGGCGAACTTAAAAAATCCAGCCTTAACATTAGGATACATGCCTTGAAATAATAATGTGCATTTAGTTCAAATTCCTGACAACAGTTAGTAGTAGTTTTGCTTAGTTAGTGATCGTTGGCGGTGGACTAAATGGCCAATGGCTGTGGCTTGCCAACAGTTATAGTTATAGATATCTGATTTGTTTCAATTTGTTTAATATAACTGTTTGCCGGCTTCTGTTATTGGCTGTTTCACTTATTGCTGATGGCTCTTAGTAGTTTTTTTTTCAAATACTCAATTATTTTATTTAAATAATTTTCCTAATTGCCTGTTACCTGAAAATTTTGATATTTTTCTTTTCTCTCGTAAAGATTTTTTTGTTTTCTTTTATGATAATTGTTAAACTCTTTGTAAATGTAACGAGGTTCCCCAGCACTTATTTTCTTTATTTTTCTGTTTCTATTTTTGTTTTAAATGGTTACACCTGAAATGAACCTAGGCCCTGTTGTTGGCAACGCAGCCTACTTCAGGAATAAGCTTAGTATGAATGACTATAATTTGTCTTTTGAACATATGAACTGCCAAAGCATTCGTCCTTCGGTTTATAATACAAAGATGTATGGTATTAAGAATATGCTTTGCGGTAGTGGCATTGATTTGTTTGGTGTTTCTGAGACATGGTTGAAATCATATATCTTATCAAAGTCAGTAGCAGTTCCTGGTTTCTCATTTCACAGGAACGACCGGCCGGCTGTTAGAGGTGGAGGCGTTGGCATATATATTTCGAAGAAATTGAAACACAAGGTTATATTTCGTTCGAGTAATTTCATAGTCTGTGAGTCTCTTTTTATTGAGGTTGGTTCCGGTCAAAATAAAGCTCTTTTTGGAGTTGTATATTTGCTGCAGGGAAATGTTAATGCCGGCTCTAATAACATAGTTGTTGTTGGTGACAATAATTGCAATCTATTTGAAGTCAGGGACCATGAGATCAATTTGTTCGCGTTTAGGGTTGCACATTGTACATAATTCTTCACATACTCATTTTGATGCTGCCCAATGCTCCACTTCATTAATAGACTACGCCCTAATAGGTAATACGTCCCTCTTAAATCTCTACAGTCAGACCCAGTATCCTGTCATTTCTCACCATTCGTTGATATTTGGATCTTTGAATCAATTTATTGAGTATCGTGACTATAATAATGTTGGCTGGGAAGGAATTTTTAAGTATCTGTCTGGAATTAGTTTTGAACAAATGTATATGACACCTGACGTAAATTTACAATCGGTTATTTTAAATGGTATATTTCATGATTTATTCTCATTTGCACCTATTGTAAGGCGAAGGGTAGTGTACCGACAAGAGGTTTGGCTGAGGTCAACGTCGATATTGTTATCTACATCACTTAGGGATATTGCATACAAGGAGTATTTAGGAAATCCTACCGATAATAATTGGCGCATTTACTGTTTTCACAGGAATAGAGCGAAGTCTGTTTTAAGGAGTGAGCGGAGGAAATATTTTAATTTGGAGTACTCTCCGTTCAGGAGGATGTTTAGTCGATGATGCAGATGGTTCTGATGTTCATATTGATGTCAATAGTTTAAACGACTATTTTGTGCAGACTGGTTCGGTCGGAAACAGTAACAGGGTAGATTTCAGTAGTATCAATGAAAATGTCCGCTTCTCTTTTGATTGTGTGTTTGAAGATGATGTGTATTTGGTTTTAAATAAAGTGAAATCTGACTCAGTTGGCGTTGACGGCATACCTATAAAATTCTTGGAATTAATATTTCCGTATATATCCTGTTACATTATTTTTTTCATTGATAGTATTTTCACCACATGGGTTTACCCTACAGTTTGGAAAACTGCTGGTGTAGTTCCTATACCTAAAGTTAAGGGCTCTTATAGTATAGATAATATGAGACCTATTAGTATTTTACCTGCTATTTCGAAAGTCGTGGAGCATATCATTAAACGGCAGATCCTTGATTTTGTTGAAGGACAAGCTTTGATAAATAATTATCAGTATGGGTTTGCGCAGGGGCACAACACTACTTTACGCCTCTTGCACTTGACTGATTATATTAGGAATGCGATTGACACTGGCGAATGTGGCGTGCTGGTAGGGTTGGACTTCTGTAAAGCCTTTGATAGAGTAGACCATGTGATACTGATTAACAAATTGAAAAATTTGTTTATGTTTTCTAATATAGCATGTAGGTTGATTTATTCTTACTTGTCTGATCGCTCTCAATTTGTTTCATTAAGTCCCGCAAGGCTCCGTATTCGGTCCGCTACTATTCATATTGTATGTTAATGATGTAGTTAACAGTGCCTGTAGTGTCAATTGCTTCCCTGTTTTATTTGCTTCCCTGTTTATATATATGATATTCACCTTTTTTCAAAGCTGGTTCTATAAATACATTGGAGGACAATATTCGACATTGGGGGATGTGAGCCAGTGGCTACGTTATAATAACTTACGCGTTAATGCCTCCAAAACTAGGGCTATGTTTTTTGGTCCCTTACGACATGATGACCAAGGCTGAGAAATTTACTTAAATGATGTCAGAATAGAGTTTGTTGATAAGATGAAATGTCTTGGTAGTATTCTCGATAAGAAACTCGATTTTAGTAGCCATATCGACTCTTTATTTCCTAAAATTATGTTTACTCTTTGAAAGTTGTATTGTACTAATATGTATCTGCCTCAACATGTAAAGAGAAGACTAGCTTTCGCATTATTGATGTCGTGTATTGGTTACGGAATTGAAGTAGTTTCTGGTACGACATCAGAATGTTTCCGTAGGATGGAAATGTTACTTAAAATGATAGTCCGATTTGTGTATGGGTTAAATCGTCGTGATCACATATCTGAATATAGAATTGATTTTTTGGGTGTGGCGTTTAAAATATTTATTAAAATGCGTATTCTGCTAACTTTTTATAAAATAATTTCCAGTGGCGTACCAAGATTACTTCGTGGTATGTTTCAATTCACGATATCCACTCGAAACCCTCAACTACTTCTGCCTCGTAAGTCATTCTCTATATGTGAGCGATCATTTGTTGTTCGTGCAGCAAGAATTTGGAATCAGCTTCCTATTGGCCTGCGAAATTTTTCATACTCCAATGTTTCTTTCAATCGTAAATATTTGGCTTATATCCAGCCTCCGTCATAAATTGCATTTGTATACCTATGTAGCATACATACTAACTTATTTTCGATGTTGTTGCCATAATTGTCACCATGGGCTCTGTATTTACAATCCTTTTCTTTTTGTTCTTATTTTGGCTGGGGAGCCGTTATATTGTTACATATATTAATTTTTGATATTGTTTCCTTTATTTGCAAACTATATTTTATGGTGCTTATAATTTTTAAGTTGAAAATCCTAATTTATAAGAATTTATTGAAATATTTGTATGTCATATGTAATGTAGCGTTATACGCCTGTAAGGCTTTTTATATTACAAATAAAATGTAATGCAACCGGTATTATTTGGTCACGTCATTCCTTGGTGATTAAACCTAAGAATTGGAGTTTATTTTTGGTGAATTTGTTTGTTGGCCTTGTGCAGTCAGTACAATTGTGCCGAGCATATAGGTATCAAAGGGAGAAATCGAAAGGAGAGGTACAACCAGCCATTGCGGCTGTTAGCAAATAGGCAAATTTTCAGATAATTTCAAACTCATACGCTGTTCATATTTTCTTGGATCAGTTAGTATGTACTAGTAGAGTATCGTATCGAGGTGCTAAAGTTTATACAAATTTAAATGTGATATTTTAAATTAAGACACCCGTAGGATACACACATTGTTATCTTATTGTTTTTCTTTGTAATTCAAAATACACAGTATGGCACAAATTTTCTGCGAACAAAATAAACAAGTTAAAATTAATATTACAATTTTTACTTTTATTGACTATTTTACAACCTCATGAGGTCAGACGTCTTACACATATTAATTAAACAAAAAAATTAAACAAATTTCAACATATTCTTCCAACTGGTTCTATCCTTCGCATTTTCTCGCCAGTTGGTAACACCAAGGATACGGAGGGACTCTTCTGCCTGGTCTTTCCAGCGGGGTCTTGGTCGTCCTCTTTTTCTACCTCCATCAGGTACGTTATCGAAA
This sequence comes from Phaonia tiefii, assembly GCA_963931995.1. Classification (NCBI taxonomy): domain Eukaryota; kingdom Metazoa; phylum Arthropoda; class Insecta; order Diptera; family Muscidae; genus Phaonia; species Phaonia tiefii. Next base: position 132,921,205 of record OZ008368.1, read on the forward strand.
ACCTTTCGCGCTGGCTCATCTTCATTCATTCTGGCAATTGGCCTAATTTGATTCGCCTAGCTATATCCACGTCAGAATATAGACTATATAGCTCTGGGTTCCATCGACGTCGGTACTCGCCGTTTTCCATAACAGGACCATATATTCTACGGAGAATTTTTTTCTCGAAAACTCCCAGGTGTTTTTCGTCCGCTTGCGATATGATCCAAGTTTCGGAGCCATATGTCAAGACAGGTAAAATAAGAGTCTGATATAGCTGGACTTTTGTCCGTCGAGAGAGGGCTTTGTTACTAAACTGCTTGCTGAGCCCAAAATAGCATCTATTTGCAAGCACGCTTCTCCTATCTATATCCAAGCTGACGTTGTTGTCGTTGTTTCCGGCGGATCCAAGGTAGACAAATTCATCTACCACTTCTAAATTAAATCGGTTGTCAACGTTCAAGTGCGGACCAAGTCGAGAGGTTTCTCTAGTCGTTGACACCATCAATTTTGTCTTGCCCTCATTAACAGCAAGACCCACCTTTGCTGATTCCTTTTCGATTCTTGAAAATACTTCTGTAACCTCTCGAAAATTTCGCCCAATGATATCTATATCGTCAGCATACGCCCGCAACATATGGCTTTTCGTGATAATGGTCTTGTTCGTATTTACTGCAGTCTTTCTCATTATTATCTCCATTAAGATGTTGAAGAGATTGCATGAAAGTGTGTCGCCTTGTCTAAGTCCTCGCTTGGTACAGAATGGTTCAGTGAGGTCTTTCCCCACTTTCACTGCTGATTTGGTGTTGGTCAGCGTGATTCTACAGAGGCGAATCAGTTTTGCCGGAATACCAAGCTCAGACATAGCTTCGTACAGTTTTCCCCGTATGGGGCTATCGAAGCAGTTTTGTAACCGACAAAAAGGTGGTATGTATCGATTTGCTTTTCGTGGGTCTTTTCCAGGATTTGGCGTAGCGTGAATATTTGGTCAGTTGTGGACTTGCCTGGTCTAAAACCACACTGATAAAGTCCAATCAGGTTTTCAATAATTGGCTTTAGTCTTTCACATAATACGCTCGACAAGACCTTATCCGCGATAGGTAAAAGACTGACACCGCGATAGTTGGAACAGACACACGGATCACCCTTTTTGAATACAGGACATAATGCACTGAGACTCAATCGTCGGACATAGATTCCCCCAGCTATATGCCGCATATAAGTCGATACATGTGAGCTAGCAGTCCTTAGCCACCTGCTTTAAAAAGTTCAGCGGGTAGCCCATTCGCACCAGCGGCTTTATTATTCTTATGGCGGGAGATCGCCGTTCTAATCTCGTCTTTGTTTAGGGGGGGGGTTCAATCTACACTATCATCCACTAATATTACCTCATGATCTTAAGTGGAAGAATCTGAGTGGAGTAGTGCTGAAAAGTGGTCTCTCCATATTTTGAGCACACACTGCTTAACAGCCACCAGACTCCCATTCTCGTCCTTGCAGGAGGGCAGCCCATTATTAGGCCCGTTATTCCGTCTTCTTACCCTCTGGAAATCTTTCGGGATTCACAATTCATTCTGCACATTTCGGTTTTTTTCACTCTTTCTCTGTTCCCACTGCCATTTTTTCCACCTAAATAGTTGGTTTTCCTCCCTTCTCAGCCTCTTGTACCGCTCCCTCGTAGCACGCGTTGTAACTGACTGTTTCGTTTCCATACGTTCAGCGTCTTTTTCGTCAGTTGCAATGCGTCATTCTTCGTCGTTCCATGTCTTATCCTTGTGCTTCCACTGCGCATCTGGGTCTTCGGAAGGGGGGTATTCCGCTCTAGCAGGAGAGAGAGCTTCTGTCGATAGGACATTGATATCTCCGGTATTTGTAGCTTGTCAATATCCAGCATTTCCTGTGTTCGGCTTCGTATATTTTCACCCTGCTCAATCTCGTGCGAACTTTCGCAGCCACCAGGTAATGATCACAGTCGATATTGGCACCTCGAATCACACGTACATCCATTACACTAGAAGAGTGCCTGCCATCTATTACCAAGTGATCAATCTGGTTCTTCGTCCGTTGATCAGGAGATATCCAGGTCGCCTTATGAATGTCCTTATGCTGGAATCGTGTGCAACTAACTACCATGTTCTTTGCAGCGTCGAAGTCTATCAGTCTTATTCCATTATCGGAGGTGGTATGTAGACTGTGATTACCGATGGTTCGTCGAAAGACACTTCCATTCCTAATTTGCCATTAAAATCGGCTAGAATGATCTTAATGTCGTGGTCAGGGCAGCGTTCATATACTTCCTCCTTCCTTTCTTTGACCTCATCATCTTAATCCTCTGTCGGTGCGTGCACACAAATTAACGAGGTGTTGAAATATTTCGCTTTGATGCGAATTGTGGCTATGAGGTCACTCACTGGGTTGAACCTTGAAACTAGGTGTCGCAGTCTCTTGCCTATTATAAATCCGCACCCAAATTCGTGCTTACGCTCATGGCAGCTGTAGTAAATATCGAAGTTTTTCTTTCTGGTGCAACCATATCCTGGCCATCGCATTTCCTGGATTGCTGTGATGTCAGCTTTATATTATCCGCCAGTTGGAAAGTGGCACCAGTCCTGTATAACGTTCGAACATTCCAGGTACATATCCTTAAATCATGGTTCTTATAACGTTTGCGAGGGTCGTCAACAGTTGGGGGATTTCTTTGTTCATTATCTTGATTCTTGACTAATTTTCCAAGCTTAAGGTCACTTCTGATTTTATAAAACTTTTTGTTTTCCTCTTTTCTCTTTCGAAATTTCGATTTCCTTTGGAAATCTTCTTCAGTATAGTTTTTAATATTAATAATAACAAACAAACATCAATACAAATTAAAATGAAAATTTTTGACAAATTGTGAAAAGTAATACTATTTATACATATTATAATACAGTAATGTTCACATAAAGTAGAAATATTAAATCGAACAAAATTTTAAAATATTTTAAGACCATTTAATTTTCTCTTATTATTAACCTACAAGGTGGCGCAAAAGTAAACTTCCGGTGTTTTTTGGCTGTAATTTAAAAAAAATTAAAAACTTTGATTCTTCTTGTGGATTATTTTTATTTGGTCTTTTAATTTTTTTTTACATCAAGTCGAGAATATGATGTCATGTAAATGGCCGCCACCACAGTTGATTGTCATTTGAGCCCTTTTTATGGCATTTTCCATCACTTTGGCTAAAACTTCCGGCGATACGTCCTCACATTCTTGACGGATATTGTCTTTGAGAGCTGCAAGAGTCTGAGGCTTGTTGACATAATCCCGCGACTTCAAAAAGCCCCACAAAAAGAAGTCTGGAGCGGTCAAATCAGGCGATCTTGCTGGCCAGTGCAAATCGCCAAAACGGGAGATTAGGCGCCCGGGAAATGCATCCTTCAGCATATCGGTTGTGGCACGTGCAGTGTGTGCCGTTGCACCGTCCTGTTGGAACCACATGTTTTCCGATCCCAATTCATCAAGTTGCGGCAAAAAGAACTTGTTGATCATTGCTCTGTAGCGCTCACCATTCACAGTAACCGTTTGGCCCGCGACGTCTTCGAAGAAAATAGGTCCGATGACTCCATCAGCGAAATCAGCACACCATACATTGACTTTGAGCGGGTGTAATGGCTCTTCGTGGGTTACACGCGGATTTTCAGTGCCCCAGAAGCGTAAATTTTGCTTACTTACGTACCCGCTAAGATGGAAATGAGCCTCATCACTCATGATTATTTTTGATGAAAAATCATCTTCCTCTTGGTGGTGATTAAGGATGGCTTGATCGTATGTTAGACGCGATTGGCGGTCAGCAGCTAACAGCTGATGCACCGTCTGGACTTTGTACGGAAACATCTTCAAATCTCGTACCAAAATTCGCTGTAAAGACCGTCGACTGATACCCATTTGCGTGGCACGTCGTCTGGTCGATGTCGACGGCGCATCCATGACATCCTCGGCTACAGCAGCAATATTCTCTGCAGAACGGCTACTCCGGGGTCTACCACGCCTGGCAGCATCTCCTGTTGTGCCAGTCTCTTCGAGGCGAGCGGCTAAACGTCGCAGTGTTTCACCAGTAGGCGTTGGAAGGCCAGGAAATCTGCGACAAAATTCACGTTGTGCGAAAGTCACCGACCGATTATTGGTCAAATAAATAGTCAGCAATATTCCGCGTTCTGGAGCAGTGTAGCGTAACATTGTTTATTAACGTGTATTTCGCATGTGTTTACTACACAAATGTCAAAACAGAACTGACATTAGGGGCCAATCGCAAAATTTATAGCATTTTCTGATAGGAGGATTACTTTTGCGCCACCTGTTATTTGTTTTTATTAATTCAGATTCTAACATTTTTAGTAAAGTTGTACGTATCTATCTACTTTCTCATTAAATTGCGAAAAAATCAGATATATCAAATTTAGTATATAAAATACCATGTGGTGGTAATGATATTGAACAATGTGAGAAAGTATATGTAGGAACAACAGGGACTAAATTAAAAACGAGAATAGCAGGACATAGACATGATCAAAAGTATAGGAATTATAATTCGACTGCGAAAACAGCGTTATCTTCTCACTGTTTTGTGTGTTAAAATTAATGTGTTAAATACAACACAAATGTATGCTAACAATAACAGTCAATAAAAAAGTTTAAAACACATTTAAATTTCACAGTTTTTCACCAAAATGGCATGAAAAATTAAAGCAAGAAGTTATTGTAATTCCACCTGGTGTATATCACTTTTCGTCAAAGATCTCTCCATCACACCGACCGCATCATGAAGAGTGTGAAAGGAAACGTCAGATGAGACAAATGGCGGCTCTACTATAAATTTACTTTATGTAAAAAACGTAGATATATGTTAGAAATGTTACAGATTAATAATGTTCCATTTGAAAAGAGAATAAATTTTAAAGTAGACACAGATAACTTGGCTCAAAATTATAGAGGTTTATTAAATAAAAATATTAATAACAGGGGAAATTAAAACAAAGGTCGCGAATTTTTGCGGTCTCGCGGCTTTATTTTTAACTATTTAGGAAATTTTTAGAGTTTATTATCAAGTTTGCAATTTCTTGAAATTTTGCAATGCTTGCATTGTTAGCGATTTGGTGAGCTTTCTTACTCTTTACAGCTTTGGCGTTTTTTAAGTAATGTTGGAGATCGTTGTCATATTGGGGTTGTCAAAGTTTTTCGCTAATTTTCGCATGTTTTTATCAGTTTTCGCAATTTAATGAGAAAGTAGATAGATACGTACAACTTCACTAAAAATGTTAGAATCTTAATTAATAAAAACAAATAGGTTAATAATAAGAGAAAATTAAATGGTCTTAAAATATTTTAAAATTTTAATATTTCTACTTTATGTGAACATTTCTGTATTATAATATGTATAAATAGTATTACTTTTCACAATTTGTCAAAAATTTTCATTTTAATTTGTATTGATGTTTGTTTGTTATTATTAATATTAAAAACTATCCTGAAGAAGATTTCCAAAGGAAATCGAAATATCGAGAGAGAAAAGAGGAAAACAGAAAGTTTTATAAAATCAGAAGTGACCTTAAGCTTTTAAAATTAGTCAAGAATAATTAAAATAAAGGTCGAAAAATCAGAAACAAATTATTAAAAGAATAGCTGAGCACAATGAATTATAAAGACTTCAAGAGAGACGTTGGGAATACAAATTTAATCAACAGATTCAAAATTGACGGAATAAAATTATAAGATGCGAGGTAACAATAACGTTTCTAATCAAATGCAGGAATGAAGGAATTATACCACAATTTATAACGAATTCCACCAAAAATATTTTCAAACTTTTTGATGAATATTCAAATCCTTCTGTAAATAATCAAGTTGGGAAGTATATTGGAAACCTACAGAACAAGATTCTTAATTCCTCAATTACGCAAAAATATTATCTCCTAAAAACTCATGAAGATGAACTAAATTATATAATATATAGTTTAAGCAGGTTATATTGAAAATTTTTTTAAAATATGAAGACATAACGGCGGAAAAATTAATAAGAAAAGAAAAGCAGATACATAAGAAAAAGTTTGATAAATGCGTTAATTTGCAGAAGAGAGAATTAGGAATTAAATTTAATAGAAAATGGTTTGTGAATAAAACAGGTATATATATCCCAGAAGATGTACAGTGAATTTTGTCTTTAGGTCAAAAACACGCACTCCCGGTTAATAGAGAAGAGTTTTCAATGCTAAAGGTTATATCAGAGGGAGAAGATTTTATAGAAACTATTGAGAAAAAAGAGGAACAAGAAATAGCAAGGTCAAATTTTGTAACAGTAATTGATAATCATATAAACAAAATGACATTAAATAGTAGAGATAAATTTACAATAAATAAAGTGAATAATAGTCTAAAGTTTCTTAAACATAATAGGGAAATAATGATTTTAAAAGCAGATAAAGGAAACACGACAGTAGCAATTGATAAAAGTGACTACATATCTAGAATTCAAAATATTTTAAGCGATAGTACAACTTTTCATGTATTGGATAAGGATCCAACAAGCAGATTTCAGAAGCTTAACAATAATTTTATTGAGGAACTTTTTAAATTAAATATAATAACATCAGTAGATAAAGTTAGACTAAAAACTTCAGTAGCGGTTGTACCAAGATTATATGGTTTACCTAAAATACATAAAGAAAATTTTCCATTACGACCAATGTGTTCATCAATAAATTCACCTTCTCAAAATTTATGTAAATACATTGTAAATTTCCTTAAAAAATTAACAGAAAATTCTAAATATAATGTTTGCTATTCGGTACAGTTTAAAGACAAATTAAAGGGTCTTTCGATTGAAAATAATGAAAAATTAATATCACTTGATGTTGTGTCGTTATTTCCTAGTATTCCAGTTGATTTGGCCATTACAATAATAGAAGAAAATTGGAACAAGGTTTCAGAGTTAACAAATATGAATACAAATTTATTCATGCAAATTATAAAATTCTGCATTGTTGATAATAGATATTTTCAATATGATGGAAGAATATATACACAGCTAAAAGGACTTCCTATGGGTTCTTCAGCATCTCCAATAATAGCAGATTTCGTAATGGAAAAATTATTAGATACATGTTTAGAAAAATTGACAGTAAAACCTAAAATAATAACAAAATATGTTGATGACTTATTTTGTATAGTGAAAGAGAATGAGATTGACATTTTATTGACAACTTTAAACTCATTTGATCAAAGCATCAAATTTACTATTGAAAAAGAAGAGAATTCTTCAATTTCATATTTGGACACATTGGTGATAAGGCAGGGAAATGAATTATTAAAAGATTGGTATCAAAAGCCAAATTCCTCAGGTAGAATTATAAATTATTTTTCAAAACACCCAAAGAGAATTATTATTAACACAGCCAAAAATCTAATAGATAGAGTATTAAAAATAAGTTATAATAGATTCCATAAGAAAAATAAAGAAATAATTAGAAATATATTAGTAGATAATAGTTTTCCTAATAAACTCATTTGCAAATTGATAAGACAATACGATATTAGAAAATCACGCAATGGAGATGAAATTTTAGAACCAAAAGTTTATAAATCATTACCTTATGTACCTGGGCTTTCAGAAAGGATAGAAAACTCAAACATATATAACAAAAGGTAATATAAAATGGCACATAAGATAAATAATAATGTTGGAAGATTATTTACAAAAACTAAAGATAGAATAAAAAAATCAGATATGTCAAATTTAGTATATAAAATACCATGTGGTGGTAATGATATTGAACAATGTGAGAAAGTATATGTAGGAACAACAGGGACTAAATTAAAACCGAGAATAGCAGGACACAGACATGACCAAAAGTATAGGAATTATAATTCGACGGCGAAAACAGCGTTATCTTCTCACTGTAGCGATTTCAATCACTATCCAGATTTCGAAAATACATCTATTTTAAACACAGAGAATTATAAAAAACGTAGATATATGTTAGAAATGTTACAGATTAATAATGTTCCATTTGAAAAGAGAATAAATTTTAAAGTAGACACAGATAACTTGGCTCAAATGGTCGCGAATTTTTGCGGTCTCGAGGCTTTATTTTTAACTATTTAGGAAATTTTTAGAGTTTATTATCAAGTTTGCAATTTCTTGAAATTTTGCAATGCTTGCATTGTTAGCGATTTGGTGAGCTTTGTTACTCTTTACAGCTTTGACGTTTTTTAAGAAATGTTGGAGATCGTTGTTATACTGGGGTTGTCAAAGTTTTTCGCTAATTTTCGCATGTTTTTATCAGTTTTCGCAATTTAATGAGAAAATAGATAGATACGTACAACTTAACTAAAAATTTTAGAATCTTAATTAATAAAAACAAATAGGTTAATAATAAGAGAAAATTAAATGGTCTTAAAATATTTTAAAATTTTGTTCGATTTAATATTTCTACTTTCTGTAAACTTTACTGTATTATAATATGTATAAATAGTATTACTTTTCACAATTTGTCAAAAATTTTCATTTTAATTTGTATTGATGTTTGTTTGTTATTATTAATATTAAAAACTATCCTGAAGAAGATTTCCAAAGGAAATCGAAATATCGAGAGAGAAAAGAGGAAAACAAAAAGTTTTATAAAATCAGAAGTGACCTTAAGCTTGGAAAATTAGTCAAGAATAATTAAAATACCACTCGGGTTGCTCATTCGGTTCGCCTTCACACTTTATCTAGCTAACGGAGGTTTCCGATAGGCCATTGCCCAGGACATACTGCGTGGAAGTAGTGAGCTGCTTGGACTGCCGACTCACTCTCGAAAAGTTGCTCATAATTAACGTTCCCTTAGGGAAGACTCAATTACAGGACCAACAACAAATATATCGACACACGATGGGCAAACACAGAGAAAACAGACAATAGTTGACGAAAGCTCGCACACTTGGGTACGAGTAATTTGTTGCTTTTTTTTGTGATTTATAATATATGTAATTATTATTAGCAATCGTTTTGTGATCAATATGTTATTAATGTTAAATATTTTTGTATATAGAACCTTGAGGATGATTAGCGATGCTAATCGAAATATTGGGAAAATTTAATAAATCTTGAAAAAACATTCGAACCCGCTGGTATTTGCATTTTATGACCTCAAGCCAAACTAATTGAACAGAGAATTTTCTCAGATTGTATTTTTTACTTTCTTTTGTATGCATTTTGTGACTTATGTTGACGTCAAAATCGCTTGCTGCTGCGGAATTTCTACAAACGCTCGCTCCGGTGTGTGGGCACCTTTAATATTCACCATTCACATTTTTCATCCCTGATCACAGTGCCCTTAATGGGGAATGGTTATTTCAATATTCTCTCTCATACATGCAATGAGAGCCCCGCACACATGTTGGTTAACTTTGGATAAATAGCAGAACAGCTCGGCCGAATTGCTGTGAATAAGTGGCAGGTAAGTTGGTCGGCAGGAAGGGTCTGCGAGACTGCACTCACTTGCCTGGGTTGAGTCGGGATGGCTGTGTGGACCTGTGTAAATTTGTTGTTTGTTAAAGCAATTATTCAGTTTGTTTTTCAACTCTTTCGGATGTCGCTTGATAAGAATTTATTACTTTTTTCAATATTTGAAATGTTGCTTTATTTATTTGCTCGTTCGTTTGTCCGTCTTTCCGTATGCAGGTAAGTATGTTCGTTTGTCTGTCCATCCGGCAATTTCGTTTATAAATTTCAATAAAATCCAATAGGAATTCTGCATTTTATTTCGTTGTGCATTCATACATATGTTTGGAATCTTGTTTTTTCAGACTGTTCCTTAATTACATTCCAAATTTTGAAATAAAGTTATTTTGTCCTGCATGGGAACAAGGGGAAATATATTGCTGTATATTTAGTAATTCTGGTTAATTTCGAAAGTGGTTAAAGTCACATAAATATATATCATTTTAATACACACGTACAGTGGTGGTCCAGTATAACGCACGCCGATATAACGAATGCCCAGTATAACGAACGCGTTTTTCTAGTCCATTGATGACTCTAAATAACGAACGGTTGAAAAATTAAGTATTCTATATAACGAATGCTCTCTGTTTCTATGCTTTGTTTTATTCTTTGTTATTTTTGTTTGTTTGCTTTGTGCACTTACACATAGAAAACATTTCATTTGCCTAATTTTTAAAAAGGGAAGTCCCCGTTTATTTACTGTGAGATTTGTTGACCACTGGTTGCGTTAAAGAATACATATGTACGTTAAATCCGTCAATCTGTGTAGTAAGTGAAAATGACGACACGTAAGCGACTTTCGCTGGCTGGTAAAATAAAAATAATTGATGATTATAATGATAAAAGAACATTAAATAGATCTGCACAAAGCATGGACTAGTAAAGTCTAGTGTTTGCACAATTCTAAAAAATCAGAAAAAAATTCTAAAAAGTGTGAGAGCTACACAGACGGGATCTTTATGCCGAAAATGGAATTGAGCACACCAAAGTATTTATTTTAAGGAGATTGCAAGAACAAGCTATTGACTTCAGTACAACAATTAAAAAAAAAACAAACACATATTGGAGATTTTTTTTCTAAAAATAAATAATTTTGCTCATGTATGTAAATTTTTTCCTTTTTTTTAAATAAATGAATTAATATAATACGAATAGAGTTTAACTTGCTACTATGCTAATATTTATGAAAAGAAATATATGTATATTTCGATATAACGAATTTTCGATATACCGAACGACCCTGGCATTATATCAATCGTTATACTGGACCACCACTGTATGTGCAAATGGCATCATAAATTTATAATTCGTGAATTCATTTTTATACACAGAAGTAATAGGAAATTTTTGGTAGAGTTGTAAGGAAAATCAAATTTTTTCGAAAACCGACTAACATTTTTTTTATTCCTTTTATTTTTATTATTTCTAATGAAAATTTTTCAAACGAAAAGTGTGATCGCCGGTTGTTAAAGTGCGCGAGGCTTATAAATGTGAACGTGGATTCAATCCCCCGCAGGCTATTTTCCTTATCATTCGGTCACCTTGGTTAATGATGACGACACTAAGACCCCTTTCACACTCGGCAAGTTACTTGCGCAAGTCAGTTTTTCAACTTTCCGAGTACAAGCAAGTCTGTACTCAAAATTTATTCCCCTATCCCGACCTTACCTCTGTTAACAACAAACCAAGACTTGGGCAAGAGACTTGCGCAAGTAACTTGCCGAGTGTGAAAGGGGTCTAAGGAGTGAGTAACCATGACATGCCATCACAATTGAAATATCGCGCGACTAACAAAAATTTGTAATTAAATTGTAATTAAATAAGTATGTATTGACATAAATTATGGTTAGGAATTTAGATAAAATTCAGAAAATTTATTCGGGGTCAAATAGAAATTCAAGTTTATTGAATGAAAATTATTTTTGAACTGCACTACTCGATTATTGTAGTAATATAAACTGTTTAACAAACAATTAGTCAGTGTTTACATTGACAATAATTGCTTTGGCAATTGTTGAGTTTGTTGGAGAGAAAGGTAAGAGGAAAGGAACGAGGAAAATACTTGCCCGTACTCGGCAATTCTTTCAGTTCTTCTCATTCGTAATTTTTAGTAATGGCGGCTGCAGAATAATTTTACATTTCTTTTCATATACTCATTCGTAAAAACTTCACACGAATAGTCTACATCAGCGGTCGGCAAAAATAAAAATTAGTGTGTGTTGGTGAGAGAAAATATTGTGCACTGAAAAAAACATACGAGTTCTTGTTTTTTGCCGCACGCAAGACAAACAAATACACAACCAGCGCACATGATGTTGTTTCATCGCTGTCTTGCGGACGACTAAACGAAAGAAAAATTTTGTTCTGTGCACATTCAAAAAAACGAAGCAAAAGAGCGTGCGTTTCTAAAGAGCGTAAGTGTCGGTGTGAATTCAATGTCCACACAAGTGGTATGGAGTGCCGATGGCTGGTCTACATATGACTCACATTTGTCAGAACGAAGCAGTAATAATAAAAATAAGAATTGCCGAAACAGAATTGCCATCGTGTAAACACTAATGGCAAGTTCAAAAGAGAATCGTAAACAATTGCCTAAGCAATTATTGTCAATGTAAACTCTGACTTATACAAATAGATAGATATTTACAGTGTTATTCTCGAATTCATGACAACCGTTATTCACGAGTTTATTGTCATTGAATTCTTGTCATTGGCATTTCAATTATCTATTATGGAATTGCTGTCAAGTTTAAAGCCTTTTTGTTTTAAAAATAATATCATTGTTACCAAAACTAAAAACTACATTATTAAGAGCTTTTGTGTCCGTTGAAAACAATAGAAATTGGTAATTTTTCAATCTGGCAATACCTTTGCCTAACAAATACCTATTACTAGGGATGGGGTTTTAATGTTTTATTGTGGAACAATGTGATCCTAACGGTGTGTTTACACGGGACAGTTTGAGACAAGATAGAGAGAATATGTATTAGTTGTCACAAAGATAAAAATTGTTTGTCTGACGTACGCGTCCAGCCAGTTATAGAGACAGTACAGTTTTAAGCAACCGCCGACAGTGTCGTTCCGTTAAATTTCGTGCCCTGATTGTTTGTTTTTTCGCTCTTTTGCCATTGTGTTTTGTCTTATTTCTCCAAATTACAATGGAACTGATGTACTCCGCAAAATTGTCAAACAATATTTCAATAAAAATTAGCAAAATTTTCAAATACAAATATATTTCCCAATTTGTAAAGTCGTTTGGGATGTTTTGCTTTTTTCTCAAATTACTACGAAACTTCAACGATATGGCCGATGGCTGAACTAGTAGAGGTTGTTGACGCAGTAGGATTTGCTGTAATTGTGTGAACCAACAACAGGCATTTAGCTTTAGTTTCATGACTCTAACCGTCAAATTCAACACAGATCCATCTGAACAAACACAGTAAACAAAAAAGTACAACAACAAAATACACTGAATTTAACAGATGGAGTCATAAGAAAGCAAAATCAGTTGTTCTATTGTGCCAACCTTTACTAGTTCAGCCATGATCTGGCCGCTTATGTCAAATCTCTTGCCGAAGTTACTGTCGTTGAAAAATCAGAGACAGTTGGGAGGCAAGTGAGAGAAGTGTAAGTGTGGTACAGTATGTAACGGATATAAGAAAATCAAAAAATGGCGAAGAATTTGTTCTTATATCAGTTCTTTTCTTATAACGAAACATTCTATATAAGAACATTGTTTCTTGTATGTGATAAATTTTTATAAGAAAGTTTTTTTCTTATATCAATGATTACTTTTCATAAGAAATTATATGTTTATAGTTTCCTGCATGCACAATTGAAAGACTGTTGTGTTCTAATTCAAGTCTGTATTTGATACATCAGTCAATGATGTATTGAATTCAAAAAACTTAAAAAATACATATGTAACATATAAACATAAACGTATGTACATACAAGTAAACATAAAATAAAAAAAACTAAATAATATCAAATTCATTTTGTACATAAAAGTAATTTTTTATGTTTGAGATCTATCATTTGGATTGAAAATAGTCCATTATTTTTTGTTTGCACAAGGGATTCATCTCGTTGTTTATATAAAATGTTTCCAATATGAAATATGTTATTATCAGCATCGGAATCTAAATATTGATTTAAAATAAATAATGCTTGAATAGCTTCTTCTCTTTTTGGTTTAAATATTGTACTTGAGACTTCTTCCTCCTCTTCTTCTAAATCTTGTTCGAGTACATCGTTAATTATTTCATTATCACTCAATGTACCAAAGCAATCGCGTTTTTCCAAATCAGACATATCTTCTAAAAAGGAATTGTATTCAGACCCCAATATAATTTCAGAAATCTCAGGCTCGTTAGATTCACTCTCGATAAATTGTATTCCACATTTTCGAAAGACATTTGTTATACTAGTTTGAGGAGTTACAAGCCACCAAGAACGTTATAAGGCCTTTAAAACCGTTATGTTTTTCAAGAATTTATCCATGCCGTCTCCTTCTATTGCCAAACTTTGTTCCCGAATTAAAATTTTTCTATATTCAGCCGTGAATGATTGAATAATACCTTGAAAAAGAAAAAGTTTATGAATAATTGTATGTATAATTTAGAATTTTTTGTTTACACCTATCCTGATCAAGAGGTTGAATTAGTCTTGTTGTACAGGGGGGTAGAAAAACAATTTCTATATTTTCTGGAGTGAAATCAAGTTTGTGGCATGAAGCGTTATCAATCAGTAACACAATTTTCTTATTAAGTTTTTTAAATTTTTCGTTCATTTCTTTTAGAATTTCACACCATGTGGCACTGGTCATCCAAGCCCTTTTGTTGTGTTTATATGATATGGGAATGGTTTTTCCGCGGAAGCATCTTGGCTGTTTGTATTTGCCGATTGAATGGACATATTTGTCGGAGCCACTCGCAATAAGTTATAAAGAGAAGTGTTATCCTGTCTTTCGGTGTCTTGAGACCACTCGTTTGCGTAGAACTTCCGTAGCTGTAGGAACCAATTGGCAGTGCTTTGTAGAGTAGTAGTAGTAAGGAATATCTGGCTAACAATGTTGGAGCGATATTCTCCTTGAAATTGATAGCAGATTATGCGTCGGCAGAAGCTGCTTCTCCATGACGTTTCCTAAATTTTCTTCCATCTTTGGAGCCATCCAGGATTTGCCTTAAAATCAGGGATATTTATGTAGTTGTATTGCAAATTATTGGGCCTTTTCTAGAAGTGTTGGACCATTCACTTGAACACCCTTTTCCATCATTTGGTCGAACCACTTGGACATCGCTCTATTAAGATCTTCAAATTTTGGTTTTCCCTGTCTTTTCTTATTCACATTTTTTATAGCACAATAATTATTTTCAATATCTTTCGAGTTTTTAATTATTTTCGATAGCGTTGAAACTCCAATTCTATACTTTTTTGCAATTTCATTTCTTTTCCCTCCGTTTTTTATTTCATTTAATATTTTGATTTTAGTTTTTATGGGTAAATTATTTCTTTTTGTATTTCTATCCATTGCTTTTCTTTAACACAAAACATGTGACTAACAACTATGTAAATAAACAACAAAAACATTTCTGTTAGTCAATGAAAGGTTTACCAAAAATAAGTTTCTTATATAAAATGTTTCCCTATTGCGCCTGTCATCACGTGTTAGAGAAAAAGTTTCTTAAATCAGTTTTTTTCTTATAAACGTTGTTTCTTATAAGCATTTTTATTTCTAACAAAATGTTATAAAACGACATGGTGTTTTTAAAAGCCTCTCTTATATGCGTTTTTTTCTTATAGGAGTTGTTCTTATATCCGTTACATACTGTCGTAAAAATGTGTGAATGTGTTTCTACTGTCGGAGCAAAACTGTCCCGTGTAAACGCCAGGTAAGACATGCTCGTAAAATATCAAAATTTGCCTAAAAATTTGAACAAATGCATTTAAAAATATGCACACTGAAAATTCAGCAATACATTGCCAATAACGTTAACAAAATTAGAGAAAAATAAAGAACACGAAAAATTATTTTTATATCAGTCGAATGTGAGGCTTACATCGTCGAAAATACGAGGCCATTTAGGCACGGCCAAAAACAGGCAAGTGTGGTTATTGAAATGAAACGCATTCTTCACGCAAATTTAATGATGTCTTTAGTTTTGTGGTGCGTCATCTGGGACTCAAATAACCCTAATTTCCCACGCTATAGGGGGGTCTTGTGAATCGGAAACGAAGCCGGCGTTTGACCCCATGACTAATCGAGTTATCTAAAATTGTTATATAATTTTTTTGGGCTTATTTTGAGGCCTTCTACAAAGAAGTACATAAAATCACCACATCGTCCTCGCAATCCTTTTTTCTACCAAGTGGGTTCAATGGGTCCGTTATTCAAGAATTCAATTTCATGTTCTAGTATTTTCGACTAATTTCTTGGCGTAATTTTGAGTCTCTTCCGAAGACTGACAAAACGTGCATTTAGAGAAAATAAAATCATAAAAATATGCACCAACAAGTCAATGTGGGTTTTCTGCAAATTGTGTGATTCGTCAAGATAATTTGTGTAATTACTTTTAGACTTTTGAGAAAATACATGGATTGCATGAAAATCTCATCCCTACTTATTACCAATTAGAAAAATTGCTACATAAAAATATTCTTTAAACGAAGAGTCCAAACAACAAATTCACCAATTTTCCGTGTTTCCAATGGTTTTAGAAAACTTGGTTCAATTCACATCGTAATATTCTTTCCTAAATCGCCAAATCTTTTTGCCATATGAATTGACCCAACGTTTCTAAAACTCTTGGCAACCGTTATAAATTGGCTAATTATTAGTTTGGATACTCTGTTTGCGAGATATATTCCTTTTTCTAAACACTTATACTTACACTTTATAACTATCATTTTCAACTACAACAATAACAGCTTTCATTTGACATCCAGAATAGCAAATTGAAGTTCTTGTCACAAATGTATTTACTATGACGACAAATGCGCTTGTCACTCGGTCGAGAATAGCACTGTTAATTGTATATTCTAACACTCCTGTCCAATTAAATAAATCCAATTACTTATAAGAATTTTACATGACGTATTTTCGAAAAAGATTTTGTGAAAAAGTCAGCAACTTGTTCTTGACTAGCTTTATACATACATAATAGTAATGCAACTATCTTGAACTAAATCTCGAACAAAATTGTATTTCATATCAATATTCTTCATTCTTTGATGTTCCTTTGTTCTTGATGCATGACATACTGTCCTTTTAATTATAACAGGATTTTCTATCACGATATTCAAGGCCATTAGACTATTCTTTATAAAATTTAGTGCAAAGTATTCTAGTTCAGTGGATGACAATGAAACAGTTGGTTGCTTTTTCGTTAACCAAAAGACGGAGCAACTAAACACCTTGATCAAATATCCGCTAACAGATGTTCTGTCGTCAATATCATTTCCCCAATCTGCATCTGAATACCCAACAGAACATCATCCAGGACACTTCTCAACATTTCAAAACATTTCTCAACATCTACGTATGTAGCAGGCACATTAGAAACAAATTGTTCAGCATTACGAGTCAGCCATATAATCGAATCGACTTGGAGATTTCTTAATCGTGTGCTTCTGCGCAGTTGATAATTTGTTGGTTCAGCCTCTGGTATATTACACTATGCAACAAAATTTAGATTTTTGCTTTGGGGATGGACGATTGCTGCGCCAAATGATCACACTAGGTGAGTATAGTCAAACCCCAAAAATGTTAACCGCTGTGTAACTACACTTTTTTATGGGCGTGGCAAGTTTGAATTTTTTATCCGATTCTGTCCGAGATAAATTTAAAAATCGAGTATAAATATTGAATTGAGCGAATTCTTGTGATATTCTTGTGAAATTTGAAATGGATTATTTTCGTAGAATGTTTGAATTCTCTATTTCAAAGTTTAGAGGGTCCTTTTCATCTATTGTACAAAAAGTACCAAAAATATACACAAAAATGACCAGCTAGGGATTCAGAATTTATTCCTCTCAAAATTTCATTATGGGTCGTCACAGACCAAAATTCTCTCTTTGTTTTCAGACGTCCTTTTTTGAAACAAGGTCAAGAAACATGCATCAAAAAGGCCGGCAAAATGTCCAAATGTTCTACCAATTTATTGGTGAATAGAGTTCACTAGAGGATTTCAAAGACGAGAATCCTTCATCTTGAATTTGCATATGTCATTTTAGCCCTTTTTTAATAATTGAAATCTTACGACCCTATTGATAAACAGTTGTCATGGGTTTGTTAAAGGTTTAAGAAGGAAAAGCCCAAAAATGTTATTCATAATCGAAAAATTCCTCTGTTAAGAGTTCTCTTACTTCGCCATTTTTGTTGAACGTTTAACCCTTCTTTTTACAGCGTTTAGAGTGTCACATTATTCTACTAAGCCACCAAATAGTTTCGTTCCAAGTTTTAAAATTTGTATCCAAAATTAACTTTTGTTTACATAGTTATATAAAGAAAATCAAAACATTGAATCTACAACCTATTATCCGGTTTTATATTCGAAATCCAATCCAATATGATTTTTTGAAACCTCTTTCAAATTTAAGAAGATGTACTTTGGTCTATCGGTTGTAGTTTATCTTGTTTTTACATCACAAGCACTGTGAGAATGCAATTATCTCATCCCTAGTTAAAATACTCATTATAAATACGGTACTAATGAAACCTTCGCAAAATCTTAAAGCTTTCAATAACTGAAGAATGTTTTAGAACTAATTTTTTTATGAGCAAAGCCGTTAAAATTTAGATCTGAAATGGTTTATTTTGAACAGACTATGTTCTACAAATATGTTGTCAAACAAATATGTATATATTGCTCAAGAAGTTTCTCTTTATTGTTTTTATGTCTTTTTGTCCCTTTCAAAAAATGTCACAAAATTCTACCAAAAGTGAAAAACCAAAATAACATAAAACTTTTGTTAAAATATGGAAGAATTGATGTATTTATGAAAAACGTAATTGTTTTACAAACCAAATACAATACTAATCAGATTGGTCATCAGTATCTAAATTAAATAAATTAGTTTGTGATTCATTCGGGTCTTCTCCAACGTCCTTAACTTCAATTTCCTCTTCCTGAAACATATAGTTACTCCACCAACATATCTCCCCAAGTATTGCCGCTGGAAGCCTTTTTCTTCTGTATCTGCAATCATTTAATGTATTAACCAAGATGTATCTATTACAGGTGGAAGCATTAGAACAGCTGATTTCAATTTTTTCTTGTCGTTGTGGTCCGACCATGTCAAATGTTGTTTATACTAATTCCAAGATGTATCTAGTACAAGTGGTAGCATTAAAATAGCAGACGAAATTTTTTCTTGCGCTTGTGGTTGTTGTCAACAATTACAACAATTGCTCCTGATATAACCTGAAATAAATACATCTTGACAATTTCGATCGACTAAATTTGACAAGGTCGGCTCCTGAAATAAAAAGAAAATGCCTTCAATTCCTACTGCTTCTACCTTACCTACTTATTTTGCCATGGCATTAACAAAGCTTGAAAGACGACAGCTTTATATAAGTTGTACCGCACTTCAAACGGCAAGGCAACTTCGCGATAGCGTTCCCTGTGTTCATATGATTCGGAGGCCAATTGTTGAATAAAATAGTTTAAATGCTGATGCAAATAGTGTATTTTCAGAGGCAGAGAATTATTTATTTAAGACTAAAGCTATTTTTAGGAAAATGGAGTTAGGTATTGATTATATATAATTTAAGTATCCTCTTTCTGTACCTCATTTCTGTAGTTCTCGATTCGAAAAGTTTTCACATTAAACAAAAAATTCCATCGTATCTCGATTTTTGAGTAAAAAGTGTTTCTGCATATCAATGCGAAAAGTGGCAATACCGATGACGTTTTTAATGGAAAATTCCAAGAAAGCCGTCAAGAAATACACAAATATAAACAAACAAAATAAGCTAGTGCAAAAAATAAAAACAATCAGAAGTTGTTTTAAGGGATTCCCACTGCTCCTTACAATTTGTGTTGGAATTTAACCCACAAAACTGTCTTTTAGTTGACATACTCGTATATTCAACTATATTTTCTTGTTGTTTTTTGATTTTTTTTGTAATATTTCGGAAAAAATACACAACAAAAAAGATATAGAAAAGTATAAAAATCTCGCACCGTTTTAATGTGTGAGCATTTTTGACGTTTCAAATTTTAAATTTTTCGACTCTCTACTTTTTAGAAACAGTTTATCTCACTTTTTGTAGAAACAAATGTAGAAACAGTCACATGTGAGAAGTGATCTTTTGTACCGATTCATAGCGTTTTTGTTTCAATCCACATGTTTGATGTGAAAACTTTTTCGATTCGAGAACTACAGAAACGAGGTACTGATTCCAAAATCCGTTTTCGATATATCTCACCAATTCGCAGATATTTTGTATCGACTTTGATCTACATCCATATTTTTAACGTTTCATAATCATTACTCTGGTGCATAGGCCGCTGTTTGGCGTATGCGTCCAATATTCCATTCAAAACTTAAAGTGTCCATAGACAATGATTCTGAATCCCGATTCAACCGTCTATATGTTGATGCATGCTTTGCTGCACACTACGATGAATTTTCGTATAATCACTCATTTTCCATCAGCTTCCGAGCCGCAAGGTTGTTGCATTTTGTCAATGTATTTGTCAAAACTATCCATTTGATCGTCTATTTTATTTTTGTTCATGTATTCACGGCTTTGTACATCCCACAAAGCAGTAAGCGCACGATATACGCAAATAAATTCCAAAGGGAATTCTTTTTAATTTTTTTGTCTTGTCCGCGGACATGTTTTCACTTTCGATTTTCGACACAAAATGACCAATTTTACCACGAGTGCATCAGAATCGCTCATCAAGCCAAAATATCAAAATTATTCAAACATGCATCATGTAGGTGTGACACATCCATTCATATTTTCACTTACACATACATAATGATTCATGATTCAAAAACATCGTGTGGACACCATTAAGAAAAAATACTTTAGATTTGTTTTGGTCCACGAAACATACACCAAAGCAAATCTGGGCCGTATTATGCATGTATTTGGACCAATCTCTAACAAAAAAAGCAACTTCTAAAAAAAAGGAACCTATGGGCCACAAAGCCAGAAAATTTTATTTCAGTAAAAGCTTAATAACTTTTGAGATATTGTATGTAATGAAAGATAATTTATATTTGTGTTCAAAACATATGCCCCAATATGGATTAAGAATAAAATAAATTATTTTTCCACTAGAATTTGAGAAAAATTAATTTGCCGTTATTCTCGAAACATACTTTTTGGCGAGTGCGCCAAAATAATTCTCAGCTGACGATATGTACACCTACTGTCAAAAAGGCTCCAAGCATATTTGCGACAGATACTTGATAATACTCGGAACGGTGTATTCTAATAACCCGTTGAGTACATCGTGTATTGCTTTCCACGTATCCAATTGATCATTGTTTAATTAATTTTTGAATAGTCCAGTTTTCACTAAATTGCGTATATCCGGACCATTCAGAATGCCTTGTATGGAGAAATTAATATACATAATATATATTGATTAAGCATTAACTTAATATAATAAATAATATATATTTGACTCAAATAAATATTACAGTTCTTTAATTTATTTACGCTGAACCGTTTGAAAATACTTTTCAGACAATCAAGTACTTCTTCACCTTTGGCAAGATTTATTATGCAAGTTTTTACCACTCGAAGTTTAATATGCAGTGGTGGCATCAATAATATTTCTTTGCGAACGAGACGTTTGTTTATTATGTTCCACATTTCAAAAATTAAATTTTTTCATAAATACATCAATTCTTCCACATTTTAGCAAGGGTTTTATTCCATTTTTGTTTTACACTTTGTGGAATTTTGTGAAATTTTTTGAACAAAGACATAAAAAATATAGAAAAAGTTCTTGAGCAATGTATACATATTTGTGTGACAATATATTTGTAGAACATATTGTGTTCAAAATAGACCATTTCGGATATCAATTTCAAGATTTCAGTTTTTCAAAAAGGACAGATGCAAATTCAAGATGAAGGATCCTCGTCTGCGAAATCCTCTACTGAAATTTATTCCTCAATAAACTAGAACAACATTTGGATATTTTGCCTGTCATTTTGGAGCAGTTTTATTAACGTAGTTTCAAAAGAGTACAAAAAGCATATCTGATTTTTTCTTGATTTTCTGATTTTGGTCTCGGACAACAATAATGGAAATTAATGAGGAATAAATTCGTAAAATTTTATCAAACCCTACGTGGTCATTTTAGTGTAAATTTTTGGTACTATTTGTACATAGGACGAAGAGGAACCTTTACTTACTTACTTATCCGGTCTCGAACAACCCCGAGGGTTCACGGACGTTACAAAACGAAGATAACATATTTCGCCAACCAGTTCGATCTTTTGCCTTATCTCTCCAGTTGGCAATAGTTACTGTACGCAGGGATTCGTCAACCTGATCCCTCCAGCGGAGTCTTGGTCTTCCTATTTTCCGTCTTCCTTCGAGTTCGGTTTCGAAAACCCTTCCATTCTACTGGCATGGCCTAGCCAACGCAATCGCGTCATTTTGATCCGCATAACTATGTCAATGTCACGATATACCTCATACAGCTCATGGTTCGTGCGTCGCCGATACTCGCTGTTGTGCACTATAAGGCCATAAATGTTTCGGATAATATTTGTCTCGAATACTCCTACGGATGCCAAGACAGGTTGTATGAGAGTTTGGTATAGATGGACTTTTGTTACTCGAGGGCTTTATCTCTAAAGTGGTTGCTTAGCCCAAAATAACATTTAATCGCAAGCACAATTCTCCGCTTGATCTCAAGGCTGACGTTGTTGTTTTTGTTTACGGCAGATCCGAGGTACATAAATTCATCCACCACCTCGAAATTATAACGTTCAGGAACGTTCACGCTTTGGTATAATCGCGTGGAGGCCCTGTTCGTTTAAACCATTAATTTTGTCTTGTCCTCATATACCGTCAGACCCACTTTTGCTGGCACCTTCTCAATTCTCGAAAACACCGCAGTAACTTCTCTAATTGTGCGCCCAATGATATCTATATCATCAGCATACACGAGCATCATGCGACTTTTTATTTATTTATTTATGTCTATGGATTACAATCATTACAGACTAGCTTAACTAAAAGTAATATAAATCCAAAATATTTTTAAATTTATTAAGTGAAAACGAAAAATCAATTGAACAATTCATATTAATAGTATTATATTCCTTAAGACACCTCAATATAGGCTCAAAAGAAGAGTAATTATTTCTATGAACAGATATATTAAAAAATTCATTTTTTTTTTTTTTTTTTTTTTTAAGGCCAGCACTCAGGGGATGCCCCCTATAAATGCAATGCATTGTGCTGGCGACGGAAATTTAGGTAGAGGAGGGTGGAAAGAGGGAGTAGTGCTTATTTGCATTTGCCTTGAATCGCTGTATGTCACAATTGGCGGGAAATACACTTGCGGGAAGTTTATTCCACATACGGACCGTACGACTGAAGAACGAATTTTCTCTGTAGTGTGTTGTGCGATCGACTGGCCAATAGATAGTAAACGGATGGGAGTTCCTTGAAAGCCGCGTACTTCTGCCAAATGTCCTCACATCTGGTATAAGTTGACGGATGTCCGAGGAACACGCACCGTGAAAATACCGATAGAACAGTGTCACGCAACCCACATTACGCCGATGCTCAAGGGAGGCAATAGAGCTGGACACCCTACTGTCCCCTATCAACACCTTTGCTCTCCTTTGTACACGGTCCAGCAACTCCAAAGATGACTTTGGAGCACCTGCCCATATATGGGAGTTATATTCCATTCGCGGCCTGATGTAGGTGGTGTAGATATTAAGTAGATCAGATGGAGTGAAGTACTTCTTGCACCGCTTTAAAAAGCCTAGGCACTTCGATGCATCTTTCGACACTTCAAATACATGTTTTGCCCAGCGAGCATCACATTGTATTTTCATGCCCAGAACATCAAGAGCGTCTGATTCCTCAATATCCACACCATCCATAGATAATGACGATACGACTGGGTCAGCTGTCCGCTTGTGCGAAAGCAGACAGCACTGGGTCTTCCCCGCATTAAAACTTACTCTATTCAATCGACCCCACTCAACAATGGCCTCGAGATCGCGGTTGAGTGTTTCATTCATTAATTGACGTTTATCACTAATTTCCTGAAGATTTGGCCTGTGGTCGAATGAATATGAATGACAGAGATTACTGTCATCCGCAAAAGAGTAGATTTGGTTCACAGTCCGACCCAGGAGATCGTCAATGAAAATAAGAAAAAGAGAAGAAGAGAGAACAGAGCCCTGTGGTACCCCTGCCGTTAATTTATGTTCATCGGAAGAGATGCCATCTATAACAACTCTTATAGTGCGATCTCTGAGAAAACTCGATATAAATCGAGTGAAATTATCACCAACACCAAAAGCAGCCAGCTTCGACAAGAGTGCCTCATGCCAAACTCTGTCGAAGGCCTTGGAAATATCTAGAGCCACCACCTTACTCTCACCAAGCCGGTGGATGGATCGACTCCACTGTTCCGAGAGGAACGCCATCAGGTCTCCCGTAGATCTTCTCTTACGGAAGCCATACTGTCGATCATTAAGCAGGTAATTTGACTCGAGATACTTCACAAGATGGTGGTTAACCATGCTCTCCATAACTTTCGAGAGCGCAGAACAAATAGCAATTGGGCGGTAATTGGCGGGGTCACTTGCATCACCTTTTTTTTGGGAATAGGCTGGACGTTGGCTACCTTCCAACACGCCGGGTAAACCCCAGCGCGGTATGCAAGATTGAAAATGTTGCGCAGTGGACGTGCCAGCGTTGAAGAGCACTTACTTAGAACCAGTGCTGATATACCATCCGGACCCGGGGATTTACCTACGTCGAGATTCGCGAGAACCTTTTTAACTCCTCGTGTTCGAAAAAATATTTCAGGCATGAAGCCAGATACGTTATCTACTACGGGGAGTGGTTGATTACTTTCCGGCAAGGAAGAATTCCTTGCAAACATTTCAGCCAAAAGATTTGCTTTATCAACCGGTTCAGTGAATAAGTGGTCATCTTTGACAAGAGTTGGAATAGAAGAAAAACTATTCTTTATTCTTCTCGCAAATGACCAAAAGTTCTTACTTCCCCTAGGGAAAGAGAGGACATTAGCACGAATACGCTGTTCGTAAAGAAATTGTTCGCGTAGAAGTACTTTGGCACATTCTGATCTTGCCTGCTTGCGTAGCATTTCAGTGTGGACGTTTTTATTTCAACACCATTCACTGAATGCTTCCTCTTTAGATCTGACAGCATTCTTGCATGTCTGGTTAAACCAGCATTTTTCATATGGTTTAACCGAAATGTTTTTTGTCGGAATGAATGACTTCATACCGATTAAAATTATCTTTACAATCATTTCAGCAGCAGCATCAATGTCATTATCTAGAAAGCAAAGCTTCCAGTTGAAATGCTGATAAAAACTGTTGAGCTCAGCCCAACGTGCCCTTTCGTAGGAAAAAGTTGTTCGCTTCGGGGCTGAGTTTGAAACGAGTCGAAGAGCTGAATACGAGAAGGATGCCGAAATGACACAGTGATCCGAATTACCAAGAGGTGCAAGAGTGATAACTTCATACTTTTCAGGGTGTGAAGTTAAGAATATTTCAAGTAAATTACGGTAGTGCCCTTGAACGCACGGAATGTGCGTTGGTTCATTCACTAATTGCGCCAGGTTGTTGTGCGCGGCGAAGAGCTCAGCGTATTCGCCCTCCGGAGTTGTATGGTTCGAATGGGTTAGCCAGGCGGAGTTATGGACATTAAAATCACCTGCGACAGCAATTTCACTGTCCGGATATTTCTCCAAAATTTTGGATATGGAGTCAGAAAGGGCGTCGAAGCCATTAAAGGATGCCCCCCTTTCCGCATTGGGACTTCTATAAAGAAATCCGAAGTGAAGGACATGTGTTCCAATCCTAAATTTAACCCAAAGGGAGTTAAATTCCGGATCTTGGGAGTCCAAATGACGCTGACTCGGAAACACTATGCCATTTTTTATATAAACCACAAGGCCTCTGTGGGAAACAAAAAGAGAAAGAACGTGATACCCAGGAACGTGAAAATCCTGTGGATCAGAATCCTCACACACCTGGGTCTCACAAAGAGCTAGAATATCAGGCCGGTGAACATTAATATGGGAGTAAACACTAAAAAAATTCGTTCGCAGCCCTCGTATGTTGGCAAAGTGAAGAGAAAACTTACCTACCATTGCAACACACAAACAAAAATCAAAGCAAAGCCAATGCTATGTGCACAATACAAACAATCATTCCCCCACCTTCCCGCTGTTGTCCACACAATGCTTAGTGTTATGCCTTAAGCACTGTGTAGCAACGAGAAGACGGAAAAGAACAGTCTGTGCTGTGCGTTAGTTAAGATGGATGGGGGGACAACATTTCTAAGACACCGTAAGTAAGGGAGTATTAATATTTATGCAGCTAAGAAGCGGAGGACAATCTACAAATCCACAAATTAATTTGTATAAAAACAATACAGAACACTTGGATCTGTGACTAGATAGGGTTTCCAAGTGAATTAATCTGCATCTAGCTTCATAAGATGGAATTGGACTATGGAAATTTACTTCAAACAATGCAAATTTAATAAATTTCTTTTGCAATGACTCAATACGATTAATGCGTACATTATGGTAGGGATTCCAAATAATGGCACCATAATCTAATTTAGATCTAACAAAAGCGGTGTATAGTAATTTTCGTGTGTAAGGGTTCCGAAAGTCTTTACTATTTCTTTTCACAAAAGCAAGGGTGGAGTACGCTTTAGGCATTATATAATCCACATGCAAGTTAAATACCAGTTTTGGATCGAAAACAATGCCCAAATCTAACATTTTACTAACTTTAGGTATTAAATAAGTCCCAATGAAATAGATGGAGTTAACTAAAATAGATGGAGTTAAAATTAAATAGATGGAGTTAAAATGACTAATCGATTGATGTCTTCCTGAAGTAAAATAGAGTCTGGAAGACAAGAAATTTTAGTAAAAAGTTTTAAATCGTCAGCATACATGAGAAATTTAGAATTTTTGAAACATGATTCAATATCATTAACAAATAATATAAAAAGAAGAGGTCCTAAAATACTACCTTGCGGTATACCAGAGGTTGCTGAATACCTATTAGAGTAAACATTATCAACACACACACGACACACTCTATTACTTAAATACGATTCAAACCACTGTAAAAGACACGAATGAAATCCAATTTTAGCCAATTTCATTAAAAGTAAACTGTGCGATACCTTATCAAAGGCTTTGCAAAAGTCAAAATAGAGTGTATCAACTTGAAATCCTGACTCAAAAGACTTGATACAGAAATTAGTAAAGACTAATAGGTTAGTAATTGTTGAACGATGTTTTATGAAACCGTGCTGCGAATCAGATAAAAATTGGAAAATAGAATGATAAATTTTATCACAAACTAAATGTTCCAAGAGTTTCGATACGTTAGATAATTTAGATATCGGTCTATAATTGCTAATGTCATTTTTTGATCCCGATTTATGAATAGGCATTATAGTGGAAACTTTCCATTGGTTTAAGAACGTACCAGCTTTAAGGGAATTATTAAAAATCAATTTTAGCGGACCGCAAATAGATACACTACATTTCCTAAGAAACAAGCCCATCTATATCAGGTTTAGGTGAATCCTTGAGATCAGATAAGGCAGCGAGTATATCAGATTCATCAAACTGAAAGAAAGATAAATTTGTGATTGGGTTAACACCATCCAAAAAAACTTGAAGCAATACTTGGTACCCCAAATTCAAAGTTAGATTTAGCTTTTATGAAGTGCCAAAATGACTGTGGATTAGTAACTATTTTATTTTCAAATTGCACAATGTAATTGTTGTACAGAAATTTATTTAGAAAATCAAATTCCCTAGAATAATGCTCAAACATCCTCTTACTTTCAGCACAATTTGTGGATTTGTAGACGTTGTGAAACTTATTTCTCAAATTTTTAAGTTTTTTTAAGCCAGGGGTATACCACGGCAATTTATAACAATCTGGCTTAACCTTAGGCACCACAGAATGAAGTATTTCATTAATCTTACAAATAAATTCATAATAACAATCATGGATGGTTTCGTTTTTAAAAACATCCAAAAAATCAATACTCAAAATATGCTGATTTAAAACCTCAAAATTACATCTACTAAATCGTAAATAATCAATATTAGAGCAGGGAAACTTAAAAAAATCAACATTTACATTTAATGGCACGTGATGCATGTCTGGAGTACTGAAGGGCTTATCACATTTTTCAATAGAAAATTTAATATTATTGGAAATAAATACAAGATCTAATAATCGACCAAGACAATTAAAAAATGAATTAATTTGGACTAAAGACAAACCAAGAATTGTATCAATACAATTGATTTCATGCGTTAAATTAACATTGCCGGTATACAAGGTATTACAATTAGGCAGTAAAGACCAAACTATATTACATAAATTGAAGTCACCCAGAACCAAATAACCATCTTTTTCGTTATCAGGAGCCATTTCAGAGATATTATGCATATGCGAAACATATAAGTTTTGACTGCTATTTGGCGGTATGTAGGACACCATAACAAACAATCTATTCAATCCTTCCAAGCGTACGCAAATTTGATCAAGCAACGTGTCACTATTAGGCAACACTAATGACGTAGACTTTAAAGACTTCTTTACAGCAACCAAAACACCTCCTCCACGGGAACAGCAAGTTTTCACAGAATCCCTGTCCTTACGGAAAACAGCATACTTTTTACAGCCCTATTCTGGCAGGGTTACAAAAGTCACCACGGTTACTATTTGACAGCAATGTGACAATTGTCACAAATCGGTATTCTGACACATTTTTTTGGTGACAAAAGTAACCAAAACTGTTACCTGCCAAAGAGGAGGTAACAGCGCGTGACCGCTGTTTTATTTGCCTGAAAGTTAAACATGTTATAAATTCTGCAAGTAAACAATAAAACTGTATACGGGAAAAATTAATAATATATTTTGTACCAAAACGACAAAAGGGCATAATTAAATGGAGGAAGGACTTTTGTTACTTTGTGCTATGGAAATGGAGCATAAATAAGAAATAACTTGCTTTTGTGTTAGAAAGATTTAAAAAGCGTGAATGCATTATACAATTTTTAACGTAAATATCTCCGGTATACCTATATATATATACCTTTAAAAAAGAAGCTACGCGCTTGTCTATTATCGGAACCTGCCAAAAAATAAGTATAATAGGGCATTTTTTGAAAAAAATTAAATTTTTAGCAGAAAAGTGAGGTTAAAAAACGTTTTATTAATTAGCTCCCCAATGGGTTAGTAAAAACAAATATGTTTATAGACTGATTTATAGAGCTTAGAAAGACCTTTGTAATAATACCCATTTCTACCAGATCCGATAATAAATACCGGTGATACGAATGATTATATACTCAAGATTTAACGGCCTATATCTCAAGAAGTTGGACCGTCCGCGGGGTGGAAAACCATTTTTTGAACTCAGCGCAGAAGCATTTGTCGGTGGTAAAATGTTGATGTAGATCAGTGAGTTGGCGCTAAAGTACATAAATTATTTCTTCTAATTGGCGCGGTTGCGCAGGTGTATTCTTTCGGCTTAGCATCTCTGTATGTTCCTTGAGGAAGGTAATATAGCATTCCAGCTGTGCCTTTGCGGTACGCTCAAATTCCCAAAATAATAATGTATTAATTTTAATTCAATAAAACACAAATATATTAAATACTCACTTTTCCTTTTTTACCGCGTTTATTTTGTGCAGAAAACCATATGTTTTGTTTTGTTGTCCCTGCTTTTGACATCCTGTTATTGTGAGGTGAATTATTTGTTACGAGGTGAATTTTTAGTTGTCACCGTTTTGCCAGAATACCAGATACAAACCATGGTGACAACTTTGTAACAAATTTGTGGTTACAATTTGATTGTTACCACATACACAGAATAGGGGTGTTAGTATCAAAAAACTCTCCATCATGGAAATCAATATTAAGCCAGGTTTCAACAAAAACAATGATATCGTAATCACATTGCGATGTCTCCAAAAAAATAGATCTATGCTTAGTTCTGATGCCAGCCATATTTTGATAATAAATTTTGAGCTTATGAGTCATTATCAACTAGGATTGAGTTCTTGCAGGATGGGCGTTGGGAAAATTTCGAAAAGGACGAACATTAACGTTATTAGGCCAAAGAGAGGGTTGAAACAGTTCCTTGAAACAATCCGGTGCAATACCCAGCTTAAAATTAACACTTTTTAAATCAGCCACATTAACGTCCTTTACTTATTTAAAGCAAGCCATATGAGCCTTACTGATGTCGGTATGCTTTTCAACATAGGCCATGATTTGATCCTCCGTAATGTTTGATTTAAAGGAGGACAAATGTATCCACTTCTTCTTCACAATAACTTCAAGTTCAACATCATCATTCTCCCCAATAATGATAGGTCTTTGGCGATTTTTACGGGATGTTACTCGCGTCCAATCTGAATTGTGTGCTGGGTTACGATTTACATCCGAAAGATTAACAACATTATTTGTCTGCGCAAGGGGGACAGAAACACTGTTGGCAGTAGAGCAAGGAGCACCATTACCTTCATTAGCAAGCGCAGAAACATAGCTAACCACACTTCAAGTTTTTGTTTCAAGTTTTGTACACATACTGCTTGTCAAAATTCATGTAAATTGATAGCTGTGACGTAGGCTGCACGCAACTTGAAAGCAATATTAATTTTTCATAAACCTTCATGTTTTCTGTATAGCTCTATGAATCGCTACACATCATTGTATTTATTACCTCTACATTTTTAATAATTTATAATATTTTAATATTTGTAA
This sequence comes from Phaonia tiefii, assembly GCA_963931995.1. Lineage (NCBI taxonomy): Eukaryota > Metazoa > Arthropoda > Insecta > Diptera > Muscidae > Phaonia > Phaonia tiefii. The sequence continues at coordinate 132,951,725 of OZ008368.1, forward strand.
AAGTAGAAATCAAAAAATGATGACGGCAGAATATTTGTAAGGAAGAAAACGAGAAACTGTTCATAACATATGTAATCAGCTGTTTTCTTGAAAGAAAATTGAAACACTCGACTTGAAAGAGAAATTGAAAGCAAGTTCCTTTCAATTTTTAAAAGTGTGAGTGTATTAGTAAAAAAGTATGAATGTATTGAAACTTGAAAGGCAAAAATTGACCGTGTATTTTTGATTCAATAATTTTGATTCAATAATCCGATTTTGATTCAAAAATCTGAAACCAACAAAGAAGTAATACCTGTGCGGAGCGTGCCATTAAAGTTGTGCAGGATATTTATCCTTTCTGTAAATCTCCTCGAACTTTAAATCTTAAATTTTTATCTTTCAATAACTAACTCATAATTTTTCTTATTTTTATTATATGTGTATATATGTAACTTTCAGTAAATTAAAAAATAATAAAAATAAAACAAAAATAAATAAATAAATAAATAAATAATTTTTTATACACCTGTTGAGAAAAACCAATTGGTGCGTGAACTTTTTCCAGAAAAATTACAAGAGATTATGATTTTCGTGGTTACTAGGACATGGTTGACCTCATGGTACTATGCCAAAAAATTGGTTATACCCCTAGTGTACATGTGTGTTGGCGATCGTGTGTGTGTTACCACTGATTTAAATATATCCCAAGATTTTTAGTAGCTTTTGCTAACTCAATAGGTTGGTCATTTAGTAATATACTGGGTATTGTTATATTTATTTATACCCTCACCCATAGGCATGGGTAATCCCTGCTCTGACCACCTTAAATTTCTTTTGACGCAATCACCTCGCTTAGTGACGGCGACACTATCGAGTGCTTAGTCATGAAAAAGCTTCGCAAAATACCCTTCGGAACCGGTGTAAAATTTTAGGCCCCAATCAGTGAGTGTAAAACTAGAACGCGCACAGCTCATGCACAGGTTTGTGAGAAGCTCTCCCTAATCCCTTCATGGGATGTAACGGTAAACCATTTATTTTCTAGGTTATAAAATATAGGTTATGATAGTCAAATATTGCAAGTCCGAGTGCCATTCACAATGCAGGAAAAAAATTATAGAACGGAGCCTTTAAAAAATTATAGAACGGAGCCTTTAAGCGCTTGAAAAGTTTTTACAAATATTTTACTACATCTGTTAGAATCTGTAAAAATGGCCTCCTTACGAAAGAGTCGGTAGTACATTTACCATCAGTATGACTTTTGTGAAGAGTGCCTTAAGGCTCTCTTAGGCATTAGAGAGTTAAAGCGACAATAAAGGTGCAGAGAGAACGCAAGGTTTAAACGCATAGGCTTGGAGGAGGGCGAAAATACATACATTAGCACACAGGTTAATCCTAACGAAAAGGAAGGGCACAGGTCACCTCAGAACCCCACTTCGGAAAAACTCCGTAAAATCGTGGCATCCTTATTTCCGCAGCGGCCGCCATCCCTATATACGACGACCACTCTCTAGAAGAAGGAATTATACCGACTCGACGTTAGAGTTAGGATAATCGGCAACGGAAAAGCTCTAGGGCTGGATGGGATACCGATTAAAGCGCTAAGGGGTGCCATCATATGGAGGCCAAATATCTTCCTCAATATAATTTAAATCTGTTTCGAGGAAAGCATTATCCCATATAAATGAAAGCTGCAGAATTTGGTACTCGTCCTGAAGGGGAACAAACAACCGGACATCTTCGAACCGCCAATAATACCTACGGGGCACTATCAGGGGGTATCCATAACACAGCTGATCGACTACGAAGTACGAAATTGATAGAAAACAGAGTAGATAGGCGAGAAAGAAAAAAGCTACCAGAAGAAAACCATGCAACAAACTAATTTTAAATAGTGCTAGATTGATACATACAGAGAAGAAATTCGTTGTCACAACTATATTTACAGCCAACTAAAATTTGGCGGTTCCTGGGACTATCCACATTATTCAGTTGTGATTACCAATAATTGTGTTCAGTATCACCGTATGTTGTGCATATCAATTGTTTTGTAATTCAGTTTTGGTTGCAAGAAATTAAATATTTAGTTGAAGCCACAGTAACAAGATCACGTTTTAGTTATACACGCAAAGAAAAAAACGTTTATTGCTCGGTTGCCGAACTATACTTTGATTGATTTATTATTGATCGCAACCGTTCATGTAGTTCTGCCAAATAAACTTGTATATTGCAAATGTGTGAGAGCACAGAGTACGAAGACTGTAAATTTTTCTCATTCTCTCACTCTGTCGACTGTATGCACATTCTTATCCACTCGTTTGACATACACAATCTCTCACACATAAAAGTGATCACACACACTAATGCTCTTACGTTGTCATTATATCTTGGACGGACGATTGACGCGTTGTAGTTGGCTGCGCTTTTAAATGTTATTTGAATGCAAAGCGATTCAGACGTGTAAGTAGACAGTGAAAAAATAGACAAAAATTCCAACTTTTTTTAAAACAAACTTTATGGGTAAAACCAAAATCATAAAAGTTCGGAATTTACACAAAAAAGATCGTATGGAAGCCATAAATAAAGTTTTAAAGTACAAGTAATATTTTACTGAGTAGAGTGAAAACAACTCGGTTGCTGTAACCGAAAGAACAGTTGGTGGAACGGTTTTTCGTTTCTCGCAAACGGTTTTTTTAGCTCTCATTTTTCATAACTCGTTTACTGCAAATGTTTTTCAGTTCTTGCAAACGTTTTTTTTTATATTGGAACCGTTTTTCGTTTCTTGCAAACGTTTTTTTTAGCTTATATTTTTCATAACTCATTTGCTGCAAACATTTTTAGGTTCTCTCAAACGAAATAACATGTATGGCTTAACCGATGTTCGTTTCTCAAAACTACAGTCCCCAAACGAACTTCAGTTATCTGAGATTTCGTTTGGGAGGAACAAGTTTTTTCTTTGCGTGTATATACTGAGTTATAATAGCAATAGCGGCGCATAATTTTATTGGATAACTGACGGTGCTCTACAAGTATCGGACCTTCACCATGTTCTTTGGACCAGTATATACGATGATGTCTTAATGCTGCGAAATATCAGAAAATACCTACATATATCGAAAATAAAACAAAGAATGGGAAAAATGTCCTTGTAAAATAGAATTTAATTGCTTCTGATTCTGTGCATATATTCAAAAATTAAATTGTTCGGGCGTTTGGTCGTATTTTTAATTAATTTTATTCTTCGATATTTCGCTACCCTATGGATAGCATCGTCAGGAAGATATACAATTATTAAATAGGAATGAAAACAATTGATAAACAAAATTTTTTCATGTCATTTGAAAAAAAAAACAACAATAACAAAAAATTAAACAATTGAAGAAATTTTCTTGTCATGTGAAAAATGGTCTAAGTTACAGCCAGAAAAATTTTTGTGTAGAAATACATTGTTGCGGTAGCGAAACGTAGGCGTTCGTCGCGTTTCAACAGTTTATTATTTCCGGCACTCTTGCTTATCCTTTCCACTTTGTTAAATAAAACGCGAATTTTTAATATTATTTATTTATTCACGAATTATCAAAAACTTATTATTAAGTAAAGAAGAAAGGGAATGGAAGAATTAAAAAAAGAAAAACTTTAAAACTTTTAGTTTGGACGCACCACTTTCTAAATAGCTACTGACTTCAATTTCCTATTTGCATTTCTAATGTGTAAGAGAATAGTGGTGGTACAATTCTAAAAAAAAATACTAAGATCGTCTGCACATATGTAAAAATGCATTGCAATGGTATGCGCTTCTTTTTACAGACAATGCAATGAGAGATAAAAAAAATAGAATGTAGAAGAGTAAAGAAGTTGTAGGCGTCGGTAACATTCCCGCACCCGTAAGCGAGTTGTGTGCTGCGAGCTTGCTCACTTCTTAACGACGTCCAGCGGTGCTACTTTCACCACTGGCCTTTCTAGAACTCCCGCTTGCGTTTGTATAGTCACTCTTCGGGCCTGCTCATCTCTGGCCATAATGACTTTAAGAATTTTTCCTTTCGGCCAGTAGCGTCTGGGAAACTTATCATCCACGACGATCACGATATCGCCAACAGCGATCGGTTGCTGTTTTCCATACCACTTTGTTTTCTAGTTATAACTGGTATATACTCCGACAGCCACTTTTTCCAGAAACGGTCAGCGAAGAGTTGGGTTTGATGCCAACCTTGGCGAAAATCGCCGTTGTTTTGCAGGATTGGCTTGTAACCGTCGGAAGATCCTAATAGCATGTGATTCGGTGTTATGGCCTCATCATATTCGCTGTCAATTGAGACGAATGTCAGTGGTCGCGAGTTGATAATTGCTTCGATTTCACACATGGCATTTTTTAGGGTCTCGTCGTTAAATTACTGGCTGGGATATATGGCATAAAGAGCGTTCTTCACAGAACGTATCATCCTTTCCCATGCACCACCCATGTGAGGCGCGGCTGGGGGGTTGAACCTCCACACTGTTTTGTCGAACTTCTCGCTATACTCGGTGAAGCTGTTCTGAGTTTCGGTTGCTATAATTTGTTCGCACGCCCGGAAATTTGTGCCGTTGTCGGTATATGTTTCGCGTGGCATGCACCTTCTGGCTATGAAATTTGCAATGCACATAATGCACGAACTTGTGTCTAAACTATGCGCCACCTCTATATGTGTTGCCCGGCTTTGCGGCATTGTTCTTGCAAATTTGGCATGAGCTTCTAACTTGTTTATATAGCACTCTAAACCTCGGCACATAATAGTAGCTTCTTACTCGACTGATAACAGCTTCGTGTAGCATGTGGTAATACTGTTCATGTATGGAACGTACTATTAGAAGAGTAACGCGATGATTAGTGGGCAGAATAATGGCATCTTCGTGGTTGTGTCCAATATATATGTTTAACGCATTTAGCTTACTAGCCTTTTCGATGTCCTTGTCGTCCTTTAGGTAGGCGATATCCTTCGAATATTCGCTATGTTGCGCCTGACGTATGAGAAAGTTTTTCGCCTCGGATATCATCTCGGGAGAAATTTTGGCGGGAGTTTCCTTGCCGGTCGGAACGGACCTCAATTTCCTCATGTATAGCATGAATGTAGCCACCCACCGCTCTGTACAGTCGTTTCCAGTTAGAAAAGTACTCGATGTTCATCGAAACGACCGTGAGCTTTCGTGTGTGAATGTTGAGGCGAACTGGACGCATTTCCGTTGTATCCGAAGGTCCGAGATCTTTGCAGAATGGCCATTCGTCCTCTAGTTGGAGTATGAATTTTGGTCCTAAAAACCACAACTCGGTATTTTTCGTGGTCATTGTTTTTGTTGCGAGGTCTGCCGGATTTTGTCTTGAAGGTACCCAGTGCCACTGGTGTGCGTTGGTAGTTTCTCAAATTTCGCCTACTCTGTGCATGACGTATTGCTGAAAGTTTCTGGGGTCCATTTGTAGCTACCTCAAAATAGTTTTTGAGTCAGACCAGATTGTTTGAGAATCGATGCGTATGCGCTGGACTTTTATTATTGTTTTTGCAAGGCGGACACCTATATCGCGGCCTGTAGCTCCATTCGTGGTATTGAGAGGGTTTTTATAGGTGCGACCTTTGATTTGGCAGCGACTAAGGAAACCGTTGCTCCGGCGTTATGGCGAACAAGGAGGTAACAGACGGCTGCATATCCGAATTCACCGGCGTTAACAAACGTATGCAACTGGATGTTGCTAGTATCGCTCACGAGGGGTGAATGGCAGCGCGGTACTTCCACGGCGGCGATATCGGAGATTGTTGCGACCCATTTTTGCCATTTAGGTTGAAGATTTGCGGGCACCGTATCGTCCCACCCTATACCGGCACGCCACACATCCTGCAGCGGGATTTTGAGACCAATGGTGTGGCAGGATACGAATCCGAGCGGGTCGAAGATTGACATTAAGATCTGAAGGCATTCTCTTTTTGTTGGAATGGCCTCTGTCTCGAACACATTCCGTCTCAGGCGGGCAAATCTACAATTATATTTGAACACATCATTAGTGGAGTTCCAATACATACCTAAGACATTTTCAATTTCTCCCCACTCTTTGGTTGTATGGGAAAATGCGCCTGTATTTTTTTTGAGTTTTTGCAGTACACTCGGTGAGTTGGATATCCAGTTGCGACCCACTAGAAGCATGGATTTCTGCGACATGTTGGGCTAGGGCTGCTACAATTTCTACGTTGTCATCAGAATCGATCATATCATCGACATAATGATATTTTTTTATACTTTGTACTGCTCGCGGGTATTTGGCGGTGAATCCATCAGCGTTGTAGTCGCGCACGAAATGTGCGATATAGGGAGCGCAATTTATTTCGAACGTCAACGCATTCATAACATACACCGACGGACTGTAAACATCATTCTTATTCTCCATCCACAAGAAGCGCCGAGCTTGTGCGTCATCTCTGCGAATGTTGATTCGGTGAAACATTTCGGCGATATCTCCGCATACCGCTACTTTCCCAACACAAAACGACAACATTATTTTAGATAGTGGTTGTAAAAGGTCTGGCCGTGCCAGGAGAAAGTCATTTAACGAGTGGCCGTTTGATTTTGAAGCTGCATCCCAGACCAAACGATGTTTCTTCGGATTATTGGCGTTTCTCACAATGAAAATTGGCAAATACCAGGTTTTCCCAAAGGTTTTGTTGGCGTGTCCTTTACCTCAAGTTTTTCTGCATAGCCCTTTTGAACCAGTTTGTTGATTTGGTATTGCATAGCGTTGTATAGGCTGTTGTCCTTCATCATTTTTTTTGCTAGACACACATGTCGTTTTAGAGCGTTGCTATAGCTCGCTGGTAGCTGCGTATCGTTGTCACGCCAAATCAAGCGCATTTCATACCGATCGTTGATCTTTTTGTTGCAGCACCTCAATAGCCTGTCGGTCGTTTGCAGACACAATGCTAGTTTTCTTCGGCGAATCCACATCAAAGTGTGCTTTCACCAGATCGTGCAGCTCTTCGTAGCGTTTTTCACAATCGCAAGTATGTATATTCAACTGTTGAGGAGCCGAACTTAACGCATTACCTCCTTGTATGGCCCAGCCAAGACGTGTCTTTGTAGCGATCGGTTGACCCCACGTGCCTTCACGGATTTTGAGGGGTATAGTCAGTTTCCAATTTCTCGACCCGATAAGAATCATTGGCTTTACCCGAAACTATGACGCTATTGGAAAGCCGAACAAATAATTGTGTTTTTCGGCTAGCTCTCCAAAGTTTATGCTCTGTGTTGGCAGTTCAAGCTTCTCTACGGTATGAACATCAGTAATATTGTACCTCAAACTGTTTTGCATACCTGAGATCTCTAACGAGCACAGCATTGAATCGTTTCCTTGGCGAGTCGTGTTGCCTGTCCATTGCAAGCACAGTGGCTCCTTTACGCCGGTCATTTGCAATTCGTCGAATAAGGCTCGATCCATGAGCGTTACGGACGATCCTTATTCCAGGAACACAAAGGTGCTGAGCGTTTTGTCTTCCCAGTGAAGATTAACCGGCAATATGCGAAATAGGGGTCCCTTGCTGCTGTCCTGATAGTGAGAGTTGAGTTGCACGATGCGCTGACTGCTTGCCGAATCTTCGATGTTTGTAGAGGTTACATGCATTGATGGTTTGTTCGGATTATGTAACAGCGGATGGTGTTTTGTTTGACACCCCGAAACTCCGCACTCTTTGTTGCTGTAACACCTCTTGCGATGTAGGCCTAAACATATACGGCACAGATTATTTGACTTTACCAACTCCCACTTTTCATTTAATGCAAGCGATTTAAACGTTCCACAGTTTGCCATCTTGTGTTCATCGGCTTTGCAAGCGACGCAAAATTTGGTTCTTGGAGAAACTTCATGGTAGACTCGCGCGTGTGTGTTTGATGATGCAGTTTTGCCAAAGGACGGCGTAACTACCCTGCTGGCGGCTTCGGCAATTGAATACAACCAATTGCTAAACGAAGGCAATATTGGAACGTCGGTACTACGCAGCTACATTGCCCAGTTAAGTTTGTGTTGGTTTGGGAGCTTCTCGACAAGCATAGGATTAATAAGATGTTCCTGCATGCCACATGACTCAATTGTTGCAATAATATTTTTCACGGTAATCGCAAAGTCAATAAGCGACTCGAGCTTCTCCTTTGGCGGTGGCATATTACGAGCCTTGGCGATTGGGCGTTCTAGAATATGCTCTGGTCTCCCAAAACACATCTGCAGCGTTTGTATAATTTCAGGAACAAGGGCTGGCATGAGCAGTTTGCTCTTCACAACCTCTTTGGCTTTACCTTTAAGACAATTGTAAACCCGCCAATTTCTGTGCTGTTCCTGAAACTACTTACGAACAGTGGCCAGTTATCCGGGTCGCCATTAAATGCTGGTAGCTCCTTCGGCAATGCGTGTCTGGCTGCGATTTGACTTGGCGTTGGAAGTATTGTGTTTTGGTTTCTAAAACAGGAGGGTTACCAAAAACATGTTGTAGCGGTGTTTGAGTTGCTGAAGCCGTGGTGGCTAATAATTTGTATTTTTCATCTAAATATTGCCTAAGTCTCCGTTCTTCTTCTTGCCGTTCAAACTGCAAATCCCTCAGCCTCTGCTGCGAATTGTCCATCGCGTTTGCATGCATCTGTGAGTGGTATTGTTGCGTTGTCGTTGCATACACTTGTGCCGCTGCCGGCGTCGTCATCGCGTTTATATGCACATGCGAGTGTTGTTGTTGCGTTGTTGCTGCATATACTTGTGCCGGTGGTATACCAAAGGAGTTAACGGGACCACTATTTGCGATTTATAAGGGCACAAAGGTCGAACAAACTCCATGCCCTTGTGTTGACATTGGCCCTGTGGAAAATGTACTCGTAGTGCTAGTGGTTAGTAACACCGTTTGTGCGGTCGTTGCTACAATTGCTGGCACTGCTGGTAATAAAGTTGGTAGTTTTGGTGACGATGAGGATATTGGCTGTACCTGGGATATGGTGGTATTTGTAGAATTTGTTGCGATAGGTAGATTGCATTTATCGCAGTTCCAGTCCCTATCCGCAACGCCACTGTTGACCCCCACACATCCATAATGGTACCATCTGTCACAGTTGTCACACATGACCATCCTATTGTCATCTTCGTTGGCGCACTTGTCGCAGCTGTGACCTATGTTACTAGTCGACATTGCACTTCAGATGTTATCTTCCTTTGTATGTTTTCTTTTTAGTATCACCTTGTGTGATTTTTAAAATAAAAGTTTTAAAGAATGTTGCGGTAGCGAAACGTAGGCGTTCGTCTCGTTTCAACAGTTTATTATTTTTCCCGGCACACTTGCTTATCCTTTCCTCTTTGTTAAATAAAATGCGAATTTTTAATATTATTTCTTTATTCACGAATTATCAAAAACTTATTATTAAGTAAAGAAGAAAGGGAATGGAAGAATTAAAAAAAGAAAAACTTTAAAACTTTTAGTTTGAACGCACCACTTTCTAAATATCTACTGACTTCAATTTCCTATTTGCATTTCTAATGTGTAAGAGAATAGTGGTGGTACAATTCTAAAAAAAATACTAAGATCGTCTGCACATATGTAAAAATGCATTGCAATGGTATGCGCTTCTTTTTACAGACAATGCAATGAGAGATATAAAAAAAAATAGAATGTAGAAGAGTAAAGAAGTTGTAGGCGTCGGTAACATACATAGTTTCTCTCTCTTTGTAAATATTATACCTACTATGTGGTTTTGTTTTTATGATACTTTTGCGTACAAATTCATGTATTTTATTTTTAGTTAATGTTTGAGAAATTTTATGTTTTGTGTATTTGCAATTCCCAGGATTTCCCAATACCTAAACAACTTGGGAACTCTTTATAAATAAGCATGTTTATCCCTCATTTTCCAGACAATTTCATTCTATTTACTTTTCTCATTCGTTCGTATTGCATCTCTATCCCCTATCCTTCTTGCAATTATTATCATTTCGTTGCAAACAATATTTTTTTTCAATTATTGAAAGTTACACACTAATACAGATGCAAGCATATGAATACGTTACGTAGCTTCATAGACTAATACATATAGTAGACCCAATAGTTCTCCCACCAAATTTATGACATTTGGCCTGGTGTGATATTTACGTTTGATGTTGAAAAGAATTGCTTTACTAATACCAGATAGAGGCAATGGTTCAAAACAAAGAACAAATTAACAACAACAGCATTTCGTTTTGTGTGTTAAAATTATTGTGTTAAATACAATACAAATGTATGCTAACAGTAACAGTCAATAAAAAAGTGTAAAACACATTTAAATTTTACAGATTTTCACCTAAACGACATGAAAAATTAAAGTCAGAAGTTATTGTAATTCCACCTGCTGTATGTCACTTTTCGTCAAACATCTCTCTATCACACCGAAACGTCAGATGAGCCAAATATTGTCTCTAGTATGAGATTACTCTATGCCTAGCTTCATCTCATCTGACGTTTCCTTTCACACTCTTCGTGGTGAGGTCTACTTACTACCGGCTATCCTACAACATGGGGTTTGACCAAATAACAACCCATTTGGCAGGAATTTTTACCGCATGCTTAAAATACGCCTACACACCGAGAAACTGGCAGGAGGCTAGGGTAGTATTTATACCCAAACCTGGAAAAGCAAGCTATGCAACGCAAAGGCTTATAGACCAATTGACCTTACTTCGTTTATACTCAGAACTCTGAGAGAATAGTGGACTATATGGCGAAAAGTGGAATACCGAATGATATGCTGAAGTTTAAGCAACACGCATATGTCAAAGGCAGATCAATTGAAACCACACTTCATGAGGTAACCTACTACATAGAGCAGTGGTCATCATGCTATTGCCCCAGGGGCCGAACGCGATCGGCTTTTTACACGTACACAACACGACTGTTAACGAAACTCTGTGCAAAGAGCGTAAAAACTATAATTTTCATTCTGTTGTATGATAGCTTTCAATAAAGCAGGTCTGTGTCGGTATGTGTTTGTAAAAACAAAACACATTAATTTTGTATGCCAGCTCTCTAGCTTTAATGAGAAAACAAAATATTTTCAGTACACTTGGAATATTTTTCGCTTATTGTGGAAAGTAGACTGGAAACAACTTTTTTTGTTTTTGTAATTTGTATATTTTAAATATGCAATTTAAATATATATGTATGTATTGTAATTTAAATATGTATATTCGAAAAATGTTTGAAGAAACTAATTATATGTGAAGATAATTTAATTATATTCTTCAACTGATTTAACTTAAACTGCAATATTCATAAATTCACATATTGAAACATACACGCATTCATATTTTCATACAATCAAAAATTTACTCATACTTGCGTTAAATTTTTATGTATAGGAACTAATTTGTGTTTATATAAAAATATTACACATAGGTAGCACGAAATTTCTCCCAGTGCACTCAAAATACACTCACCACTACACACACATTTTTAAGCTGGCTCTCTTTATGATGGACCCTGACATAGAGCAATCTGTATACTCGCAATCTGTATACACTCGCTGTATGCATAGATATTGAGGGATCGTTCAACAATGTCCGGACCGAAACACTCATCCAATCCTTAGACCAGTTTATGGTGGACCGGGCATTAAAAGACTGGATCAACCATATGCTAAGGAATAGATGGACAAACTGCGGTTCCCATGATGTAAATATTAGAGACAGGGTACAACGTGGAACTCCACAGGGTGGGATTATATCACCACTCTTATGGATCCTCACAATACACAGTCGACGTTATAATACTTCCTAAGGGAAATAATCCTAATCAATTATGCAGAGAGGCCGAGAGGGCACTGAGTAGAGCGTATAACTGGGCACAGCCAAGGGGTCTAAATGTAAACCCGGACAAAACGGAAACATGTATATTCACAAGGAAGACGAAAATCTCAGAGTATGAATAGCCACGATTCCTGGGAAAGATGAATAAAATATCCGATAAGGTTACTTAGGGGTAATCTTAGATAGGAAACTGAATTGGAAGCACCACATAGAGGACAGGGCCAATAAGGCCTACAGATGCTGGTCGCTATGAAGAATATCTATAGGATCCATATCGCGCCTCAAACCGAATATAATACACTGGCTCTACAGAAGCGTAATCAGGCCCCGTACTAACATATGCTTCTGTAGTATAGTGGACGGCAGTTGAGAGGAAATGTAACATCGCAATACTGCAGAGGGTTCAAAGAATGTGCTGCATTGGTATTAGTGGTGCAATAAGAGCCATGGAGAATATTTGATGTATCCATCCAATCGAGATTAGAGATAAATACGAGGCCGCCCTTGCGGCAAAACGCCTACAGGCAACAGGTGACTGGATCAACAGGGATCTTGGGTCAAAACACCAACGGATAATTGGGGCTTTAGTCGGGTATAGGGATGCTAAACGGGATTGATTTTAAAAAATCCCGGGATTCGGGATTTTCGACGATTTTCGGGATTTTACGGTTTACACTCCAACAAACAACCACAAGGGGCGTAGAATACATTATTCTAAGCAAAAAAAGTAAAATAACAAAATCGGGGCAAATGCATAGTTTCGGAGTTATGAGTCCCGAAATTTCGGATATGTGAGAGAATTATGCCGTTAAAATACAGTGTAAAGCAATTGATATCCGTTTTTTGTACAAAACAATTCAAAACAAACTCATAAAATAATGTACCACTTTTTGATAAGTCGCTTAGTTATCGAGTTATCGGATGTTGACATTTAGAAAAATTATTGATTGTTTTTTACTTTTCTCAAACAAAAACAAAAATTATTTTAGAAACATTGCGCGGTTTTTCGAACATTTTTTTTCAAACAAAAACAAAACTTATTTAATAAAAAAATTTTAAATTGTTGTTTGAGAAACGTAAACATCCGATAACTTGATAAATAAGCGATTTATCAAAAAATGCTACATTATTTTTTTAGTTTATGACTTGTTTTTTACAAAAACTGATATCAACAATGACTTTACACGGTACGATAGTGGAAAAGTATCCGAAGTTTCGGGGTCCATAACTCCGAAATTGTGCATTTGCCCCGATTTTCTTATTTTACTTTCTTTGCTTAAAATAAAATGTTCTACCCGACGCAACAAATTTTGTAATTTTTGGAGAGTAAACCGTATAATAGGCATACATATGTCAAAATTAACTTAAGTTAAGATGTGTTATTAAAAATTTTGTAGAGCCGCCATTGATTTTTAAACCGTTTTTGCACAATTTGCATTTGCTTGAGATGCACCTTTCCACTCTTCCAAAAAATAACACCACACTGAACTTTTGTCATAGTTTTTAGTTATATGCTTTTCAAAATTTTCAAATTATTAAAATCCCGGGATTCATTAATCCCGAAAAATCCCGGGATTTCCCGCTTGGCATCCCTAGTCGGGTACCCGCAAGATACGAGTGAATCTGACCGAATACCTGAGCTAAGGGTTAAGGCGAATTGCGTGACTTTAAAGAAAGCTAGAGACGCCTGGCAGAATGGGACCCTGGTACAAATGCCAAATGAGACTTGCTGCTACACGGATGGCTCAAAGCTAGGGGAAATAAAGAAATACAAACTTTTAAGCGGAAGTTCGGGCGATTACGGAGTGTATCAAATGGCTCGGCGATAATACAAACCTAGCCGGGGCAAATATCTTCACGGAAAGCCTAATGGCAATCAAGGCAATATCATCGGAAACTGTCAAATCTAGAAGGGTCCTTGACTGTAAGAAAGTAATAAACGATTATTCTCTGCACGGCAGACTCAATATCATCTGGATACCGGGGCACAGCGGAATATTCAGCAACGAACGAGCGAACCTCCTAGCAACGAAAGCCAGGAAACTCCAAACGGTGAGCCTAGAGGGAGCGAAACCCTTTAGGGTGACGACGGCTGAGTTGAGTAAATGGGCGGAGTCGGCACGTATAGTACAGTGGAACCAGGAATCAGTAGGCAGGATGACAAAAATCCTATGGGGAGACCCAGATGGATTGAGGACATAAAGTTTGCTGAAATCTGGAAAATTCTGAAATGAGCAAGATGATGGAAGTCTTAACGGGGCATTCGGGATTGCGGGCGCACCTGTGCCGTATTGGACTTGTGGCGAATAGTGAGTGCAGGGTCTGCATGGAGGACGATGAGACGAGGAGCATTTCTTATGCCACTGTCCGCCCTTCACACAAGCTATATCCAGATATCATTCGGGCAGTACGATACCGGACATGACCACACTTGTGGGTATGGACTGGAACAACTTAAGGAATTTCGTGATTAGCACTGCATTTCTATAAGAGATATGGTAAATTAGTATGGTAAACTTAGAGCTCACAACAGGTCGAATCAGCGGCTTAAGTGTATGTCTGCTAACATGGGAAGGTTTAGAGTGCTCCATTTGGACCCTCAACATCGCACCCCTCTTTTCAAACTAACTAACTAACTAATTTTCGAATAAACCGAAAACCGGTTATTTGACGTCGGTTAACCGGTTTTACTCAATTTGTGTTAAATATCCTTACAAAAAATGTAATAATTAAAAAAAGAACGATATAATTATGAAATATTAATGAATTTTTTGAATTACGTAGCACGGTCCCCTATTTTAAAATGTAATTTTATAACTTGAATATAACTAATTTTATAATTTGAATAACAATTAAATAGTTTCAATTAGTATATAAATTAATTTTTTACACTTTGTAGGATTTTCATACGTGAAAGTAAGATTAACGTGAATATGAATTAAACTTCAAAATTATATATTAAACACGCATTGCAAATTGGAATATGATTTAGATTTTAATTTTAACATTAAACGTTATTGACAAATTAAATACAGCTATGAAATTTTGAGACCGAAACACCAAAAATAATATTAAAATCAATTCAGTTCAATTACATTTAATTCAATGCCAATCAACTCAATTTTTTTATTATTATTATTTTATTTCTGTATATTAAAATAATAAAATCAATTCAATTCATTTAAGTTGAATTCTATTCAATTCAGTTCAATTCAACTCAATTCATTTCACTTCAATTAAAATCAATTCAATCCAGTTCAATTAAATTCAACTCAGTTCGCTTCAATTAAATTCAATTCAATATAACGTAATATATACTACGATTATACGAGAGTTTATATTGTGATATCATATCGCGATATGTCAAACAAATAAATTTTACTAACACGTACTTTCTTGACACATCGCTATATGATACCACAATATAAACTCTCGTATTAATGTACTACTAGGTCTAATTCATGCCTAACTCTCTTCAGTTCTTGTTATCTTCATAAGAGAAATATTAACTAATGTGTTTTAATTAAATAAACTTTAAATATCGTACATATTTATATGTATTTCAACATGAAAAATTGTGTTATATTTTCTAAATAATAATGACTCTTTTTCGGTCACAGGAAACAAGACAAAAAAATTTTATTTTGTGTTGAGTTTGTATTAGTTTTTCTACAAGAAATGTAAACATATAGTTTTTAACCAGTTTCACCGGTTTTTTTCATTCTATAAAACCGAAAGCCGGTTTTCCAGAAAACTGGTTATCGAATATACTGAAAACCGGTTATAAACCCACTGAAATGCAAATTTTGTGTTGGTTATTGACATTAGGGTTTATGCATATAACTTTGAATAAACTTTGAAATATAAAATTATATTATATATATATAATCGTACCGAAATTATATAAAATCGGTACGATTATATATA
This sequence comes from Phaonia tiefii, assembly GCA_963931995.1. Lineage (NCBI taxonomy): Eukaryota > Metazoa > Arthropoda > Insecta > Diptera > Muscidae > Phaonia > Phaonia tiefii. Next base: position 132,967,452 of record OZ008368.1, read on the forward strand.
TAACGGAAGTGAATAGTATATGAAATTCAAAAAATATTCGATTAAATGCAGAAAGGGGTATACTGCTGAAGATGCTCCCTTTTTACAATTAATGGATTATAAATATTTAAACAAATTATTTTCGCTCCATTTTCTTAGTGCACCCATTAAATAGAGCGTATTCGAATCTATATGAATACAAATTGTTAACTCATTTTGGGCAAAAATGTTAGTAGTTCCCTTTCTGCACTTAGGAATTCAATTGCCGACCATGAACCCATTCGAGATGTTCTAAAGAAGTCTTTGGAGTTCCCCCATATCACAGAAAATGATCTCTGAACTCCCATCCGTGGGAGTAAAGGTTATCGTAAATGTGTTCAATCACATAATAAAACATAGTTACTTCCATAAAGCGTAGAAAATTTCCTTAATGAAAATGTTATTGAAGCCTGGAAAATATAGAACGCTCTATCGTCTTACAGATCTATAAGCTTATTACCTTGCTTGCCAAAACTCTTTGAGAGAGTCTTTCTATTGAAGCTTAAAGGTTTTATATCGTCCCATAATTTCATCCCTGATCATCAATTTGGGTTTAGGTAAACAGTCTTACTAACGAGATTAGAAAAACTTTTGAAAAAAGGCAGTATTGCTGTGCGATATTTTTGGATGTTGCTGAAGCATTTGACAAGGTCTGGCACGAGGGCTTAATATATAAAATTAGGAAATATCTTCCTGCAAACACTCATTGCCACCTTGAAAGCTACTTGAAAAATATAAGGTTTAGGGTCAAATATGGAGAGTGATGGAGAGTGTATTTCAGATGAACGTGAAATAAATGCTGGGGTTCCGCAAGGAAGTGTCCTCGGCCCTTTTCTTTATCTTATCTTTACAGCTGACATCCCAACTAGTACGGGCTTGCTCACGTCCACTTTTGCAGATGATACTGCAATACTGAGCTGCCATAAAGATTCAGTTAGACCCCTTTCACACTCGGCAAGTTACTTGCGCAAGTCTCTTGCCCAAGTCTTGGTTTGTTGATGACAGAGGTAAGGTCGGGATAGGGGAATAAATTTTGAGTACAGACTTGCTTGTACTCGGAAAGTTGAAAAACTGACTTGCGCAAGTAACTTGCCGAGTGTGAAAGGGGTCTTACAACCGCAAAAATTCTTAGCGACCATCTCCAAACAATAGAAACTTGGATTGCTAACTGGAGAATAAGAGTAAACGAAACAGAGAGTAAACAAGTTACGTTTCCTCTGAATATAAAAACCTGTCCACAAATAAAACTAACCGACGTACCGATTCCCTTATGTGACGAAGTTACTTACTTAGGTATACACCTTGATCGCAGGATGATGTGGAAAAAGCTAAGAAATCACAGATTAAAATGAAGACTCATCAACTGCACTGGCTGCTCAATTCGAACTCGAAATTTAAACTGGACTACAAAGTTCAAATATACAACAGTGTTATTAAGCCAATTTGGGCATACGGCTCTCAACTATTTAAAGTTATCCAAAGAGTTCAGTCAAAAATACTACGAGTAATTTTACCATGGTATATGCGAAATGAGAATATACATAAAGATTTAAAAATACCTGTGATAAAGGACAAAATCCACCGCATCAAACAAATTCACCAACAAAAACTTTCACACACACAAACGCTCTAGCAAGAAATCTAAAGCTGCAGGCTTTAGTGCCGGCTGACGACCGAACCGAACTTATTGTTGACTGAAAAAGAAAATGTGGTTCAATACAACTTAGTGCAAATCGGCGTCGAGATGGCAGAGTAAAAGCCGAACCGCACCGAGCTGAAAGCTGATTGAATGGACAAAGCTGTTTTAGAGACTTATTTGTGACCGATTGTGGCTGATGTTTGATTGTATGTGTTAATATTTAAGTTGCTGTGGCTGATATTTGATTGTATGTGTAAAGATTTAAGTTGTTTGTAATTTATAAATGTTTCTTGATGTTTTGATGCTATTGAAATAATTCTTTTTGTTTTGTTTGACACATATATATGTGTGTATACTCTTGCTCGTGGTATAATGATTAGGGAATTAGGGATTAGGGAACATTAATTGGATGCTTTCCAAATTCTTTTTTATTCATAATTGCGTTTATCACACTTGTAGAAGCGAAATACTCTTCATCTGACGAATCCATTACTATACACTTCTATTTTATAAACACAAATGCATAAAAAGACTAAAAAATATACATACATATGTAAGTATATACAAAACACAAAATACTTTTCCTTCATTGCACACCAACAACTTCTCCTGCATCTTCCATGCTTTGTTTATTTTGTTTACAAAATAAGCACCAATTTCAGCCGGCACTCTGCCATCCCGTAAGTTGAAACAAGTCAGCAATAAGTTCGGTTCGGCTCGGCTCGGTCGTCAGCCGGCACTCTGCCTGCACCCTAAGAATAACAACAAGTTCATCCCGTCTACGTAGAGGGGATTCCCCAACTCTGTAATTAACCAAGAAATCCCAAACGCAACGATTAAGAGGCCCGTTTCAACATCAATCTAATTATTAATAATTGGATTAACCCCGTTTAGAATATAAGATTCAAATACTTATTGTTAGGCTCCTTCGGAGCAGATTCAATAAATCATAATAAAGTCATAAAAAAATGCACCCTCTTTCAACGCCCGATTTGGTATAGAGTGTGAAACTTGAAACCAGATTTTTTGTTTTTGAGATTCTACTAAGTAGCACAAACAAAAAACACTCTGAGTCTGACCGTTACAATGATAGTTGAAATCAAAAGTTTAACATGTCACTTTTTGCAATGACATTGTTTAATCTTTTGGCAATAATTTGGTAATTTTGAGTCAAAATGCTACATTGACTAAACTTCAAACAGTAGATGGTTGAACAAATTGTTAAAGTCTTTCAAATCAGTCGGTAACAACTATCTCTTAAAGTTAAATTGTTTTTAACATGAAAAAAAGAATGTGTTAGAAAGGGTACCAACACCAAAGATGAAATATTAAACCTAAATAAGTTTGTGTTTTATTTGAAAACCGAAGTAAATAAAATAGTTTCTGTCTGAACAAATTTTTTATAGGTGGAAATTCTAAACTTGGAGTCAGAGCAGTGCAAATTTTTACGACACAAATTCTGACTCCAGGCACATATCCCCGACTCCGACCACTCCACAGCACTGCATGGAAAAATTACGAAAAAAATTAAAAAAATATATTTTCTTTAATTCTGTGCAAATTCGATTTGAAGTATATAACAACGTAATATCGCAATTTTGTAATATAGCCTAGTATATGTTTAATATAATGAAATTAATATTATTTGTGAAATAGGGACACAAGTGTGGGATTTTTACTCCCAAAAAAGTCTGTTTGCTGATCAAGATTATGCGTACGATCAAAAATTTTTGTTGTCGTTACCAACCGGTTTTAAATAATTTAAAAAGGTTTTTAACTTACGTTTGGTTGCAGTCTTTCCAATGTAGCTGGTTTTTGGAACTACAGTTTGTCTCAAAATTACCAAGTTAATACCAAAAAACAAAAGAAAGTCAGTGCGAATGTTTACATTTTAAACTTATAATTTCAAATATCTTTGCAACGATTAGAGAGACGACACACTACTCTAAATGGTTTTGGTTTGAGCGGCTCAGTAGAATCTCAAAAACAAAGATCATTTAAATCAGACCACAAGTTAGGAATTTACATGCGATGAAAGTTTTGTCTGTCTGTAGCGAAACGTACGTTGAAACAAGGTGCCTCCAAATACCAGATTCTGAAAGCCTGACTTCTCCCATACAAATCCTTAGTGCATTCTCAAACAATCGGACCTATAGTTTACAAGTTCTAATATAATTACCACTTTTTTGAAAACGGTCCCACTGTAAAACGTATAAAAACTCCTTCGCTTGTGGCAGAGTTCCTTGAAATACAGAACATGATTAACGACGCTTTCCAAAATATACTTTGTGTAACAAAGTATATTTTGGAATACTTTGTGTAACAAAGTAATAAGATAATCGAATTTAAATGATATCAAGCATTCGGAAATATGCGTGACTCACGCGAAAATAGTGCTCACGCACACTCACTCACGCAAAAGATTGGACACACTCACTACTCACGTTCACGCACGCTCCCGTGAGCAAAATTTGGAGGGCTCATGTTCACGCGTGATTCACACCAATCACGTGACTCGTGCCCATCTCTAGTTTTGACACACTGCATTCTGGTCAGCGTCTGAACCATAATGGGCGGCTGAAACATAATTATCCTGGCAGTAGCTAAAATGCAATCCGCGGTGGACTGGGTTTGCCTCCCGCAATCGTTATATAGGCAACCCGCAATATATATAGGCAAAAAATATAATGAACAAAGAAAACCCCTACCTGTAATGGGAGAACACTATATACGACGGGTACCACGTTCCCACTGGCGGATGTCCTCGAGAAATATAAAGCAGACATCACAGCTATCCAGGAAACTGGACAGGATATGGTTGCACCACAAAGGAAAACTGTGATATTTACTAAAGCTGCCATGAGCGAAAACACGAATTCGAGAGCAAAATATTTCAACATCTCGTTAAATTGTGTGCACCCACCGACAGAGGATAAAGGCGATGAGGTGAAAGAATCATTTTATGAGCGTCTGGAGGAAGTATACGGACGCTGCCCTAACCACGACATTAAGATTATTCTAGGCGATTTTAATGCCAAATTGGGAAAGGAAAGTGTCTTTCGACCATACCATCGTCTTGATACCACCCCCGATAACGGAATAAGACTGATAGACTTCGCCGCTACAAATAACATGGTAGTTAGTAGCACACGATTGCAGCATAAGGACATACATAAGGCGATCTGGTTATCTCCTGATCAGAGAACGAAGAACCAGATTGATCACTTGGAATTAGATGGCAGGTACTCTTCTAGTGCAATGGGTGTACGTGTGATTCGAGGTGCCAATATCGACTCGGATCATTACCTGGTGGCTGCGAAAGTTCGCACAATACTGAACAGGGCGAAAATGTATGAAGACGAACATGGGAATAGCTAGATGAAAATACCCGAGATATCAAAGTCTTATCAACAAAAGCTCACTCTCCTGTTAGAATAGAATACTCCCCCCCCTGAGGACCCAGAAGCGCAGAGGAAGCACATCTCCCATTCTTTGGAAACTGCTGCAAGGACTGAACTTGGCCACCAAAAACCGCAGAAGGATAAACCATGGTACAACGAAAACTGTCGCATTGCAAGTGATGAAAAAGACGTTGCACGTATGGCAACGAAACAGTCAGTTACAACGCGTGCTGCGAGTGAGAGGTACAAGAGGCTGAGAAGGGAGGAAAACTAATTATTTAGGAGGAAAAAATGGCAGTGGTAGCAGAGAGAGAGTGAAAGACCGAAAAGTGCAGGATGAACAATGAATCTAGAAAATTTTTCCAGAGGGCAAGAAGAACATCGGGCCGAATAATGGGCCAGAACGAGAATGGGAATCTGGTGACTGACAAGCAGTGTGTGCTTATAATGTGGAGGGTCCACTTTTCATCACTACTCCACTCAGACTCTTCCACTGCAGATCAGGATGTAATGATTGTGGGAGACAGTGTAGACAGTCGCCCTTCTTAAGGATCATAAAGCCGCTGGTGTGGATGGGCTACCCGCTGAACTTTTTGGAAGGATGCTAGCTCACATGCATCAACTTATATGCTGTACATGGTTGGGAAAATGCCTGACGATTGGAGTCTCGGTGTATTATCCCTCTAGTACTGGGCACTCGTTCATAGCTGGTGAAATCACTACTTACAAGGGAGCCAGCTCTACTTACTTTACCAACCCTAAGCAATGCATTTCATAATTTTGTTGTTTGTAAATGTCCGCAAATATGAACAATCGCCACCACATCGTTTATCCCGAACTAATGAAATGGGTCCTCATGAAAAGGGTGCAGACATATGTATTATGGATGCCAGACGAGAAATCCCGGGATTTTTCCGGATTATTATTAATTTTGAAGAACATAAAACTAAGACAATGACAAACGTTCAGGGTGGTGTTATTTTTTTGGCAGAGTCGAAAGGTGTTCCTCAAGCCAAATGCAAATTGTTCAAAAAGGTTTTAAAAACCAATGGCGGCCCTACAAAAGGTTTTTGTATAACACATCTTAATGTAAGATAATTTTGGCGTATGTCTATTATACGGCTTACTCTCCAAAAGTTAAAAAAAATTATTGCGTCGGGCAGAACATGTTATTTTATGCAAAGAAAGACAAATAACAAAATCGGGGCAAATGCATAGTCTCGGAGTTATGGGCCCTGAAATTTCGGATATGTGATAGAATATGGCTAATGTGACCACATGTACCGAAATGACCGGTACTGTACCGAAATTTGATGCTGTTTACCCATGAAAAACTAATGAGTGCTACAAATGGAGTTATATTTCGCATCCCTGGCACAAAATGAGAGAGAAAGAGGAGAGGTGCTCATTACACCTGCTATTGATGACAGTTGTCAAATGTAAGTTGACTTGCGAGCAGTGCATTTCTATTGTTTACGGTATTGTGATTTATTCTCAAGAATTAAAATAATATATCGGGACAAAATGTCGAGGAAGAAGCGTGAATTAATGTGCTCAACGAAAACTTAAAAGAAAAATATAATTTTCTTCAAAAAACAAAGAGCGATAGTGATGTACTATGCAACGTATGCAACACCGAATTTAATATATCTCGCGGCGGTAAATCCGATATAGAGTCCCATATAAAATCGTCACACCACCAAAAAGCATTGAGTGCCGCTTTATTCAGTAATTCAACGACAAAATACTGTAATAGTGTAAAGCTGAGCAAATCTGATTTAGAAATTGCAGCCTGTGAGGGTGTGTGGGCATATCATGTAATACGATCGAACTACTGTTTTCGTCCTGCTGACTGTGCTTCCAAAATTATTCGAAGTAGTTTTGCTCTACGGAAGTTCACTTGCGCACGCACGAAATGTGAGTCCATTGCTACGGGTGTCATTGCACCATATGTTTTTCGAGAACTGCAAAGAAATTTGACTGATTCTCAATTTGAAACACTAATCACAGATGCTTCTAATCATGGATTCATAAAAATGTTTCCCGTATTGGTTCGCTACTTTTCGGAAAAAGAAGGCGTCAACGTTAAAATCGCACAGCTCGCATGTGAATGTGGTGAGAGTTCTAACGTGATTGTGACCTTATTGAATGGAGCACTAGATAAATTCGGACTCAAAAGCAAAATAGCTGCTCTCTGTGGTTATAACGCGCATTGCAATTTTGGCAATCGCGTTCTTAGTGGTCCAGACAACACATTCTATTAATTGAACCAGCTCTATCCAGGACACTTAAAGAATATTCTGACTCAGTCGAAGTCGAATATAGAAAGTTGATTGGATACTCCAAAACTCGATTCCTGGCCCTACCCTCAGCTGTTGATTCGATTTTACGAATTTTTGAAGGATTGAAAGGATATTTTCTGAACGACGGTAGCGGCCCACTATTGCTGAAAATCTTTTTTAAAAAACCAATGTTGAAAATTTATCTGCTTTTCCTTCACGACCAAGTAAGTATAAAACTTGTATAGATAGTTAAGACTCTGGTTGGTTGAGTTTCGTGGTTGCTAAAGATACTATTTAGCATCAATTAGTGTCTTGTGACACCGTTTTGCCTGCCACATCACTCCGGGCAGTCCAAAGCACCGCGTCTATATCCAGCCTGTTAATCGGAGATACCTCATTAGATCCCATAGATCTATCTCGAATATCTCAGTCAGGTTATGCCGGAAGGGACAGCCCATAGTCTTTAGGCGTCTATTCATCAGAGCCGGGCAACTGCAGAGGAGATGATTCACCGTCTCCTCCTCTTCTGCGTCATTGCAGGCACGGCAGTGTTCATTATATGACAGCTGCCCGGTCAGCACGCCAGTTAGCCTAGATGTGTCTCCCCGATTATGGCTAATCAGGGAGTTAGTCCGGTGAATGTTATATTCCGGCCATGTCTTTTTGGATATCTGGTCTTCACTCGTTCAAGGTAATGCAGGAAAATACCTATTTTGACAGACACCATGCGGATTTCGTTGCGACAGACACCATGCGGATTTCGGTGGAAGAGGATCCTGCCCTGGCTAGTTCGTCTGCCTTTTCGTTCCCTAGGAGACTCTTGTGGCCTGGTATCCATGTAAGAACCAGATTGGTCAGCCGGGCTAACTCGACAAGTTTTTCCCTACATTCACTAACGAGTTTAGATGCAGTGTTGTAAGACTTAAGTGAAAGGAGAGCCGCTTGGCTACTATCTACAAATATGTATTCCAACGCGCTCTGTTTTCGCTGTAGTATAAGTGCGGCGCAGGCTTCTTTGATGGTCAGTACCTCCGCTTGTAAAACACTTCACTTGGCTGGGTGTTTGAATGATAAATTGATGCCTGCCTCTTCGGAGAAGACATCCGAGCCGGTTCCGCATTCCATTTTGAATCCCCCGTAAATACTTAGGCGTCAAAACCTATAAGTGGTTCACCTTTATCCCACTCTATTCTCCTGAGAAAAAAATCTAATCACTCGAGTTTATAAATGTATTTATTGTAGGCAACAATCTTTAATCGTACAGTGACGTTAATTGAAAGTGACTCAATTTCGGCGATTAAAGTTGGGAAGCCGTGCAAAATGAAATTAAAAGAGCTGCAATCGATGACGACACCATAACGTATGACCGACTTCTAATAATAGCTCGAGCATTTTATGGTTTGTAGTTTTTTATTCGTTAGATTGTTACTTAATTCTGATGTTTATATAACTTATTTATTAGCGGAGTATGTGGAATACCTTCAAAATTGGATTGATCCTTTTGATCAACTCACGGTCTTTGCATGGTCGATTCTCGATCAACCGCCACGGTGACAACTAGTAAAAGCTTCCGCGCAATTCATTGCATTGACAAATCGTTTGGACATCGAAACTTGTGATACGGAATTGTTCGACCAATTCACCTTTTTGACAAAATATGTTACCGCTGAAAAGATTGAAAAGCATAGCAATTGACCAAAGATGGGTGGATTGCTTTCAACACTTCGCAAAAAAACACATTCCTTACAATCATTTACTGAAAATTATCGGGTACATTCTCTGCTTACCGGGAACTTCAACCACCGTTGAGAAAGTTTTCTCTTTAGTCAACGAAATATGGTCGAATGAGAAAACCCACTTAAGTATTGTAACGCTGCTAAAAAATGCTAAAAGAAATCTCGTCTAATGGCAAATATGCATTTAAAAATCATACAAAAACTGTTTAACTTTTTGAACAAGCTACTTATTAATATTTCAACTGGTATTGAAATATTGTCATATTAAATATTAATTTTCGTTGAATCAAACAGTTTAATTTGGTATATTTTTAAAATTATTGAATTTTTTATTGTACCGAAATTTGTTTGCCAAATGGTCACATTATGTATGTGTATCACTTTTTTTGTATAAAAAACGCCAAAACAAACTCAACAAATCATGTGGCATTTTTCGATAAGTCCCTTAGTTATCGAGTTATAGGATGTTGAAATTTTGAAAAATTATCGATTTTTTTCTTTACTCACACAAAAACAAAAATTTTTAAATTTTTTGTATATAATTGTTAGAGAAAAGTAAAAAAAAAATCGACAATTTTTTCAAAATTTCAACATCCGATAACTCGATAACTAAGCGACTTATTGAAAAGTGTTACATTATTTTATGAGATTGTTTTGACTTGCTTTATACAAAAAACTGAAATCGATGGCTTTACAGTTTACAGTACAAAGTTAAGTGAGTGAAGTTATAAACGTTTATAACTAGCAAAGACCAGAACCATTATGGTTATTGTGAATTGTTGTAGAAATATTAAATGAATAGACATCCACGAAAACTTAATTTTCTGGGAGAATATTGAACGAAATTCAGAAAAATTTACCCTACCAATTACGGCGCACCCGTTCTACTCAGAAATTGCAAAACCTTGAAAATACGGGTGATTAGGACCTTGTAGTCAAGATGTAAATGTTAGAGAGAGTGAATAGGTCTGTCTGCAAAACCGCAGAGGTGGGGCGAATAAAAGTGGTACCATTTGTGGCGCATGCACTAAGGTATCCAACGCTAGCCCCACTTTTTTCAGTTTCGATAAAAAAAATAGTACCTATTTAAAAAAAAAACATTGAAAAATTAAGTGGGCATATCCCGAAAACTTAGCTCGGGAGCTTTGGTATCCAACCCTGTCCCCACTTTTTTCAGTTTCGATTTTGGACTGGAAATATATTTAGTCCAAATAGTACCTATTGTTACAAAAAAATTTGAAAAATTAAGTGGGCATATCTGGAAAACTGCGGCAGATGGGCGAATGAGGGGGACGTATTTTTTAGCCTGGGACCCTTGGTATCCAACCCTGTCCCCACTTTTTTCAGTTTCGATTTTGGACTGGAGATATATTTAGTCGTAATAGTACCTATTTTTAAAAAATAATTTAAAAATGATATGGGTATATCCCAAAAACTGCGGTGGATGGGCCAATAGGGGGGACATATTTTTTAGCCCGGGAGCCTTGGTATCCAACCCTGTCCCCACTTTTTTCAGTTTCGATTTTGGACTGGCGATATATATAGTCCTAATAGTACCCATTTTTAAAAAAAAATTGAAAAATTAAGTGGGCATATCTGGGAAACTGCGACAGATGGGCGAATCTGGGGACATATATTTTAGCTCGGGAGCCTTGGTATCCAACCATGTCCCCACTTTTTTCAGTTTTGATTTTGGACTGGAGATATATTTAGCCCAATTAGTACCTATTTTTAAAAAAAAATTGAAAAATTAAGTGGGCATATCTGGAAAACTGCGACAGATGGGCGAATGAGGGGGACATATGTTTTAGATCGGGAGCCTTGGTATCCAACCCGGTCCCCACTTTTTTCAGTTTCGATTTAGGACTGGAGATATATTTGGTCCTAATAGTACCTATTTTTCAAAAAAAATTTAAAAATTAAGTGGGCATATCTGGGAAACTGCGACAGATGGGCCAATAAGGGGGACATATTTTTTAGCCCGGGAGCCTTGGTATCCAACCCTGTCCCCACTTTTTTCAGTTTCGATTTAGGACTGGAGATATATTTAGTCCTAATAGTACCTATTTTTCAAAAAAAATTTAAAAATTATGTGGGCATATCTGGGAAACTGCGACAGATGGGCCAATAAGGGGGAAATATTTTTTAGCTCGGGAGCTTTTGTATCCAACCCTGTCCCCACTTTTTTCAGTTTTGATTTTGGACTGGAGATATATTTAGCCCAATTAGCACCTATTTTTAAAAAAAAGTTGAAAAAATAAGTGGGCATAGCTGGAAAACTGCCACAGATTGGCGAATGAGGGGGACATATGTTTTAGCTCGGGAGCCTTGGTCTCCAACCCTGTCCCCACTTTTTTCAGTTTTGGTTTTGGACTGGAGATATATTTAGCCCAATTAGCACCTATTTTAAAAAAAAAATTTAAAATTAAGTGGGCATATCTGGAAAACTGCGACAGATGGGCGAATGAGGGGGACATATGTTTTAGCTCGGGAGCCTTGGTCTCCAACCCTGTCCCCACTTTTTTCAGTTTCGATTTAGGACTGGAGATATATTTAGTCCTAATAGTACCTATTTTTAAAAAAAAATTGAAAAATTAAGTGGGCATATCTGGGAAACTGCGACAGATGGGCCAATAAGGGCGACATATTTTTTAGCCCGGGAGCCTTGGTATCCAACCCTGTCCCCACTTTTTTCAGTTTCGATTTAGGACTGGAGATATATTTAGTCCTAATAGTACCTATTTTTCAAAAAAAATTTAAAAATTATGTGGGCATATCTGGGAAACTGCGACAGATGGGCAAATAAGGGGGAAATATTTTTTAGCTCGGGAGCTTTTGTATCCAACCCTGTCCCCACTTTTTTCAGTTTTGATTTTGGACTGGAGATATATTTAGCCCAATTAGCATCTATTTTTAAAAAAAAGTTGAAAAAATAAGTGGGCATATCTGGAAAACTGCCACAGATTGGCGAATGAGGGGGACATATGTTTTAGCTCGGGAGCCTTGGTCTCCAACCCTGTCCCCACTTTTTTCAGTTTTGGTTTTGGACTGGAGATATATTTAGCCCAATTAGCACCTATTTTAAAAAAAAAAATTAAAAATTAAGTGGGCATATCTGGAAAACTGCGACAGATGGGCGAATCTCCAACCCTGTCCCCACTTTTTTCAGTTTCGATTTAGGACTGGAGATATATTTAGTCCTAATAGTACCTATTTTTAAAAAAAAATTGAAAAATTAAGTGGGCATATCTGGGAAACTGCGACAGATGGGCCAATAAGGGCGACATATTTTTTAGCCCGGGAGCCTTGGTATCCAACCCTGTCCCCACTTTTTTCAGTTTCGATTTAGGACTGGAGATATATTTAGTCCTAATAGTACCTATTTTTCAAAAAAAATTGAAAAATTAAGTGGGCATATCTGGGAAACTGCGACAGATGGGCCAATAAGGGGGACATATTTTTTAGCCCGGGAGCCTTGGTATCCAACCCTGTCCCCACTTTTTTCAGTTTCGATTTTGGACTGAAGATATATTTAGTCCTAATAGTACCCATTTTTAAAAAAAATTGAAAAATTAAGTGGGCATATCTGGAAAACTGCGGTGGATGGGCGAATGAGAGGGACTTATTTTTTAGCCTAGGACCCTTGGTATCCAACCCTGTCCCCACTTTTTTCAGTTTCGATTTTGGACTGGAGATATATTTAGTCGTAATAGTACCTATTTTTAAAAAATAATTTAAAAAATAAGTGGGCATATCTGGGAAACTGCGACAGATGGGCCAATAAGGGGGACATATTTTTTAGCTCGGGAGCTTTGGTATCCAACCCTGTCCCCACTTTTTTCAGTTTTGATTTTGGACTGGAGATATATTTAGCCCAATTAGCACATATTTTTAAAAAAAAGTTGAAAAAATAAGTGGGCATATCTGGAAAACTGCGACAGATGGGCAAATGAGGGGGACATATGTTTTAGCTCGGGAGCCTTGGTCTCCAACCCTGTCCCCACTTTTTTCAGTTTTGATTTTGGACTGGAGATATATTTAGCCCAATTAGCACCTATTTTTAAAAAAAAATTTAAAAATTAAGTGGGCATATCTGGAAAACTGCGACAGATGGGCGAATGAGGGGGACATATGTTTTAGCTCGGGAGCTTTGGTATCCAACTCGGTCCCCACTTTTTTCAGTTTTGATTTAGGACTGGAGATATATTTGGTCCTAATAGTACCTATTTTTCAAAAAAAATTGAAAAATTAAGTGGGCATATCTGGGAAACTGCGACAGATGGGCCAATAAGGGGGACATATTTTTTAGCCCGCGAGCCTTGGTATCCAACCCTGTCCCCACTTTTTTCAGTTTCGATTTAGGACTGGAGATATATTTAGTCCTAATAGTACCTATTTTTCAAAAAAAAATGAGAAATTAAGTGGGCATATCTGGGAAACTGCGACAGATGGGCCAATAAGGGGGACACATTTTTTAGCTCGGGAGCTTTGGTATCCAACCCTGTCCCCACTTTTTTCAGTTTTGATTTTGGACTGGAGATATATTTAGCCCAATTAGCAACTATTTTTAAAAAAAAATTTAAAAATTAAGTGGGCATATCTGGAAAACTGCGACAGATGGGCGAATGAGGGGGACATATGTTTTAGCTCGGGAGCCTTGGTCTCCAACCCTGTCCCCACTTTTTTCAGTTTCGATTTAGGACTGGAGATATATTTAGTCCTAATAGTACCTATTTTAAAAAAAAAATTGAAAAATTAAGTGGGCATATCTGGGAAACTGCGACAGATGGGCCAATAAGGGGGACATATTTTTTAGCCCGGGAGCCTTGGTATCCAACCCTGTCCCAACTTTTTTCAGTTTCGATTTTGGACTGAAGATATATTTAGTCCTAATAGTACCCATTTTTCGTCACCGTCACGTTCAATTTTTTCCACAGCAGGAGATTTTATTTTCTTTGTGATGAAAGTATATTCAAATGCAATATCATCGTTTGTATTTGTTAATTCAATGGACACGCTACCTTTGTCAACGGAAACGTCTTTATTTTTTGAAGATTTGCAACTTTTACGGACAATGCGTTCAATTCCATTTATGGCACCGTTGGATGTAATTAATTTTTCGCCATCCGAAATGTCTAAGTCTGTGTAGAAATTTATGGCATTTGATTAGTAATTAGCTGAACTAAAATAAATGTTACTGATTATACATACCGCTTTCGCCGCTGTAATTAAAAGGCAACATTTCCAAATATGAATGCTCACCGGTTGAATTTATTATTTTGACATTTTTCACGCTATTTTGCATTACTTCTATATTACGTATCCCAAAGTATACGATTTCTTGGACCTTTTGAAAAATATCAGCTCGGTCACCTTTGTTGCACCATTCTTTGAACTCATTTTCCACTATACCCAGAGTAATTTTCTTTTTATCCTAAAAAAATAATGTATGTATTTTTTTATTTGTTATTATACTCGTATAATTTGATGTATAAAATAGAGTTGGGAATTTTAGTTCATTCGAGTGAGCACAGCTCAACAGAATGAACTAGCTCATTCATTTAGTTCACTAGTTCATTGTATCATTTCAGCTTGACAGTTCATATGAGCTGTGAACTAAAGAGCTCTTTTCAGTTTAACTTGTAGTTTTAGTTCAATCAGAGTTAATATGTGAAAATGATCTGAGTTTTGCAGATTTTTAAAGTGTTTTGGGTACTGTGATATTTGTTTATACCAAATCGCCCTGTTGAAGATCGACTTAACGATTGGGTTATTCCGTTTCTGAAATATTTTGGAATAAAAGTGGTGATTGCGCTGTAGTTATTGTGTAGAAGCCGGCAATATGTCCATTCCACAAAGATTTGCAACATTAGGCACCTTTGTGCAAATTGAGTGAGACAAAGAGAGCATGAACTAGAAAATGGCGGAGATAAATGCACAATTGAAATACAAAAAACTACTGAAACAATTGAACTACTGAAACAAAAGAGCAGAACAATGTGAACTAGTTCATCTAGTTCGCAAGAGTGATTCGTTCAATTGAACTAGTTCGTTCGTGAACTACGAAACTATAGTATAAAAGTTATGCATAAAATATTTGTGAATATAATTCCAAATGTTCGAAATCTTTTCTCGTTTTAAATCCAATCATTTTTACAATATTTTCGGCTGTTTGGAGAATTTTGACCAATTTTTAAAAACAGGTGACATGAATTTGTTAATTATATTTAGCAATATGTCAAAAACGACTTTTTGCGAAAAAGAACTTTTTTATTGTTGAATATGAATCTTTGGGGACTCAGAAACAATATTTATTCCACGAGTTTTTTTTTTAAAATTAGTTGTATTTCAAAATATAACACAGTTTAACCATTTTCGTGGGCTTAAAAATTAAAAAATTAAATTAAAAAAAAAAAAAAACTGTCATTTTTTAATTTTTTATAATAAACTGGGTTAGTAGCCTTTCATTTAAGATGAATATTTCATTCGTACACTGAGAGAAAAAAACTTATTATAATAATAAGTGGTAAAGGTAGATTTACGACTTTTTCATTTAAAATGGCACAAAAACGGCTAAAGATTTTTGGACAAAATTTTCTATTTCTCGTTTAGAACCTTAAAATCTAAAATTCCACCAAGGCGCTTCACGTCACAAAGCTTAGTTTGGACGTTATGAGTTGAGGAAGGTAAAAAAGCTAAAAATTTTGGATTTTTTCCATTTTCCTTGAAGTTTTTTCAATTTTTTTTCCAAACGAAACATTGTACTGCGAAGCGCCTTGGTGGAATTTTAGATTTTAAGGTTCTAAACGAGAAATAGAAAATTTTGTCCAAAAATCTTTAGCCGTTTTTGTGCCATTTTAAATGAAAAAGTCGTAAATCTACCTTTACCACTTATTATTATAATAATTTTTTTTCTCTCAGTGTACGAATGAAATATTCATCTTAAATGAAAGGCTACTAACCCAGTTTATTGTAAAAAATTAAAAAATTCCAGTTTTTCGGATATTAATAAAATTACAGGAAAAAATTCGTAATCAGTTGAAAAATCAATGACAACAAGAACACCCTATAATTCACATATCATGTAATTGAGGGCCACCCTAATGAGCATTTCAGATAGCCGAATGTATCCCCAAATCAGTACATATAATTTGGTACATATATCTTTAAATTGGAAAAACCACTTTTTTTGACATATTGCTAATTATATTCACGGTTTTTAGAGTAAATTAATAAAAAACAACAAAATGATAGTACGTTTAACGTTTAAAACAAAACATTTACAATTAAGTAAACATGAATTTACAAATACATATTTTACTTTCCAAACATATCCTTGTAATTAGAGCTTGATAGCATTTAATATTAAAAATAATGCTGAATTGCACGTGGGTCGTAGAAAATTATAACAAAAAAAACAAAATTAAGGATAAAATCGAGATCGCGAATAACAAATTGTAACCACATGGGCACTCATGGCACATACATAAGTATGTAATTATATCCAAGTGTAGATACTCAAAGGAAGAGTACGATTCAATTGTACAATTATGTTATTTTTGCGACGTCTGTGATCCCAGTAAAGCTCATTTTTACTATGTAATATTGGGGCCTTGAGGACACAAATAAGCGTCGAAGTATAATAGAGTAAAGTGAGGCTTTTTCACTCATAACTCTATAAACATGATTGCAATCAAATTCTTTTATTTTCCCTTTCATATGAGTACGCACACTTTCGTATTCTATACTTGGACCCATATTTGGGGCCTCACGACATTACAAACTTTAACTCAACTTAACTGGTTTCACGTGTTCCGCACAAATAAGATAATTGCATCACTTAATTTGTGAGAAGAATGCCTTTCGTTTGAGTACACACACATTCCTATACTTACGTGTCCTTGCAAGTACCGGGTTTTCGACCCTGTGGCCCCATAGGTCCGGTTTTCGCCTTAATTTCTTTTAAAATTTTCTGAAATCCGCCCTGTTAACTGCATTTTGCCAATAACAATTAACTTAATTTTTCGAACTTTACTTTCATTATTATCCAAAATATTAAAAAAACCTCCAAAAATATTTTAAGCATTTAAGTTAATAATAAAGTTAATTACGCACTTTCCACGAATAGTCAATTTTAAGTCTTCAATGAGAATTAATGAAACCTAGTGTACTGAAATCGATCGATTACTTACAATTGATTTGAACAATGTGTAAAATCTCTTCTTGTGCTTATAATTTGGCACTGCAAATCGGTATTTAGGAAATTCCGCTTTAAATGAATGCAAACATTTATAAAAAACTTTAAACATTTGACTTGTTTCTTTCCATTTTAAAAATGAGGATAATTTTTCATTTAATTGTTTCTTTACTGTTAAATAAAATATTTTTCCAAACTCAATTTCAAATTTTTTGGGATCCATTTTCACTTAAGACACTTTTACTTGTTGCACAAAAATATCAGACACGAATAATGAAGATCCATCAAAATTATAATCACGGTTTCCTTTGCCGACGTTATACTTTTTTACATCAGAAATTTTGATGAACTTTCGATTCATTTCTTATAATGATAGTTTTGTTATATAAAGAAAAGGTCTGTAAATATGTACACTTCTATTTACCGTCGTTTCCTAGAATTATCAACTTATGTACATAAATATATATTACATATATGCAACTGAATTCCTTTAAATAAATGCAAGCTATATAGTTGAATCAGTTAACTTCTCGTGTAGTTCTGAATTCCATAGTAATCCCAAGTTCGAATCCTTTTGCGATTATTGTTTTAATGTTTTTTTAATTAGTGGGTAATAAAATAATTAAATCATGTCTATTTTTAAGTTGATTTCATTTGTAAAAACACTTAAAAATTAGACAACGACTATTGCCAATGAAACGCTTTACATTTTGTTCTTTAACCCTTCTGCACAAATTGGGTCAAAATGACCCAATTTTGAAGAAAAAATGGGTCAAATCATGTCTTAGGGTGGCTACACGTTTATACAGCTTTTTAATATCCTCAGTCAGGGCCTTCTGATGGATTTTACGTAAAAAAATATTTTCGGGACTAGCCAATTTTTTTTATTACATTTTAAATACTTTACCTACGCGTATACAATTTGTGGGTCATTTTGACCACCAATGCTCGCGAATGCCCTATGGGCCTTCTGGGAAAATTTTTTTGGCAAAGATATCAGGAAGCTGTAGTAGCCGACACTCCCAGTTCTTCGAAGATCATTCAATTTCAAGATTCTCCCTCCTGCTTTTTGGGTAATTGGGAAAAAGACAAAGACGTTTTTGCTTGTCCACATACCAAAAACTCAAACAACCACTCAATCCGTTGCAATACATGCAAAAATTGTTTATGCAAACAACATTATGTGTAAAAGTATAAACAGCCAGAATTAATCTACTTGTCTTAAAATGTTCTTTTTATGTACAAATAATAAAAAAAAAAATTTAGTTTACCGTTATACGGGTGTGTTTTTGATATTGGGTCAAATTGACCCACAAATTGTTTATGAGGGGTATAATCTGAATTTGTGCAGAAGGGTTAAGAAATTTTTCATAGTTAATAATCTCCTAATGCAATATGTACGATTAAAATGGCTACCTTCATCCCACCAATTTTCAGTATACTTTGTGGCTGTGTGGGTTTTTTTTGGCTATTTTAATTATTTGCTTTACATTTTTTATTTTACGTTTTTTTAAGATTCAACAGGAACCTTTTGGATTATTTTTTAAGCATTCGTCGATAGATTAACATTTCCAATACATTATTATAAATTTAAAATATAAGTAAATGGAAATTATTATTATAATTTTATTCCACTCATGCTACAAATGTTTAATTATGGTCAGTATATAACTATAAACAAATGCTCATTGAATTTAGTTTACAAACTGGTTACAATTTTTAAAAGCATTAGAAGAAACATAAATAAAAAAACAACTACGCGCTTAGAGATTCTGAACTCACAACCTATTACTTACTAGTACTCAACTCAACGCACTCAGCCACCAAGCCCACTAAAGTTATGTGGGATGTAGGTCTATATAAATATGATGATAGAAATGTACTCGTATCATTACGAGATGTTAAAAATCTATGTATATTTGTCCACAATGTAATAGAATTGGCGCGTGCGTACACACATCTAAATACAATAACGCATCCATATGGCTATGTATACTTATGTTTTCTAGACTAAAATAGTGTTGTCAAGAGGCAAAACAAAATTATGAATTTTGAAATTATAAAATTTTGAAACCCGACAACTCTACTACCCAGCACAAATAAAATGAAGTAGTTCTAGTAGAAGTTATTATTTTTGTACATCTTCTGCAACATTATGCGCATTTTTTAGTGCAATTTTGATTCTGATCAAAAACAACTCCGAAAAATCTACATTTGCATCACATCCATTATGATGCAAATTTATTAAAGAGCTAAAGGGATAGTGGACAAGTGCAAAGATGCCTAATTAATTTGTATTTACTTTCTTTCAAATGGCTTTTCATTTCTTTGCTTTTTCACCTGTTGACAGAAGCATTTGGAGTACTAATAAAAGGTCAATTAATAAAATAATTAGTTATATAAAAGGTTAAAAAGTTAAGACCTAAAGTTGTAACTTAAAGTCATAACTTATTGCCAAGTTTCAAATGACTAGGAATTTAAAAATTGTTGAAATAATAGTTTTGGTTGCTCGTTTGCGGACGAAATGTAGCATAAAAATGTTAGCATAAACTGCTCTTCCAAACAGTCAAATAAGAAGTGCTGCGCTGGACAACGCCATATTAAAAGAAGTACTTCTGCACGTAAATTAGCACTACATCTTACCAAGTAGTTGTAGTGCAAATTTTATTTCTTGGTATACTCTTTTTTTGCTGGGTATCCACTGGTCATATAAAATTATCAACTGTAACGTATACACTTTTTCATTTGTATGGGGAAACGCGTATACTGGACGAAAAGAGCGAGGCTATTATTATTATTTCGTTAGAATATAGTATTTGTTACAAAACACAGTTGTTTTTGTTTCGAAACCAATATTTTGAAATACAAATTTTAAGAGCATACAAACATTAAAGGCAAATATCAACAGACACTACTCCCTCTTTCCACCCTCTACTACCTCAATTTTCCTTCGCCAACACAATGCACTGCATTTATAGGGGGCATCCCCTGAGTGTTGGTTTGATAAAAAAAAAAAAAAAAAGTATGAACTATTATGAAAATATCATCCCCCTTCGAAAGCTAGCCTCATCGAAAGTTTAGTACATAAAACAAAAAAAAACTACCACATTCTATTTCTATATTAATTTAGGAGTTTTTGGGCTATTTTCGTTTGAAGCTTCTATAGAAACTGGTAGCTCTTTAGATTCGATTTGTATGTTATGTTTTTCAATCATGCAAGATCAATTTTTCTTAAAGCAGCAATTTTAATAGAATATATTTAGCTAGAAAGTGATTATTATGGTGGATTGTCATTTTAATGGAAAAATTAAGTTAATAAAAAAATTCAATAAGTGTTCGAACTCAAGGGCGATGTGTTATCACCTTCTTGTTACACGGTACCTGTTCGATTTCTATGAAGATATTAGTAAATGTTACATTGGAAAATGAAAAAAGAATAGTTTTTGTACTGAAGGCTCTTTTGCTTTGCACTTTCTTTTTTCTTACATCTGCTTTAACATTAGATATAATATTGTTAAAATAAATATAGCTATATTTAGCTCACTGAAATAATTGTTTTTGTTTTGTCATAAACAGAGCGACGACAAAAAGTATTGAATAGTATAGAGAACTTATTGTACTTTTTTTCCGCTCTCATGTAGAGAGTCTGAGTAAAAGAGCATAAACGAGTCTTATTCTCTTTATAGAATATTTCAATATAAATGCACCATTTCGACAATGTTATTACATAAAACAATACAAAAAGCATAAATGTTTCAAAAGGCATCAATGTCTCACATCAAAATTATGAATGGTTCAAGTTATGACAAAAAGTGAGTAATACGTTTTGAATCATTAGCGATATGTCGCAGTTCCATCAGTTCTCTGTACCAAAGAGTATGGAATTTTAAATAGAGAAGAAAATGTACTCGTGGAGTGGAATGTTAACAAGGAATCGTGTGAAGCGCCTCGTTTCTCTGCTCTCTCTCTCCCTCTCTTCGTTGAATATTTCGAAACACGAGCAATTTTCTGATGATGTTACAGTATCTAATTCATGGTAAAATAAGTAAAAATAGTCATTTTGCTGAAGTTGGTGTTCCTAATTTGTAAAATCTTCTACATGAGTGTATCCACTGTAAAAGTAAACAAAAGAGTGCAAAAAATACAGGTTAAATTGACATAAGAGAAACACCTAAGCAAGAACGAACGAGTTTACCTTACTTATTTTGGCATGATCTAACTATAATTTGTTTCTAATTTTTCGACCTTTATTTTAATTATTCTTGACTAATTATCCAAGCTTAATGTCACTTCTGATTTTATAAAACTTTTTGTTTTTCTCTTTTCTCTCTCGATATTCCGATTTCCTTTGGAAATCTTCTTCAGGATAGTTTTTAATATTAATAATAACAAACAAACATCAATACAAATTACCAAATAAGTTTCAGTTGCACCAAAAGTTGTACATTGCGCCACTTTCCCATCACAAGCAACAATTATACTAAACGTTAACATATCTACATACAAATATCCATTTGCATAGGAACATATGCATACACATAGCTAAATTGCGTTCTTCCCCGAATTGCAAACTGTAAATAAAATGTTGATAGTAAAGAATGAAAATGTACTATCAATAAATACGAACCTTAAACATAAATCGGCATGTGCCGCTGTGGCCTAGAGCGCTAAGGTGAATGCGAAGCGCAGGGGTTTTGTTGTGGACGAGGTTCAAATCCTGACCTCGGTTGACTGCCGCATTTTTACTTTTTTTAATACACCGAGAAATTATTAACACATGTTTTTTTTTATTAAGCTTCACTCTGCAAATTTATAAATTTAGTTAAAATGTTTGTAGTATCATTAAATTAAACAATTCGTCAGAGATTCATTAGAAGATAATTCGAAAACTCTACTTTAGTTCATAAAATATGACCACAACAAAAGTAGAAAGACAGAAAGCACAAAACACACAATGAACGACAACAACGTTGTAGTAATGTAGCTGGGTGATATAACACGGGTGGTGTGGTAGTCATTACTTTTTAAGTTTTATGGTACATACTTAATTCAATCCCCGCATATTGAAATTCTTTATTTTTTATTGAAGTTTTTATTTTGAAAATTTTCATTTAGTTGTAATGTTGTCCCCATGATCGATACCACCCCTACCGCTTTCCAGATATTCCCCTCATTGGTAGAATTTTCCATACGAAAACTGAAATATTCACTACGGATACGCCCATTCTAAAATCCAATCTGCAAACAGTGGGGATACAATTTAATACCGGGACTCTCAGACTACTTATAGTATCCCCATGATTGATGCCACCCCTGTCGTTTATCAGATATGTCCACTCTTCCTCTCCAGAATTCTCCATTAAAAACTGAATTCTTTCACTACGGCAGTCCCACCTTTGTGAAAAATTAAATTTTTTTATTAGTAATTTTTTTTACAAGCGTGGGTGCTTTAATATCCCCACCTTTGTGAAAAATTTATATTTATATACATTAACAGTTTTTTTTTACAAACATGAGCACTTCTAATTTCGAAACTGGAAAAAGTGATGATACATCTCGATAGCAAGTCTCCCGAGCTACAAAAATACATCCCCCTCATTCGCCCATTCCCCGCAGTTTTCCAGATATGAACACTTAATTTGTCAATTTGTTTAAAAATATGTACTATTTGGACTAAATATATCTCCAGTTCAAAATCAAAACTGAAAAAAGTGGGGACAGGGTTGGATACCAAGGCTCCCGAGCTAAAATATATGTCCCCCTCATTCGCCCATCTGTCGCAGTTTCCCAGATATGCCCACTTAATTTTTCAATTTTTTTTTAAAAATAAGTACTATTAAGACTAAATATATCTCCAGTCCAAAATCGAAACTGAAAAAAGTGGGGACAGGGTTGGAGACCAAGGCTCCCGAGCTAAAACATATGTCCCCCTCATTCGCCCATCTGTCGCAGTTTTCCAGATATGCCCACTTAATTTTTAAATTTTTTTTTAAAAATAGGTGCTAATTGGGCTAAATATATCTCCAGTCCAAAATCGAAACTGAACTAAGTGGGGACAGGGTTGGATACCAAGGCTCCAGAGCTAAAACATATGTTCCCCTGATTCGCCCATCTGTCGCAGTTTTCCAGATATGCCCACTTAATTTTTCAACTTTTTTTTTAAAAATAGGTACTATTAGGACTAAATATATCTCCAGTCTAAAATCGAAACTGAAAAAAGTGGGGACAGGGTTGGATACCGAGGGTCCTAGGCTACAAAATACGTCCCCCTCATTCGCCCATCTGTCGCAGTTTTCCAGATATGCTCACCTAATTTTTCAATTTTTTTTTTTAAATAGGTACTATTAGGACTAAATATATCTCCAGTCCTAGATCGAAACTGAAAAAAGTGGGGACAGGGTTGGATACCAAGGCTCCCGAGCTAAAACATATGTCCCCCTCATTCGCCCATCTGTCGCAGTTTTCCAGATATGCCCACTTAATTTTAAAATTTTTTTTTAAAAATAGGTGCTAATTGGGCTAAATATATCTCCAGTCCAAAATCAAAACTGAAAAAAGTGGGGACAGGGTTGGATACCAAGGCTACCGAGCTAAAAAATGTGTCCCCCTTATTGGCCCATCCACCGCAGTTTTCCAGATATGCCAACTTAATTTTTCAATTTTTTTTTTAAATATGTACTATTTGGACTAAATATATCTCCAGTCCAAAATCGAAACTGAAAAAAGTGGGGACAGGGTTGGATACCAAGGGTCCTAGGCTAAAAAATATGTCCCCCTCATTCGCCCATCTGTCGCAGTTTTCCAGATATGCCCACTTAATTTCTCGATTTTTTTTTAAAAATAGGTACTATTAGGACTAAGTATATCTCCAGTCCTAAATCGAAACTGAAAAAAGTGGGGACAGGGTTGGATACCAAGGGTCCTAGGCTAAAAAATACGTCCCCGTCATTCGCCCATCTGTCGCAGTTTTCTAGATATGCCAACTTAATTTTTCAACTTTTTTTTAAAAATAGGTGCTAATTGGGCTAAATATATCTCCAGTCCAAAATCAAAACTGAAAAAAGTGGGGACAGGGTTGGATACCAAAGCTCCCGAGCTAAAAAATATGTTCCCCTGATTCGCCCATCTGTCGCAGTTTCCCAGATATGCCCACTTAATTTTTCAATTTTTTTTTTAAAATGGGTACTATTAGGACTGAATATATCTCCAGTCCAAAATCGAAACTGAAAAAAGTGGGGACAGGGTTGGATACCAAGGCTCCCGGGCTAAAAAATATGTCCCCCTTATTGGCCCATCCACCGCAGTTTTTGGGATATACCCACATCATTTTTAAATTATTTTTTAAAAATAGGTACTATTTCGACTAAATATATCTCCAGTCCAAAATCGAAACTGAAAAAAGTGGGGACAGGGTTGGATACCAAGGGTCCTAGGCTAAAAAATACGTCCCCCTCATTCGCCCATCTGTCGCAGTTTCCCAGATATGCCCACTTAATTTTTCAATTTTTTTTTAAAAATAGGTACTAATTGGGCTAAATATATCTCCAGTCCAAAATCAAAACTGAAAAAAGTTGGGACAGGGTTGGATACCAAGGCTCCCGGGCTAAAAAATATGTCCCCCTTATTGGCCCATCTATCGCAGTTTCCCAGATATGCCTACTTAATTTTTCAATTTTTTTTTAAAAATGGGTACTATTAGGACTAAATATATCTCCAGTCCAAAATCGAAACTGAAAAAAGTGGGGACAGGGTTGGATACCAAGGCTCCCGGGCTAAAAAATATGTCCCCCTTATTGGCCCATCTATCGCAGTTTCCCAGATATGCCCACTTTATTTTTCAATTTTTTTTTAAAAATGGGTACTATTAGGACTAAATATATCTCCAGTCCAAAATCGAAACTGAAAAAAGTGGGGACAGGGTTGGATGCCAAGGCTCCCGAGCTAAAACATATGTCCCCCTCATTCGCCCATCTGTCGCAGTTCTCCAGATATGCCCACTTAATTTTTCAAATTTTTTTGTAACAATAGGTATTATTTGGACTAAATATATTTCCAGTCCAAAATCGAAACTGAAAAAAGTGAGGACAGGGTTGGATACCAAAGCTCCCGAGCTAAAAAATATGTCCCCTTTATTGGCCCATCCACCGCAGTTTTCGGGATATGCCCACTTAATTTTTCAATGTTTTTTTTTTTAAATAGGTACTATTTGGACTAAATATATCTCCAGTCCAAAATCGAAACTGAAAAAAGTGGGGCTAGCGTTGGATACCTTAGTGCATGCGCCATAAATGGTACCACTTTTATTCGCCCCACCTCTGCGGTTTTGCAGACAGACCTATTCACTCTTTCTAACATTTACATCTTGACTACAAGGTCCTAATCACCCGTATTTTCAAGGTTTTGCAATTTCTGACTAGAACGGGTGCGCCTTAATTGGTAGGGTAAATTTTTCTGAATTTCGTTCAATATTCTCCAAGAAAATTAAGTTTTCGTGGATGTCTATTCATTTAATATTTCTACAACCATTCACAATAACCATAATGGTTCTTGTCGTTGCTAGTTATAAACGTTTATAACTTCACTCACTTTACAAAGTTTACACGATACGTTAACGCCATACATATCCGAAATTTCGGGACCCAAAACTCCGAAACTATGCGTTTGTCCCGATTTTGTTATTTTAGTTTTTTGGTTGTTTTTTGGTGTGTAAGACGAAAAATAGACCTGTTCCTTAATTTTGCAAACAAACAAAAACAAAAATAATAGATGTACATATGTATTAAAACGCAATGTTTTAATTTAATTTAAAAGTACGTTACAACTTGGCAATCAGTTGAAAATTGAAATGAATTATATTTTTTGTAAATTAGTTATAATTACATAAAATTTAATTTCTTTGTTTTTTGTTATGTATTCTGAATAAATCTTAATATGCGAAACACCTATTATTAAAAAAAATCCAATGAGTGTTCGAACTCACGGGCGATGTGTTAACACCTTTTTGCTACACAGTACCTGTTCGATTTCTATGAACACATTCGTAAATGTTACATTGGAAAATAAAAAACAGCGTTCAATCATATGATGACGTTACAGTTAAATAATATTAATACTAAAATAAACCAAACACACATCACACATACTTTGTCCGAAGTAGCTGACGTATACGTGTGACACCATAACGTCGACTGCGATGGTTTTAGCAGCAGCATAAAATCTGGTTTTAGCAGATTTTGACTTTGATAGATTTAGTGCCTATACGCCGCTATAGATGTTAACACATCAAAAATACTATTAAATTAATTTTTATATGTATACAATCGTATATATACAAACTGAATTATGCAATTTACACATGCGAGTTAGTTAGGCCTCTGATGATGAACTTGTCACGGAGTTCGAAACTACCCAGCAAAAAATTATGCATGCTAAAAAGCAGTAATGGAAACAGAAAGTCTTTAGAAGCACTAGCCAATGCGCTGATAGATGTGCATTATTTTCGAACAGAGTTCCCACTTAGAAGCTCTCGATAGTGCCAAATTAAAGCAACATACTCATTCTTTCAAGAAGCTCTTCTTTGTTTGCAGAAAAAACATTGTTTTTCATGTGCTTATTTTACGGTACGAAAAGAAAACATGAGAAGTTTTCTCAGTTATATTTCGGCTTCATGGAAGCACTAAAATTTGATTTTTTTCTAATGACCACAAAAAAATATAAAAATGTTTCATTTATTGTGTATAAGAAGCACTAGAATAAGGCAGAGCCATGATTCGACCAAAACCTGTGTTAAGAAAAATTACCCGAATTTTTTGTAAACAGCAATCGACCTTATTCCCGTTGTCGTCATCAGATTTTTGTCATCTTTATTACTTCATTATCATATTAAGAAAGTTCGAGTTTTTAATGCCTATGTGTTTCGTATTTATTTTGTTTGAAGTGGACGAACATTTTCTAGGAACAGGTTTTACTTAAAACAAAACACACGTTCATCACTACGGCGGTGTTGAACGCTTAAGCATTTGTGTTAGCAACACAGCTACTTTCCAAGACATTATATAGCAAAATTTAAGCTCCAAATGTTTCAGAATATATTAAGTTAAACGATAGTTAATTAGATAGAAAAATTTGTATCTGATTTGTATCCGAAAAATCTACATTTGCATCACATCCATTATGATGCAAATTTATTAAAGAGCTAAAGGGATAGTGGACAAGTGCAAAGATGCCTAATTAATTTGTATTTACTTTCTTTCAAATGGCTTTTCATTTCTTTGCTTTTTCACCTGTTGACAGAAGCATTTGGAGTACTAATAAAAGGTCAATTAATAAAATAATTAGTTATATAAAAGGTTAAAAAGTTAAGACCTAAAGTTGTAACTTAAAGTCATAACTTATTGCCAAGTTTCAAATGACTAGGAATTTAAAAATTGTTGAAATAATAGTTTTGGTTGCTCGTTTGCGGACGAAATGTAGCATAAAAATGTTAGCATAAACTGCTCTTCCAAACAGTCAAATAAGAAGTGCTGCGCTGGACAACGCCATATTAAAAGAAGTACTTCTGCACGTAAATTAGCACTACATCTTACCAAGTAGTTGTAGTGCAAATTTTATTTCTTGGTATACTCTTTTTTTGCTGGGTATCCACTGGTCATATAAAATTATCAACTGTAACGTATACACTTTTTCATTTGTATGGGGAAACGCGTATACTGGACGAAAAGAGCGAGGCTATTATTATTATTTCGTTAGAATATAGTATTTGTTACAAAACACAGTTGTTTTTGTTTCGAAACCAATATTTTGAAATACAAATTTTAAGAGCATACAAACATTAAAGGCAAATATCAACAGACACTACTCCCTCTTTCCACCCTCTACTACCTCAATTTTCCTTCGCCAACACAATGCACTGCATTTATAGGGGGCATCCCCTGAGTGTTGGTTTGATAAAAAAAAAAAAAAAAGTATGAACTATTATGAAAATATCATCCCCCTTCGAAAGCTAGCCTCATCGAAAGTTTAGTACATAAAACAAAAAAAAACTACCACATTCTATTTCTATATTAATTTAGGAGTTTTTGGGCTATTTTCGTTTGAAGCTTCTATAGAAACTGGTAGCTCTTTAGATTCGATTTGTATGTTATGTTTTTCAATCATGCAAGATCAATTTTTCTTAAAGCAGCAATTTTAATAGAATATATTTAGCTAGAAAGTGATTATTATGGTGGATTGTCATTTTAATGGAAAAATTAAGTTAATAAAAAAATTCAATAAGTGTTCGAACTCAAGGGCGATGTGTTATCACCTTCTTGTTACACGGTACCTGTTCGATTTCTATGAAGATATTAGTAAATGTTACATTGGAAAATGAAAAAAGAATAGTTTTTGTACTGAAGGCTCTTTTGCTTTGCACTTTCTTTTTTCTTACATCTGCTTTAACATTAGATATAATATTGTTAAAATAAATATAGCTATATTTAGCTCACTGAAATAATTGTTTTTGTTTTGTCATAAACAGAGCGACGACAAAAAGTATTGAATAGTATAGAGAACTTATTGTACTTTTTTTCCGCTCTCATGTAGAGAGTCTGAGTAAAAGAGCATAAACGAGTCTTATTCTCTTTATAGAATATTTCAATATAAATGCACCATTTCGACAATGTTATTACATAAAACAATACAAAAAGCATAAATGTTTCAAAAGGCATCAATGTCTCACATCAAAATTATGAATGGTTCAAGTTATGACAAAAAGTGAGTAATACGTTTTGAATCATTAGCGATATGTCGCAGTTCCATCAGTTCTCTGTACCAAAGAGTATGGAATTTTAAATAGAGAAGAAAATGTACTCGTGGAGTGGAATGTTAACAAGGAATCGTGTGAAGCGCCTCGTTTCTCTGCTCTCTCTCTCCCTCTCTTCGTTGAATATTTCGAAACACGAGCAATTTTCTGATGATGTTACAGTATCTAATTCATGGTAAAATAAGTAAAAATAGTCATTTTGCTGAAGTTGGTGTTCCTAATTTGTAAAATCTTCTACATGAGTGTATCCACTGTAAAAGTAAACAAAAGAGTGCAAAAAATACAGGTTAAATTGACATAAGAGAAACACCTAAGCAAGAACGAACGAGTTTACCTTACTTATTTTGGCATGATCTAACTATAATTTGTTTCTAATTTTTCGACCTTTATTTTAATTATTCTTGACTAATTATCCAAGCTTAATGTCACTTCTGATTTTATAAAACTTTTTGCTTTTCTCTTTTCTCTCTCGATATTCCGATTTCCTTTGGAAATCTTCTTCAGGATAGTTTTTAATATTAATAATAACAAACAAACATCAATACAAATTACCAAATAAGTTTCAGTTGCACCAAAAGTTGTACATTGCGCCACTTTCCCATCACAAGCAACAATTATACTAAACGTTAACATATCTACATACAAATATCCATTTGCATAGGAACATATGCATACACATAGCTAAATTGCGTTCTTCCCCGAATTGCAAACTGTAAATAAAATGTTGATAGTAAAGAATGAAAATGTACTATCAATAAATACGAACCTTAAACATAAATCGGCATGTGCCGCTGTGGCCTAGAGCGCTAAGGTGAATGCGAAGCGCAGGGGTTTTGTTGTGGACGAGGTTCAAATCCTGACCTCGGTTGACTGCCGCATTTTTACTTTTTTTAATACACCGAGAAATTATTAACACATGTTTTTTTTTATTAAGCTTCACTCTGCAAATTTATAAATTTAGTTAAAATGTTTGTAGTATCATTAAATTAAACAATTCGTCAGAGATTCATTAGAAGATAATTCGAAAACTCTACTTTAGTTCATAAAATATGACCACAACAAAAGTAGAAAGACAGAAAGCACAAAACACACAATGAACGACAACAACGTTGTAGTAATGTAGCTGGGTGATATAACACGGGTGGTGTGGTAGTCATTACTTTTTAAGTTTTATGGTACATACTTAATTCAATCCCCGCATATTGAAATTCTTTATTTTTTATTGAAGTTTTTATTTTGAAAATTTTCATTTAGTTGTAATGTTGTCCCCATGATCGATACCACCCCTACCGCTTTCCAGATATTCCCCTCATTGGTAGAATTTTCCATACGAAAACTGAAATATTCACTACGGATACGCCCATTCTAAAATCCAATCTGCAAACAGTGGGGATACAATTTAATACCGGGACTCTCAGACTACTTATAGTATCCCCATGATTGATGCCACCCCTGTCGTTTATCAGATATGTCCACTCTTCCTCTCCAGAATTCTCCATTAAAAACTGAATTCTTTCACTACGGCAGTCCCACCTTTGTGAAAAATTAAATTTTTTTATTAGTAATTTTTTTTACAAGCGTGGGTGCTTTAATATCCCCACCTTTGTGAAAAATTTATATTTATATACATTAACAGTTTTTTTTTACAAACATGAGCACTTCTAATTTCGAAACTGGAAAAAGTGATGATACATCTCGATAGCAAGTCTCCCGAGCTACAAAAATACATCCCCCTCATTCGCCCATTCCCGCAGTTTTCCAGATATGAACACTTAATTTGTCAATTTGTTTAAAAATATGTACTATTTGGACTAAATATATCTCCAGTTCAAAATCAAAACTGAAAAAAGTGGGGACAGGGTTGGATACCAAGGCTCCCGAGCTAAAATATATGTCCCCCTCATTCGCCCATCTGTCGCAGTTTCCCAGATATGCCCACTTAATTTTTCAATTTTTTTTTAAAAATAAGTACTATTAAGACTAAATATATCTCCAGTCCAAAATCGAAACTGAAAAAAGTGGGGACAGGGTTGGAGACCAAGGCTCCCGAGCTAAAACATATGTCCCCCTCATTCGCCCATCTGTCGCAGTTTTCCAGATATGCCCACTTAATTTTTAAATTTTTTTTTAAAAATAGGTGCTAATTGGGCTAAATATATCTCCAGTCCAAAATCGAAACTGAACTAAGTGGGGACAGGGTTGGATACCAAGGCTCCAGAGCTAAAACATATGTTCCCCTGATTCGCCCATCTGTCGCAGTTTTCCAGATATGCCCACTTAATTTTTCAACTTTTTTTTTAAAAATAGGTACTATTAGGACTAAATATATCTCCAGTCTAAAATCGAAACTGAAAAAAGTGGGGACAGGGTTGGATACCGAGGGTCCTAGGCTACAAAATACGTCCCCCTCATTCGCCCATCTGTCGCAGTTTTCCAGATATGCTCACCTAATTTTTCAATTTTTTTTTTTAAATAGGTACTATTAGGACTAAATATATCTCCAGTCCTAGATCGAAACTGAAAAAAGTGGGGACAGGGTTGGATACCAAGGCTCCCGAGCTAAAACATATGTCCCCCTCATTCGCCCATCTGTCGCAGTTTTCCAGATATGCCCACTTAATTTTAAAATTTTTTTTTAAAAATAGGTGCTAATTGGGCTAAATATATCTCCAGTCCAAAATCAAAACTGAAAAAAGTGGGGACAGGGTTGGATACCAAGGCTACCGAGCTAAAAAATGTGTCCCCCTTATTGGCCCATCCACCGCAGTTTTCCAGATATGCCAACTTAATTTTTCAATTTTTTTTTTAAATATGTACTATTTGGACTAAATATATCTCCAGTCCAAAATCGAAACTGAAAAAAGTGGGGACAGGGTTGGATACCAAGGGTCGTAGGCTAAAAAATATGTCCCCCTCATTCGCCCATCTGTCGCAGTTTTCCAGATATGCCCACTTAATTTCTCGATTTTTTTTTAAAAATAGGTACTATTAGGACTAAGTATATCTCCAGTCCTAAATCGAAACTGAAAAAAGTGGGGACAGGGTTGGATACCAAGGGTCCTAGGCTAAAAAATACGTCCCCGTCATTCGCCCATCTGTCGCAGTTTTCTTGATATGCCAACTTAATTTTTCAACTTTTTTTTAAAAATAGGTGCTAATTGGGCTAAATATATCTCCAGTCCAAAATCAAAACTGAAAAAAGTGGGGACAGGGTTGGATACCAAAGCTCCCGAGCTAAAAAATATGTTCCCCTGATTCGCCCATCTGTCGCAGTTTCCCAGATATGCCCACTTAATTTTTCAATTTTTTTTTTAAAATGGGTACTATTAGGACTGAATATATCTCCAGTCCAAAATCGAAACTGAAAAAAGTGGGGACAGGGTTGGATACCAAGGCTCCCGGGCTAAAAAATATGTCCCCCTTATTGGCCCATCCACCGCAGTTTTTGGGATATACCCACATCATTTTTAAATTATTTTTTAAAAATAGGTACTATTTCGACTAAATATATCTCCAGTCCAAAATCGAAACTGAAAAAAGTGGGGACAGGGTTGGATACCAAGGGTCCTAGGCTAAAAAATACGTCCCCCTCATTCGCCCATCTGTCGCAGTTTCCCAGATATGCCCACTTAATTTTTCAATTTTTTTTTAAAAATAGGTACTAATTGGGCTAAATATATCTCCAGTCCAAAATCAAAACTGAAAAAAGTTGGGACAGGGTTGGATACCAAGGCTCCCGGGCTAAAAAATATGTCCCCCTTATTGGCCCATCTATCGCAGTTTCCCAGATATGCCTACTTAATTTTTCAATTTTTTTTTAAAAATGGGTACTATTAGGACTAAATATATCTCCAGTCCAAAATCGAAACTGAAAAAAGTGGGGACAGGGTTGGATACCAAGGCTCCCGGGCTAAAAAATATGTCCCCCTTATTGGCCCATCTATCGCAGTTTCCCAGATATGCCCACTTTATTTTTCAATTTTTTTTTAAAAATGGGTACTATTAGGACTAAATATATCTCCAGTCCAAAATCGAAACTGAAAAAAGTGGGGACAGGGTTGGATACCAAGGCTCCCGAGCTAAAACATATGTCCCCCTCATTCGCCCATCTGTCGCAGTTCTCCAGATATGCCCACTTAATTTTTCAAATTTTTTTGTAACAATAGGTATTATTTGGACTAAATATATTTCCAGTCCAAAATCGAAACTGAAAAAAGTGAGGACAGGGTTGGATACCAAAGCTCCCGAGCTAAAAAATATGTCCCCTTTATTGGCCCATCCACCGCAGTTTTCGGGATATGCCCACTTAATTTTTCAATGTTTTTTTTTTTAAATAGGTACTATTTGGACTAAATATATCTCCAGTCCAAAATCGAAACTGAAAAAAGTGGGGCTAGCGTTGGATACCTTAGTGCATGCGCCATAAATGGTACCACTTTTATTCGCCCCACCTCTGCGGTTTTGCAGACAGACCTATTCACTCTTTCTAACATTTACATCTTGACTACAAGGTCCTAATCACCCGTATTTTCAAGGTTTTGCAATTTCTGACTAGAACGGGTGCGCCTTAATTGGTAGGGTAAATTTTTCTGAATTTCGTTCAATATTCTCCAAGAAAATTAAGTTTTCGTGGATGTCTATTCATTTAATATTTCTACAACCATTCACAATAACCATAATGGTTCTTGTCGTTGCTAGTTATAAACGTTTATAACTTCACTCACTTTACAAAGTTTACACGATACGTTAACGCCATACATATCCGAAATTTCGGGACCCAAAACTCCGAAACTATGCGTTTGTCCCGATTTTGTTATTTTAGTTTTTTGGTTGTTTTTTGGTGTGTAAGACGAAAAATAGACCTGTTCCTTAATTTTGCAAACAAACAAAAACAAAAATAATAGATGTACATATGTATTAAAACGCAATGTTTTAATTTAATTTAAAAGTACGTTACAACTTGGCAATCAGTTGAAAATTGAAATGAATTATATTTTTTGTAAATTAGTTATAATTACATAAAATTTAATTTCTTTGTTTTTTGTTATGTATTCTGAATAAATCTTAATATGCGAAACACCTATTATTAAAAAAAAATCCAATGAGTGTTCGAACTCACGGGCGATGTGTTAACACCTTTTTGCTACACAGTACCTGTTCGATTTCTATGAACACATTCGTAAATGTTACATTGGAAAATAAAAAACAGCGTTCAATCATATGATGACGTTACAGTTAAATAATATTAATACTAAAATAAACCAAACACACATCACACATACTTTGTCCGAAGTAGCTGACGTATACGTGTGACACCATAACGTCGACTGCGATGGTTTTAGCAGCAGCATAAAATCTGGTTTTAGCAGATTTTGACTTTGATAGATTTAGTGCCTATACGCCGCTATAGATGTTAACACATCAAAAATACTATTAAATTAATTTTTATATGTATACAATCGTATATATACAAACTGAATTATGCAATTTACACATGCGAGTTAGTTAGGCCTCTGATGATGAACTTGTCACGGAGTTCGAAACTACCCAGCAAAAAATTATGCATGCTAAAAAGCAGTAATGGAAACAGAAAGTCTTTAGAAGCACTAGCCAATGCGCTGATAGATGTGCATTATTTTCGAACAGAGTTCCCACTTAGAAGCTCTCGATAGTGCCAAATTAAAGCAACATACTCATTCTTTCAAGAAGCTCTTCTTTGTTTGCAGAAAAAACATTGTTTTTCATGTGCTTATTTTACGGTACGAAAAGAAAACATGAGAAGTTTTCTCAGTTATATTTCGGCTTCATGGAAGCACCAAAATTTGATTTTTTTCTAATGACCACAAAAAAATATAAAAATGTTTCATTTATTGTGTATAAGAAGCACTAGAATAAGGCAGAGCCATGATTCGACCAAAACCTGTGTTAAGAAAAATTACCCGAATTTTTTGTAAACAGCAATCGACCTTATTCCCGTTGTCGTCATCAGATTTTTGTCATCTTTATTACTTCATTATCATATTAAGAAAGTTCGAGTTTTTAATGCCTATGTGTTTCGTATTTATTTTGTTTGAAGTGGACGAACATTTTCTAGGAACAGGTTTTACTTAAAACAAAACACACGTTCATCACTACGGCGGTGTTGAACGCTTAAGCATTTGTGTTAGCAACACAGCTACTTTCCAAGACATTATATAGCAAAATTTAAGCTCCAAATGTTTCAGAATATATTAAGTTAAACGATAGTTAATTAGATAGAAAAATTTGTATCTGAACTGTAGTGTGGTAACTGTAAATCGTCAAACTATATACATATATATCTATATACCATATATTTATACTGATATACTGTATATATTTTATATTCATCTGTAATATTAAATGTCTCCGTACTTTAAATTTCATTCATTTATTTTAAATTGTAAAATGGTTTAAAGCTCAATAAAATTCCCTATTAATCTAATTAAGTGTCAAGTATTCAAGATTACAAATTTTTAACAATTACAAGAAGAGCTTAAAAATCAATTCGTAGAAGCACTTCAGTGTAACATTCTTATTATATCTGTACTCTACCTTACTGCACTGCATACAAGAAGCAAGAAGCAGTCAAGAGCTTTAAAACACTCCAACTGCTTCTAATTTCTAATAATTTTTGCTGGGTAGTCACGCCAGTAAGTGTGCTGAGCTGAATTGTCTATTATTGCAACAAAAACCAACCTGACCTTGTAAGCTTGTAGTACGAATTTCTCATATATTAACAAATATTAGTTAGACTTATAAAATGGTTGTTGTTGTTGTTGTCTTCATTTTTGTTTTTGTTCCAGCTGGAGTTTTTAAAATATCGCTTCTTCTGCAACTGCAAGGCCTTTCGGAGTTTGTCTTCAGCTGGCCCAGTTCCATCGACCAAATTGATTGCATCTGGAAAAAACAGAAGTCAAAAAAAAACTCCATCACTTTTAAGTGAATGACGTATGCTAATTAAAATAATTCAGTTGCCAACTAAGTTTATTTGAAATTAATTTCAATTACAATTCAATTGACTGCAGCTTATTTTTTAATCAATCGATCAATCAATTAAAAAATTAATTTATTGATGCCCAACTCCTATTACCATGAATTTAATAATACCTACCAAGCAAGACTGCATAAAAACTGCTTTCGCTTTCCAAGGCAGATTTGCCTTGAACACCATCGACATTGTAGACTAATACAACCGTATTGGCCATACTATGTTTTAAGTTTTTCAAAATTCCGCCTGACATAATATGGATATTAGTTGCATCAATCTGTAAAAAATTAATAAGAATTAGAATTAAATTAATAAGAATTAGAATTAAAGGTTATGTCTTTCATTTCCATATTCATCTAATTTAGGTCTTTCACGGTCTGAATAGGAAAATTTCTGGCCAATTTTTGCCCTTGTGGTTGCTGCGTTATCAAATAGTCACTATGCTCCCAGGCAGCTTCTGCAAGGACCTCAATTTTTGCCAGCTGCACTTTTTTGTCAGCTAAATATAAATATATGTATATAGTATACTTATATGTAAATATATTTGTGTACGCATATTTCATTAAACATAAATTTTCTCCATATGAATGTAGAATTTTCCTGGGCCACTTTCGTCTCGCCTGAAAATAAAAAAAACTTAAATTAGATTAATTTAAATAATTTATCGTAGCACACTTACCACGTGAGGAACGAACTTGTTCTGTAAGCTCGAAAACAATTTCCTCAAGTCTCTGGATAGTTCCAGAATAGTTTCATCTACATTTTTGGTCTGAAATTTAAAAGATTTAATACTTAATTTGTTTCTGTTTATTCAAATTATTTATATAAATTTATCTATATTTTGGCACTTACGGATATTAGAAAAGCGTAATCGAAGTTTTGGTTTTTCTGTCACCTTTGCCCTATTCATTTCGTTTACGCTTTCTGCCGCTTTCTTGCACGCTTCCTTTACGCTTTCTGTCACCTTCGTGCGCATACATTTTTTTACTCGGTGGTTCGGCGTTCACTTACCATAGGGTCTCTCAAGTAGAGAAGGGAGTAGTGGGGTAGGTAGTTCAAGCATGGCTAATCGACACCTCCAGAACTGCAGGGATGTCCTGTATTCAAAAAGGATGACCCGTGTGTATGTTCCAACTATCGCGGTATCGGCCTTTTATCCATCGCGTATAAGATCTTGTCGAGCGTATTATGTTATACATCTTATCAGTGTGGTCTAAGACCAGGCAAGTCCACGACTGACCAAATATTCACGCTACCCCAAATCCTGAAAAAGACCCACGAGAGCAAATCGATACATGCCATCTTTTTGGCGATTTCAAAGCTGCTTTCGATGATCCATACAGGGAAAATTGTATGAAGCTATGTCTGAAGTTGGGATTCCTGCAAATCTGATCCGCCTCTGTAGAATTACGCTGACCAACGACAAATCAGCAATGAAGGTGGGGAAAGACCTCACCGAACCATTCTGTACCAAGCACCAAGTACATCTTAATGGAGACAATAGAAAGAAATGCTGAAGTAAATTCGAACAAGACCATCAACAGGAAAAGCCATATGTTGCTGTCATACGTTGGCAAAGTTGCGATAGGTTACTGCAGTATTTTCAAGCATCTAAAAAGAGTCAAGACAAAATTGTTGGAATCAACAAATCGACTAACCACTCGACTTGGTACGAACTTGAACGTCGACAACCGATTTAATTTTGAAGTGGTAGATGATGAATTTATCTACCTTGGATCCGCAGTGAACAAGGAAAACCACGTCAGCCTGGATATAAATAGGAGAATTGTGCTTGCAAATATATGCTATTTTGGGCTCAGCAAGCAGTTTAGGAACAAAGCCCTCTCTCGACGGACAAAAGTCCAGCTATATCAGACTCTCATTTTACCTGTCCTGGCATGTGGCTCCGAAACTTGGGTCATATCGCAAGCGGGTGAAAAAATTCTCCGTAAAATATATGGTACTGTTGAAGAAAACGGTGAGTAGCGATTTGAGTTTTTTCATTGAAAAATCATAAGAATTTAAAAAAAAATCATAATAATTTGAACAATTTAAACGGAATATGATAGATAACTGTTCAGCTTATGAAATAAGTGTCTGGATTATCAAAGTTAAAATTTGTAGTAAAATCAATTTTATGGTAAGTAAAAAAAATAATTTTTAAATTTTTAGATTGTTTTTAATTTTGTTAGGGTTTTATGTTTTAAAATTATTACCCAACAAATTTAAAAAAAATTATTTTCTTTTTTAATTAATTTTTTAAATTTTCTGTAAAATATTCATCACAATTCGTAACAGAAGGTATATCAAAAGGACTAATATTGCTAAAGTATAATTAGTTCCCAACTCTATTCGTGACTTCACTTGCTGCAGGGAAAAAATAAGTGGATCGGAAGATGTTGCCAACGTGTTGAAGAGGTCCTAATTTTGCCTTACCCTGGATGCTTTGAATGGGTTCTGCAATCTATATTTTCTATAAAATTTGTTAAGAGACTCCTGTGCTTCTTCAGAAAGCTCTCCAATTGTCAAAGACTGGTACTTAATTATATCTTTGCCATGCGCCAATAGTTTATGGACGGTCGGGGTCAATTTCTTCTGTGGTGACATTTCTGCTAAAAGAGATGCAGTTTTCGATGCATATTCTCCATATTTTGTAGAATTAACACTTTCTTTGTAGTTTAAAATATTCAATCTTTAATCTTTTCACGATTTGATTGTCAATTCCAGTGATTCTAGACACAGCCTCATCATTTTCAAAAGGTCTCCTAGAAAAGTTTCCATCGTTTGAGTTACCGTATCCGCACTTGGGACAGTCTACTTTTAGTCCAACTTGTTTAAAAAAAGCATTCTGTATTTGCTTCTTTCTGATCTTTTCCTTATCCTTAATTGATGTATTTTCATCGATGTTTTCATCTTATTGTGGTAGGGTATACGCCAGTTTCAGCAAAAACTCCATACACCTTATCCACAGGTAATTTCCACAGGTAGTTTTTTATTAATTCTTCAAATTCATTACAAAAGGTGCATCAAATGCCATCAATTAACAAACTTATTCTATATTAAATCCCCAATCCCTTCATGGGATGTAATGGGAAACGGTTTTTTTTTCTATATTAAAAACAATTTTTGACACCATCAAGGCGTATACAAAATCTTAAATCTATACATATAAAATGGTTTCTAAATCGCCAGTATGATTTTTTAAATTATAAATTATCTTAAGGTAAGGGGTAGTTTCCCAAAATAGAAAACACAAAGGAATTCATTATTGACAATTTTATAATAAACTTAAAACTAACTAAAAATGTTATACTTAAAGCTAAATACAGAAAATTGTGGCCAGAAATACATTAAACTTTGAAAGTTACACGCACGCCCCTACTGAGCCAGGTTGTACACCGTGTTATAAATGTCCAGGCTACCATATCGCCTGTGGTAAAAAGTAAACGCCCGTCCGACACCAGTAGCCCAGCGTCCTCAAGGGCGAGAAGATCAATTGGTTTCAAATAACTAGCCGAAAAGAATTTTGTCAGTCCGTGCGGTCGATACAACTCCTCACTAACGCATTATTCGACGTTTGTGCACCCTCCAGAAACTTGAGTCAGATCCCACCATAAAGAGATCAATCCTAGAGAAGGACACAGTATCACCGCCAACACCACAGTCAGAAGACCCAAACACGAGCAGAGCACTTTACGCTCGAAACGCCTCAGTCTTTCCATCTGGCTGGAAGAAATGGAGAACCATGCCACAAAGGCAAACGCCAAAATTGGCCTCACCGATATATAAGTAGCCGCACCACAGTGCTAAGACCACCTCTCACATTGAGCATCCTGTAATAGGCCGAAAACACCCTTTTTGCCCTCCAAGGTACTTAATGGAACGCGGAACCTGTATGTCCGAATAACCAACCTTGAGCCTAGGGACGAATCTCCTAGCGTTCGGGTACAGGTGTCTCCCCTTTCCCATGAAGACGATCCCAATTTAGGCGAATTGCTCACTTAAGGCAAAATCTCCTTCTGGCGGAAGAGGAATGTCACTCAGCAGTATATTATACACCACGGGGCGAATTAAAGGGCCTTGCGGCACTCCAGCAGCAACAACCTTTTCGCCAGAGAGAGATTCCCTGACTTTAACACGAAACGACCGGCCAGACAAAAAACTGGCCACCATCCTCGTCACGATGCCGCTAAAGCCATACCTCTTCATTATGCCAAGGATCGCAGCCTGCCAAGCAGTATCGAAAGCCGCAATCGTTGCACTCCTCCTATTCAAATAGCCCGCAAAGTAGTCGGCAAGCACCGCTAACGCATGTGACGTCGAATGACGACCTCTAAAACCAAATTGTGACGTAGAAAGACGACCTCTAAAACCAAATTGGTTGGAGAGAAAGATGTTACTCTCGTCAATAAAGTGACGAATGCCTCGGAGCATAAAAAACTCGAGCAGCTTCCCAAAAGGAGACATAAGAGAAATTTGCCTGTAGCCCGAAGGAGACGCACGCTCAGCACCAGGCTTCGGGATTGGCACTACAATAGCCTTTTTCCACATTGAGGGGAAATACCCTAGATTGATGCAGTGATTGATTAAGATGACAAGAAATCCCCAGATACGGGCCCCACCTTTTTCAACACTACATCGGGAATGCCATCCAACCTGGCCGATTTCTTGGCAATCCTTCGCTTAAGAGCGTCACCGACCTCCGCAGCATTAACAAAGGCATCCACACGACTGACACAAACCGTACCATCAGCCAAAGCATTAACCCCGAAGGTGACATGGGGCATGTGGTCCACCAAAACAGCCGCTTCAGCAGTGACCCTCTCCGCAAAATCACCCCACCTCATATGGTCGTTCGAGGAGTGAACCCTAGCAAACATATCGGCCAACAAATCAGTCTTCTCCTCATCCGAGACAGCGGAAGGGCGCCGTTATCCACAAGATCCGGAATCGAATCCCGCCGACGCGCCCCACCAGCCGTCCTCACTTTCCGAAAAGTGGAATCATCCACCCGAATACGGGCAAGCCGCTCAGCGTAAAACTGCGACTCGAAATGCGAAATCGCAGCGGCAATAGAGTTGCTAAACACCCGAATCTCCGCCCTAAGAACAGGAAGGC
The DNA here is from genome assembly GCA_963931995.1 of Phaonia tiefii. Taxonomy (NCBI): domain Eukaryota; kingdom Metazoa; phylum Arthropoda; class Insecta; order Diptera; family Muscidae; genus Phaonia; species Phaonia tiefii. The sequence continues at coordinate 133,008,655 of OZ008368.1, forward strand.
CAGTCCTTTCCACAGTCCTCCGGAGCCTCTTCCTCTGCGCAATTAGGCTTAAAATCCAAGGTGGAAGTTCGGGCAGCCTACCCACTCTAACTGGTATTTTCGGAACTGAGACCTCCAAAGCACCCTGGAATGACTCAGACAGCGACTGCACACAGCAGTGACGTTTCGGTCTACCGGGAGGGTGGAAGGAAGCAATGAAAGGGGTGGAATTAAGCGCCTGACACTAATTCGCCGAAAATCGTTAAGGGGTGGTTGCTCCTGCACCAGAAAGTCCCCAGCACTAACCTGTGCCTCAAGAGCTTTAAGATCGGACTCGAAATCCCATACTCTTACGGGGCCAATCACCCGAAGAGGAAATATAAATATCAATAAAAGAAGCCGAAGAACCAGAAACCCTGGTCGTCTCTCCCGTCGGAACAATGTCCAGATCGGGGCAATCCATGAGAAAGTCACGTAACCGACGACCATTAGTATTGACGAAGGAACCACCCCAATCGGGATGTCTAGCATTGAGGTCCGCCCCAGGAGGACGTGTTCTCGTCTAGCCAGCTCCGCAACCGAAGCCAGATCAGAGTCGGAGAAAACATTGGAGGGACTTACATACAAACACACCACCGAAAGGGTGGACCCATCCACCACCGGTATTGAGTAAAAACCTAGCAGACTTAACATCCTCGCGGACAAGAATAGCCGTGCCGCGGCCACGACCTACACCACCATCCGTCCTATGAATTTTATACCCATCAACGTCAAATCTGTACCTCGCCGACATCCTGTGCTCCGCCATCATGAGCACATCAGGCTTGTGCTCCCGAAGGAACAAGTTGAAAAAATGGCGCCGCTGCCTAGCGAAGACAGAGTTGACGTTGATGAATATAATCCTCGTTGTACTAGTCATGAGAAGCAATTTGCAAAAATAGGCCCAGAAGGGCCTGCTTTCGGTCGTTCTCACTCCGCAGGCGCTCATAGTCACCTGAGAAGAAGCCGCGGGACGCGCGAAGAAGATCAAAAAAACTTTGCTAAAGAATTTTTTGCAATTTTTGGATTGCCAGTCTCCTGGGACAATCCTTGGAGCCAGCAGTATGGCCCGAAACATTGCAGTTGGCACACTATACGGAGTGACCAACCTGCAGTGTTACCGCACCAGTAACCTTATCGGTCACCGGAATCGGCACCACATTTTCCTCCTTTTTTGGGATATCGCATTGATTCGCTTCATGGGGGCCTGCGCATTTCACGCATCTGGAGGGCATATTGCAGTTATGCGAAATGTGGCCAAAACGTTGATACCGAAAACATTGTGTCGAGCCACTCTTCTTGTACCGACCGAAGCGGACACGTCAATTTAATATCCCAAAAGCTGACAAGATCGGAGTTTCTTGATAACTTTAAGAGCCATCGAGAGCCCCCGATTTTGGTCAGCCCCAGGATAGTGATCTTCAGCCCCAAACCGTTGAGGTAATCCGCGACATCTTCCACGTCGACAGCATCGGACAGGCGTTTAATTAAAATAGTGTAAGGCTTCTGCCCCTTAGGAATGTACGAATAATAATTTACAGAATCTTGCTTTAAGAGCTCTTTTAGCCTATCATAATCGGCCAAAGTACATACAGAAATGTTGGAAGCATTCTGACAGATCGTGTTTATGGAGAAATTCTTATGCCCAGAGCATTGGCAATTCGGCGGACAATCCACACCAAACACGGTAAGGTCAGGCACCGCCTTGGTCATCTTTCTTGAAGCCGCTGCAGCAGCCTGAGACACAATCGTTGTGTGTTTTCAATCACTTTTAGCAGGTATGGCGACTTTCCCTGCTGACTTGCCAGAATTTTTTGACGACGGGCTCTCCCGCCTGGCAGACGTGGCGACTTGCCCTGCCGCAACTTTCTTCTTGTTAGCCGCCTCGTCCAGCGACGGAAAGTACACCGTAACCTTTTCTCCTTGGACTACGGGACCGTCTACGACACTACCATTGTGGCTATACTCCATTACGTCAAGGGAGAAGGCATCGGCATCTTGCACCCCTCGCCCTCTCCTTCTTCTTCCTCGTCATCCGACGCAGACCTGTTGCGCAACTCCTCTTCCAGCGCCGCAATTTTGGCCATTGCGCCAGAGTAACCTTTACGCAGGGCGCGCAGCTCAGCATTCAGTGCTGCCAGCTACAGCGCCATATCCGACAGAGACTTTGCTACGTCAGCTGACTCGTCGCGCTGTTTGCCCTTTCTACACCCGTCCTGGTCTAGCTCGTCCATGAGCGACACTTTGCTCATAGTAAAAGCTCGCGTACCGGTGGGTGCCGAAATTTCCACAAACGGGTCACCCTATACTGGCCTAGTTGCAAAACTAAATTTTATCCCGGGGAATTATGATTTTTTTTTCGAAATTTAATTATAATTATTATAATTATTTATTTGTCCATAGTAGTTATGCAAATTTTAGTTCTTATCTTATGTTACATTTTTCTCCAGCATCCTAGGATAGTTCCAAAGTTATAATTATCTTTTTGTTAAATTTAAATGTCTACCTGATTATTGTTTTCTTAAACTAATTTACATACTAACCTAATACTAACACATATACTAATTCGAAAATAAAATAAACAAAAATGGTATAAAATGGTGGTAAATAATAAAATAGGAAAATAAAGTATAAGAATTCATGTAAAGATTTTGTTACAATTCAAGTTACAATTACAATTTAATTAATTTCATTGAGATATATTGTAGACCAAATTATCTATGTCGTGCATACCATATCTTCTATGGTAGAATAGAAGTTTACCCTCTTCGTTATACAACATGTTCAATGGTTTGAAGGTAGTAGAAGAAGGTAGTGTGACGATTTTATAATGATGTCATCCGCGAAGATATAGATCCTTTCATCATTCTGCGGTTGAGGTATGTCCGTTAGGTAAATATTATATAATGCCGGTCCCAGTTTTGAGCACTGGGGCACTCCAGCTTTCGTTGTTTTATTATTAGATTGATTATTATTAACTTCAACAGTGAAGGTTCTCCCAGTTGAAGGTTGGACGTTGAATTTATATTTAACCTTCATTTTATATATTATGCCTTCTTGCCACACAGTGTCGAAGGCCTTCTCGAAATCGAGACTGACTGCAATTGTGGCTCTTCGCTGGTTGATCCCCTTGGCTATTCCATCAGTAAATGCAATTAATGCATGGTTGGCCGATAGTCCCCTTCTGAAGCCAAATTGGAATTGCTTTAAAATTTTATCCTTTTCCAGGTGTTCATTGATCTTTTGTAGCATGAATTTTTCGAATAGCTTCCCTATGTTTGGAAGCAGCGATATCGGTCCGTAATTATGAGCCTCCGAGGGGTCTTTTCCGGGTTTCAAAATTGGAATAATCTTAGTGTGCTTCCACGTAGTGGGGAAGTAGCCTGTATTTACATAATTGTTGAAAATTATTGCCAAGGGCTTTCAGTTTCTTTTGTCAGTTTCCCGCAGCACGAATGCCATCAGGGCCGCTGCTCTTTTTACTGTTCAATTTTGTTAAGGCCTTCCCCACATCCTCTGGTGTTATGAGTGTCGTGGTTACCTCAGTATTGCTTGACCCATCGGATTTCTCTAATTCCGTGAACATTCTGTTTGGGATGTAATTTTTAATTTCTCGTATAGCCGCAACCTTTTCGCCATCGCGAGATCCAGTTTCCTTTGATATTTGAATGGACTGGAATTTGTCCGCCAGCACATTCGCTTTGCTCTTATCATCATCAGTAATTGATCCACCATTGTCAGTCAGTCTGGGGATCCTTTTTATCGTCGTTATGCCGCCAAGTCTATTGATATTGTTGAACATGAGCGGGTTTGGTCTTATGGTCTCCAGCTTTTTAACATAGTACTCTTCTTCGAAGTTTAATATTAGTTCCTCGATAATCTTTTTTATGTTCCTTATCTCCGCGTTAAGGGTTATTTTCCTAAAGGGGTCGCTTGTCCTGTAAACTCTTCTCTTCAGACGCTTTTTCTGTATAATTAGCTGTATAATGTTATCTGGAAGTGGCAGTGTCGTTCCCCTTGATGGTTTGATTTTCGGAATTGCTGAGTCCATGACATTTTTGAAGGCCTCTCCTATTCTTTCCACGGCTGTGTCTATTTCGTTGACTGTCATGTTTCTGTTCGTCGGTAGTTGTAGAGTAATCAGTCCCGTATGTAGTTTGTCATTAAATTGTCCTCTGTTCATTCGTTGGTAGTTGTAGACCTCGGTCCGTCCAGTTCGTCAGTGTCAATTTGTATCTCTATGTCATAGTCCAGAGTTTTTGTCAAGTTCTGTCCGTGGCCCATTGGAACTAGTCCAATGGTCGTCATGCACAAGTTAATGTACGATTCGCCAATTGTGGGGTCTGTCGTTCGTCTTATGTTTAAAGTAGGGCACGTCAACAGTCTTAGGTTCATCATTAGGCCAATTAGGGCCCTGGCTTTTTCCGAGCTATCCGTGATGAGGGAGTATTCCACCGCAAAATCTCCTATTTTGTCCATGCCGGACATGAAATCTTTCCCCAATTATCTGGAGCAGTCAGCATTTATTATCTAGAACATCTGATTTGCCTGCATTATCTGTGCCTGACCTTTGTTAGCTGTATTGCCTCTTGGCATTTCATTTCTATTGCCATAAACTGCATTCGCGTATGTTTCCCACCAGTTCTAAATGCAGTGGGTATTCTTTTCGGGGTGTTTTCAATGCGGGTTCTTGCCGCCTTTCGCTCATCTAGTCTTTTCTTAACTTCTTTTCTTGTCGGGCAAAATTGCGAACTTGCCACATGTCCTTCTATGTCACAGTTGACCCACTTGATCGGCATACCAATCGTTTTAACGATGAGGCCTGTTGTTTGGTCTTTGGCAATAAATTCGTGTACATTTAATTCTTGGCTAGCCACCTTGCAGTTCCCTGGGCTGTGGGACTGACTGCACTTGACACACCTATACGGCATGCTGCAGTTAGAAGATACGGCCTAATATACTTTTTTCTCGACCAAAATTCGATTTCCAAATCAATTTGCCTAGGATTGGCAACGAATAGTTTTCTTGTACTTTTTGAAATTTGGCCAAAAAATTAAAATACTCCAAAATACTCCGTCCAAAACTTATGGAACAGACACAGGTAGCGTCTAGTGCACCTTCCACCAGTGGGACGGCGCTCGGGAGGCACCTCCTCCGGGATCGACAAATTTTCGCTTTTTCCCACTAACTTAAGTACTTTTTTGACGACACGTTTATCAACTTTTCAAAAAGTTTTTGAATTTCCACTTGTGGGAAACTTTGAGAACCAAACTCGTTCTCCTCAATACAACAGGCAACAATTCAGCTGGAAGCAGCTCCAATATTCCACAAAAAATCGCTTATGGTTCTCGGAGGCGTTTTACACTTTTAGCTAGTTGCACACAAACATTTCAAACATTTGCCATTTCATCATGAAAAGATATACGAGCCAACAACGAGTCGAAATTATTAAAATATACTACCGAAATTTGGAATCAGTGGCCTCAACTTTAAGAGCGCTACATCCAATTTCTGAATTTAATTTCTGGCTGAATGGCTTCGGCAATAAGCAAAATATGCGTTATTGGTAAGACAGCAATCCACACGTAATCCATGAGCCATCATTGCATCCCGAAAAAATTACGGTTTGGTGCGGTTTATGGGCCGGCGGCGTCATTGGGCCGTACTTCTTCGGTGATGATCAAGACCGGCACATTACTGTGAATGCGAATTGTGGCGGCGCCATAAAGCCGCTAAAGTCGCCCACTTCAACTGTCATCTTACCATCAGAAGACCGCGACCCGACATGCTCACCACACCCTCATTAATTACACCATGAGAAATTGTGAAATTCATGGTTGTCAGCCGTGTTTATTTACATTCACCAACGGCTAATTTCCAGATAACACATTGACACAAAAACACCACTAGTTACCAACACCGGCATAATATTAAAATTTTCGATGCGTCACTCCCAAAGGCAGGCAATTTGTGCCTGTACCCCGCCATTACCGCCGGAAATGGAGCACCAGCGGGCGCTCAACGCCCTGGCCACCGGGCAAACGCCATATTAAAAGCGCCCATACCATCAAGCGCCATATTATAAGCGCCAATCTCATCAAGCGCCATCTTAACAGCGCCACATCATTAAGCGCCATATTATTTGCGCCATCAAAACCGCGCCCTTTCGTCAAGCGCCATATCATCAGCGCCATTTGATTCGCGCCATCAAAAACTGCGATATCTCATCTGCGCCATACCAGCTGTGCCAGAAAGGCAGTGCCCAAAAAGTGATATTCCGCCGCAGGCTCCGTGTTTCGCCACTTGTCGGGTGTCAATACGGCGCCAGCAGTGTGAGTGTTTTTGCTGCTTTTTATCCAGCGACAGGGACAAAACGCAAAAATCCGTGTCTGTTCTGTCCGCCCGGAGAAGTTACACAAGACAGGGGCACCAAAAGCAAGAATCCAGGGACCGTTCTGTCCGTCCGTCCACAGCCCGTTTCCATCACCAGCCACAGCCAGTTTCCATTACCAGCCACAGCCAGTTTCCATCACCAGCCACAGCCACGGTCAACCAGGTGTTTCTTCACTCCCCAGTCCGTCCCACAGTTTATCCCTGCGGAGTAAAGGTAAGTCCGTGCATTCTATTCCTTTTTACGGACAGCCCGGACCCGTCCACCTAAGGATGGATTAAGCCTTAGGTAGAGTAGGGTAAAGTTATAAGAGAAAAGATGTTTTAAATAAGAAAACGAAACGAAATGAAAATTTTGAAAATCGAAACTGGTAGAGCAGACAATATGTAATGAAAAAAAATTTGAAAAGAAGGAAAAAGAAGTGAATACACAAATTATGAAATTCCAAGAAATTAAATAAATGTCAAAATTGAGAACGAAATTTGTAAAATAGTATTTAATCCAGTGAACTGAAAATTAAAAAAAGAAAAGAAAAAAAGATGTAAAGTAATTATAATGAATTGTGTTTTAAAGCGATAGGAAAAGAAAATTCGGAGATTTAGTAAAAAAAAAAAAGGAACAACAAACCAAAAAAAAAAAAAACTAACGTGGCTTGGAAATGAAAGTGCTAGAATTCTAGAAAATTTAATTTGAAAATAGTGTACCGTAGCAAAGAACGGTGAATTTTTAACGAAGTTTAAATGGTGCTCTAACGAGCGAGAAGCTCTAAAGTTCTAGCAAGTCCAATTCCAAGTCTGGTTTGTATTAGGAAGCTCTAAGATTTTAGAAAACCCAAAGTATTTTGTATTGAAGGTATGAACAGTTCAAATTTTTAAAGTGAATTTGAAATGTGCATACAGCTGGGAAAAATCTAGAATTTTAGAAGAATAAAAGTAAGTTTTAAGTGAAGATTGTGAGTGCCTGAAGATTTTGAGAAAAAGAAAATTAAAGTAAGCAATCAGCGGATAATAAAAACTCTTTCTCAATCACTCCTCAATTTGTAAAGAGTGACTTTCAGACACTATTGGGGACCCGCATACTCCCTATTGGCCATTTGTTGATTATTTTTCTTTTGATCCATTGTGGACTGTATGACTTGTGGACCGTGACTTTTACGAACGATAAGTTTATATATATATTTTGATTACATATGTATATATCCACCCATGCGAACTGCCTCTGGGTACATAAATTCGTGCGCGGTGAACTAGTCGGTCTAGTCGTGTGTTAAGTGCTCGGGCACAATATTCGTTTGCGAGTTCAAGCCTTCGTAGAGCTTGGTTTCGGGTTGATACGGTACGGCGCCACTAGGGCCAATATCGATTCTGTTTTGAGTATTTTCCCCCGTAGTTTTTGATTTTTGTCACTCCGTGGAGGAGGATTACTTATTTTTGAATTTATTGTTTCAATTTTAATTGTTAATGTTAAGTAATTGTTAGTTATGATAAAAATTAAGTCTTAAGTCATAAACGAATTGTGTCATAATGCTTTTGAATTTTGTTTTTTTTTTGAATTCGATTGCCAATATTAAGTAAATCGTTAACATTTAGAAAATTAGTATAATATGATTAAGTCATTTAGCCATTTGAGGCTCATTGTTTTGCTCCGTGGAGATATTGTAACCACTGAGAGAGCGCTTTGCCCTTGTGACACCCATTTATTTTCAAGTTTTGTATCAAATTAAGTTTAGTTTAGTTTAAAAGTATGAATAAATTTTTATTGAAATTGGATTCTTGTGCGTTTTCGATATGGTTAATTAAGCCAAATTTTATGGTAAAGTAGAGGGTATGTTAGGTTAATTGGTGAGTGACACATTTTGTTTTTGGGACACTGCAGACGCAGCAGTGTCATGGAGAAGCCTGTAGGTGCTTCCAAAGGGAGGGTTCAAGCTGGCATCAACACCAGTCAGCTATAATTACGCGTTTTGGGAGTAGTCCCTTGAAACTTCTCTACAACGGAACTATTTTTTGTACATGTTCGGTTTTCGGTTTGTTCGTTTTGTTTGTCTCTACTAACGATGATTATCTTTGGGCTCCTTTTATTTAATTTTATGTCGCGAGAATGCTTGAGTAAGCCTCAGTATGTATTTACTGTTCTGTGGCAGACTGTTGATGTGCTTAGGAAGTGGAAAGGCTTAAACGCATGGCATACTGAGCGCCCCACTAGTCCAGCACCTAAACTCTTTGATCAACTTAGTCCAATTGCAGTCTGTGCCCATATGACATAATGGCGCCCAACGTGGCGCCTCGAAGGTTCACATCGTGAGTCAAAAGGTGTCATATCCACGTTGACGCCTACTGCCACATATGAAATAATGGCGCCCAACGCGGGGCCTCGAAGATTCACATCGTGAGTCGAAAGGTGTTATATCCACGATGACTGTCACATATGACATAATGGCGCCCAACGTGGGGCCCGAAGATATCTTCGTTAGTCTATATAATTAGTTTAGGAAGTTTTTATTGTCCTTACGCTTGACGTAAGTGCCGTTTAAGGATTATTAAATTTTGAACGCGTTGCGACGGGATTGCCGCGGGGCAAGGAAACTTTCTCAGAATACTTTTGTCGAGTGTCTCGACTTGTGAAGTTTTGTTCCTGCGACGATGTCAGGAGCAATTGCTCCAAGTGGAGGACTGACTTAGGTTTTTGATGATCCTGTTTAGAGTATGATTTTTTTTTGCGTTTAACACAATAGTGTAAAAGTTTGGTACAGTTATGCTGTCAGAACAAGCGTAAGTCCCGGCGAAAGTCTTCTGGTCTAACCGCGTTGCGACGTTCGTTCGGCGCATGATTGGCAGGACTTTCGGTCGCACTAATGCTCGTTTTGTCCGGTAGCGTCATTCCAGGATCTAACCGCGTTGCGACGTTTAGCGTAATACATGAACGACAAAATGTTAGCATTTTATTTTTTTACAGTTTTAGAATAGAGTAATAGTTTTTCTTTAGCTACTAGTCAGTAATGATTAAGCTGAATACGAAGAAAGTATTCAGGGGAGTCTGAAAGAGAGAGTCACGTAAGCGTGGTATTAGACTCATTACGTTTGCCCTCTTTTTGGCTTTCAGTGTGCCTCCAAATTTGCAGATTTAGTACGAGTTTTGTTTTGTTTTAGAGAAGTGTGCGTAACTTATATTGTGTCATCTGAAAATTATCTATACATACCCCTACTTACCATTCAATTACGTAAATTTTTGAGTTTTTGGATTCTAAATTTCGATACGAGTTTGGTTATCGATTTCGTTCTTGAGAGTTTGAGTTTAAATTTTGATTTGCGATACGAGTTTGGTTATCGTTTTAGTCATAAAATTTTTTTTTTGAGTTTAAATTTTAAATTTCGATACGAGTTTTGGTTATCGTTTGTTTAAGATTCATTTTGTTTTGACTTTCAAGTTTTGATCCGACTTTCGGATAATAATTTTGTTTACGATTTCGTTTTGATTTAAGATTTTAATTTTCCATTCGCGATTTTAAACATCGGTTTTCGTTTTGGGTAGATTTTTTTTTGTTTCCCAAATACAAGGTTGATGAAAGCTTGTGTTTGGTCTTTTGTTTCTTTTAATTGATTTTTATTATATTGCTTTTGATATTTGAAAATTTTTATTTAAAATTAACCTAAATTCTAACTTTTCAGTGTAAAGTTTTTTTTTGGTCATTATTTTTATCTGGTTTTTAAATTAATTTGCTCAGCGTTTTTCAATAGCTGACTTTTAATCTTCGATTTTCAACTTTTCTTTTCGTTTTAATTTTTCTGGACGCTAGTCGTCAACACCGCGGAGCCAATTTTCTTGGTTTAAGAAGAAGCGGTATCAACACTTTTGTTTCAATTATTTGGTATCCTCAAAGGGGAAATAAACCAAAAAACTTTTCTTTGCATGTGTTTTGACGTCGTCGGTTGATAACGATGCCAGTACGGCGTTCGCCACCTGGAGGAGGTGAAGGATTGACTCCTCAGACCCAAGATGCCTTCGCAGGTGAGGCAGAGACACAGGCAGCACCTGCGGTAGCTATGAATCAGACAGCGGCCGCGGCCGTGACGTCAGCTTTTTCCGCTTCCGCCCAAGTGGTGGAATCAAGTGGACACGGCTACCCAGTGGGAAGTCAACACCAAACGGGGATTTTGGGATTTCAGGATCATGCAGAGACTTTCGATTCACCAGACTTCAGTGCACTAACTGCACTTGAAGCGCGAACAGGACGGCGACGCATGGGTGACGCCAGTCCTACTCAATTTGAAACAGCACCCAGGCCAGGAGCAGAGGCTAGGGACTGGACAGGGCCAGGAATCGACGAAGAGGCTCTGATTCGGAGAATTTTACCAGCTATACTAGCGGCGACTAGACAAGCGACAGCCGTCGGCGGGGCTAATCACCCTACCGAAGCGACAATGCCAACATTAACCGCCGCACCAGCAGGCTATCAACCTGCTAGCTATAATGAGACTTTGCATCGGCAGTCAGAGGAGATAAGACGTCCATCTCAGTTGCCGAGTGTAATACCAATTCCGCTACCAGCAGCTGAACCTCAAAGGCGGTCAGAAGCAGAACAGCCTTCGATGTACGCGCGACCACAAGTTGTTTCCATGCAAGACTCGATGGCTCCTAATGGATTTAGGCTGGCAAACAATGTCCAACCAGTGCCTGGAGGAAACTTTTGGCCCACACAGGGATCAACCCCACCACGAACTAGGCCACAGAGAGAGAGTTCCAGCGGAATACAGATGGTGGAGTACGTTTTGAGCAGTATGCCCCGAGGAGACAAGATTTGACCAAATGGGGTTTGAAGTTTGATGGGACACAGAAAACAGTTACTATTCAAGATTTGCTGCTCCAAGTAAGAGAGCAATGCCGAGATAATGAATGCTCTGAGTCTGAGTTGATGAAAGGACTTCATCACCTGTTGGACGGCTCAGCAAAGGTGTTCTACTGGGAGTATTGTAAGACTAACCCTACTCTTAGCTGGAGTGAATTGCAGAGAGCGATGTTAACGCAGTTCCAGCGTTTCGAGAGTGAGTTTCAAATTCAAGTGCAGATTTTGAGCCGAAGACAACAATCGCATGACACTTTCGAGGAGTATTATAACGCGATAATGAAGTTGAAGAACCAGCAACGGACTCCCTACAGGGAAGCACAGGTAGTGGAGATAATGAGAGGAAATCTCAAAACGTCTCTGGCTCAGCTACTGTTCCCTATACGAGCAGATTGTCTCAGCGAATTTAGCCGAGAAGTTCGGAGAGCTGAGGCACTTTTGTCGATGCAGCGACAGCAGCATCCACCGCGACCCGCACCGACCGCTAAGGTGCATGAGGTAAGGTGCATGAGGTAGCTCTCCAAGAAGAAGCAACAGAGGTGATCGGTGCTGGAGAAGTGGACGCATTGGGAGCGACCAGCAAGGTCATCTGCTGGAATTGTCGAGCTCCAGGACATATTTTACGAGACAGTTTGTCCACTACACGCAAAATCTTCTGCTACAAATTCGGAGTGGAGGACACGGTGACTCTGAAGTGTCCGAACTGCCAGGGAAACCTGCCGCGACACCCACCTCAGACTGGGGAGGTGCGGAGCACGGAAGTTTAAACCCAGCCAAGTCCCACCCAAATAATATCAACCCAGCCAGTAACAATACATCGGTAACCAACACTGGGGATACTAAGATCCTAACAGTGGCAACCTCAGCCACCTTGTCACCTGAGGAAGAAGAAAATTAAATTCGATGAGAAAAGAGATTCAAATCCAGAGTATACCCACGCCGGCGGTTCTGAAACACCTTAAGCCATTACACCAACGCATGGCTGAGTACAAAGCAGCTAGAGACAGAATCTTCGGGGAGGTATCGGACCGTATAAAGCGAGCACGAGTAAGATTTGAGAAACGACGGCTGATCCGACGAGAGATCGCAGCTATTACTCTGTTCGCAGGAGATGACAACCGCTTCTATGCAAAAGTAAAAAATAAGAGGCATAGAAGTTGAGGGGCTCATAGACAGTGGAGCATCCGTGACTTGTCTAGCCAAGGGATGCCAAGAGCTGGTTGATCAAGCCGATTTGCAGATTCATCGTTTTGGCTCATCTGTGAGAACAGGTGATGGGAGTGCTCACCGAATATTGGGGAGAGTACGAGCGAGAATTGACTTTAATAAACGATCCGAGGAGGTTGACTTCTATCTAGTACCAACCTTGGAACGTGCGCTCTATTTGGGCGTTGACTTTATGCGAACGTTTAAGTTGTTGACAGGCATAGAGAGTCTTACCACTCAAGGGGTAGACCTATGCGAAGAAGTCCAAGCCTCTGAGGAGGTGAAGTCCCATGCTCTGTCGTCACAACAGAACAAAATATTAGATGCCGTGGTTGAACTATTTCCATGTTATACCCGGAAAGGCATCGGTAGAACACATTTGGAAACCCATTCCATCGATACTGGGGTTGCAGTCCCGGTAAAGGATAGATATTATCCAGTTTCGCCAGCGGTGCAAACACTTCTATACGCCGAGTTAGATCGAATGCTTGAATTAGGAGTCATCGAGCCTAGCGAAAGTCCTTGGAGTCACCCCGTGACGTTACTGAATGCTCTGACGATTAAGGATGCGTATCCACTTCCTCATATAGAGGGTTTACTCAGCAGGCTTGGCGACACATTATATTTCCAGTGTGGATCTTAAAGATGCGTTCTGGCAGATACCTCTAGAACATGCCAGTAGAGAGAAGACAGCCTTCACGGTGCCCGGTAGGCCACTCTATCATTTTAAGGTAATGCCGTTCGGCTTATGCAATGCCGCCCAGCGACTTTGCCGGTTAATGGATACAGTGATACCGTCGGCCATACGTGATCGCGTCTTCGTGTATCTGGATGATCTTCTAGTAGTATCTCCAGATGTTCAGACACATATGGCACTTCTGAAACAAGTTGCTCGTTGCCTTGAGGATGCTGGTCTGACTATCAATGTTCAGAAGTCAAAGTTTTGTTTCAAGGAACTAAGATATTTAGGTTACCTTGTCGGAGGGGGCCAAGTCAAACCCGATCCGTCGAAAGTTGAGTCAATCGTGGGCTACAAGTATCCAAAATCCCTTAAACAGGTGAGGAGCTTTTTAGGCGCCACAGGGTGGTACCGAAAGTTTATACCTGATTACGCTACCATAGCGGCTCCGATTTCGGACACCTTGAGGAAGAGCAAAACTTTTTGTTTCACGGATGAAGCTAAAGTAGCCTTCGATAATTTGAAGAATGCATTGGTGACTAGCCCTGTACTAATTCACCCAGATTTCTCAAAGCGCTTTTATGTGCAATGCGACGCCTCGGATCTAGGAGCCGGCGCAGTTTTGTCTCAAAGAGATGACAACGGTGAAGAACATCCGATAGCATACTACTCGCACAAATTGACACCTGCACAACGGAATTATACTGTGACAGAGCGAGAATGCTTAGCGGTGGTTCTGGCCATTAAGAAGTTTAGACCATTCATTGAGTTGATGGCGTTCACTGTCATTACAGATCACAGCAGCCTTAAGTGGCTGATGTCACATCGAGATCTCAGTGGACGGCTAGCTCGTTGGAGTCTTCATCTGCAATCTTTTGACTTTGTAATCGAACACCGCAAGGGTAAACTCAATGTTGTACCCGACACCTTGTCTAGATATGCGATGGAAGAAGTCTCGGCGGAGGTTGCAAGATTAATCGATATGGAAGATAAAGCATTCAAATCTAATGATTATGCGGATTTGATTAAGACAATCGAGGAGAACGCGAATCGCCTACCCGATTTACAAGTGGTAGATGGAATCGTGTACAAAAGAACGATGCCCTATGATGGCATACCACTCCATGAGGACTTTGCTTGGAAGGTGTGGGTACCATTGGAATTAACCCAAAGTATCATTGAGAAGTCTCATGATCCCCCGCACGCTGCTCATGGAGGTTTCTCTAAGACCCTGAAGAAGATTAAAGAATATTTCTTTTGGCCGAATATGAACATGCAAGTGAAAGGTTATGTCGATGCTTGCCAAACATGTCGTGAAACTAAGGCGGCCAACATTACGTTAAGACCACCGATGGGGAAAGAGGTAGTGATCCAACGGCCTTTTCAGCTGATTTTCGTGGACTTTCTAGGCCCTTATCCTCGTTCTAAGGACGGAAACTGTTTTATCTTCATTGTTCTTGATCACCTGACGAAGTTCGTCATGCTGAAGGCTATGTCTAAGGCTAGCAGCAAGAGCGTGATTCGGTTCTTGATAACAGAAATATGCCATAAGTTCGGTGTTCCTGAGACCATCGTCTCGGACAACGGCAAACAGTTCATAAGCCGCGAGTTCACGGATTTCGTTACCAATTTCGGTATAGATATACTCTCCGCAGGCCAACGCCTCGGAAAGAGTTAATCAATCGGTTTTATCGGCGATTCGATCCTATATGAAGGAGGACCACCGAGAATGGGACCGACCTTTGTCTGAAATAGAATGTTCCTTGCGATCCTCAGTACACAGTGCGATTGGTGTCACACCATACTTCGCTCTTTTCGGAGTCAATATGATCACACATGGCAGCCTATATAAGTTGGCGAGACGTCTGAAGAGCTTGACTGACATGGGTGAAACCCAAGTTCCGAAATCGGTTGCACAGGATTTAGTGAGGACGAAACTACAGGAGAGCCTACATAAGTCTTATTTGAGAAACGAACGCACGTATAACACCAGATGCCGTCCGGTGATGTATATACCAGGTCAGGAAGTTTACCGCCGCAATTTCCAACAGAGCAGCTTTAAGGATAATTTCAACGCAAAGCTGGCACGGAAGTTCTTGAAGTGCAGGATTGTGAAGGGAAACAGTCTCTATGAGGTGGAAGACCTAAAAGGTAAACGCCTGGGAGTGTTTCATGCCGAGGACTTGAAACAATAATGTAAGACCATGCGACTCTGAGTTTTATCTCAGGCGTGGGTTCGGGTTCTACTCTAATGCAATTCAGTATTGATGAATGTAGTCTATGACAGGTTAATACCTGTAAGAGTTTTATGTGTCGACGGTAACGTGTCGAAAGTTGATACAGGGCAAAGCCAGATAAGCTAGGTAGGCGTTAGCGAGTAGTAGTTAGCTTCCTGAACCTATTCCCTAGTTTTCTATTCAAGACCCCTCTGTCTTATTCTCTTTTGACCAATTACTTGTAGATCTAAGGAGTTTTTGATATTGCCATTTCAGCCCAATTAGTCCGCCCCTGTCTGCAAACCCCCGCTAGTTAGGTGCCCCTGTCCCAATGGCTAATGTGGTGGAGTGCAACGTGTGCCTGTCAACGCTGACGGCGGAGGATGCGACGATAGTCACCTCCGAGTGCGGCCACATTTTCCATTTTGACGTGCCATGAAACCTGGTACGACCAAGGAAGGACCGATTGTCCCGTATGTGGTCGAGCCGGCTACTACGTGTTCCCGGTATATCCATGGTTTGTAGAAGGCGAAATAGTCGCCGACCAAGGAGAGCTCGTAGCGCTACGCAAAGAAGTACGTGCGAAACAAGAGCGCATCGATGCCGTCGAGGCGGCACAGGACAATTTACAGCGTAGGTACGACGATCTGCGGGAGGAGTACGACTTTCACTCGAAGACACTCATGCACGAAAACAAGCAGCTGCAACAATCAAAGGCCGAGTTGTACCACGAGCTGTGCCGAGTCCGCAACCAGGCTTCTTCCGGTGTGGAGCCTTCTACCGGTGTCCTCGAGTCAAGGTGGGAAAAAGAACGGGCGCAAATGCAGGAACAACTGACCGAGGTGACCAACAAGAGCCGACGCTTGGAGGAGAATCTCCAGGACTTTCAGCAACAGCTCCGAACCGTTCAGCAGCAGAACGCCACGCTCACGCAGGAGCTGGCCGAATCCTCGGGACGCTTCCAAGAGATCGCGCTCCAGCGAAAAATCTCCGGGTACGCGGCCAATAAAATAACGATTTGCCATCTCACACCACAGGCTGCCACCGAGGCCAAAGAGAGAGTCATGGGTCTCTTGAGAAGGTTGGAGATTGAGTGCCCTCCAGAGGATGTGGACGTTATAGCTTGCTCCACCATGCTAGCATATCCTGCCCAGCACCAAGTGACCGTCGAGTTTAAGTCGCCCAAGGTGAAATTCGAAGTACTGACCAAGTTCCGGCGGCTTGAGACCAACGACAGAGCAGCCATCCGCAGGCTGCGGGTGAAGGACAGTACAGCAGTGTCCCAGCTGTACAAATTGGCAGGCAACAAAATGCACGGGAGGAAGGGGGTGTACAATATGCGACTCGTCAAGGACCAGATCCTAATTTCCGTGAAGGGGATAGCCGCGCCACAGGTCATAGAAACAGAGGCTCAGCTACAAGACCTAATAGACTCGTTACCGCAGAGCTCCCGAGGAAGTACACAGCCCCGAAAGTAAGATCGAGAAAGAGAAGGAAAACCTCCTTGACTATAAAGCCAGACCACCAGCCCACAACAGGAAGGAACTGGACTTGGAGACGTGTGAGTTAGGCGAGCGCCTGATCAGCCCCCACCGCCGGGCTGATTCAGCTCCATCCCTAGGGGTGGTCCCTGATCACCCAAGTGGTGGGGTCCCTGATTAGATGCGGACCTAACACCCACACCTCTTCCGACAACCGTTTCTCTCCCATCCCTCCTCCTGGCTGCCATCAGGATGGTGGAGTTTGAGGCGGCGCCATAACGCCGCTAGAGTCGCCCACTTCAACTGTCATCTTACCATCAGATGACCGCGACCCGACATGCTCACCACACCCTCATTAATTACACCATGAGAAATTGTGAAATTCATGGTTGTCAGCCGTGTTTATTTACATACACCAACGGCTAATTTCCAGATAACACATTGACACAAAAACACCACTAGTTATCAACACCGGAATAATATTGAAATTTTCGAGGCGTCATCGTGTCACGCCATTTTTTCATCGAGCCATTCTTTGATATCTGCAAACCAGGCAACATCGTGCAAGATTAACTAAGCAGCGTTTTTATTATCCAGTACGCAGCCCAAGTGATTAACAAAAAAAAAAGAAGCCCCAACATACAGTTCCGCAAGGTAGGAATCCGCCGGCGAAGGAGAAGAACCACCCTGAGATCGAGGCGGCCGCACGTTGGTGAGTATGAAGTTTGAGTGTCGGCGGTGTCTAATAAAATTCGCTTCCCTGCCAACAGATCGTGATTCCGCGTGTGTATAGCCGACTGTGACGGCACCATTGTTCCCATTGGCCAGACGCCGCCGTCGGCCAAGCAACCGGCACCACTTTGTGCCTTGGTGACCCCGCTTTGGTTCTACTCCAGCCGAGAGCCCCCCTAGGTTTGCTTCCACTCCCAAAGGCAGGCAATTTGTGCCTGTACCCCGCCATTACCGCCGGAAGTGGAGCACCAGCGGGCGCTCAACGCCCTGGCCACCGGGCAAGCGCCATATTAAAAGCGCCCATACCATCAAGCGCCATACTATAAGCGCCAATCTCATCAAGCGCCATCTTAACAGCGCCACATCATTAAGCGCCATATTATTTGCGCCATCAAAACCGCGCCCTTTCGTCAAGCGCCATATCATCAGCGCCATTTGATTCGCGCCATCAAAAACTGCGATATCTCATCTGCGCCATACCAGCTGTGCCAGAAAGGCAGTGCCCAAAAAGTGATATTCCGCCGCAGGCTCCGTGTTTCGCCACTTGTCGGGTGTCAATACGGCGCCAGCAGTGTGAGTGTTTTTGCTGCTTTTTATCCAGAGACAGGGACAAAACGCAAAAATCCGTGTCCGTTCTGTCCGCCCGGAGAAGTTACACAAGACAGGGGCACCAAAAGCAAGAATCCAGGGCCCGTTCTGTCCGTCCGTCCACAGCCCGTTTCCATCACCAGCCACAGCCAGTTTCCATTACCAGCCACAGCCAGTTTCCATCACCAGCCACAGCCACGGTCAACCAGGTGTTTCTTCACTCCCCAGTCCGTCCCACAGTTTATCCCTGCGGAGTAAAGGTAAGTCCGTGCATTCTATTCCTTTTTACGGACAGCCCGGACCCGTCCACCTAAGGATGGACGTTAAGCCTTAGGTAGAGTAGGGTAAAGTTATAAGAGAAAAGATGTTTTAAATAAGAAAACGAAACGAAATGAAAATTTTGAAAATCGAAACTGGTAGAGCAGACAATATGTAATGAAAAAAAATTTGAAAAGAAGGAAAAAGAAGTGAATACACAAATTATGAAATTCCAAGAAATTAAATAAATGTCAAAATTGAGAACGAAATTTGTAAAATAGTATTTAATCCAGTGAACTGAAAATTAAAAAAAGAAAAGAAAAAAAGATGTAAAGTAATTATAATGAATTGTGTTTTAAAGCGATAGGAAAAGAAAATTCGGAGATTTAGTAAAAAAAAAAAGGAACAACAAACCAAAAAAAAAAAAAACCAACGTGGCTTGGAAATGAAAGTGCTAGAATTCTAGAAAATTGAATTTGAAAATAGTGTACCGTAGCAAAGAACGGTGAATTTTTAACGAAGTTTAAATGGTGCTCTAACGAGCGAGAAGCTCTAAAGTTCTAGCAAGTCCAATTCCAAGTCTGGTTAGTATTAGGAAGCTCTAAGATTTTAGAAAACCCAAAGTATTTTGTATTGAAGGTATGAACAGTTCAAATTTTTAAAGTGAATTTGAAATGTGCATACAGCTGGGAAAAATCTAGAATTTTAGAAGAATAAAAGTAAGTTTTAAGTGAAGATTGTGAGTGCCTGAAGATTTTGAGAAAAAGAAAATTAAAGTAAGCAATCAGCGGATAATAAAAACTCTTTCTCAATCACTCCTCAATTTGTAAAGAGTGACTTTCAGACACTATTGGGGACCCGCATACTCCCTATTGGCCATTTGTTGATTATTTTTCTTTTGATCTATTGTGGACTGTATGACTTGTGGACCGTGACTTTTACGAACGATAAGTTTATATATATATTTTTAATTATTCATTTTGATTACATATGTATATATCCACCCATGCGAACTGCCTCTGGGTACATAAATTCGTGCGCGGTGAACTAGTCGGTCTAGTCGTGTGTTAAGTGCTCGGGCACAATATTCGTTTGCGAGTTCAAGCCTTCGTAGAGCTTGGTTTCGGGTTGATACGGTACGGCGCCACTAGGGCCAATATCGATTCTGTTTTGAGTATTTTCCCCCGTAGTTTTTGATTTTTGTCACTCCGTGGAGGAGGATTACTTATTTTTGAATTTATTGTTTCAATTTTAATTGTTAATGTTAAGTAATTGTTAGTTATGATAAAAATTAAGTCTTAAGTCATAAACGAATTGTGTCATAATGCTTTTGAATGTTGTTTTTTTTTTAATTCGATTGCCAATATTAAGTAAATCGTTAACATTTAGAAAATTAGTATAATATGATTAAGTCATTTAGCCTTTTGAGGCTCATTTTTTTGCTCCGTGGAGATATTGTAACCACTGAGAGAGCGCTTTGCCCTTGTGGCACCCATTTATTTTCAAGTTTTGTATCAAATTAAGTTTAGTTTAGTTTAAAAGTATGAATAAATTTTTATTGAAATTGGATTCTTGTGCGTTTTCGATATGGTTAATTAAGCCAAATTTTATGGTAAAGTAGAGGGTATGTTAGGGTAATTGGTGAGTGACACATTTTGTTTTTGGGACACTGCAGACGCAGCAGTGTCATGGGGAAGCCTGTAGGTGCTTCCAAAGGGAGGGTTCAAGCTGGCATCAACACCAGTCAGCTATAATTACGCGTTTTGGGAGTAGTCCCTTGAAACTTCTCTACAACGGAACTATTTTTTGTACATGTTCGGTTTTCGGTTTGTTCGTTTTGTTTGTCTCTACTAACGATGATTATCTTTGGGCTCCTTTTATTTAATTTTATGTCGCGAGAATGCTTGAGTAAGCCTCAGTATGTATTTACTGTTCTGTGGCAGACTGTTGATGTGCTTAGGAAGTGGAAAGGTCCCCCCCGTCCGGCGAGTTACCAGCCCGGCTTAAACGCTTGGCATACTGAGCGCCCCACTAGTCCAGCATCTAAACTCTTTGATCAACTTGGTCCAATTGCAGTCTGTGCCCATATGACATAATGGCGCCCAACGTGGCGCCTCGAAGGTTCACATCGTGAGTCAAAAGGTGTCATATCCACGTTGACGCCTACTGCCACATATGAAATAATGGCGCCCAACGCGGGGCCTCGAAGATTCACATCGTGAGTCGAAAGGTGTTATATCCACGATGACGCCTACTGTCACATATGACATAATAGCGCCCAACGTGGGGCCCGAAGATATCTTCGTTAGTCTATATAATTAGTTTAGGAAGTTTTTATTATCCTTACGCTTCACGTAAGTGCCGTTTAAGGATTATTAAATTTTGAACGCGTTGCGACGGGATTGCCGCGGGGGAAGGAAACTTTCTTAGAATACTTTTGTCGAGTGTCTCGACTTGTGAAGTCTTGTTCCTGCGACGATGTCAGGAGCAATTGCTCCAAGTGGAGGACTGACTTAGGTTTTTGATGATCCTTTTTAGAGTATGATTTTTTTTGCGTTTAACCCAATAGTGTAAAAGTTTGGTACAGTTATGCTGTCAGAACAAGCATAAGTCCCGGCGAAAATCTTCTGGTCTAACCGCGTTGCGACGTTTGTTCGGCGCATGATTGGCAGGACTTTCGGTCGCACTAATGCTCGTTTTGTCCGGTAGCGTCATTCCAGGATCTAACCGCGTTGCGACGTTTAGCGTAATACATGAACGACAAAATGTTAGCATTTTATTTTTTTACAGTTTTAGAATAGAGTAATAGTTTTTCTTTAGCTACTAGTCAGTAATGATTAAGCTGAATACGAAGAAAGTATTCAGGGGAGTCTGAAAGAGAGAGTCACGTAAGCGTGGTATTAGACTCATTACGTTTGCCCTCTTTTTGGATTTCAGTGTGCCTCCAAATTTGCAGATTTAGTACGAGTTTTGTTTTGTTTTAGAGAAGTGTGCGTAACTTATATTGTGTCATCTGAAAATTATCTATACATACCCCTACTTACCATTCAATTACGTAAATTTTTGAGTTTTTGGATTCTAAATTTCGATACGAGTTTGGTTATCGATTTCGTTCTTGATCGTTTTAGTCATAAAATTTTTTTTTTGAGTTTAAATTTTAAATTTCGATACGAGTTTTGGTTATCGTTTGTTTAAGATTCATTTTGTTTTGACTTTCAAGTTTTGATCCGACTTTCGGATAATAATTTTGTTTACGATTTCGTTTTGATTTAAGATTTTAATTTTCCATTCGCGATTTTAAACATCGGTTTTCGTTTTGGGTAGATTTTTTTTTGTTTCCCAAATACAAGGTTGATGAAAGCTTGTGTTTGGTCTTTTGTTTCTTTTAATTGATTTTTATTATATTGCTTTTGATATTTGAAAATTTTTATTTAAAATTAACCTAAATTCTAACTTTTCAGTGTAAAGTTTTTTTTTGGTCATTATTTTTATCTGGTTTTTAAATTAATTTGCTCAGCGTTTTTCAATAGCTGACTTTTAATCTTCGATTTTCAACTTTTCTTTTCGTTTTAATTTTTCTGGACGCTAGTCGTCAACACCGCGGAGCCAATTTTCTTGGTTTAAGAAGAAGCGGTATCAACACTTTTGTTTCAATTATTTGGTATCCTCAAAGGGGAAATAAACCAAAAAACTTTTCTTTGCATGTGTTTTGACGTCGTCGGTTGATAACGATGCCAGTACGGCGTTCGCCACCTGGAGGAGGTGAAGGATTGACTCCTCAGACCCAAGATGCCTTCGCAGGTGAGGCAGAGACACAGGCAGCACCTGCGGTAGCAATCAATCAGACAGCGGCCGCGGCCGTGACGTCAGCTTTTTCCGCTTCCGCCCAAGTGGTGGAATCAAGTGGACACGGCTACCCAGTGGGAAGTCAACACCAAACGGGGATTTTGGGATTTCAGGATCATGCAGAAACTTTCGATTCACCAGACTTCAGTGCACTAACTGCACTTGAAGCGCGAACAGGACGGCGACGCATGGGTGACGCCAGTCCTACTCAATTTGAAACAGCACCCAGGCCAGGAGCAGAGGCTAGGGATTGGACAGGGCCAGGAATCGACGAAGAGGCTCTGATTCGGAGAATTTTACCAGCTATACTAGCGGCGACTAGACAAGCGACAGCCGTCGGCGGGGCTAATCACCCTACCGAAGCGACAATGCCAACATTAACCGCCGCACCAGCAGGCTATCAACCTGCTAGCTATAATGAGACTTTGCATCGGCAGTCAGAGGAGATAAGACGTCCATCTCAGTTGCCGAGTGTAATACCAATTCCGCTACCAGCAGCTGAACCTCAAAGGCGGTCAGAAGCAGAACAGCCTTCGATGTACGCGCGACCACAAGTTGTTTCCATGCAAGACTCGATGGCTCCTAATGGATTTAGGCTGGCAAACAATGTCCAACCAGTGCCTGGAGGAAACTTTTGGCCCACACAGGGATCAACCCCACCACGAACTAGGCCACAGAGAGAGAGTTCCAGCGGAATACAGATGGTGGAGTACGTTTTGAGCAGTATGCCCCGAGGAGACAAGATTTGACCAAATGGGGTTTGAAGTTTGATGGGACACAGAAAACAGTTACTATTCAAGATTTGCTGCTCCAAGTAAGAGAGCAATGCCGAGATAATGAATGCTCTGAGTCTGAGTTGATGAAAGGACTTCATCACCTGTTGGACGGCTCAGCAAAGGTGTTCTACTGGGAGTATTGTAAGACTAACCCTACTCTTAGCTGGAGTGAATTGCAGAGAGCGATGTTAACGCAGTTCCAGCGTTTCGAGAGTGAGTTTCAAATTCAAATGCAGATTTTGAGCCGAAGACAACAATCGCATGACACTTTCGAGGAGTATTATAACGCGATAATGAAGTTGAAGAACCAGCAACGGACTCCCTACAGGGAAGCACAGGTAGTGGAGATAATGAGAGGAAATCTCAAAACGTCTCTGGCTCAGCTACTGTACCCTATACGAGCAGATTGTCTCAGCGAATTTAGCCGAGAAGTTCGGAGAGCTGAGGCACTTTTGTCGATGCAGCGACAGCAGCATCCACCGCGACCCGCACCGACCGCTAAGGTGCATGAGGTAAGGTGCATGAGGTAGCTCTCCAAGAAGAAGCAACAGAGGTGATCGGTGCTGGAGAAGTGGACGCATTGGGAGCGACCAGCAAGGTCATCTGCTGGAATTGTCGAGCTCCAGGACATATTTTACGAGACAGTTTGTCCACTACACGCAAAATCTTCTGCTACAAATTCGGAGTGGAGGACACGGTGACTCTGAAGTGTCCGAACTGCCAGGGAAACCTGCCGCGACACCCACCTCAGACTGGGGAGGTGCGGAGCACGGAAGTTTAAACCCAGCCAAGTCCCACCCAAATAATATCAACCCAGCCAGTAACAATACATCGGTAACCAACACTGGGGATACTAAGATCCTAACAGTGGCAACCTCAGCCACCTTGTCACCTGAGGAAGAAGAAAATTAAATTCGATGAGAAAAGAGATTCAAATCCAGAGTATACCCACGCCGGCGGTTCTGAAACACCTTAAGCCATTACACCAACGCATGGCTGAGTACAAAGCAGCTAGAGACAGAATCTTCGGGGAGGTATCGGACCGTATAAAGCGAGCACGAGTAAGATTTGAGAAACGACGGCTGATCCGACGAGAGATCGCAGCTACTACTCTGTTCGCAGGAGATGACAACCGCTTCTATGCAAAAGTAAAAAATAAGAGGCATAGAAGTTGAGGGGCTCATAGACAGTGGAGCATCCGTGACTTGTCTAGCCAAGGGATGCCAAGAGCTGGTTGATCAAGCCGATTTGCAGATTCATCGTTTTGGCTCATCTGTGAGAACAGGTGATGGGAGTGCTCACCGAATATTGGGGAGAGTACGAGCGAGAATTGACTTTAATAAACGATCCGAGGAGGTTGACTTCTATCTAGTACCAACCTTGGAACGTGCGCTCTATTTGGGCGTTGACTTTATGCGAACGTTTAAGTTGTTGACAGGCATAGAGAGTCTTACCACTCAAGGGGTAGACCTATGCGAAGAAGTCCAAGCCTCTGAGGAGGTGAAGTCCCATGCTCTGTCGTCACAACAGAACAAAATATTAGATGCCGTGGTTGAACTATTTCCATGTTATACCCGGAAAGGCATCGGTAGAACACATTTGGAAACCCATTCCATCGATACTGGGGTTGCAGTCCCGGTAAAGGATAGATATTATCCAGTTTCGCCAGCGGTGCAAACACTTCTATACGCCGAGTTAGATCGAATGCTTGAATTAGGAGTCATCGAGCCTAGCGAAAGTCCTTGGAGTCACCCCGTGACGTTACTGAATGCTCTGACGATTAAGGATGCGTATCCACGTCCTCATATAGAGGGTTTACTCAGCAGGCTTGGCGACACATTATATTTCCAGTGTGGATCTTAAAGATGCGTTCTGGCAGATACCTCTAGAACATGCCAGTAGAGAGAAGACAGCCTTCACGGTGCCCGGTAGGCCACTCTATCATTTTAAGGTAATGCCGTTCGGCTTATGCAATGCCGCCCAGCGACTTTGCCGGTTAATGGATACAGTGATACCGTCGGCCATACGTGATCGCGTCTTCGTGTATCTGGATGATCTTCTAGTAGTATCTCCAGATGTTCAGACACATATGGCACTTCTGAAACAAGTTGCTCGTTGCCTTGAGGATGCTGGTCTGACTATCAATGTTCAGAAGTCAAAGTTTTGTTTCAAGGAACTAAGATATTTAGGTTACCTTGTCGGAGGGGGCCAAGTCAAACCCGATCCGTCGAAAGTTGAGTCAATCGTGGGCTACAAGTATCCAAAATCCCTTAAACAGGTGAGGAGCTTTTTAGGCGCCACAGGGTGGTACCGAAAGTTTATACCTGATTACGCTACCATAGCGGCTCCGATTTCGGACACCTTGAGGAAGAGCAAAACTTTTTGTTTCACGGATGAAGCTAAAGTAGCCTTCGATAATTTGAAGAATGCATTGGTGACTAGCCCTGTACTAATTCACCCAGATTTCTCAAAGCGCTTTTATGTGCAATGCGACGCCTCGGATCTAGGAGCCGGCGCAGTTTTGTCTCAAAGAGATGACAACGGTGAAGAACATCCGATAGCATACTACTCGCACAAATTGACACCTGCACAACGGAATTATACTGTGACAGAGCGAGAATGCTTAGCGGTGGTTCTGGCCATTAAGAAGTTTAGACCATTCATTGAGTTGATGGCGTTCACTGTCATTACAGATCACAGCAGCCTTAAGTGGCTGATGTCACATCGAGATCTCAGTGGACGGCTAGCTCGTTGGAGTCTTCATCTGCAATCTTTTGACTTTGTAATCGAACACCGCAAGGGTAAACTCAATGTTGTACCCGACACCTTGTCTAGATATGCGATGGAAGAAGTCTCGGCGGAGGTTGCAAGATTAATCGATATGGAAGATAAAGCATTCAAATCTAATGATTATGCGGATTTGATTAAGACAATCGAGGAGAACGCGAATCGCCTACCCGATTTACAAGTGGTAGATGGAATCGTGTACAAAAGAACGATGCCCTATGATGGCATACCACTCCATGAGGACTTTGCTTGGAAGGTGTGGGTACCATTGGAATTAACCCAAAGTATCATTGAGAAGTCTCATGCACGCTGCTCATGGAGGTTTCTCTAAGACCCTGAAGAAGATTAAAGAATATTTCTTTTGGCCGAATATGAACATGCAAGTGAAAGGTTATGTCGATGCTTGCCAAACATGTCGTGAAACTAAGGCGGCCAACATTACGTTAAGACCACCGATGGGGAAAGAGGTAGTGATCCAACGGCCTTTTCAGCTGATTTTCGTGGACTTTCTAGGCCCTTATCCTCGTTCTAAGGACGGAAACTGTTTTATCTTCATTGTTCTTGATCACCTGACGAAGTTCGTCATGCTGAAGGCTATGTCTAAGGCTAGCAGCAAGAGCGTGATTCGGTTCTTGATAACAGAAATATGCCATAAGTTCGGTGTTCCTGAGACCATCGTCTCGGACAACGGCAAACAGTTCATAAGCCGCGAGTTCACGGATTTCGTTACCAATTTCGGTATAGATATACTCTCCGCAGGCCAACGCCTCGGAAAGAGTTAATCAATCGGTTTTATCGGCGATTCGATCCTATATGAAGGAGGACCACCGAGAATGGGACCGACCTTTGTCTGAAATAGAATGTTCCTTGCGATCCTCAGTACACAGTGCGATTGGTGTCACACCATACTTCGCTCTTTTCGGAGTCAATATGATCACACATGGCAGCCTATATAAGTTGGCGAGACGTCTGAAGAGCTTGACTGACATGGGTGAAACCCAAGTTCCGAAATCGGTTGCACAGGATTTAGTGAGGACGAAACTACAGGAGAGCCTACATAAGTCTTATGAGAGAAACGAACGCACGTATAACACCAGATGCCGTCCGGTGATGTATATACCAGGTCAGGAAGTTTACCGCCGCAATTTCCAACAGAGCAGCTTTAAGGATAATTTCAACGCAAAGCTGGCACGGAAGTTCTTGAAGTGCAGGATTGTGAAGGGAAACAGTCTCTATGAGGTGGAAGACCTAAAAGGTAAACGCCTGGGAGTGTTTCATGCCGAGGACTTGAAACAATAATGTAAGACCATGGGACTCTGAGTTTTATCTCAGGCGTGGGTTCGGGTTCTACTCTAATGCAATTCAGTATTGATGAATGTAGTCTATGACAGGTTAATACCTGTAAGAGTTTTATGTGTCCACGGTAACGTGTCGAAAGTTGATACAGGGCAAAGCCAGATAAGCTAGGTAGGCGTTAGCGAGTAGTAGTTAGCTTCCTGAACCTATTCCCTAGTTTTCTATTCAAGACCCCTCTGTCTTATTCTCTTTTGACCAATTACTTGTAGATCTAAGGAGTTTTTGATATTGCCATTTCAGCCCAATTAGTCCGCCCCTGTCTGCAAACCCCCGCTAGTTAGGTGCCCCTGTCCCAATGGCTAATGTGGTGGAGTGCAACGTGTGCCTGTCAACGCTGACGGCGGAGGATGCGACGATAGTCACCTCCGAGTGCGGCCACATTTTCCATTTTGACGTGCCATGAAACCTGGTACGACCAAGGAAGGACCGATTGTCCCGTATGTGGTCGAGCCGGCTACTACGTGTTCCCGGTATATCCATGGTTTGTAGAAGGCGAAATAGTCGCCGACCAAGGAGAGCTCGTAGCGCTACGCAAAGAAGTACGTGCGAAACAAGAGCGCATCGATGCCGTCGAGGCGGCACAGGACAATTTACAGCGTAGGTACGACGATCTGCGGGAGGAGTACGACTTTCACTCGAAGACACTCATGCACGAAAACAAGCAGCTGCAACAATCAAAGGCCAAGTTGTACCACGAGCTGTGCCGAGTCCGCAACCAGGCTTCTTCCGGTGTGGAGCCTTCTACCGGTGTACGCGAGTCAAGGTGGGAAAAAGAACGGGCGCAAATGCAGGAACAACTGACCGAGGTGACCAACAAGAGCCGACGCTTGGAGGAGAATCTCCAGGACTTTCAGCAACAGCTCCGAACCGTTCAGCAGCAGAACGCCACGCTCACGCAGGAGCTGGCCGAATCCTCGGGACGCTTCCAAGAGATCGCGCTCCAGCGAAAAATCTCCGGGTACGCGGCCAATAAAATAACGATTTGCCATCTCACACCACAGGCTGCCACCGAGGCCAAAGAGAGAGTCATGGGTCTCTTGAGGAGGTTGGAGATTGAGTGCCCTCCAGAGGATGTGGACGTTATAGCTTGCTCCACCATGCTAGCATATCCTGCCCAGCACCAAGTGACCGTCGAGTTTAAGTCGCCCAAGGTGAAATTCGAAGTACTGACCAAGTTCCGGCGGCTTGAGACCAACGACAGAGCAGCCATCCGCAGGCTGCGGGTGAAGGACAGGACAGCAGTGTCCCAGCTGTACAAATTGGCAGGCAACAAAATGCACGGGAGGAAGGGGGTGTACAATATGCGACTCGTCAAGGACCAGATCCTAATTTCCGTGAAGGGGATAGCCGCGCCACAGGTCATAGAAACAGAGGCTCAGCTACAAGACCTAATAGACTCGTTACCGCAGAGCTCCCGAGGAAGTACACAGCCCCGAAAGTAAGATCGAGAAAGAGAAGGAAAACCTCCTTGACTATAAAGCCAGACCACCAGCCCACAACAGGAAGGAACTGGACTTGGAGACGTGTGAGTTAGGCGAGCGCCTGATCAGCCCCCACCACCGGGCTGATTCAGCTCCATCCCTAGGGGTGGTCCCTGATCACCTAAGTGGTGGGGTCCCTGATTAGATGCGGACCTAACACCCACACCTCTTCCGACAACCGTTTCTCTCCCATCCCTCCTCCTGGCTGCCATCAGGATGGTGGAGTTTGAGGCGGCGCCATAACGCCGCTAGAGTCGCCCACTTCAACTGTCATCTTACCATCAGATGACCGCGACCCGACATGCTCACCACACCCTCATTAATTACACCATGAGAAATTGTGAAATTCATGGTTGTCAGCCGTGTTTATTTACATACACCAACGGCTAATTTCCAGATAACACATTGACACAAAAACACCACTAGTTACCAACACCGGCATAATATTGAAATTTTCGAGGCGTCATCGTGTCACGCCATTTTTTCATCGAGCCATTCTTTGATATCTGCAAACCAGGCAACATCGTGCAAGATTAACTAAGCAGCGTTTTTATTATCCAGTACGCAGCCCAAGTGATTAACAAAAAAAAAAGAAGCCCCAACATACAGTTCCGCAAGGTAGGAATCCGCCGGCGAAGGAGAAGAACCACCCTGAGATCGAGGCGGCCGCACGTTGGTGAGTATGAAGTTTGAGTGTCGGCGGTGTCTAATAAAATTCGCTTCCCTGCCAACAGATCGTGATTCCGCGTGTGTATAGCCGACTGTGACGGCACCATTGTTCCCATTGGCCAGACGCCGCCGTCGGCCAAGCAACCGGCACCACTTTGTGCCTTGGTGACCCCGCTTTGGTTCTACTCCAGCCGAGAGCCCCCCTAGGTTTGCTTCCACTCCCAAAGGCAGGCAATTTGTGCCTGTACCCCGCTATTACCGCCGGAAGTGGAGCACCAGCGGGCGCTCAACGCCCTGGCCACCGGGCAAGCGCCATATTAAAAGCGCCCATACCATCAAGCGCCATACTATAAGCGCCAATCTCATCAAGCGCCATCTTAACAGCGCCACATCATTAAGCGCCATATTATTTGCGCCATCAAAACCGCGCCCTTTCGTCAAGCGCCATATCATCAGCGCCATTTGATTCGCGCCATCAAAAACTGCGATATCTCATCTGCGCCATACCAGCTGTGCCAGAAAGGCAGTGCCCAAAAAGTGATATTCCGCCGCAGGCTCCGTGTTTCGCCACTTGTCGGGTGTCAATACGGCGCCAGCAGTGTGAGTGTTTTTGCTGCTTTTTATCCAGCGACAGGGACAAAACGCAAAAATCCGTGTCCGTTCTGTTCGCCCGGAGAAGTTACACAAGACAGGGGCACCAAAAGCAAGAATCCAGGGCCCGTTCTGTCCGTCCGTCCACAGCCCGTTTCCATCACCAGCCACAGTCAGTTTCCATTACCAGCCACAGCCAGTTTCCATCACCAGCCACAGCCACGGTCAACCAGGTGTTTCTTCACTCCCCAGTCCGTCCCACAGTTTATCCCTGCGGAGTAAAGGTAAGTCCGTGCATTCTATTCCTTTTTACGGACAGCCCGGACCCGTCCACCTAAGGATGGACGTTAAGCCTTAGGTAGAGTAGGGTAAAGTTATAAGAGAAAAGATGTTTTAAATAAGAAAACGAAACGAAATGAAAATTTTGAAAATCGAAACTGGTAGAGCAGACAATATGTAATGAAAAAAAAGAAGGAAAAAGAAGTGAATACACAAATTATGAAATTCCAAGAAATTAAATAAATGTCAAAATTGAGAACGAAATTTGTAAAATAGTATTTAATCCAGTGAACTGAAAATTAAAAAAAGAAAAGAAAAAAAGATGTAAAGTAATTATAATGAATTGTGTTTTAAAGCGATAGGAAAAGAAAATTCGGAGATTTAGTAAAAAAAAAAAGGAACAACAAACCAAAAAAAAAAAAACCAACGTGGCTTGGAAATGAAAGTGCTAGAATTCTAGAAAATTGAATTTGAAAATAGTGTACCGTAGCAAAGAACGGTGAATTTTTAACGAAGTTTAAATGGTGCTCTAACGAGCGAGAAGCTCTAAAGTTCTAGCAAGTCCAATTCCAAGTCTGGTTAGTATTAGGAAGCTCTAAGATTTTAGAAAACCCAAAGTATTTTGTATTGAAGGTATGAACAGTTCAAATTTTTAAAGTGAATTTGAAATGTGCATACAGCTGGGAAAAATCTAGAATTTTAGAAGAATAAAAGTAAGTTTTAAGTGAAGATTGTGAGTGCCTGAAGATTTTGAGAAAAAGAAAATTAAAGTAAGCAATCAGCGGATAATAAAAACTCTTTCTCAATCACTCCTCAATTTGTAAAGAGTGACTTTCAGACACTATTGGGGACCCGCATACTCCCTATTGGCCATTTGTTGATTATTTTTCTTTTGATCTATTGTGGACTGTATGACTTGTGGACCGTGACTTTTACGAACGATAAGTTTATATATATATTTTGATTACATATGTATATATCCACCCATGCGAACTGCCTCTGGGTACATAAATTCGTGCGCGGTGAACTAGTCGGTCTAGTCGTGTGTTAAGTGCTCGGGCACAATATTCGTTTGCGAGTTCAAGCCTTCGTAGAGCTTGGTTTCGGGTTGATACGGTACGGCGCCACTAGGGCCAATATCGATTCTGTTTTGAGTATTTTCCCCCGTAGTTTTTGATTTTTGTCACTCCGTGGAGGAGGATTACTTATTTTTGAATTTATTGTTTCAATTTTAATTGTTAATGTTAAGTAATTGTTAGTTATGATAAAAATTAAGTCTTAAGTCATAAACGAATTGTGTCATAATGCTTTTGAATGTTGTTTTTTTTTTAATTCGATTGCCAATATTAAGTAAATCGTTAACATTTAGAAAATTAGTATAATATGATTAAGTCATTTAGCCTTTTGAGGCTCATTTTTTTGCTCCGTGGAGATATTGTAACCACTGAGAGAGCGCTTTGCCCTTGTGGCACCCATTTATTTTCAAGTTTTGTATCAAATTAAGTTTAGTTTAGTTTAAAAGTATGAATAAATTTTTATTGAAATTGGATTCTTGTGCGTTTTCGATATGGTTAATTAAGCCAAATTTTATGGTAAAGTAGAGGGTATGTTAGGGTAATTGGTGAGTGACACATTTTGTTTTTGGGACACTGCAGACGCAGCAGTGTCATGGGGAAGCCTGTAGGTGCTTCCAAAGGGAGGGTTCAAGCTGGCATCAACACCAGTCAGCTATAATTACGCGTTTTGGGAGTAGTCCCTTGAAACTTCTCTACAACGGAACTATTTTTTGTACATGTTCGGTTTTCGGTTTGTTCGTTTTGTTTGTCTCTACTAACGATGATTATCTTTGGGCTCCTTTTATTTAATTTTATGTCGCGAGAATGCTTGAGTAAGCCTCAGTATGTATTTACTGTTCTGTGGCAGACTGTTGATGTGCTTAGGAAGTGGAAAGGTCCCCCCCCGTCCGGCGAGTTACCAGCCCGGCTTAAACGCTTGGCATACTGAGCGCCCCACTAGTCCAGCATCTAAACTCTTTGATCAACTTGGTCCAATTGCAGTCTGTGCCCATATGACATAATGGCGCCCAACGTGGCGCCTCGAAGGTTCACATCGTGAGTCAAAAGGTGTCATATCCACGTTGACGCCTACTGCCACATATGAAATAATGGCGCCCAACGCGGGGCCTCGAAGATTCACATCGTGAGTCGAAAGGTGTTATATCCACGATGACGCCTACTGTCACATATGACATAATAGCGCCCAACGTGGGGCCCGAAGATATCTTCGTTAGTCTATATAATTAGTTTAGGAAGTTTTTATTATCCTTACGCTTCACGTAAGTGCCGTTTAAGGATTATTAAATTTTGAACGCGTTGCGACGGGATTGCCGCGGGGGAAGGAAACTTTCTTAGAATACTTTTGTCGAGTGTCTCGACTTGTGAAGTCTTGTTCCTGCGACGATGTCAGGAGCAATTGCTCCAAGTGGAGGACTGACTTAGGTTTTTGATGATCCTTTTTAGAGTATGATTTTTTTTGCGTTTAACCCAATAGTGTAAAAGTTTGGTACAGTTATGCTGTCAGAACAAGCATAAGTCCCGGCGAAAATCTTCTGGTCTAACCGCGTTGCGACGTTTGTTCGGCGCATGATTGGCAGGACTTTCGGTCGCACTAATGCTCGTTTTGTCCGGTAGCGTCATTCCAGGATCTAACCGCGTTGCGACGTTTAGCGTAATACATGAACGACAAAATGTTAGCATTTTATTTTTTTACAGTTTTAGAATAGAGTAATAGTTTTTCTTTAGCTACTAGTCAGTAATGATTAAGCTGAATACGAAGAAAGTATTCAGGGGAGTCTGAAAGAGAGAGTCACGTAAGTGTGGTATTAGACTCATTACGTTTGCCCTCTTTTTGGATTTCAGTGTGCCTCCAAATTTGCAGATTTAGTACGAGTTTTGTTTTGTTTTAGAGAAGTGTGCGTAACTTATATTGTGTCATCTGAAAATTATCTATACATACCCCTACTTACCATTCAATTACGTAAATTTTTGAGTTTTTGGATTCTAAATTTCGATACGAGTTTGGTTATCGATTTCGTTCTTGATCGTTTTAGTCATAAAATTTTTTTTTTGAGTTTAAATTTTAAATTTCGATACGAGTTTTGGTTATCGTTTGTTTAAGATTCATTTTGTTTTGACTTTCAAGTTTTGATCCGACTTTCGGATAATAATTTTGTTTACGATTTCGTTTTGATTTAAGATTTTAATTTTCCATTCGCGATTTTAAACATCGGTTTTCGTTTTGGGTAGATTTTTTTTTGTTTCCCAAATACAAGGTTGATGAAAGCTTGTGTTTGGTCTTTTGTTTCTTTTAATTGATTTTTATTATATTGCTTTTGATATTTGAAAATTTTTATTTAAAATTAACCTAAATTCTAACTTTTCAGTGTAAAGTTTTTTTTGGTCATTATTTTTATCTGGTTTTTAAATTAATTTGCTCAGCGTTTTTCAATAGCTGACTTTTAATCTTCGATTTTCAACTTTTCTTTTCGTTTTAATTTTTCTGGACGCTAGTCGTCAACACCGCGGAGCCAATTTTCTTGGTTTAAGAAGAAGCGGTATCAACACTTTTGTTTCAATTATTTGGTATCCTCAAAGGGGAAATAAACCAAAAAACTTTTCTTTGCATGTGTTTTGACGTCGTCGGTTGATAACGATGCCAGTACGGCGTTCGCCACCTGGAGGAGGTGAAGGATTGACTCCTCAGACCCAAGATGCCTTCGCAGGTGAGGCAGAGACACAGGCAGCACCTGCGGTAGCAATCAATCAGACAGCGGCCGCGGCCGTGACGTCAGCTTTTTCCGCTTCCGCCCAAGTGGTGGAATCAAGTGGACACGGCTACCCAGTGGGAAGTCAACACCAAACGGGGATTTTGGGATTTCAGGATCATGCAGAAACTTTCGATTCACCAGACTTCAGTGCACTAACTGCACTTGAAGCGCGAACAGGACGGCGACGCATGGGTGACGCCAGTCCTACTCAATTTGAAACAGCACCCAGGCCAGGAGCAGAGGCTAGGGACTGGACAGGGCCAGGAATCGACGAAGAGGCTCTGATTCGGAGAATTTTACCAGCTATACTAGCGGCGACTAGACAAGCGACAGCCGTCGGCGGGGCTAATCACCCTACCGAAGCGACAATGCCAACATTAACCGCCGCACCAGCAGGCTATCAACCTGCTAGCTATAATGAGACTTTGCATCGGCAGTCAGAGGAGATAAGACGTCCATCTCAGTTGCCGAGTGTAATACCAATTCCGCTACCAGCAGCTGAACCTCAAAGGCGGTCAGAAGCAGAACAGCCTTCGATGTACGCGCGACCACAAGTTGTTTCCATGCAAGACTCGATGGCTCCTAATGGATTTAGGCTGGCAAACAATGTCCAACCAGTGCCTGGAGGAAACTTTTGGCCCACACAGGGATCAACCCCACCACGAACTAGGCCACAGAGAGAGAGTTCCAGCGGAATACAGATGGTGGAGTACGTTTTGAGCAGTATGCCCCGAGGAGACAAGATTTGACCAAATGGGGTTTGAAGTTTGATGGGACACAGAAAACAGTTACTATTCAAGATTTGCTGCTCCAAGTAAGAGAGCAATGCCGAGATAATGAATGCTCTGAGTCTGAGTTGATGAAAGGACTTCATCACCTGTTGGACGGCTCAGCAAAGGTGTTCTACTGGGAGTATTGTAAGACTAACCCTACTCTTAGCTGGAGTGAATTGCAGAGAGCGATGTTAACGCAGTTCCAGCGTTTCGAGAGTGAGTTTCAAATTCAAATGCAGATTTTGAGCCGAAGACAACAATCGCATGACACTTTCGAGGAGTATTATAACGCGATAATGAAGTTGAAGAACCAGCAACGGACTCCCTACAGGGAAGCACAGGTAGTGGAGATAATGAGAGGAAATCTCAAAACGTCTCTGGCTCAGCTACTGTTCCCTATACGAGCAGATTGTCTCAGCGAATTTAGCCGAGAAGTTCGGAGAGCTGAGGCACTTTTGTCGATGCAGCGACAGCAGCATCCACCGCGACCCGCACCGACCGCTAAGGTGCATGAGGTAAGGTGCATGAGGTAGCTCTCCAAGAAGAAGCAACAGAGGTGATCGGTGCTGGAGAAGT
Organism: Phaonia tiefii; assembly: GCA_963931995.1. Classification (NCBI taxonomy): domain Eukaryota; kingdom Metazoa; phylum Arthropoda; class Insecta; order Diptera; family Muscidae; genus Phaonia; species Phaonia tiefii. The sequence goes on from OZ008368.1 coordinate 133,044,027, forward strand.
GGACGCATTGGGAGCGACCAGCAAGGTCATCTGCTGGAATTGTCGAGCTCCAGGACATATTTTACGAGACAGTTTGTCCACTACACGCAAAATCTTCTGCTACAAATTCGGAGTGGAGGACACGGTGACTCTGAAGTGTCCGAACTGCCAGGGAAACCTGCCGCGACACCCACCTCAGACTGGGGAGGTGCGGAGCACGGAAGTTTAAACCCAGTCAAGTCCCACCCAAATAATATCAACCCAGCCAGTAACAATACATCGGTAACCAACACTGGGGATACTAAGATCCTAACAGTGGCAACCTCAGCCACCTTGTCACCTGAGGAAGAAGAAAATTAAATTCGATGAGAAAAGAGATTCAAATCCAGAGTATACCCACGCCGGCGGTTCTGAAACACCTTAAGCCATTACACCAACGCATGGCTGAGTACAAAGCAGCTAGAGACAGAATCTTCGGGGAGGTATCGGACCGTATAAAGCGAGCACGAGTAAGATGTGAGAAACGACGGCTGATCCGACGAGAGATCGCAGCTACTACTCTGTTCGCAGGAGATGACAACCGCTTCTATGCAAAAGTAAAAAATAAGAGGCATAGAAGTTGAGGGGCTCATAGACAGTGGAGCATCCGTGACTTGTCTAGCCAAGGGATGCCAAGAGCTGGTTGATCAAGCCGATTTGCAGATTCATCGTTTTGGCTCATCTGTGAGAACAGGTGATGGGAGTGCTCACCGAATATTGGGGAGAGTACGAGCGAGAATTGACTTTAATAAACGATCCGAGGAGGTTGACTTCTATCTAGTACCAACCTTGGAACGTGCGCTCTATTTGGGCGTTGACTTTATGCGAACGTTTAAGTTGTTGACAGGCATAGAGAGTCTTACCACTCAAGGGGTAGACCTATGCGAAGAAGTCCAAGCCTCTGAGGAGGTGAAGTCCCATGCTCTGTCGTCACAACAGAACAAAATATTAGATGCCGTGGTTGAACTATTTCCATGTTATACCCGGAAAGGCATCGGTAGAACACATTTGGAAACCCATTCCATCGATACTGGGGTTGCAGTCCCGGTAAAGGATAGATATTATCCAGTTTCGCCAGCGGTGCAAACACTTCTATACGCCGAGTTAGATCGAATGCTTGAATTAGGAGTCATCGAGCCTAGCGAAAGTCCTTGGAGTCACCCCGTGACGTTACTGAATGCTCTGACGATTAAGGATGCGTATCCACTTCCTCATATAGAGGGTTTACTCAGCAGGCTTGGCGACACATTATATTTCCAGTGTGGATCTTAAAGATGCGTTCTGGCAGATACCTCTAGAACATGCCAGTAGAGAGAAGACAGCCTTCACGGTGCCCGGTAGGCCACTCTATCATTTTAAGGTAATGCCGTTCGGCTTATGCAATGCCGCCCAGCGACTTTGCCGGTTAATGGATACAGTGATACCGTCGGCCATACGTGATCGCGTCTTCGTGTATCTGGATGATCTTCTAGTAGTATCTCCAGATGTTCAGACACATATGGCACTTCTGAAACAAGTTGCTCGTTGCCTTGAGGATGCTGGTCTGACTATCAATGTTCAGAAGTCAAAGTTTTGTTTCAAGGAACTAAGATATTTAGGTTACCTTGTCGGAGGGGGCCAAGTCAAACCCGATCCGTCGAAAGTTGAGTCAATCGTGGGCTACAAGTATCCAAAATCCCTTAAACAGGTGAGGAGCTTTTTAGGCGCCACAGGGTGGTACCGAAAGTTTATACCTGATTACGCTACCATAGCGGCTCCGATTTCGGACACCTTGAGGAAGAGCAAAACTTTTTGTTTCACGGATGAAGCTAAAGTAGCCTTCGATAATTTGAAGAATGCATTGGTGACTAGCCCTGTACTAATTCACCCAGATTTCTCAAAGCGCTTTTATGTGCAATGCGACGCCTCGGATCTAGGAGCCGGCGCAGTTTTGTCTCAAAGAGATGACAACGGTGAAGAACATCCGATAGCATACTACTCGCACAAATTGACACCTGCACAACGGAATTATACTGTGACAGAGCGAGAATGCTTAGCGGTGGTTCTGGCCATTAAGAAGTTTAGACCATTCATTGAGTTGATGGCGTTCACTGTCATTACAGATCACAGCAGCCTTAAGTGGCTGATGTCACATCGAGATCTCAGTGGACGGCTAGCTCGTTGGAGTCTTCATCTGCAATCTTTTGACTTTGTAATCGAACACCGCAAGGGTAAACTCAATGTTGTACCCGACACCTTGTCTAGATATGCGATGGAAGAAGTCTCGGCGGAGGTTGCAAGATTAATCGATATGGAAGATAAAGCATTCAAATCTAATGATTATGCGGATTTGATTAAGACAATCGAGGAGAACACGAATCGCCTACCCGATTTACAAGTGGTAGATGGAATCGTGTACAAAAGAACGATGCCCTATGATGGCATACCACTCCATGAGGACTTTGCTTGGAAGGTGTGGGTACCATTGGAATTAACCCAAAGTATCATTGAGAAGTCTCATGATCCCCCGCACGCTGCTCATGGAGGTTTCTCTAAGACCCTGAAGAAGATTATAGAATATTTCTTTTGGCCGAATATGAACATGCAAGTGAAAGGTTATGTCGATGCTTGCCAAACATATCGTGAAACTAAGGCGGCCAACATTACGTTAAGACCACCGATGGGGAAAGAGGTAGTGATCCATCGGCCTTTTCAGCTGATTTTCGTGGACTTTCTAGGCCCTTATCCTCGTTCTAAGGACGGAAACTGTTTTATCTTCATTGTTCTTGATCACCTGACGAAGTTCGTCATGCTAAAGGCTATGTCTAAGGCTAGCAGCAAGAACGTGATTCGGTTCTTGATAACAGAAATATGCCATAAGTTCGGTGTTCCTGAGACCATCGTCTCGGACAACGGCAAACAGTTCATAAGCCGCGAGTTCACGGATTTCGTTACCAATTTCGGTATAGATATACTCTCCGCAGGCCAACGCCTCGGAAAGAGTTAATCAATCGGTTTTATCGGCGATTCGATCCTATATGAAGGAGGACCACCGAGAATGGGACCGACCTTTGTCTGAAATAGAATGTTCCTTGCGATCCTCAGTACACAGTGCGATTGGTGTCACACCATACTTCGCTCTTTTCGGAGTCAATATGATCACACATGGCAGCCTATATAAGTTGGCGAGACGTCTGAAGAGCTTGACTGACATGGGTGAAACCCAAGTTCCGAAATCGGTTGCACAGGATTTAGTGAGGACGAAACTACAGGAGAGCCTACATAAGTCTTATGAGAGAAACGAACGCACGTATAACACCAGATGCCGTCCGGTGATGTATATACCAGGTCAGGAAGTTTACCGCCGCAATTTCCAACAGAGCAGCTTTAAGGATAATTTCAACGCAAAGCTGGCACGGAAGTTCTTGAAGTGCAGGATTGTGAAGGGAAACAGTCTCTATGAGGTGGAAGACCTAAAAGGTAAACGCCTGGGAGTGTTTCATGCCGAGGACTTGAAACAATAATGTAAGACCATGGGACTCTGAGTTTTATCTCAGGCGTGGGTTCGGGTTCTACTCTAATGCAATTCAGTATTGATGAATGTAGTCTATGACAGGTTAATACCTGTAAGAGTTTTATGTGTCCACGGTAACGTGTCGAAAGTTGATACAGGGCAAAGCCAGATAAGCTAGGTAGGCGTTAGCGAGTAGTAGTTAGCTTCCTGAACCTATTCCCTAGTTTTCTATTCAAGACCCCTCTGTCTTATTCTCTTTTGACCAATTACTTGTAGATCTAAGGAGTTTTTGATATTGCCATTTCAGCCCAATTAGTCCGCCCCTGTCTGCAAACCCCCGCTAGTTAGGTGCCCCTGTCCCAATGGCTAATGTGGTGGAGTGCAACGTGTGCCTGTCAACGCTGACGGCGGAGGATGCGACGATAGTCACCTCCGAGTGCGGCCACATTTTCCATTTTGACGTGCCATGAAACCTGGTACGACCAAGGAAGGACCGATTGTCCCGTATGTGGTCGAGCCGGCTACTACGTGTTCCCGGTATATCCATGGTTTGTAGAAGGCGAAATAGTCGCCGACCAAGGAGAGCTCGTAGCGCTACGCAAAGAAGTACGTGCGAAACAAGAGCGCATCGATGCCGTCGAGGCGGCACAGGACAATTTACAGCGTAGGTACGACGATCTGCGGGAGGAGTACGACTTTCACTCGAAGACACTCATGCACGAAAACAAGCAGCTGCAACAATCAAAGGCCGAGTTGTACCACGAGCTGTGCCGAGTCCGCAACCAGGCTTCTTCCGGTGTGGAGCCTTCTACCGGTGTACGCGAGTCAAGGTGGGAAAAAGAACGGGCGCAAATGCAGGAACAACTGACCGAGGTGACCAACAAGAGCCGACGCTTGGAGGAGAATCTCCAGGACTTTCAGCAACAGCTCCGAACCGTTCAGCAGCAGAACGCCACGCTCACGCAGGAGCTGGCCGAATCCTCGGGACGCTTCCAAGAGATCGCGCTCCAGCGAAAAATCTCCGGGTACGCGGCCAATAAAATAACGATTTGCCATCTCACACCACAGGCTGCCACCGAGGCCAAAGAGAGAGTCATGGGTCTCTTGAGAAGGTTGGAGATTGAGTGCCCTCCAGAGGATGTGGACGTTATAGCTTGCTCCACCATGCTAGCATATCCTGCCCAGCACCAAGTGACCGTCGAGTTTAAGTCGCCCAAGGTGAAATTCGAAGTACTGACCAAGTTCCGGCGGCTTGAGACCAACGACAGAGCAGCCATCCGCAGGCTGCGGGTGAAGGACAGTACAGCAGTGTCCCAGCTGTACAAATTGGCAGGCAACAAAATGCACGGGAGGAAGGGGGTGTACAATATGCGACTCGTCAAGGACCAGATCCTAATTTCCGTGAAGGGGATAGCCGCGCCACAGGTCATAGAAACAGAGGCTCAGCTACAAGACCTAATAGACTCGTTACCGCAGAGCTCCCGAGGAAGTAGGAAAGGAAGGAAGTCTTCCGACAACCGTTTCTCTCCCATCCCGCCTCCTGGCTGCCATCAGGATGGTGGAGTTTGAGGCGGCGCCATAACGCCGCTAGAGTCGCCCACTTCAACTGTCATCTTACCATCAGATGACCGCGACCCGACATGCTCACCACACCCTCATTAATTACACCATGAGAAATTATGAAATTCATGGTTGTCAGCCGTGTTTATTTACATACACCAACGGCTAATTTCCAGATAACACATTGACACAAAAACACCACTAGTTACCAACACCGGCATAATATTGAAATTTTCGAGGCGTCATCGTGTCACGCCATTTTTTCATCGAGCCATTCTTTGATATCTGCAAACCAGGCAACATCGTGCAAGATTAACTAAGCAGCGTTTTTATTATCCAGTACGCAGCCCAAGTGATTAACAAAAAAAAAAGAAGCCCCAACATACAGTTCCGCAAGGTAGGAATCCGCCGGCGAAGGAGAAGAACCACCCTGAGATCGAGGCGGCCGCACGTTGGTGGGTATGAAGTTTGAGTGTCGGCGGTGTCTAATAAAATTCGCTTCCCTGCCAACAGATCGTGATTCCGCGTGTGTATAGCCGACTGTGACGGCACCATTATTCCCATTGGCCAGACGCCGCCTTCGGCCAAGCAACCGGCACCACTTTGTGCCTTGGTGACCCCGCTTTGGTTCTACTCCAGCCGAGAGCCCCCCTAGGTTTGCTTCCACTCCCAAAGGCAGGCAATTTGTGCCTGTACCCCGCCATTAGCGCCGGAAGTGGAGCACCAGCGGGCGCTCAACGCCCTGGCCACCGGGCAAGCGCCATATTAAAAGCGCCCATACCATCAAGCGCCATACTATAAGCGCCAATCTCATCAAGCGCCATCTTAACAGCGCCACATCATTAAGCGCCATATTATTTACGCCATATTATTTGCGCCATCAAAACCGCGCCCTTTCGTCAAGCGCCATATCATCAGCGCCATTTGATTCGCGCCATCAAAAACTGCGATATCTCATCTGCGCCATACCAGCTGTGCCAGAAAGGCAGTGCCCAAAAAGTGATATTCCGCCGCAGGCTCCGTGTTTCGCCACTTGTCGGGTGTCAATACGGCGCCAGCAGTGTGAGTGTTTTTGCTGCTTTTTATCCAGCGACAGGGACAAAACGCAAAAATCCGTGTCCGTTCTGTCCGCCCGGAGAAGTTACACAAGACAGGGGCACCAAAAGCAAGAATCCAGGGCCCGTTCTGTCCGTCCGTCCACAGCCCGTTTCCATCACCAGCCACAGCCAGTTTCCATTACCAGCCACAGCCAGTTTCCATCACCAGCCACAGCCACGGTCAACCAGGTGTTTCTTCACTCCCCAGTCCGTCCCACAGTTTATCCCTGCGGAGTAAAGGTAAGTCCGTGCATTCTATTCCTTTTTACGGACAGCCCGGACCCGTCCACCTAAGGATGGACGTTAAGCCTTAGGTAGAGTAGGGTAAAGTTATAAGAGAAAAGATGTTTTAAATAAGAAAACGAAACGAAATGAAAATTTTGAAAATCGAAACTGGTAGAGCAGACAATATGTTATGAAAAAAAAATTTGAAAAGAAGGAAAAAGAAGTGAATACACAAATTATGAAATTCCAAGAAATTAAATAAATGTCAAAATTGAGAACGAAATTTGTAAAATAGTATTTAATCCAGTGAACTGAAAATTAAAAAAAGAAAAGAAAAAAAGATGTAAAGTAATTATAATGAATTGTGTTTTAAAGCGATAGGAAAAGAAAATTCGGAGATTTAGTAAAAAAAAAAAGGAACAACAAACCAAAAAAAAAAAAAACCAACGTGGCTTGGAAATGAAAGTGCTAGAATTCTAGAAAATTGAATTTGAAAATAGTGTACCGTAGCAAAGAACGGTGAATTTTTAACGAAGTTTAAATGGTGCTCTAACGAGCGAGAAGCTCTAAAGTTCTAGCAAGTCCAATTCCAAGTCTGGTTAGTATTAGGAAGCTCTAAGATTTTAGAAAACCCAAAGTATTTTGTATTGAAGGTATGAACAGTTCAAATTTTTAAAGTGAATTTGAAATGTGCATACAGCTGGGAAAAATCTAGAATTTTAGAAGAATAAAAGTAAGTTTTAAGTGAAGATTGTGAGTGCCTGAAGATTTTGAGAAAAAGAAAATTAAAGTAAGCAATCAGCGGATAATAAAAACTTTTTCTCAATCACTCCTCAATTTGTAAAGAGTGACTTTCAGACACTATTGGGGACCCGCATACTCCCTATTGGCCATTTGTTGATTATTTTTCTTTTGATCCATTGTGGACTGTATGACTTGTGGACCGTGACTTTTACGAACGATAAGTTTATATATATATTTTTAATTATTCATTTTGATTACATACGTATATATCCACCCATGCGAACTGCCTCAGGGTACATAAATTCGTGCGCGGTGAACTAGTCGGTCTAGTCGTGTGTTAAGTGCTCGGGCACAATATTCGTTTGCGAGTTCAAGCCTTCGTAGAGCTTGGTTTCGGGTTGATACGGTACGGCGCCACTAGGGCCAATATCGATTCTGTTTTGAGTATTTTCCCCCGTAGTTTTTGATTTTTGTCACTCCGTGGAGGAGGATTACTTATTTTTGAATTTATTGTTTCAATTTTAATTGTTAATGTTAAGTAATTGGTAGTTATGATAAAAATTAAGTCTTAAGTCATAAACGAATTGTGTCATAATGCTTTTGAATGTTGTTTTTTTTTTAATTCGATTGCCAATATTAAGTAAATCGTTAACATTTAGAAAATTAGTATAATATGATTAAGTCATTTAGCCTTTTGAGGCTCATTTTTTTGCTCCGTGGAGATATTGTAACCACTGAGAGAGCGCTTTTCCCTTGTGGCACCCATTTATTTTCAAGTTTTGTATCAAATTAAGTTTAGTTTAGTTTAAAAGTATGAATAAATTTTTATTGAAATTGGATTCTTGTGCGTTTTCGATATGGTTAATTAAGCCAAATTTTATGGTAAAGTAGAGGGTATGTTAGGGTAATTGGTGAGTGACACATTTTGTTTTTGGGACACTGCAGACGCAGCAGTGTCATGGGGAAGCCTGTAGGTGCTTCCAAAGGGAGGGTTCAAGCTGGCATCAACACCAGTCAGCTATAATTACGCGTTTTGGGAGTAGTCCCTTGAAACTTCTCTACAACGGAACTATTTTTTGTACATGTTCGGTTTTCGGTTTGTTCGTTTTGTTTGTCTCTACTAACGATGATTATCTTTGGGCTCCTTTTATTTAATTTTATGTCGCGAGAATGCTTGAGTAAGCCTCAGTATGTATTTACTGTTCTGTGGCAGACTGTTGATGTGCTTAGGAAGTGGAAAGGTCCCCCCCCGTCCGGCGAGTTACCAGCCCGGCTTAAACGCTTGGCATACTGAGCGCCCCACTAGTCCAGCATCTAAACTCTTTGATCAACTTGGTCCAATTGCAGTCTGTGCCCATATGACATAATGGCGCCCAACGTGGCGCCTCGAAGGTTCACATCGTGAGTCAAAAGGTGTCATATCCACGTTGACGCCTACTGCCACATATGAAATAATGGCGCCCAACGCGGGGCCTCGAAGATTCACATCGTGAGTCGAAAGGTGTTATATCCACGATGACGCCTACTGTCACATATGACATAATAGCGCCCAACGTGGGGCCCGAAGATATCTTCGTTAGTCTATATAATTAGTTTAGGAAGTTTTTATTATCCTTACGCTTCACGTAAGTGCCGTTTAAGGATTATTAAATTTTGAACGCGTTGCGACGGGATTGCCGCGGGGGAAGGAAACTTTCTTAGAATACTTTTGTCGAGTGTCTCGACTTGTGAAGTCTTGTTCCTGCGACGATGTCAGGAGCAATTGCTCCAAGTGGAGGACTGACTTAGGTTTTTGATGATCCTTTTTAGAGTATGATTTTTTTTGCGTTTAACCCAATAGTGTAAAAGTTTGGTACAGTTATGCTGTCAGAACAAGCATAAGTCCCGGCGAAAATCTTCTGGTCTAACCGCGTTGCGACGTTTGTTCGGCGCATGATTGGCAGGACTTTCGGTCGCACTAATGCTCGTTTTGTCCGGTAGCGTCATTCCAGGATCTAACCGCGTTGCGACGTTTAGCGTAATACATGAACGACAAAATGTTAGCATTTTATTTTTTTACAGTTTTAGAATAGAGTAATAGTTTTTCTTTAGCTACTAGTCAGTAATGATTAAGCTGAATACGAAGAAAGTATTCAGGGGAGTCTGAAAGAGAGAGTCACGTAAGTGTGGTATTAGACTCATTACGTTTGCCCTCTTTTTGGATTTCAGTGTGCCTCCAAATTTGCAGATTTAGTACGAGTTTTGTTTTGTTTTAGAGAAGTGTGCGTAACTTATATTGTGTCATCTGAAAATTATCTATACATACCCCTACTTACCATTCAATTACGTAAATTTTTGAGTTTTTGGATTCTAAATTTCGATACGAGTTTGGTTATCGATTTCGTTCTTGATCGTTTTAGTCATAAAATTTTTTTTTTGAGTTTAAATTTTAAATTTCGATACGAGTTTTGGTTATCGTTTGTTTAAGATTCATTTTGTTTTGACTTTCAAGTTTTGATCCGACTTTCGGATAATAATTTTGTTTACGATTTCGTTTTGATTTAAGATTTTAATTTTCCATTCGCGATTTTAAACATCGGTTTTCGTTTTGGGTAGATTTTTTTTTGTTTCCCAAATACAAGGTTGATGAAAGCTTGTGTTTGGTCTTTTGTTTCTTTTAATTGATTTTTATTATATTGCTTTTGATATTTGAAAATTTTTATTTAAAATTAACCTAAATTCTAACTTTTCAGTGTAAAGTTTTTTTTGGTCATTATTTTTATCTGGTTTTTAAATTAATTTGCTCAGCGTTTTTCAATAGCTGACTTTTAATCTTCGATTTTCAACTTTTCTTTTCGTTTTAATTTTTCTGGACGCTAGTCGTCAACACCGCGGAGCCAATTTTCTTGGTTTAAGAAGAAGCGGTATCAACACTTTTGTTTCAATTATTTGGTATCCTCAAAGGGGAAATAAACCAAAAAACTTTTCTTTGCATGTGTTTTGACGTCGTCGGTTGATAACGATGCCAGTACGGCGTTCGCCACCTGGAGGAGGTGAAGGATTGACTCCTCAGACCCAAGATGCCTTCGCAGGTGAGGCAGAGACACAGGCAGCACCTGCGGTAGCAATCAATCAGACAGCGGCCGCGGCCGTGACGTCAGCTTTTTCCGCTTCCGCCCAAGTGGTGGAATCAAGTGGACACGGCTACCCAGTGGGAAGTCAACACCAAACGGGGATTTTGGGATTTCAGGATCATGCAGAAACTTTCGATTCACCAGACTTCAGTGCACTAACTGCACTTGAAGCGCGAACAGGACGGCGACGCATGGGTGACGCCAGTCCTACTCAATTTGAAACAGCACCCAGGCCAGGAGCAGAGGCTAGGGACTGGACAGGGCCAGGAATCGACGAAGAGGCTCTGATTCGGAGAATTTTACCAGCTATACTAGCGGCGACTAGACAAGCGACAGCCGTCGGCGGGGCTAATCACCCTACCGAAGCGACAATGCCAACATTAACCGCCGCACCAGCAGGCTATCAACCTGCTAGCTATAATGAGACTTTGCATCGGCAGTCAGAGGAGATAAGACGTCCATCTCAGTTGCCGAGTGTAATACCAATTCCGCTACCAGCAGCTGAACCTCAAAGGCGGTCAGAAGCAGAACAGCCTTCGATGTACGCGCGACCACAAGTTGTTTCCATGCAAGACTCGATGGCTCCTAATGGATTTAGGCTGGCAAACAATGTCCAACCAGTGCCTGGAGGAAACTTTTGGCCCACACAGGGATCAACCCCACCACGAACTAGGCCACAGAGAGAGAGTTCCAGCGGAATACAGATGGTGGAGTACGTTTTGAGCAGTATGCCCCGAGGAGACAAGATTTGACCAAATGGGGTTTGAAGTTTGATGGGACACAGAAAACAGTTACTATTCAAGATTTGCTGCTCCAAGTAAGAGAGCAATGCCGAGATAATGAATGCTCTGAGTCTGAGTTGATGAAAGGACTTCATCACCTGTTGGACGGCTCAGCAAAGGTGTTCTACTGGGAGTATTGTAAGACTAACCCTACTCTTAGCTGGAGTGAATTGCAGAGAGCGATGTTAACGCAGTTCCAGCGTTTCGAGAGTGAGTTTCAAATTCAAATGCAGATTTTGAGCCGAAGACAACAATCGCATGACACTTTCGAGGAGTATTATAACGCGATAATGAAGTTGAAGAACCAGCAACGGACTCCCTACAGGGAAGCACAGGTAGTGGAGATAATGAGAGGAAATCTCAAAACGTCTCTGGCTCAGCTACTGTTCCCTATACGAGCAGATTGTCTCAGCGAATTTAGCCGAGAAGTTCGGAGAGCTGAGGCACTTTTGTCGATGCAGCGACAGCAGCATCCACCGCGACCCGCACCGACCGCTAAGGTGCATGAGGTAAGGTGCATGAGGTAGCTCTCCAAGAAGAAGCAACAGAGGTGATCGGTGCTGGAGAAGTGGACGCATTGGGAGCGACCAGCAAGGTCATCTGCTGGAATTGTCGAGCTCCAGGACATATTTTACGAGACAGTTTGTCCACTACACGCAAAATCTTCTGCTACAAATTCGGAGTGGAGGACACGGTGACTCTGAAGTGTCCGAACTGCCAGGGAAACCTGCCGCGACACCCACCTCAGACTGGGGAGGTGCGGAGCACGGAAGTTTAAACCCAGTCAAGTCCCACCCAAATAATATCAACCCAGCCAGTAACAATACATCGGTAACCAACACTGGGGATACTAAGATCCTAACAGTGGCAACCTCAGCCACCTTGTCACCTGAGGAAGAAGAAAATTAAATTCGATGAGAAAAGAGATTCAAATCCAGAGTATACCCACGCCGGCGGTTCTGAAACACCTTAAGCCATTACACCAACGCATGGCTGAGTACAAAGCAGCTAGAGACAGAATCTTCGGGGAGGTATCGGACCGTATAAAGCGAGCACGAGTAAGATGTGAGAAACGACGGCTGATCCGACGAGAGATCGCAGCTACTACTCTGTTCGCAGGAGATGACAACCGCTTCTATGCAAAAGTAAAAAATAAGAGGCATAGAAGTTGAGGGGCTCATAGACAGTGGAGCATCCGTGACTTGTCTAGCCAAGGGATGCCAAGAGCTGGTTGATCAAGCCGATTTGCAGATTCATCGTTTTGGCTCATCTGTGAGAACAGGTGATGGGAGTGCTCACCGAATATTGGGGAGAGTACGAGCGAGAATTGACTTTAATAAACGATCCGAGGAGGTTGACTTCTATCTAGTACCAACCTTGGAACGTGCGCTCTATTTGGGCGTTGACTTTATGCGAACGTTTAAGTTGTTGACAGGCATAGAGAGTCTTACCACTCAAGGGGTAGACCTATGCGAAGAAGTCCAAGCCTCTGAGGAGGTGAAGTCCCATGCTCTGTCGTCACAACAGAACAAAATATTAGATGCCGTGGTTGAACTATTTCCATGTTATACCCGGAAAGGCATCGGTAGAACACATTTGGAAACCCATTCCATCGATACTGGGGTTGCAGTCCCGGTAAAGGATAGATATTATCCAGTTTCGCCAGCGGTGCAAACACTTCTATACGCCGAGTTAGATCGAATGCTTGAATTAGGAGTCATCGAGCCTAGCGAAAGTCCTTGGAGTCACCCCGTGACGTTACTGAATGCTCTGACGATTAAGGATGCGTATCCACTTCCTCATATAGAGGGTTTACTCAGCAGGCTTGGCGACACATTATATTTCCAGTGTGGATCTTAAAGATGCGTTCTGGCAGATACCTCTAGAACATGCCAGTAGAGAGAAGACAGCCTTCACGGTGCCCGGTAGGCCACTCTATCATTTTAAGGTAATGCCGTTCGGCTTATGCAATGCCGCCCAGCGACTGCCGGTTAATGGATACAGTGATACCGTCGGCCATACGTGATCGCGTCTTCGTGTATCTGGATGATCTTCTAGTAGTATCTCCAGATGTTCAGACACATATGGCACTTCTGAAACAAGTTGCTCGTTGCCTTGAGGATGCTGGTCTGACTATCAATGTTCAGAAGTCAAAGTTTTGTTTCAAGGAACTAAGATATTTAGGTTACCTTGTCGGAGGGGGCCAAGTCAAACCCGATCCGTCGAAAGTTGAGTCAATCGTGGGCTACAAGTATCCAAAATCCCTTAAACAGGTGAGGAGCTTTTTAGGCGCCACAGGGTGGTACCGAAAGTTTATACCTGATTACGCTACCATAGCGGCTCCGATTTCGGACACCTTGAGGAAGAGCAAAACTTTTTGTTTCACGGATGAAGCTAAAGTAGCCTTCGATAATTTGAAGAATGCATTGGTGACTAGCCCTGTACTAATTCACCCAGATTTCTCAAAGCGCTTTTATGTGCAATGCGACGCCTCGGATCTAGGAGCCGGCGCAGTTTTGTCTCAAAGAGATGACAACGGTGAAGAACATCCGATAGCATACTACTCGCACAAATTGACACCTGCACAACGGAATTATACTGTGACAGAGCGAGAATGCTTAGCGGTGGTTCTGGCCATTAAGAAGTTTAGACCATTCATTGAGTTGATGGCGTTCACTGTCATTACAGATCACAGCAGCCTTAAGTGGCTGATGTCACATCGAGATCTCAGTGGACGGCTAGCTCGTTGGAGTCTTCATCTGCAATCTTTTGACTTTGTAATCGAACACCGCAAGGGTAAACTCAATGTTGTACCCGACACCTTGTCTAGATATGCGATGGAAGAAGTCTCGGCGGAGGTTGCAAGATTAATCGATATGGAAGATAAAGCATTCAAATCTAATGATTATGCGGATTTGATTAAGACAATCGAGGAGAACACGAATCGCCTACCCGATTTACAAGTGGTAGATGGAATCGTGTACAAAAGAACGATGCCCTATGATGGCATACCACTCCATGAGGACTTTGCTTGGAAGGTGTGGGTACCATTGGAATTAACCCAAAGTATCATTGAGAAGTCTCATGATCCCCCGCACGCTGCTCATGGAGGTTTCTCTAAGACCCTGAAGAAGATTATAGAATATTTCTTTTGGCCGAATATGAACATGCAAGTGAAAGGTTATGTCGATGCTTGCCAAACATATCGTGAAACTAAGGCGGCCAACATTACGTTAAGACCACCGATGGGGAAAGAGGTAGTGATCCATCGGCCTTTTCAGCTGATTTTCGTGGACTTTCTAGGCCCTTATCCTCGTTCTAAGGACGGAAACTGTTTTATCTTCATTGTTCTTGATCACCTGACGAAGTTCGTCATGCTAAAGGCTATGTCTAAGGCTAGCAGCAAGAACGTGATTCGGTTCTTGATAACAGAAATATGCCATAAGTTCGGTGTTCCTGAGACCATCGTCTCGGACAACGGCAAACAGTTCATAAGCCGCGAGTTCACGGATTTCGTTACCAATTTCGGTATAGATATACTCTCCGCAGGCCAACGCCTCGGAAAGAGTTAATCAATCGGTTTTATCGGCGATTCGATCCTATATGAAGGAGGACCACCGAGAATGGGACCGACCTTTGTCTGAAATAGAATGTTCCTTGCGATCCTCAGTACACAGTGCGATTGGTGTCACACCATACTTCGCTCTTTTCGGAGTCAATATGATCACACATGGCAGCCTATATAAGTTGGCGAGACGTCTGAAGAGCTTGACTGACATGGGTGAAACCCAAGTTCCGAAATCGGTTGCACAGGATTTAGTGAGGACGAAACTACAGGAGAGCCTACATAAGTCTTATGAGAGAAACGAACGCACGTATAACACCAGATGCCGTCCGGTGATGTATATACCAGGTCAGGAAGTTTACCGCCGCAATTTCCAACAGAGCAGCTTTAAGGATAATTTCAACGCAAAGCTGGCACGGAAGTTCTTGAAGTGCAGGATTGTGAAGGGAAACAGTCTCTATGAGGTGGAAGACCTAAAAGGTAAACGCCTGGGAGTGTTTCATGCCGAGGACTTGAAACAATAATGTAAGACCATGGGACTCTGAGTTTTATCTCAGGCGTGGGTTCGGGTTCTACTCTAATGCAATTCAGTATTGATGAATGTAGTCTATGACAGGTTAATACCTGTAAGAGTTTTATGTGTCCACGGTAACGTGTCGAAAGTTGATACAGGGCAAAGCCAGATAAGCTAGGTAGGCGTTAGCGAGTAGTAGTTAGCTTCCTGAACCTATTCCCTAGTTTTCTATTCAAGACCCCTCTGTCTTATTCTCTTTTGACCAATTACTTGTAGATCTAAGGAGTTTTTGATATTGCCATTTCAGCCCAATTAGTCCGCCCCTGTCTGCAAACCCCCGCTAGTTAGGTGCCCCTGTCCCAATGGCTAATGTGGTGGAGTGCAACGTGTGCCTGTCAACGCTGACGGCGGAGGATGCGACGATAGTCACCTCCGAGTGCGGCCACATTTTCCATTTTGACGTGCCATGAAACCTGGTACGACCAAGGAAGGACCGATTGTCCCGTATGTGGTCGAGCCGGCTACTACGTGTTCCCGGTATATCCATGGTTTGTAGAAGGCGAAATAGTCGCCGACCAAGGAGAGCTCGTAGCGCTACGCAAAGAAGTACGTGCGAAACAAGAGCGCATCGATGCCGTCGAGGCGGCACAGGACAATTTACAGCGTAGGTACGACGATCTGCGGGAGGAGTACGACTTTCACTCGAAGACACTCATGCACGAAAACAAGCAGCTGCAACAATCAAAGGCCGAGTTGTACCACGAGCTGTGCCGAGTCCGCAACCAGGCTTCTTCCGGTGTGGAGCCTTCTACCGGTGTACGCGAGTCAAGGTGGGAAAAAGAACGGGCGCAAATGCAGGAACAACTGACCGAGGTGACCAACAAGAGCCGACGCTTGGAGGAGAATCTCCAGGACTTTCAGCAACAGCTCCGAACCGTTCAGCAGCAGAACGCCACGCTCACGCAGGAGCTGGCCGAATCCTCGGGACGCTTCCAAGAGATCGCGCTCCAGCGAAAAATCTCCGGGTACGCGGCCAATAAAATAACGATTTGCCATCTCACACCACAGGCTGCCACCGAGGCCAAAGAGAGAGTCATGGGTCTCTTGAGAAGGTTGGAGATTGAGTGCCCTCCAGAGGATGTGGACGTTATAGCTTGCTCCACCATGCTAGCATATCCTGCCCAGCACCAAGTGACCGTCGAGTTTAAGTCGCCCAAGGTGAAATTCGAAGTACTGACCAAGTTCCGGCGGCTTGAGACCAACGACAGAGCAGCCATCCGCAGGCTGCGGGTGAAGGACAGTACAGCAGTGTCCCAGCTGTACAAATTGGCAGGCAACAAAATGCACGGGAGGAAGGGGGTGTACAATATGCGACTCGTCAAGGACCAGATCCTAATTTCCGTGAAGGGGATAGCCGCGCCACAGGTCATAGAAACAGAGGCTCAGCTACAAGACCTAATAGACTCGTTACCGCAGAGCTCCCGAGGAAGTAGGAAAGGAAGGAAGTCTTCCGACAACCGTTTCTCTCCCATCCCGCCTCCTGGCTGCCATCAGGATGGTGGAGTTTGAGGCGGCGCCATAACGCCGCTAGAGTCGCCCACTTCAACTGTCATCTTACCATCAGATGACCGCGACCCGACATGCTCACCACACCCTCATTAATTACACCATGAGAAATTATGAAATTCATGGTTGTCAGCCGTGTTTATTTACATACACCAACGGCTAATTTCCAGATAACACATTGACACAAAAACACCACTAGTTACCAACACCGGCATAATATTGAAATTTTCGAGGCGTCATCGTGTCACGCCATTTTTTCATCGAGCCATTCTTTGATATCTGCAAACCAGGCAACATCGTGCAAGATTAACTAAGCAGCGTTTTTATTATCCAGTACGCAGCCCAAGTGATTAACAAAAAAAAAAGAAGCCCCAACATACAGTTCCGCAAGGTAGGAATCCGCCGGCGAAGGAGAAGAACCACCCTGAGATCGAGGCGGCCGCACGTTGGTGGGTATGAAGTTTGAGTGTCGGCGGTGTCTAATAAAATTCGCTTCCCTGCCAACAGATCGTGATTCCGCGTGTGTATAGCCGACTGTGACGGCACCATTATTCCCATTGGCCAGACGGCGCCTTCGGCCAAGCAACCGGCACCACTTTGTGCCTTGGTGACCCCGCTTTGGTTCTACTCCAGCCGAGAGCCCCCCTAGGTTTGCTTCCACTCCCAAAGGCAGGCAATTTGTGCCTGTACCCCGCCATTAGCGCCGGAAGTGGAGCACCAGCGGGCGCTCAACGCCCTGGCCACCGGGCAAGCGCCATATTAAAAGCGCCCATACCATCAAGCGCCATACTATAAGCGCCAATCTCATCAAGCGCCATCTTAACAGCGCCACATCATTAAGCGCCATATTATTTGCGCCATATTATTTGCGCCATCAAAACCGCGCCCTTTCGTCAAGCGCCATATCATCAGCGCCATTTGATTCGCGCCATCAAAAACTGCGATATCTCATCTGCGCCATACCAGCTGTGCCAGAAAGGCAGTGCCCAAAAAGTGATATTCCGCCGCAGGCTCCGTGTTTCGCCACTTGTCGGGTGTCAATACGGCGCCAGCAGTGTGAGTGTTTTTGCTGCTTTTTATCCAGCGACAGGGACAAAACGCAAAAATCCGTGTCCGTTCTGTCCGCCCGGAGAAGTTACACAAGACAGGGGCACCAAAAGCAAGAATCCAGGGCCCGTTCTGTCCGTCCGTCCACAGCCTGTTTCCATCACCAGCCACAGCCAGTTTCCATTACCAGCCACAGCCAGTTTCCATCACCAGCCACAGCCACGGTCAACCAGGTGTTTCTTCACTCCCCAGTCCGTCCCACAGTTTATCCCTGCGGAGTAAAGGTAAGTCCGTGCATTCTATTCCTTTTTACGGACAGCCCGGACCCGTCCACCTAAGGATGGACGTTAAGCCTTAGGTAGAGTAGGGTAAAGTTATAAGAGAAAAGATGTTTTAAATAAGAAAACGAAACGAAATGAAAATTTTGAAAATCGAAACTGGTAGAGCAGACAATATGTTATGAAAAAAAAATTTGAAAAGAAGGAAAAAGAAGTGAATACACAAATTATGAAATTCCAAGAAATTAAATAAATGTCAAAATTGAGAACGAAATTTGTAAAATAGTATTTAATCCAGTGAACTGAAAATTAAAAAAAGAAAAGAAAAAAAGATGTAAAGTAATTATAATGAATTGTGTTTTAAAGCGATAGGAAAAGAAAATTCGGAGATTTAGTAAAAAAAAAAAGGAACAACAAACCAAAAAAAAAAAAAACCAACGTGGCTTGGAAATGAAAGTGCTAGAATTCTAGAAAATTGAATTTGAAAATAGTGTACCGTAGCAAAGAACGGTGAATTTTTAACGAAGTTTAAATGGTGCTCTAACGAGCGAGAAGCTCTAAAGTTCTAGCAAGTCCAATTCCAAGTCTGGTTAGTATTAGGAAGCTCTAAGATTTTAGAAAACCCAAAGTATTTTGTATTGAAGGTATGAACAGTTCAAATTTTTAAAGTGAATTTGAAATGTGCATACAGCTGGGAAAAATCTAGAATTTTAGAAGAATAAAAGTAAGTTTTAAGTGAAGATTGTGAGTGCCTGAAGATTTTGAGAAAAAGAAAATTAAAGTAAGCAATCAGCGGATAATAAAAACTTTTTCTCAATCACTCCTCAATTTGTAAAGAGTGACTTTCAGACACTATTGGGGACCCGCATACTCCCTATTGGCCATTTGTTGATTATTTTTCTTTTGATCCATTGTGGACTGTATGACTTGTGGACCGTGACTTTTACGAACGATAAGTTTATATATATATTTTTAATTATTCATTTTGATTACATACGTATATATCCACCCATGCGAACTGCCTCAGGGTACATAAATTCGTGCGCGGTGAACTAGTCGGTCTAGTCGTGTGTTAAGTGCTCGGGCACAATATTCGTTTGCGAGTTCAAGCCTTCGTAGAGCTTGGTTTCGGGTTGATACGGTACGGCGCCACTAGGGCCAATATCGATTCTGTTTTGAGTATTTTCCCCCGTAGTTTTTGATTTTTGTCACTCCGTGGAGGAGGATTACTTATTTTTGAATTTATTGTTTCAATTTTAATTGTTAATGTTAAGTAATTGGTAGTTATGATAAAAATTAAGTCTTAAGTCATAAACGAATTGTGTCATAATGCTTTTGAATGTTGTTTTTTTTTTAATTCGATTGCCAATATTAAGTAAATCGTTAACATTTAGAAAATTAGTATAATATGATTAAGTCATTTAGCCTTTTGAGGCTCATTTTTTTGCTCCGTGGAGATATTGTAACCACTGAGAGAGCGCTTTTCCCTTGTGGCACCCATTTATTTTCAAGTTTTGTATCAAATTAAGTTTAGTTTAGTTTAAAAGTATGAATAAATTTTTATTGAAATTGGATTCTTGTGCGTTTTCGATATGGTTAATTAAGCCAAATTTTATGGTAAAGTAGAGGGTATGTTAGGGTAATTGGTGAGTGACACATTTTGTTTTTGGGACACTGCAGACGCAGCAGTGTCATGGGGAAGCCTGTAGGTGCTTCCAAAGGGAGGGTTCAAGCTGGCATCAACACCAGTCAGCTATAATTACGCGTTTTGGGAGTAGTCCCTTGAAACTTCTCTACAACGGAACTATTTTTTGTACATGTTCGGTTTTCGGTTTGTTCGTTTTGTTTGTCTCTACTAACGATGATTATCTTTGGGCTCCTTTTATTTAATTTTATGTCGCGAGAATGCTTGAGTAAGCCTCAGTATGTATTTACTGTTCTGTGGCAGACTGTTGATGTGCTTAGGAAGTGGAAAGATCCCCCCCGTCCGGCGAGTTACCAGCCCGGATTAAACGCATGGCATACTGAGCGCCCCACTAGTCCAGCACCTAAACTCTTTGATCAACTTAGTCCAATTGCAGTCTGTGCCCATATGACAGAATCGCTACCGTTCTATGATAACCGAATATTTTTGGCCCTAATTGGATAATAAGGACTTGGAGGACATGTGGTTCCAACAGGACGGCGCCAAAAGCCACACAGCGAATGCCACAATCAATTTATTGGAAACCAAGTTTGGTTAACGTGTTATATCACGAAATGGCCCATTCGATTGGCCGCCTCGGTAGTGCGATTTGACGCCGTTAGATTATTTCCTGTGGGGCTACGTCAAGTCTATAGTCTATGCCAACAAGCCAGCGACGATTGATGAACTTCGTACGAATATCGAACGTGAAATTGCAGCAGTATCGGCCGATTTATGCTTGAAAACCGTCGAAAATTGGGTTCAGCGTCTGGACTTCTGCACGCGTGCCCGTGGTGGCCATGCAAAAGAAATCGAGTTCCATACATAATGGCATCGAATGTACTTTCACAGGAATAAAGAATTTCATTGGTATCTAAAACCGGTTTTGTTTTATTTAAAAAAAAATGTTGTAGCGCTCTTATTGAAAAGCCCTTTACATCAATATATTTTCCTTCTCCAATTTGCAGCTTTGTAGGCTTAATATTGCTTAATGTCGTTCACCGTGGTCCTTATGAGTTCTGCCGATTCCTTTGCAAACTGAAACAGTATGGGTCGACAATAATGCACTGATGACGGTCATGGATGTTTCCAGTGTAGGGAAACATCAGAGTTTAGCCGCAAAGGAACAACAGATGCCATAAACATATTTCCGTCAGATATTGTAGCGTCATCGGAATATATCCTTTGCTTATAAACGCTTTATTCGGATGATCCATCGCAGCCCCATTTGCTGATCAATGTCAGTTTCTCAGGAAGAATTTCCACCTAATTTCAAGGCCCATAAGATCCTGTAGATTGGCTTTCACAGTACGTAAACTCCGTATGCAATGGTCGTGAATTTATTATGGCTTGCATAATATGCTTGTATCAGCCCCCTGTCGCATTAAAGATGCCCGTAGTTTCTCACATTTCTCTTTGGCAAGTTATAAGTCCAAAAACAGGGCCAAGGCTTCTTCGGAACCATACTTTTTAATGTGTGCGTTTGTGGGCGTGGGAATTTTTTCCTTAATCCATTTTAGTCGCAGTGGGCTTGCATCAGCATCAGACTTTGTAATCTGCGACCTAACTCTTTCACTATCCGTTGTATATTTAATAGACAGCGCGTCCGATAAATGCTTCGTGGTCAAGTCATTGGAGGCATCCGCAAGTTTCCTCTTTCTTGTGAAAATTGAACACTCCTCCATACTTTTTTTGGTCTTCCTTTTGCTCCTCTGGTTGATGTGGTTGGTTTTTCTAGTGCCAATATATCCAGGATGGTGTCTTCATTAAGCCACACCTCGTATTTGGAGTTGAAGTTGTGAATGGTTCGATTGCTTTTCATCCATTTTGCCTTAGTTTTTGCATATATCATACAAAAATTATTTTTATACTTTTGCTTCTCTCAATATTTCCGAATAAGCTATCGAGTTCTTCTAAAGCAGCTTCCGCGAAAAGCATTGGTGTGGTTGACTTTCTAAACAGTTATAAATAATTTTAAATTGTTCAACGTCATGTTTTCAGTACTTGTTGCGCCAACTTTCAGTCGTAGACTAATGCAGGCATCATGCTTATTTTGCAATATATAGGCTTAAGCTACCATGCGTAAAAATTTACCTGTTACCTGCATACATAAGGATTTAGGCTGAATTATGCAACTTTGATATTATGCACGTCTCCAAATAAGATTTGTGCCTACCTGTAGGGACCATAAGTCAATATTGTTCTTGACCATTTGTACGCCAAAGTAATTTTAAGTGAGGTGCGTACCTGCTAATTTCAATGAGTAGCTTTTTGTGTATCCTGTGTCTGTAACATAATATTGGGAGCAGACTTTGCCATAGGCTCTCAGGTAGACAACCGACTTAAAATGCAATTTTGAAACTATTATATCAAACTAACTGTCAGTCAAAACATGTAAGGGATGCACGCCATACAATTTCTGCAACCATGTCTTTTTAAACTTTTTTACCTGTAGAAGCCAAACGGGAACGTACGGGCAGATAAAAGCTTTTGAATTATGTAAAGGAATAATCAAAGAACATATTTTGAATATATGTATTGCAGAGGTAAAAAAATATAATTTTTTTTATTTTCCGTCAAAATTGAAAAATAGTGAAAAAATGAATAGTTTTAAATAGTGATTTACCTAGAGAACAGAAAGCAAGCAGTAAATTTTTTTTATTATTATACATTTAATAAATATATCAATCAATTGGAAAAAAAAGACGATTCGTTACCTAGTTTTCGTGATATTACACCTGAAATCGCACCAAATTAACTAAAAATGGTGTATTTGTTGAAAACCGAAAATCGGTCAACTTTGAACGGTTATGTCTTCTAAACTAAAAATCTGATATATTTATATATTTGAGATCGTTGAAAAAGATCGTTTATTTAAAATTTCGTAGGCGCACATGAAAATTTTGATTTTTGAAACCTCGTTTGCTCTACGGGCGCAACTGTGCGTCGTTGGAACCAAGAGCTATATCATTTATATTCTGACGAGGCCATAGCTACGCGAATCATGTCCTTCAACGCGGGGAATATGTGTTGGTTCACTTACGAGTTGCGCTAAATGATTATACGGTGCAAAAATAACATCGTTTGAGCCTCCTGAGTCGTGTGGGTCAAATGGGATATCCATTAAGAAGTGTGAATATTGAAATCACCTGCAAACACATTTTTACTGTTCGGATAATGTTCCACAATGTTAGAAATTGAATCAGAAAGGGAATCAAACGAGGGTGTCCAGAAACCGAAAACCGGTCCTCCGTTTTTTGGACGTCAACCGAACGCCGGTTTTATAACAATGGACATTTTCGAACACCGGCTTTTTGTCTTTCATTTATTTTGTTACAAAAGCTTAGTTTTTAAAGAAATAAGTTAATACTTCGTTACATTTTTAATCGACAATTGTAAAAACTATTAGTTTGAATAGTTTTCACAGAAAAAATAAAAAAACAATAAAAAAAAATTTAATTTGCAAAAAAAATAAATTTTAAAGAAAGCTATATTTTTGCGAATAATTTTTACACAAAGCATAAAAAGAAAAAATGCAATAACAAAAATCAAAATTTAAATATTTGCCCAATTTTTAAATTCTTTATAATAATTTCACCTGTCTGTATTTGCACCGCACCGAAAAAACTTTGGATTCATTTTTATCCCTTTTCCCGTGACCCAAAATATAACTTTTTCCCCTTCTCCCGGCGACAAAAATAAACTATCAAAATGTGGGCGGGATTGGATAAAGGGGCGTGGCACCTCCCATACAAATCACAAATTAAAAATCCATTATTTCTGTTCCTGTTAACGGTATTTGGACACAATTGGGTATGGTGGTTAGGTACACATATTCTAAGATCTGCTACAAAAATGGGCTGGATTGGACAAAGGGCGTGGTACCTCCCATACAAATCACAAATTAAAAATCCATTATTTCTGCTCCTGTTAACGGTATTTGAACAAAATTGGGTATGTTGGTTAGGTACACATATTCTAAGCTCTGCTACAAAAATGGGCGGGATTGAACAAAGGGTATGACCACGCCCACGTAAAGAATTTATAGTCAATAAATATTTTTTTTACGGGTTGGTTTTTTATGCATGAATTATCATGTTTGTTTTTAGCCATATTTTAGTAATTAATAATGATGGTTTTACTTTTTGAAATTCAAAAAATATAATTCCTAAGGCTTCGCGTCCAGTTATCATATTTTTAACATGTGAAACATATTTGAGGCTATAATCAGCTGATTCCGGTCCGAAAACATTTTTCGCAATGGCAATTAAAAATTGTTAAAAAAAATTAAAATGCAGGTTATGGATTGTTTGCTTTTTATTGTTTTGAATTTGCTTGACTGCTGGCAATTCTGTTTTTAAATTATTTTATATGTAGAGATTTGTGGTTGCGATAGGTATTGCCTCGTAGAACTTTCATATCCATAAACCTGTCCTATATAACGTATTTGAAAACCACAACTGCCAGATATGAAGGAAATGCTTTGAAAATGAGTAGAATTGCCAATGGTATTGACATTTTTTTTTTAATTTACATTTGGAAAGGTAATTCAAATTAAACTACAAATTATAATTGTGATTTAATTAATTGTATGTACCCATGTATGATCATATGGAATTAAATGGCTATACATATATCCTTTTAGTTAGTTTTAGAAAAATTTAATAATTTTCATCGAAAAGAGTAATTATTGGTGTTTAATATAGTCCTACAATATTGAACATAGGTGTAGGTGCATAGCGGTATCCATTCCGCTTTGCACTCTTGTTCGCACCAACTACTGGCTGCAGGCAGAGTATTGTAAGTCTGCAAGCATTAGTTGGTGACGAAAAACCATGAGTCGTTTTTTAACCATTTGTGAGTTGTGAGTGCGCTTTAAAGACATAACATTTAAAACTTAAAACTATTGTGAAAACTAAGAAACACATCCCAGCAAAAAATTATTAGAAATTAGAAGCAGTTGGAGTACAGATATAATAAGAATCTTATACTGAAGTGCTTCTCCGAATTGATTTTTAAGCGCTTCTTGTAATTGTTAAAAAGTTGTAATCTTGAATACTTGACACTTGATTTAAGTAATAGGGAATTTTACTGAGCTTTAAACCATTTTAAAATTTAAAACTGTGACTATATAGTACGGAGACATTTAATATTACATATGTATATAAAATATATATGTATATATGGATTGACGATTTACAGTTACCACACTACAGTTCAGATACAAATTTTTCTATCTAATTAACTATCGTTTAACTTAATATATTCTGAAAAATTTGGAGCCTCAATTTTGCTATATAATGTCTTGGAAAGTAGCTGTGTTGCTAACACAAATGCTTAAGCGTTCAACGCCGCCGTAGGGAAGAACGTGTGTTTTGTTTTAAGTAAAAACTGTACCTAGAAAAATGTTCGTCCACTTCAAACAAAATAACTATGAAATACATAGACATTAAAAAGTCGAAGTCTCTTAATATGATAACGAAGTAATAAAGATGACAAAAATCTGATGACGACAACGGGAATAAGGCCGATTGATGCTTACAAAAAATTCGGTTAATTTTTTTTAACACAGGTTTTGGTGGAATCATGGCTCTACCTTATTCTAGTGCTTCTTATAAGCAATAAATTAAATGTTTTTATATTTTTTTGTGGTCATTGGAAAAAAATCAAATTTTAGTGCTTCCATGAAGCTGGAAAGTTAGTGAGAAAACTTCTCGTGTTTTCTTTTCGTACGAAGAGACAACAAATCAAATATTTTGGTTATTTGAAGGGCAGAATGCGAAACATAATTTTAGACATTATTTCAAACTGCTTACTGAGCCGTAAAATAAGCACATGAAAAAACAGCGTTTTTTCTGCAAACAAAGAAGAGCTTCTTGTAAGCAATGAGTATGTTGCTTTAATTTTGCACTATCGAGAGCTTGTAAGTGGGAACTTTGTTCGAAAATAATGCGCATCTATCAGCGCATTGGCTAGTGCTTCTAAAGAATTTCTGCTTACATTACTGCTTTTTAGCATGCATAATTTTTAGCTGGGATAGTACAAACACAATACTTTGAAATATTATAAACACAAATATACAATTACAACACATTAACATTAATGTAATTTTAAAAAATCAATCAAACACTTGTAAAGTAAGAAACAACACAACGTTAATAAAATGCAAAAGTGTGTGATGTGAGATTTAATCAAAAAAAAATATATATAATAAAACTTAAAAGTTAATAAAATCGTTTAATAAAAACAAAACATTCTGTAATTCAAGCAAAAAAAAATTGCCCAAATAAATTTGCAAATTATTTGACATTGAAACAAAAACTGTGTAAAAATAAAAAAAAAGTTGTGAGACGATACAACAACACAAGAAAACACTAAACTTGCCAATTTACAAAAACTTTGGGCAAAAGTGATACAGTTTTAACGGTCACCAAATCAACAGGAAACAAGAGGCAACAATAAAACAACATCAAGAACAACAAGAGGCAACAATAGATCAACACCAAGGCGCAAAAACACCGTAGGCAAAAACAGTTTGGCAACGAGACAACAGAAGGAAGATGCAAACCCAACAACATCAAGAGCCAGATACAACGGAAGACAACAACAACACAACAGAAGCACAGGTACCCAAACGGACGCAAGGAAAAAGTAGTAAGTACAAACAAATCTCAACACGAAAAAACAAGCAAAAAGATAAAGGGTGTCGCAGAGTTTGATTTAAGCTGTTGACTCACATCAAAGTCCAATAAATCACATTAGGCGCTTGACCCTGTGAAACTTTTTTCTTGTCGTTACGTGTGACTTACATACATATGATAATAGATCCAAAGAAGTGAATATTCAAAGTGATGACGTTATGCTGAAATTTGACCCACGGCCCTTTGATGACAGCGGGGTTAGCAGCAGTGTACATTAAAAATAAACCGGGTTGCCAAGTACATTTTAATTTTGTGGATTTAAAATAAAAACAATCCATGTCTGAGTCGGAATCCTCGACAGGCAGTTCTTCACACTGCTGCTGAATTATTTCAGCAATGGGCTGCCGAGACTTTTCTAGCTCGTTCTTGAAGTACAACAAATTTCGTTGGAGCTCCGCGTACTGCCCCATTAACTCGTTGTACTTTTTCTCGAGAACGGTATTCTTGCGTACCGCCTCTCGGAATTCGTCACGGGAAACCACCTATTCATCTCTCCCCCTCTTCATACCAGCCATATTTGCGGTATCCATCGCTGAATATCGCTGACTGATTTCCTCCGTACCAATGTACACCAACCTCCTACAGGATGATATTTGGCACTTTATGTCGACTGAGTATGAGCCAACTGCTCAATGTTTAATTTCGCGTCAATATCAAAATAAGTCGTACGACTTCTCAAGACTTGGTTTTTTGGCTGTTTACACGATCACTTTTTTCTGTACGAGTTTTTCCAAAAGTATTTTTGTATTTTTACAAAAGTGAACGTTTTATAATAATGTTTCCACTTTTTCAACTTTTGGCACTTTTTTTCCACAATTTCCGAAAAATTTTTTTCATTTGCTGACAGCAACAACACAAAATTTTCCACTTCGGACAATATACTCCGCACTTTTACGATTTCCACTTCACTTTTTCACTGTTTTAAAATTTCACGTTTTACACTTATAGTCTGCGCCAGTTAAGGAAAAATCTCCGGGAAAGCGGGCTTAAATGATCTTGTGAGAAGCGCGTAGTGGCAAAACAAAAAAGACTTAAGACGCGATCGCATATATTGATTTTCATTTCATTTCATATTTATTGGTCCCTAAAATTCACGTTGACAAAGTTTCTTAAAGGTAACTTAAATCTATCATTACGTATTTTCCTACATTTAATAATATTTACAGAACTATATACTTCACACTAACTTAAGTTATAGTAACTACATACGAAACAATTATAAACGAAAAAACTAAACATTCTACTGCCCACTAGAGGCTTCCCCAAAAATGGACTATGAAAAGGGGATAATTCATAAGACTAACTATTTACTAAAACTTAAAATACTAATATACTAAAAATACTATTTACACATACATATTTACAACTATATACATATTTACAACCCTACCTACGGTAATAGGTGCCACTACTGGTCTGTAATATACACAGTGTCGGCCAGGTCAAAAGATCCTATCCTCCTATGATAGAATAGGAGTTTGTCATTAACGAAGAGGAGTCCGCCTCCATCCAAGGTCGCGAGGCCAACCGGCGGCCTATACCCTAACTCAAGAAGTCGCTCCAGGCGCTCGTCGTAGACCAAACTATTCTCGACCAGTCCATTTTCCAGAAAGGCTGCCCTTTCTAGGAATTTAAGTACACCTTTAACAAGGTACACATTAGAGCCATGCATGAAGATTTTCTGTTTGTTATTTTACTGCTGTACATTCTGTACCGGCACCTTGCGAACGAAGAAATGTAAACAACAACACGAATAACAAAGAGAAGCACAGCATACCGGTACGGTCAGATCATCGTACTCGCTCCGATTGACATACACTGGTTCTCGGTAATAGAGAAGAGACCTTTGTTCGTATTCTGTAAGCGAGAATGTGATAAAATACTACGAGGCAGAGCAAACTACACCGAACACGTAGAATATACCGTAACTTTGTTTACTTTATTTTCTTTGCAATGCTCAGTGTGTTTTAGTGAAGCGAACTGAAGAACTACACCCAGCGAAATAATTATAAAGGCAATATATTGTTTTCCAGCGTGGCCGTCGGTGGAGCAGTGGGTAGTGTGCGCGGCTCTTATACATGAGATCCTGGGGTCGAACCCTGCTCTGGCCACCTTAAAATTTCTTTCGGCGGCGGTCACCTCGCATAGTGACGGCGACACTATCGAGTATATAGCCATGAAAAGCTTCTCAAAATACCGTTCGGAATCGGTGTTAAAGTGTAGGTCCCAATCAGTGAGTGAAAACTGGAAAGCGCACAGCTCAGTGATTGTGAGAAGTTCTCCCAGTCCCTTCATGGGATGTAATGGGAAACCATTTATTTTATTTATTTTTTTCCGGCACTCTCAATGCACTGCGTTTTTGGTGTAGAATTTTAATGCATATATGAGTCAGGACATATATTATGTCAGAGAATGTAGTTATTCGATCTCTTTTACAAGTTAGGGGCCGTTCAAGTATTACGTAAGCAGATTTATTACAATGTCGTTGGATGTCGTCTTAGTTAATTTTGGAAAGGACATTTGTGTCCCAGAATTTATCATCCAGCAGAACAACGCAGCAGTACATCGGTCTAAGAAAACTCCAAAGTTTCTGGAGTCCAGAAATAATACCAACTCTCGAACGACTTGTACTTAGTTCTGATCTTTATCCTATCGAGAACCTCTGGTCTATTTTACCTACCCAAGTTTACCACCGAGGACGCCAGGTGAAGAATGTCAAGGATCAAAGAGCAGCAATACAAGAAATTCGAAAATAACTGATCCTGCGCATATTCATCCGTTGATAAACTCAATGCCAAGACGCTTGGTAGAAGTTATCAGCGATAATGGAAATCATACGTCTTACGAAACTTTTTAAAATATTTAAATAAATCTTTTGCTTTTATAAATATTTCGCACTAGTAATTAGTTTATTTTTGTTGATTCACTTTTAAGAAGTCATAGTCAAAGTATTTTTTGCTGAAATGTATTTAATTTTGAAAGGACTGATACAATATAAAATAAAAACTTGAAAATTCCTCACAACATTTGGAAAAAACCAAAAATGGTGCTGCCTTTATATTTATTTCGCGGGGTGTAGTACACAACGGCGAGTATCGGCGACGCATGAACCATGAGCTGTATGAGTTATATCCCGACACTGACATAGTTAAGCGGATCAAATTAACACGATTGCGCTGGCTAGGCCATGTCAGTAGAATAGATGAAGACGAACCAGGACGAAGGGTTTTCGAAACCGATCTCGAAGGAAGACAAAAAATAGGAAGACCAAGACTTCGCTGGAAGGATCAGGTTGACGAATCCCTGCGTACACTTGGTATTGCCAACTAGAGAGATAAGGCAAAAGATCGAACTGGTTGTCGAAATATGTTATCTTCATTTTGTAAGCTCCCTGACCCCTCGGGGTTGTTGGTGACCGGATAAGTAAGTAAGTAAGTAATTTGACCCGCTGCCTTTAGACAACCAAAGAGACTGCGAAGACAAATTGTTAGATGTGCCACATCGTTTTCAAAAATTTGTTGAAAATATTTTTTGCTAATTTTTGGAAAAATCTGTTGCGATAATTTGACCCTCTTCCTTTAGGTGACAGCTGGGATCGCATTGGAAAAATTTTAGTGAAGATCGGAGTTGCCACACCGTTTTGTAAGTTTTTGGTTCAATTTCTACTTTTTTAACAAAACATTTGTGCGATAATTTGACCCGCTGCATTTAGAAAGCCGAAGGGACTGCATAGACAAATTTTTGGAGTTGAACCTCTGCCTTTAGATGACAACTGGGATTGCGAGAAATATTTTTTTTAAAGTTTTGGGATAACTTGACCCTCTGCCTTAGAATGACAGCTGGGATAGCATTGGCAACAGTTTTTTGAAAATTCGAGTTGCCACATCAATTTATGAAAAATTCTTGGAAATTTTTGAAAGGACTTCGAAATTTTTTGCGATAATTTGACCCGCTGCCTTTGGATGACAGCTTGGTTTTGTTAAATAACAAAAATCTAAAATTTACAAGATAGAGCTAACACCTCAATCTTAGACACTGCGATTTTTCTCAAAAAAAAAAACTCAGACAGCCAGAAAATTAGATTGCATTTTATCTGGAAACTCGAGACATGGATAGAGCAATGATCGATAAATTCCCCAACTGTGTCCACGATCTGATGGACTTCGAAAGCGTTTATTCTGTGACGAATACGGAGGACAACCTTCATAGTTTATAAGTTCTCAGAGTTGAACTGAACTCATTATGGGACCAAGTAAAAAGGTCAAATGTGGACTGCCGGGATCGTGTACACGCGGAAGGAGAAGTTGCAATTGATAAAACTAAACTGCGGACTCGTTATAAAGAGGCACTCAAAAGTTATAAACGCTGTTAAGCTCCCTCACTGACGACATTCAGGCGATCTCTGACCGCGGAGCACGGAAGACAACGGAACAAGCATCAGCAAGCCAGAAAACTTCTTTGGATACGGATATTACTCACATTTCCCAATTGCCGCCATGTGACACTGACATATTTTATGGAGGATAGAACAAATGGCCAACGTTTCGGAATCTTTTTTCAATTCTATATGGGGAAAACCCAAGATTGAGTAAATTCTAGAAATTATTTCACTTAACACAAAAACCGAAAGGCGAAGCGCGGGAAATAATTAGCCACGTCCCTCTCACCCATGATGGATGCAACATAGCGTGGGGAATTTTAGTGGCAAGATATGAAAATAAGAGAAGCAAGTAATCGAACAACTCAAAACCCTATTGACTCTGCCAAATGTCTGTATGGACTCGGGAGCGTCAATCCAGAGATTGCATCGGACAATAAGTAGTTGCATACAAACCCTTAATACTTTGAACAAAGACACGAAAAATTGGGATCCAATTCTAATATATATCAGCTCAACAAAGCTGCCCAGGGCATTCTTAGAGGAATTCGAAAATTCACTCTCTGATTGTTCAACTATTCAAATTTGGGCAGAATTTGATAAATGTTTGACCCACAAGTTTAAGACGCCTGAGTCAGTTGAGAATATAAAACCCTTTAATCAAAAACCTAGTCAGCCAAAGCCTGAGGCCAACAAAAAACGAATACAAACGTTTCAAACTAATGTCACACGGGATTCAGGGACAAAAATTCAACTTACGACAATAAAGCGCAAAGAGGACCACGTATACATAATTAACAGAGCTGCCATCTTTGTAAACAGAATCATTCAATACGAGTTTGTCCAAAATTCCTCGGGAAAAACGTTAATCATCGCATTCATATAGCAAACGTTTCCGATTTATGCTACGACTGTCTCTCAACGGATCACGGAGGCAAAGATTGTAGAAGTCGGTATAGCTGTAGAGAATGTAATCAAAAACATCATACTTTGCTGCATAAAAGCAAACAGCCCCAATCGACGGGTCGAGTACGAGATGAAGCACAGCCGAGTATAAGTACAGCAGCTTTGACAACTTTAATACAGTCCGCTACAAATTCTGAAACCACTAACGTCACAACTTTGGCCCTACGGGACAACAGTTCACCTAGTCATATCTGTTAAAAGGAAACACTGCTGTTCACCGCAATTATTCAAATCGAGTCACGAGGACAAAGATACGATGCCCGGGCGATAATTGACTGGATCTCAATCTACTTTCATTTCGGAGAAGCTGAAAATCGTCTGAAACTACCAACAAAACGTAATCTTGTTCATGTAACTGGTTTGAGCCAAACGGTATCAGAGACTTCAACCAAAGCTTTTCTTTTTAGGCTTTGCTCAAGATTGGATAAGAAATTTGAACTGGAAATTTGAACCTGTGTTGAAAACCCTTCCTTCAAATTTACCACCATAAACTCTTAAACCTTCACAACTCAGAGAATCTACCAAACTTGAGCTAGGAGATCCCAAATTTTTTGCCAGTAGACCCGTTGATCTCCTTATCGGAATGGATATAGGACCCTTAATCTTTACAATGGGCGTTCCAATGGGGACGATTGGCTCTTTTCTAGCCCAAAAAACAGTTTTTGGCTGGATAATTGGCGGCCCAGTAACGCAGGGAAAACGTCACGATACCCTAATCTCGCTTTGCATCAAGGAACATAGCTATGGCTCAATTCCATCGCATGGAAAGAAAACTTCTGAAAAACCCGGAGATAAAGGAGCAATATGATAAAACAATTTTAGAATATCTCGAGATGGGTCATATGAGGAAAATCGCACCAGTTGAAATTGAAATGTCTCCACACTATTACCTACCACATCACGCAGTCATTAAGCCCGATCGGATTACAACAAAGTTGAGAGTTGTGTTCAGCGCATCCAGTCCTACATCAAACAAGAAGAGCCTCAATGATATCCTACATCCGGGACCCATACTTCAACAGGATCTACTTATCCAAATTTTGAAATGGAGATTATTCAAGTATGTTTTTAATGCAGACGTAACGAAAATGTACCGGCAAATTTTGGTTGACATATCTCAGACAAAATATCAAAGAATTTTATTTCGAATGTCATCAGATGATCCAATAGAAGACTTCGAATTATTAACGGTTACATTTACATTTACAAACTGTGCACCATTCCTTGCGTTAAGAACGCTACTTCAACTTGCGGAAGATGTAAAGGAAACCTACCCGATAGCTGCAAACATAATTCGACACAACTTGTATGTCGATGACGTCTTAGCAGGGGGACACACTGTTGAAGAGGCAATCACAGCAAGAAAGGAATTAAATTTGGCCTTAGATTCAGCGGGGTTTTGAGCTAAGAAAATGGTCGGCGAATGACCCTCTTCTTATTGCGGATTTGCCTGCAGACACTCTATTGCCTTCGACTGGTTGGAATTGTCAGAGAATACTTCAACTAAAACGATGGGAATTAGATGGAACATCGCCATGGACTCATTCACTCTCACTGCCACTAAAATGGAAAACACAGCTCCTGCACAAAACAAGAAGTTCTCTCCACCATTGCTAAGCTTTTTGACCCATGTGGCACCAATCATTGTAGTCGGAAAGCTGATAATGCAGCAAGTTTGGCAAGATAAAATAGATTGGGATGACAAGTTAAAACCTGTGACACAGATGAACTGGCAACATTTTGTGAAAACCAGTCCGGAAATTAAAGACCTGACAATTCCTAGGTGGATAAAATTTACATTCGAGTTGAAAATACACCAAACATGATATACACCTCTCTTTTGGCTGCAAAAACCAGAGTTGCGCCTATAAAAAAATATATCGCTACCAAGACTCGAACTGTGTGGTGCGGTTTTATTGGCGAATCTGTCGGCAACTGTGGTTCCAAATCTTCATCTTTCGAACCACTCGATTAATTATTGGACAGACTCCACCATAGTTTTAACCTGGCTCAAGAAACCTCCATGCTCTTGGAGCAACTTTGTAGGAAATAGAGTTTCCGACATTCTCGATGGTACAGGAGATGCAAAATGGCATGTCGACTCTGAACATAACCCTGCAGACATTGCCAGCCGCGGATGCTCTCCCACCGATCTACGATTACATCCACTATGGTGGCAAGGGCCCACATGGCTAAAAATGCCCCGAACGCAATGGCCGGCGAACAAAGTCGTGGAAGACACAAAATTTTAATCAAAACCCGTAAAGGTATTTGGCACCACTACATCTGAAGACCCTTTGGGTAGAGTCTCATCGCTTCCACGCGCCTATTGAGTTTTGGCGTACCTACTACGGTTTTGGAGAAACACAGGACAAATTCAAATTGACCATAGACTATCATCGCTTTACACCACTTCCACTGAAATCGAACAAGTCAAAACTCGACTTATTATTCTTACGCAGAAGTATTATTTTGTCTCGGATTATCACACATTGGAAAAAAAGTCACAAATTCCCCCCAGTAGCTACTTTTTAACTCTTAATCCTTTTTTAGATTCAAAGGGAGTAATTAGAGCCAATGGCCGATTAGTTCAGTCACCCGCCCTGACTTACAACGAACGCTACCCAATCCTTTTGCCATATGACGCAAAGTTGATGAGGTTGCTAGTTGAGTTTTGTCACAAGGTTACTATTCACGGGGGAAATAAACTCATGACTCGAATTTTAAGATCAGAGTTATATTTAGGCTTAAAACCCTTGTAAAAAAGGTGATACACCAGTGCAAAACATGCATACTATTTAAGAAGCAAGCTCAGGATCAGATAATGGCATCACTTCCACCGGAACGTACAATGTTATCAAGACCCTTCCACCATATAAGAGTTGATTTTGCAGGACCCTTTTCTATTAAGAATTTTACGGGAATAGCTTGTCTTAGAAATAAAGGGTATGCTTTGCTACAAAAGCAGTACATTTGAAAGTAGCAAGCGATTTGCGACACAATCTTTCATAGATTTATCGGCCGTCGCGGATGTCCAACGAGAATTTACTCTGTAATTTCCTTATAAGAGATCATGTTTTCTCCGGTTAGTGAAAAAAAAATGTAAATGCCGCGGGTGGGGATTCGAAATCACATTCGCTGGACGATCGTTTCGATGTTTGTGAAGCATCATCTTCAGCAGCATTTAAATTTTTTTCACTAACCGGAGAAAATATGATCTCTTTCAACTTTAAACATAACGAGGACCTAAGACAACTAAATTTACTCTGATATCCGTACAAATTTCGTGGGAGCAGCTGAAATGACTCGTAAAGATAGGATAGCTTTCTTAAAAACTCTGCAAAGCGGTGCTCTACGGCAAAAAATATTAGTCCAAACCTAGAGTGAAGTTTCATTCCACCAGGAGCTCCTCATATGGGATGCCTCTGGGAGGCAGGCGTCAAGTCATTTAAAATACGCTTGCGTAAATTTATTCCTAATTTAAACTTAACGTTTGGAGACTTTTCCACGATTCTCGCGAGAATTGAGGCCTGTCTAAACTCCAGACCTTTAAGTCAAGGTACTGATGATTCTGATGATTTATCCCCTTTGACTGCCGGTCACTTTCTTATTGGTACTCCAATGTTGGCACCCGCTGAACCAGATTCGCCTGAAGAAGACATAATGCTCTCAAACAGATGGAAGCGTTTAAAGATAATATCTCAAACCTTTTGCCAGAGATGGAAGGTTGAGTATTTAAATGAGTTACCTCGTCGATATAAATGGAGGTATCGACGCGAGAATATAAAAATTGATGATCTTGTCATAATTATGGACGATAAGGTAACCTCTAATGAATGGAAAATGGGTCGAGTTATAAAAACCTATCCCGGACCCGACCAAAATGTACGTGTAGTCGAACTACGAATATCAAACGGCATACTTAAACGACCCATAACAAAAGTTATAAAACTATTTTCAGATCCATCATAATCTCACTCACATTCACCAACATAGACTAATCCTCATACTCTTCTAGATATGGCCGCCTAGCTCCCACGACCAGAACACAACAACCATCGCCGTCATCAAGCCAACGCGCATCACCAACAAAGCAATGAAGGACATCATCGACTGAGTAACTAGCAATACTCCTGCGGACTATGTCAAAAGGACCATTCTCTCAAGTCGTGCCGAAGATTCCGTGAACTGACCCCCTACCAGAGATATGAAACCGTTGAGCGCACGCCTCGAAACTGCCTCGCTAGAAGCTCCTGATTGCTCTAGTTTGACTGGGTGTAGAAAATGCGACAGTCGTCATCACACAGAACTTCATGGGGCACCACAATTACAGGAAATGCCACATCAACCTAACACCGCGGTGCCCGATTTCAAATGGTCTATCGTACTGGTTCCCACGGCCATGATACGGGTTTCGGATGACAGTTTTGAAACGTGGAAATCAATGCGAGCCCTCATCAGTCAGTCCTCAACGGTTTCGCGTATCGCATATTCGACATTCAAAATGCTGGGTCTCCGTTCGTTCAAATATCAAGGACTTCGGTTTAGTTCCTTCAGAAAAATGTCTCGGAATGTCCACAATACATGGACGCTGCGTGTCAACGCTTTAATTACTGATGAATTGCCAACTAGACCCTATTCAGACCCAATAATTGATGATTCGACCCGTGATTTACACAACGACACTTTGGCTGTTGTTGCCCCGCGCAGCAATGCCCCTATAGGTATCGAGCTGGGGGCTGATGTATACACTTCCGTTCAGATGGAGGGTGCCATATCAACAGCAATCCGTGATGTGATGGCTTACCGCACAAAATTAGGCTACGTATTTTCCGGAGCCACGAAAAACCCATTTTCAATTATTACCTTTGTATTCACTGAGTCATGGGGGGGGGGGGGGGGGGCGGAATGTTTCATATTGTGCTACAATATTGCACATAGGTATAGGTGCATAGCGGTCTCCATTCCGCTTTGCACTCTCGTTCGCGCCACCTACTGGCTGCAGGCAGAGAATTGTAAGTCTGCAAGCGTTAGTTGGTGACGAAAACCCATCAGTCGTTTTTTAACCATTTGTGAGTGCGCTTTAGTTCCCCCCGTTACAGTGATAGTAACAAGTGAACATACACCATACATACTTAAAATTGTAACACACTTGAAACATTTCAATATAAAATACATAAAACAAAGAAACAAAGCGTGTTAAAACCTGAAACACATAACATTTAAAATTTAAAACTATTGTGAAAACTAAGAAACACATAGTACAAACACAACACTTTGAAATATTAGAAACACAAATATACAATTACAACACATTAACATTAATGTAATTTGAAAACATACATACATATGTACGCAAAATCAATCAAACACTTGTAAAGTAAGAAACAATACAACATTAATAAAAGTCACTTGAACTAACATGAAAACAATACCATTTTGTACACACATGAATTAAATAAAACATTTAACTTAGAATTTAAACTAAACAAACAGAAACTCTTTTAAAATTACCAAAAAGCTTAGATCCTAATCAATTGGTTTGGTCACATTGCAATTTAAAAATATCGATTCAATTTTAAAAGAAAGCTGTTGCAGATTTACAGTTTGATTTGAAATACAAAGCACATAAATTGAATTATAAGAAATATCAATTGTAGTTCAAAAGACACCAACTGAAATTTAAAAGACATCATCAATTGAATTTGAAAAGCTTTAATTTTTAATTTGAAAGAAATCAATTGAAATTTAAGACATCAGCTGAAATTTAAAGGACCTCAAAGTACATACATTGAAAATACATCATTTGTAATTTAAGACATCAATTCAAAACACATCACTTATTACTTATAAAACACATCAATTAAAAGAAACATTAATTGAATTTTAAAGCACTACCATTGTAATTTTAATGACATCAATTGAAATTTAAGGCATCAATTGAAATTTGAATTTTAAAAGAACGCAATTGATAATTAAAAGGCGTCATTTGAAATTTAAAAGGCGTTAATTGAAATTTAAGATACATATTTTACAATAAATAATCAATATTCTTCGAGCTTGAGGTCAGATTTGCTGTAGTTATATTTATTTTCCTCGATATTTCGCTACTCCTTTGTGTAGCATCATCAGGAGATATAAAACAATATTCAATATTGTTGAATATTGTTTTATATCTCCTGATGATGCTACACAAAGGAGTAGCGAAATATCGAGGAAAATAAATATAACTACAGCAAATCTGACCTCAAGCTCGAAGAATATTGATTATTTATTGATAAGGAAAAGGTCGAACAACAGAATAAAAATACATATTTTACATTTAAAATGACATCAATTGAAATTTAAAGGCATAAATTGAAGTTTAAAAGGCATCAATTGAATTTTAAAATACATCACTTGCAATTTAACAAACATCAATTGTAATTTAAAAGACCGCAACTGAAACTGAAGACAGTTTTTGCAGTTTTGATTGGGAAGAGTTTAGATTGGTACAGTTTGCAGTATGTGTTGTTCGAAAGTTGTATGTAATAGCTTATTCACATTTACTGCGTTTTAGCGAAATACTGTAATTTCGCTCCACATGAGATGATTTGAGCCTAAATCACACTATAAATAACACATATTTCCATACAAAAAAAATGCAAAAAAGTTGCTCAGTTTTTTGTAATTTGTTCGAAATCACAGTAAAACCAAGAGATACCATAGTGTTGTATTGCAATAGTAGTTAAAAAATGCAGTAAAATGAAAAAATTTCCATTGCTGGTTCAAAGCAAATGTCAGAAAAATGAGGGGAAAAAGCATCTGTTTGTTTACATTTCTAGTTTGCTTTGTGGTGGTAAGTACTTATTGCAATGTGATTTATTAATATAAATTAAAATTTTTCGTTTTTAATAATTGCAATACAGGAAAATGGATTCAATGCCGAATATATTGTAATAAGACTTTTATATTGGGTTTTTTAATTATTATTGTAATTTTTTATTAGAAACGATAAGAAGAGCAAGTATAAGCAGAGAATTGCTTGGTCGGACACCGCAGATCAAATGCTGCTTGAGATGTGGGAGGACAAAATTCCGCAACTTCGCGTTGTTTGTTTGTCTACAATCAAAACAAATTAGAGAAATGCCAAACAAAGAGAGAGAAGTCACTTGAAATCACAGTAATTAACAAAAGCACAATGTGAACACCATGATTTCGAAATCATCTCATAAAGAGCGAAATTACAATATTTCGCTAAAACGCAGTAAATGTGAATAAGCTATTAGTGTATTTTAATTAATAAGTTAAAAAAACCGAGAAATCCGGTTTCAATAAATCAAAACAAAAGCGGTTAAACCTGTTATTCGAAAATATGAATTTTTTTAAAAAACCGACATTCGGTTTTACATAAAAGAAGCGGTTTCTCGATTTCGGTTTTGAACATTTGCCATCGCAAACGTATCGTTGAAATTCATATTTCAATGACAGATATTTCTGTTAATTGTCGCGCACAATGTTGAATAAATAAATTATTGGTAACTTTTTTCCCTCGGATACGAATACATTTTATATATATTTTCTTTAACTTCTTGTAACTTTGACAAAACAAGTGTTTTTCGAGTAACAATATAAGTGAGTATGTGTATGCTGACTGCGTTTAATAAATTTCTAAGAAGTGTGAAGGGACTACTTGCGTTTTATCACAGAGAAATAGAAAAGAGCTGCTATGCCTTTCTTCGTATTCTCTTGATGACGACGAGGTAGTAGGCCATTTCATCGAGTTCGAGTTGCTTTTGTAATTTACTCTAACATTTATACAGAACTTTTTTAACTTTTAAAGCTAAAACGCTTTTTCGCGTTGTTTGTTGTACAATAACTAGTAAATTAGATAAACAATTTTCAAAACACCTTAAGACTTCGAGCTTAAATAATTCTTTTTTAAAGGCAGTAGTACGATATTTCAAAAAAGGTCGATTATTAATTTATCTGGTTGATATGTGGTTTGTAATATTCTCGAATTTTTTTCTAGTGAATAGTGAATAGAAAATGTAAAAATGTTGCGATGCCATAAACACAATTCGGAACCATTAAAGCAAACCCATTTATTGTTTTTACTATTTATATAGTTTTGTCATTCATTACATCCCACCAAGGGACAACGGAGGGCTTCACACAATCATTCGGGTTTGCGCTTGGCACCTAGAGATTTATACCGCTTCCGCACGGGGGTTTGAGAAGCTTTTTCATGGTTAATTACTAGAATATAAGGTGGTCTGAGCTGGGATCGAACCCACGTTCTTATGTACAAAAGTCACGCATACTACCCATTGCACCACCGAGGGCCACAAGGTAGTTTACTATGCTTACTAATATTTCGTCCTGTGCAAAAGAATAACTTTATGGTAATTGAATAAGAATATCATGGGGGCAAAATGTACTCCATTTATCATCTCTGACTGGGCTACCAACAAACATTTACTTATACAATGTTGTTGTTTTTATGTCTCTCGCATGGGATCGCACAACATCAGTATCGATCGAACGTAATGGTGGAGTCCGAGTGGTGAACTCTGTGTATTTTGGTGAGTGGTAATGATGAGAATAATCGTAATGGGGTGTATTTTTGTTGCGACGGTGCCATCGTGTGTCCAGAAGCGCCAGGAGCACCCAAATCCAATTTAGGTGTTTTGTGTTGCTCGTGTATGGTATAAAATGCCTCATCACAGCGCAACCGAATTTGGGTTTTTGTGGGAAAGTTCCCCAAGTATGATTATAGCGATAAAACAAAGATGATTTCCCGATTGATAAAGTTTATCTCAATCAATGAGCACGATGTGTTTTTATTTTTAGGATCACAGTTGGGGCCATGATGTTTCATTCAGATTTTAGCTGGACATTAAAATAACAATAATTAATATTTCTGGAATGAAAAATATTAATGTTTTTAGTTTACATGATCAATATTTAGTAGTGTAAACTTTATTTTCGTGGCCGCCGGTGGTGCAATGGTTAGTGTGCGCGGCTCCTGTACATGAGATCCTGGGTTCGAACCCTGCTCTGACCACCTCACATTTCTTTCTACGACGGTCACCTCGCTTAGTGATGGCGACACTATCGAGTACTTAGCCATGAAAATGCTACTCAAAATACCGTTCGGAACCGGTGTAAAACTGTAGGTCCCAATCAGTGAGTGTAAAACTAGAAAGCGCACATCTCACTGATTGTGAGAAGCTCTCCCCAATCCCTTCATGGGATGTTAAGGGACACCATTTTTTTTTGTAAACTTTA
The DNA here is from genome assembly GCA_963931995.1 of Phaonia tiefii. Lineage (NCBI taxonomy): Eukaryota > Metazoa > Arthropoda > Insecta > Diptera > Muscidae > Phaonia > Phaonia tiefii. The sequence continues at coordinate 133,085,028 of OZ008368.1, forward strand.
TTTTCAAGTACTGCTTGAAATCTACGGCACATGATTTGAATCAAATTCTGGCAACGCAATTCTGTCCTCCAGTCCAAATATCATCCAAGTTTTTATAGTTGTGATGGGTGTAGTATAGTTGTGTGAATCGGGTCCAAGTCGGGACTATGAGTCGGCATGTCTAAGACGGGGTTTCCTTCGAAAACTACTCCTTTACAAGCTTCGACGTGTGTTTGGGGTCATCGCCATGATTGTGCAAGAAACTGGCATCTGTTCTGTATAAAGGCCTGCACAAAGCCATAAAAATTGGATTTCAAGCCACAGTAGTTTTTTCAATGCCAACGCTGTCAACGCCAAATAAGCAAACAAAGCCTGTTGGTCCATTCCAGCGTAGCAGCAAATGCAGTTACTGTCCATTCTTAGTGTCGACAGTATGTGAATGAGAGAGAAAATGAGAAAACAAATATCAGAGAAAAACTCATCGTCATCGCCACATCTACGACTTGTATGTATGTAATATTATTTATGACTTAAACTTGTGTCACTCTAAAAAAAAAATTAATGTGAGTCCGATCACAGGGGAGATGTGTAAACATCTAGTAATGAACAATTTTTTTTAAGTTGGAAGTACTTATGCTTTTGATATATTTTTTTTAATTAATCAATTAAAAGTATCAAAACTTTCAATATTGTAAATACATAGGAATTTACTGGTTTTTGTTTGTTTTATTTAACTTATTTGGTTAGTAAATGGGCACACTGCAGTATATATGTACTGCATTAAAAATTACTGTAAGCAGTAAATTTACTGATTACTGAAAAAATTCAGTAAATTTTTACTAATAATGAAATTTAATTTGCATTTCCAGTAAAATCATAGGGCCGTATTCATAATAATTAGTAATCGGACATTACTGATTACTGAAAATTCAATGCACCTCATCATAATCATGTAGGCACTTTATAACAATTGCTGAAAAAAATTTTAGTAATCAGTAAAAATTTACTAGTTAAAGAATTATTTTTACTGAAATTTTAGTAGTACTGCAAAGTGCCCATCTATGGTAAATGCCTTAAGTACAAATAGTTAATATAGGCTTATGGTAACTAAAATAAGATACATATTTAAATTTTTGACTCGATTGTATTTAAAAATCTATGGAAAACTGCATCTATAGTAGTGGAATTGTTAGTTGTGGGGGTTTGTGGAGAATTGCTCATATGCAAGTGGAAAACGTCAAATAAAAATTTTGATAAAGCTTGCGACTGTGGGTTTGCAAAATTTTGTATTAAAATCTCCACCCATAATAATTGGCATGAGATGGAGATTGTTACCCAATTGTCGTGCACCAGTTTCAGTGTAAGGCAACAGTACGTAATAAAGATATGTTATAATCTTAATTTATATTGGAATCTAATAGAAATTTTATTAGAATTAACATTACCTCCATTCAGCTTTGATACACTTTGTGTTGTTTTATGTTCTGAGTTATAATTTTTTTGGTGTTTTGTAAAATATTTTATTATTTTGTATTTGTTGCGGTTGACAAGTTATTAATCAGCTGTTTACTGAAATGTAATGCATGTAGTTATTTTACAGCAATGGTTTTCGAAAATTAGTAGCTACTATTGATGGTGCTTATAGGCAGCTGTTAAGTATGAATGACAATCTCAAAGACAAAGAAGACTTATAGTTTGACAAGTTTAGTTTTTTCCTTATTTTGCTTTGTTCTAGTAAATTTCTTATTAAAAGTGGAAAAAATCTTTTTAAAAGTTATTAAAATTAATAGTTTTTTGTATGTATTTTATTTATTTGTTTTCATTTGCCTACGATAACATAATGTACGACAATTAGTGAAAATTAGTAGCTACTATTGTACACTAGATGGTGTTGAGTATATTGTATGCAGCGTATTATTACACTAAACACTCATACATAGCTCACACCGATTTGATAACGCTTTACGATTGGTTAACGATTACATCGCACATCTTACTCTAAATTTGTGATTGTATTGTGAAAAAGATTTTTACCCCCAGCGTATAGATGCTTACACATCAAAAACCCTTTACTCTGTCTGTTATGTAGAAAAAAGAACTACATCCGTCCATACATAAATAATATTACATACATACAAGTCGGAGATGTGGCGATGACGATGAGTCATCATACATGCAAGGCATACAAGTCATGGCTTTGCAATTAACTCGCTTTGTTTGCATTGCACACATTGACACACTTGGCGTTGTGTTTCACAGGAATTAGTTTTAAATGACAGTAAATTTCAAGCTGGCTTTGAAAATCAAAGAGCGTTGTGCAGGCCTTTAGTTCAGAAGCACAAGGTTCCATTTTATTCTTAAGAGTGCCAAAATACAGGTAATTGCCCATTTTCCCATTACTTTCACAATGAGTTCTCACCCTGCCATGAAAATGATCCTCACTTCTGAGTGTAGCGTGGACTTGTGGGTGCGAGCAGCAAAATAAAAGCTTGGCAATATTTTTACGTGCCAAAACAGCCAGGCGCCGTTGGATGAGCCTGTCTGATAAATGTAATCCAAATTGAGAGTTAATTTCGTTTGCAATATCGCGTGATGACAGGAACGGGTCCTTCGTAAATATTCGGACAATAGCACGGTCCAGTACTTGGTGTTTCGTTTGACACGTAACTTTGGTCACATTATAAACCATTTTTCGCGACTGATGCAAAATTTCGGCAATTTCAGGAGGCTTTTCCCATCATTCCACATGTGCCTCTCCTCTGGCGTGCAATCTTTTCCACGTTCCATTTTTTGCAACACTTTGTCAAAATAAGACAAAATTAAAACAATTTAACGTAAGAGCGAATTACGCCAACAAAATAACTTTACAACGTTGTGCTAATTAGCTGTCCAAGTCAAACGCACCTAATGACATAAATCACCTATCAAACCAAAATGCATTTCAGCGGCAATAATTTTTATTTAACAGCAGCCAGATTTTCGTGGGCAACAGTCCATACCAAAACAGTTGGTCAAGTTAGACAAACAATTAGAGAAAAAACACAATCAAAATTTACAGTGATTTTGTGCTAATTTACTATATTTGGTCATACTTAAGAACCAAATAGAACCTTATCGATGGCTTAATATAAAAAGGACCTAACTCGATTTTTATTACTTGACATATAAAATAATAAAATCCGTAAAATTTTAGATACAAAAAAAGTTTTAATGCAATTTTTAATAAAAAGAGGCAACACATTTTTGGAAATTGCATTAAAACTTTTTATTGTATCTGAAATTTTACAGATTTTATTAAGTTTTTTCTTTCTCCTGTCAAGTAACAAAAAATCGAGTTAGGCCCTTTTTATATTAAGCCATCGTTATGAGTTTGAATACATGCCCGTTTCATTCACTTACATGCTCGGCAATGACCACAAACACACGACGAACCTTGCAAAGGAATGATTTTCTAATGAAAATATCCCCGTTTTAGACTGGCCGTCTCAAAGTCTCAAGTTGAACCTGATTGAAAACCTCTGGAACGATGTGAAATCTGCGATTGCTCAACATAAGTACAACAACTTGAAAGATCTTTGGACTGGAATACAGAATGTTTGGTACTCGATGCCCAAAGAGCGTTCCCAGAATTTGATTCAAAGCCTGTCTCGTAGATGTCACGCGGTACTTGAAAATAATGGTTACATTACTAAATATTGATTACATTGAAATATATTGATTGATATGTTTAACATTTATGGTCGTTGTTAAAATATATCCATTTTGTTCCAGATATTTTAGTTTGTGATATTTTACTGTCCTCTGGCCTTTGATAAATAGCTCGTATTAATGAGCAGAAGATTGGAAATTTCGCCCAAGTTTTGAGATTTTTAAAAGAAGAATATGCATTTTTAGTTTTTATGTTTGCAGTTTTTTGTTGCTAGACTAACATATAATAAAAAATATGATGGTTTTTATAACAACGCTTTGGGCTAATTTACCGTCCATGGCATTTAATGCATGGGTTAAAACACAAAAGTATTAGTTTTATTCTGAAGATATGAAAAAGCATCTCAGTGTATAAACTTTCGAAAGCATAGGTCTTGTCAAGAGTGTGCAAAGGGTCGACATTTTTAAAAAGCGGTTTTCGGTTTTTATTATTTGGCAAAAACCGGTGGAACCGCGCTTTTCTTTTTTTTATAATACAATGCATTTGTTTAGCGACCAATTCACACACTTATTCCTATCGTCAAGGATATCGGCATCGGCAAGCAGCCCATTGCTGAGGATAATGGTGTTGATGTAAATGAAATCAATATGAATTTCACTAATGTTCCAAGAGTTAACATTATGCGTGTTTTGGCTACACCGCTTGCTTATACATATAAAAAAATCCTTTCCCATTATATCTCATGAAAGGAGATTTCTAATTTTTCACTCACTGATTGGGACCTATAGTTTTTACCACCTATTCAGAACAGTATTTTTAGAAGCTTTTTCATGGCTAAATACTCGATAGTATCGCTGTCACTATGCGAGGTGATCGTCGCCGAAAGAAATTTTAAGGTGGTCAGAGCAGGGAGCGAACCCGGGATCTCATGTACAAGAGGCTCGCACTCTAACCATTGCACCACCGACGGCCACTTGCTTATATAATCGCTTGTTATATATAAAGCACTTAGCGTCACGAATAATTTTCGCTAAGATTATAATTTTTCCTTTTTGATATCTTTTACCATATTCAACCTTTTGCCATATTTTTGAATAATAATACTTTTCGCTAAATAGCCGTATTCTTTGCAACTACCAACTATTGACACTAATTTCAATGAATTTCCGAATGATAATTTAATGGGTAATATGAAAACTTTTGAGTTTTCGTGTGTTAATCAATAAGGCAATCAAATAATATTAACGGCTTTTTCGCATATTAAGTCTAATGCTCGCGCCGTAGATGGCATGGGCATGGACCCTAGATTCGTCAGAACTATTTTACCGGACATATTACCATACATAACTTATATTGTTAATACCATAATCACGACTAGTTTATTTCCAAGTGCTTGGAAGTACTAGAAAATTATTCGACCTTAGAACAACAAGGTTCTAGGTGCACCAAGAAATTTTTGAGACAACCAATATTGAATCCACTTCATTGACCAAATTACTACAGGAAAATATGTAATTAGAAGCTAGTGCTATTAGATATCTCGTAAACGTTGCGAGATATAATTATGCCGATAGCAATAATTAAAAGGACATGCCCATTTTACTGCGCTGAGATACGCAGATGTATTTATTAAATAAATTCAGTTGGAACCTTGTTGTTCTAAGGTCGCGATATTATGCTATCCATCTAAAATTCTTGAGGGATTGCTTGTCACCTACCTCAACACGTCTTATTTTTTCTTACCTTAACGGATGTACTCAATCTGTGCATGTGAACAATAGGATATCGGATGCTCTTCCTGATTCTAGAGGCGTTCCCCAGGGTGCTATTCTGGGTCCTCTACTTTTCTCCCTGTATATTAATGATTTGCCTTTGCCTTTGTAATATTCGTATGTATGCCGACAATGTGCAACTAATCATGAGTTTTCCTGCAGATCTGGGATCAGAATATGTTGGCCGAATAAACCAGGATCTTTCGAATTTATAACACTGGGCAACTGCAAATGGTCTTTCTATTAATCCAAAGAAATCAAAATGCATGTTGTTTCATAAAAGCCGATATATGCCGACGTATGATTTTAATATTTACGTAGGCAAATTGTTTCACATGCGAAAAATCTGGGAATCACATTTAATGATTCCCTAACTTGGACCCATCATATAAATGCTAGTGTTGGCCAAGCTTACGCTGAATTGAGATCGCTGTGGCAAACGCAATATTTTACACCTCACAATATCAGGATACTATTAACCAAAACCAGCGTTGGCAGATTTTTTTTTTAAAAAAGCCAAAAAAAAAAAGTCTAAGAAAGCTGAATTTTTCATTTCAAGAACAGTGTAGTTTTGTAACAAAAAGTAAAAAGAATTAATTTTTATTTCATATTATTAGTAACAAAAGCTGGTAAATGAGATCTTTAGTCGTTAACAGTTAATATTTGACGAGTGCATTTCTTTGACTAAGCGCATTTATGGGAATATTTCCAAAATTCCAATCACCATCATATTCATCGTCTTTGTTGCATTCGTCAGAAAAATCTTATTGGAACTTCATACTGAAAACAGTATTTTTCGCTTCTTTTCAAATTGTTTTGTTTACTTCTCTCAAGTTAATTGTTTCTTCATCATAAATTGAATTTCAAATTTAAATTTTACAAAATTGCTAACATAGAACTTATAAATATTAGTTTAATCAAAATTTCCTGATTTTAGACAACGATTTAAATTTGTTAAAATCCTCTGTTGAACACTGGCCGAAATCGAGTTTAATTGTTATTCCTTGTGGGCACAGATATAACGAAAAGTTCATAGTCCGAAGTTGTATTCGATTACGTATATTTGACTTCACAAGATTAATGTTACTAAAAGTCGTTCTACGTCTGCATTGGACTAAGGAAGGCATAACAGCTTCAGAACTAAGTCGGATATTTCTTCAAATTGTTTTGTTTCCAGCGGCATCTCTATATTCAAATACTTCAGCCCAAAACTTTGTAGTGTTTAGTCGTGTTCTTTCATTTTAGAAATTGGATACATATTAAATTACTGGTCTTTTATTCTACCAATAGTTTCCTTTTGCATTTTCAATATGTTTAAAATGAAGCTTATATCTTCTTTATCGGTATTTAAAATGTTTTTAACAGAAAACAAACAGGTCAATGTTTTGTAGAGTTTTAGTTATGCAAGTTAGAATATAATATATTCATATGAAATCAAACTCATACTTTTGTTTCAATTGATCCATTAGTCCAACAATGAAGTCTGAGCATTTGTTTGTAACTTGTTGTTCACTAGTGGAATTTAATTTGCCTGACTCTTTCAATTTGTTGACGAAATTTTTGAATTCAAAGCCAGGATAACAATTAAATGAATTATAGGCTTAAAAGTCTTCAGAAAAAACATCTATGTTTCATTTTTCTTAAGAAATTGCATTTCTTCGTCGTTATTGATGTAATATTTGTTGCAATAAGTGCTAAAGTATTAAGAGCTAAAAAATCTGAAAATCTTTGAAAAAAGCCAGAAAAAAAACTTAAAGTTAAATTCCATTTTCTCTCGCTAAGCACGTTAAAATAAAGCTAAATCTACGGTACGTAATAAAGATATGTTATAATCTTAATTTATATTGGAATCTAATAGAAATTTTATTAGAATTAACATTACCTCCATTCAGCTTTGATACACTTTGTGTTGTTTTATGTTCTGAGTTATAATTTTTTTGGTGTTTTGTAAAATATTTTATTATTTTGTATTTGTTGCGGTTGACAAGTTATTAATCAGCTGTTTACTGAAATGTAATGCATGTAGTTATTTTACAGCAATGGTTTTCGAAAATTAGTAGCTACTATTGATGGTGCTTATAGGCAGCTGTTAAGTATGAATGACAATCTCAAAGACAAAGAAGACTTATAGTTTGACAAGTTTAGTTTTTTCCTTATTTTGCTTTGTTCTAGTAAATTTCTTATTAAAAGTGGAAAAAATCTTTTTAAAAGTTATTAAAATTAATAGTTTTTTGTATGTATTTTATTTATTTGTTTTCATTTGCCTACGATAACATAATGTACGACAATTAGTGAAAATTAGTAGCTACTATTGTACACTAGATGGTGTTGAGTATATTGTATGCAGCGTATTATTACACTAAACACTCATACATAGCTCACACCGATTTGATAACGCTTTACGATTGGTTAACGATTACATCGCACATCTTACTCTAAATTTGTGATTGTATTGTGAAAAAGATTTTTACCCCCAGCGTATAGATGCTTACACATCAAAAACCCTTTACTCTGTCTGTTATGTAGAAAAAAGAACTACATCCGTCCATACATAAATAATATTACATACATACAAGTCGGAGATGTGGCGATGACGATGAGTCATCATACATGCAAGGCATACAAGTCATGGCTTTGCAATTAACTCGCTTTGTTTGCATTGCACACATTGACACACTTGGCGTTGTGTTTCACAGGAATTAGTTTTAAATGACAGTAAATTTCAAGCTGGCTTTGAAAATCAAAGAGCGTTGTGCAGGCCTTTAGTTCAGAAGCACAAGGTTCCATTTTATTCTTAAGAGTGCCAAAATACAGGTAATTGCCCATTTTCCCATTACTTTCACAATGAGTTCTCACCCTGCCATGAAAATGATCCTCACTTCTGAGTGTAGCGTGGACTTGTGGGTGCGAGCAGCAAAATAAAAGCTTGGCAATATTTTTACGTGCCAAAACAGCCAGGCGCCGTTGGATGAGCCTGTCTGATAAATGTAATCCAAATTGAGAGTTAATTTCGTTTGCAATATCGCGTGATGACAGGAACGGGTCCTTCGTAAATATTCGGACAATAGCACGGTCCAGTACTTGGTGTTTCGTTTGACACGTAACTTTGGTCACATTATAAACCATTTTTCGCGACTGATGCAAAATTTCGGCAATTTCAGGAGGCTTTTCCCATCATTCCACATGTGCCTCTCCTCTGGCGTGCAATCTTTTCCACGTTCCATTTTTTGCAACACTTTGTCAAAATAAGACAAAATTAAAACAATTTAACGTAAGAGCGAATTACGCCAACAAAATAACTTTACAACGTTGTGCTAATTAGCTGTCCAAGTCAAACGCACCTAATGACATAAATCACCTATCAAACCAAAATGCATTTCAGCGGCAATAATTTTTATTTAACAGCAGCCAGATTTTCGTGGGCAACAGTCCATACCAAAACAGTTGGTCAAGTTAGACAAACAATTAGAGAAAAAACACAATCAAAATTTACAGTGATTTTGTGCTAATTTACTATATTTGGTCATACTTAAGAACCAAATAGAACCTTATCGATGGCTTAATATAAAAAGGACCTAACTCGATTTTTATTACTTGACATATAAAATAATAAAATCCGTAAAATTTTAGATACAAAAAAAGTTTTAATGCAATTTTTAATAAAAAGAGGCAACACATTTTTGGAAATTGCATTAAAACTTTTTATTGTATCTGAAATTTTACAGATTTTATTAAGTTTTTTCTTTCTCCTGTCAAGTAACAAAAAATCGAGTTAGGCCCTTTTTATATTAAGCCATCGTTATGAGTTTGAATACATGCCCGTTTCATTCACTTACATGCTCGGCAATGACCACAAACACACGACGAACCTTGCAAAGGAATGATTTTCTAATGAAAATATCCCCGTTTTAGACTGGCCGTCTCAAAGTCTCAAGTTGAACCTGATTGAAAACCTCTGGAACGATGTGAAATCTGCGATTGCTCAACATAAGTACAACAACTTGAAAGATCTTTGGACTGGAATACAGAATGTTTGGTACTCGATGCCCAAAGAGCGTTCCCAGAATTTGATTCAAAGCCTGTCTCGTAGATGTCACGCGGTACTTGAAAATAATGGTTACATTACTAAATATTGATTACATTGAAATATATTGATTGATATGTTTAACATTTATGGTCGTTGTTAAAATATATCCATTTTGTTCCAGATATTTTAGTTTGTGATATTTTACTGTCCTCTGGCCTTTGATAAATAGCTCGTATTAATGAGCAGAAGATTGGAAATTTCGCCCAAGTTTTGAGATTTATAAAAGAAGAATATGCATTTTTAGTTTTTATGTTTGCAGTTTTTTGTTGCTAGACTAACATATAATAAAAAATATGATGGTTTTTATAACAACGCTTTGGGCTAATTTACCGTCCATGGCATTTAATGCATGGGTTAAAACACAAAAGTATTAGTTTTATTCTGAAGATATGAAAAAGCATCTCAGTGTATAAACTTTCGAAAGCATAGGTCTTGTCAAGAGTGTGCAAAGGGTCGACATTTTTAAAAAGCGGTTTTCGGTTTTTATTATTTGGCAAAAACCGGTGGAACCGCGCTTTTCTTTTTTTTATAATACAATGCATTTGTTTAGCGACCAATTCACACACTTATTCCTATCGTCAAGGATATCGGCATCGGCAAGCAGCCCATTGCTGAGGATAATGGTGTTGATGTAAATGAAATCAATATGAATTTCACTAATGTTCCAAGAGTTAACATTATGCGTGTTTTGGCTACACCGCTTGCTTATACATATAAAAAAATCCTTTCCCATTATATCTCATGAAAGGAGATTTCTAATTTTTCACTCACTGATTGGGACCTATAGTTTTTACCACCTATTCAGAACAGTATTTTTAGAAGCTTTTTCATGGCTAAATACTCGATAGTATCGCTGTCACTATGCGAGGTGATCGTCGCCGAAAGAAATTTTAAGGTGGTCAGAGCAGGGAGCGAACCCGGGATCTCATGTACAAGAGGCTCGCACTCTAACCATTGCACCACCGACGGCCACTTGCTTATATAATCGCTTGTTATATATAAAGCACTTAGCGTCACGAATAATTTTCGCTAAGATTATAATTTTTCCTTTTTGATATCTTTTACCATATTCAACCTTTTGCCATATTTTTGAATAATAATACTTTTCGCTAAATAGCCGTATTCTTTGCAACTACCAACTATTGACACTAATTTCAATGAATTTCCGAATGATAATTTAATGGGTAATATGAAAACTTTTGAGTTTTCGTGTGTTAATCAATAAGGCAATCAAATAATATTAACGGCTTTTTCGCATATTAAGTCTAATGCTCGCGCCGTAGATGGCATGGGCATGGACCCTAGATTCGTCAGAACTATTTTACCGGACATATTACCATACATAACTTATATTGTTAATACCATAATCACGACTAGTTTATTTCCAAGTGCTTGGAAGTACTAGAAAATTATTCGACCTTAGAACAACAAGGTTCTAGGTGCACCAAGAAATTTTTGAGACAACCAATATTGAATCCACTTCATTGACCAAATTACTACAGGAAAATATGTAATTAGAAGCTAGTGCTATTAGATATCTCGTAAACGTTGCGAGATATAATTATGCCGATAGCAATAATTAAAAGGACATGCCCATTTTACTGCGCTGAGATACGCAGATGTATTTATTAAATAAATTCAGTTGGAACCTTGTTGTTCTAAGGTCGCGATATTATGCTATCCATCTAAAATTCTTGAGGGATTGCTTGTCACCTACCTCAACACGTCTTATTTTTTCTTACCTTAACGGATGTACTCAATCTGTGCATGTGAACAATAGGATATCGGATGCTCTTCCTGATTCTAGAGGCGTTCCCCAGGGTGCTATTCTGGGTCCTCTACTTTTCTCCCTGTATATTAATGATTTGCCTTTGCCTTTGTAATATTCGTATGTATGCCGACAATGTGCAACTAATCATGAGTTTTCCTGCAGATCTGGGATCAGAATATGTTGGCCGAATAAACCAGGATCTTTCGAATTTATAACACTGGGCAACTGCAAATGGTCTTTCTATTAATCCAAAGAAATCAAAATGCATGTTGTTTCATAAAAGCCGATATATGCCGACGTATGATTTTAATATTTACGTAGGCAAATTGTTTCACATGCGAAAAATCTGGGAATCACATTTAATGATTCCCTAACTTGGACCCATCATATAAATGCTAGTGTTGGCCAAGCTTACGCTGAATTGAGATCGCTGTGGCAAACGCAATATTTTACACCTCACAATATCAGGATACTATTAACCAAAACCAGCGTTGGCAGATTTTTTTTTTAAAAAAGCCAAAAAAAAAAAGTCTAAGAAAGCTGAATTTTTCATTTCAAGAACAGTGTAGTTTTGTAACAAAAAGTAAAAAGAATTAATTTTTATTTCATATTATTAGTAACAAAAGCTGGTAAATGAGATCTTTAGTCGTTAACAGTTAATATTTGACGAGTGCATTTCTTTGACTAAGCGCATTTATGGGAATATTTCCAAAATTCCAATCACCATCATATTCATCGTCTTTGTTGCATTCGTCAGAAAAATCTTATTGGAACTTCATACTGAAAACAGTATTTTTCGCTTCTTTTCAAATTGTTTTGTTTACTTCTCTCAAGTTAATTGTTTCTTCATCATAAATTGAATTTCAAATTTAAATTTTACAAAATTGCTAACATAGAACTTATAAATATTAGTTTAATCAAAATTTCCTGATTTTAGACAACGATTTAAATTTGTTAAAATCCTCTGTTGAACACTGGCCGAAATCGAGTTTAATTGTTATTCCTTGTGGGCACAGATATAACGAAAAGTTCATAGTCCGAAGTTGTATTCGATTACGTATATTTGACTTCACAAGATTAATGTTACTAAAAGTCGTTCTACGTCTGCATTGGACTAAGGAAGGCATAACAGCTTCAGAACTAAGTCGGATATTTCTTCAAATTGTTTTGTTTCCAGCGGCATCTCTATATTCAAATACTTCAGCCCAAAACTTTGTAGTGTTTAGTCGTGTTCTTTCATTTTAGAAATTGGATACATATTAAATTACTGGTCTTTTATTCTACCAATAGTTTCCTTTTGCATTTTCAATATGTTTAAAATGAAGCTTATATCTTCTTTATCGGTATTTAAAATGTTTTTAACAGAAAACAAACAGGTCAATGTTTTGTAGAGTTTTAGTTATGCAAGTTAGAATATAATATATTCATATGAAATCAAACTCATACTTTTGTTTCAATTGATCCATTAGTCCAACAATGAAGTCTGAGCATTTGTTTGTAACTTGTTGTTCACTAGTGGAATTTAATTTGCCTGACTCTTTCAATTTGTTGACGAAATTTTTGAATTCAAAGCCAGGATAACAATTAAATGAATTATAGGCTTAAAAGTCTTCAGAAAAAACATCTATGTTTCATTTTTCTTAAGAAATTGCATTTCTTCGTCGTTATTGATGTAATATTTGTTGCAATAAGTGCTAAAGTATTAAGAGCTAAAAAATCTGAAAATCTTTGAAAAAAGCCAGAAAAAAAACTTAAAGTTAAATTCCATTTTCTCTCGCTAAGCACGTTAAAATAAAGCTAAATCTAGCGGGAAAAGCCAATTGGCAACACTGGCCAAAACGTACCTTATACCTGAACTTCTTTATGAATGTGAATTATTCGCTAATTATGACTCCTCTAGCAAAAGGAAACTTACGGTTATGTTTAATAATGTTGTTAGATATGTGGCCGTCGCTGGTGCAATGGTAGTGTGCGCGCCTCTTGTACATGAGATCCTGGGTTCGATCCATGCTCAGACCACCTTCAAATCCCTTTCGGCGGCGGTCACCTCGCATAGTGACGGCGACACTATCGAGTATTTAGCCATGAAAAAGCTTCTCAAAATACCGTTCGGAATCGGTGTAAAACTGTAGGTCCCAATCAGTGAGTGAAAACTGGAAAGCGCACAGCTCTGTGATTGTGGGAAGCTCTCCCCTGTCCCTTCATGGGATGTATTTTTTTTAGATATGTGTATGGTCTGAAAAAGTTTTATCACGTGTCACAGTTCTCTGTATTGCTTTATGGTGTCTCTGTGGAAAGTCTCCTAAATATCAGAGCTGTCATACTGCTCCAAAAAATAGTATATACCATAGAGTAATGACGAATAGAGACGTCAACTCTCTCAGTATTTTGATGGCATTTGGTATGTTGCAGATGGGCGGTTGGATGTTGGAAAGTATTGCATTATTAATACCATATAGAGTCAATGCTCAAACCATCCAACAATAAATCAGCAATGACATTTCGATTTGTGCGTTAAAATTTTTGTGTAAATACGCCACAAATATATACTAACAATAAAGTATATCACAAATGTTCAAAATACGTTTCAAATTCACAGTTTTTCATCAAAACGACGTGAACAATTTAAGTCAACAAATTTTGTAATTCCAACTGGTGTAAGTCAATTTACGTCAAATAACTCTCTATAGCACCGACCGCACCGCGAATAGTATGAAAGGAAATGTCAGATGAGAACAATGACAGCTCTATACTTCATTACTCTTCACTGAAAGAAAAACGCTTCGTCGCATGGATGAAACATTTTTGTAGATGTTTTTACGTTGCTATAGTGAAAAGTGTCGTATATCCGACAATTTGGTTGTCGCTGCAACGAAAAATTTCATACATGACTTCTTTGACAATTTTCCAGTTCTTTCCTGCAACAACTTACTTTTCGTTCCTGCAACAATTTTATTTAATTTGAATTTTGTAGAAAAAGTGGCAAAAAGTTAAAATAAGTAAAGGCATGAGATTTCAACTACTGATATTTGGTTTATCTCTTACTTGATATAGTTTATATTTACGTAATAGGTAAACGTAAATAAAAGACATATAAATTATTTTTTTCATGATATTTCTTTTTTATTATAAAGTTTGAACGTTGTGTGAAACACTACATCATTTAAATCACCACCACGCGAAGTGTTGCAAGCATTGATTCTTTTGAGGTAATTTTCGAACACTTTTTGACACATATTGGGCGGTATCTCAGCCATAACTTGACGAATGTTGGTTCTTAAGTGCTCAAGAGTTAAAGGTTTATCTGCATAAACACGGTCTTTCGCGTAGCCCTCCAAAAAAATGTCTAATGGTGTCAAATCGCATGATCTTGGTGGCCAGTTGATATCGCCACGACGAGAAATTACGCGGCCAGGAAATGTCTCTTGCAATAAAGCCATATTCTCTCGAGTTGTGTGACATGTGGCCCCGTCTTGTTGAAACCACATATTCTCCAAGTCGTATTCTTCAATAGCAGGCAAAAAAAGTCGGTTATCATATGACCATAACGCTCCGAATTGACGGTGACAGTCGTTCTATCGTCGTTTTCGAAGAAGTAAGGTCCAATCACATCTTCGGACCAAAGAGCGCACCAAACAGTGACTTTTTCTGGATGTAATGGCCTCTCTTCAATTACTTGAGGATTCTCAGAACCCCAAATATGACAATTTTGTTTATTAACATACCCACCGAGTGAGAAATATGTGCTTCATCGCTGAAGAAAATTTTGTTCGAAAAATCGCCGTCCACCGCCTGTTGTTCAAGCACCCATTCCACGTATCTACGACGTTGTGAATGGTCAGCTGGCTTCAGTTGTTGTGTGAGCTGGACTTTATATGGATGTAGGTGTAGATCCAAATGCAAAATACGGCATAATGTGCCGTAAGACAGTCCTAATTCCTGAGAACGACGAAGAATCGACACATTCGGGTCTTCGGCAACACTTTCACTTATAGCAGCGATTTTTTCAGCGGAACGAGCGAAACGATGATGCACAGGCCTTACAATATCTGTAACCGCTCCAGTCTCTTCAAATTTCTTCACAATTTTGCCAATTGCGTGCGTAGTTGGACGATTATGTAAACCATAATCTCCTCTTAAAGCACGATATGTGGCTGTGCCAGAATCACCATTTTTGTAGTAGGTTTTAATAATTTTTATGCGTTTTATCCATTTTCGTCAATGTCAGCCTTTCAACTGAAAAGAAAAAAAATTGGTTTAACAACTTAGTTTGAATGTATTAAGCGACATATTTGGCGACAATGACTTTTTTCCATATTCTCAAAATCTATGCCAAGCTCCACATTTCGATATACAAAGAATGTCCCTTGCATAACCACGTCATGAGTTATTAAGCAAATGCAATGGTAATAACCGAAAAAATAACACAAATCAGCTACTTGTCAGAAAGCTTTTTTCGTTTCCTCAACAATTTCCATTTTGTCGCTTAATACATTCTGCCGGGAACGTGTAGATATTTACTTTGGAGGTTTGCCAACATTTTTAGTTGACGAAACAATTGCGTTATTGTGATGAAACTAATTTTTGTGGAGGTAAAGAGAGAAAAGGAGTCGATAAAATGAGCGAGAGTAAAATAAAGGTCAGCAAGAGAAAATGGTGAGCGTGAGCAACAACCGAAAGTGTTAGACATATTTCTCCGTCGGAATATTTTAAATAAATTTGTTAAAACAGACTAATTAGCTATATTTAGTACTAATCTTTTATAGTGAAAACTAAATTGTGTGAATTTATATAACTTACAGATAGTACAGACAAAGATATCTACATATCTTAAATAGAAATCTTGATAATAAATTCCTCATATTTGTTTTTAATTGCAGGACCTGAATACGACGGCCACAATCTTCTCCAGACGAGTGTGTCAACATGAGATGGATTTAATATATTTATATAATTGAGAACAATTTTCGAAACAAAAGTTAAAAAAATTGTTATCAATACACCTGCAATGTAATACTATCAGTATATTTATGTACAATTGTCAATAAATAATTTCAAACACTCTTCAAAACATTCATTGCAGCAATGAACAAAATTATTGAAGCAATAAAAAAAATTCATAGCAACACTGACTCATATTCTTAGCACCAATGAAGCAAATTCATTGCGGTAATGAAACAAATTCATTGCAGCAATGAAATAAATTCATTGCAAGAACGATACTTATTCATTGCAACAACGAAACAAATTCATTGCAGCAATGAAACAAATTCATTGCAGTATCGAATCAAATTCGTTGCAATAATGAAGCAAATTCATTGCAGCAACAACCATACTTTCACCACATTAACGTACAATTTGCAGTTGATGAAAACATTTTCATAGCGGGAATGAAATTGTACGTTAGCTCACTTTCGATGACAAAAGTTGTTGGAGTGATGAACATTTTCATCCCTGTGACGATGCATTTCCGTTCAGTGTATGGTATATACTCATGAACCTGCATATCTATTTCAAAGATTGACTTTTAATAGATCAAACAGGGGAATGCAAATAGTACCATTCACTGGTCAAAGCCACGTTTCTGGTTGGCAATTTTTTATATATGCTATCCGTCTCTGGAACTCTACCACACAATACTCCACACAATACTCAAAGCCTCCATAATTCCAAAACATTTAAGAAAGTTCTTTTTAACACCATTGATACTGTCATATTTCATTACTCCATTTGAGAGAAAGCGTAAGTCTAAAATAAATATGTATTTGAAATAAAATATAACTACTATTTGAAATAAAATACTATACATATATAAATGAGGACACATTTCTATCCAAAATAAATCATAGTCAGTGAAATATAATTCGTTTGCGTTGAACGATAGTTTCGAGTTACTATAACGTGATTGTAATGGCATAAAACAGTGTTGGCAGAATATCCCTTTTGGAAAAAAGAGCTAGGGGCATTTTAACTCTTTTTTTAAGTTATTGCCCTATTTTTAATGTAAAGCTCACATTTTATTTGTGTTAATACACATATAGTTTATTAATATTAACTACTATTTGTACAGTAATAAAACAATACATTAAAAGAAGGTTTTTGTTTAGGGCCTCAAGATTTCATGTGAAGGGCAGGCCCCTTTTTTTGATTTTACTTCAAGCAGTTTAAAATTTTCATTTGCAGTCTTAGACTATACTGTAGCTCTTGCCTCATTTCCTAATTTTCAGGCTCACTGTAGAGAACTAAATATCTTTGAAGGAATTGCGGCTACAAATTTCTTGACAGATTTGCAAAATTCTCTAATCTTAATGGATGTAGAAGCAATAATTTTACAATTTTGTTGTAAGTGTACCAATTAAAGCAAATGGGTATGACTAAATCCTGCAAAGTGGTAGTACTTAAGACTCTTGAGAACATTGTCAAATTCAGTAACCAAAACTATTACGTTGAGGGTTCCAAATTAATCATAACAATTCAAAGATTTTTAACTGTTTTGATGCAAAATAGAAAATATTTTAAATTGTCTTAACGTTTTGCCTTTTTATGGAGTATTGGTACATTGTTTCTGAAAGAATTACGAAGTGAGCCAAGAGCTATTCGAAATTTCGGAATGGTTACAATTTATTGGAGTAAAATCAAAATTAAAGCTCTGCCCCTCTGCCCTTTTGGCATGTAAAGCAAAATTTTTATGATCAGGGTCAACCCCGATTTCTGATGCCAGGTCCATCTACTTTCATATTTTTTTGGTTTGGCTTAGACCCTAAATCTACTGTCGCACAGGTATATCGATTGAGACCCCATTTCTTGTTTTTTGCACTTTCCCCACATTTTCATTTGAAACCATTGAAAACTTTGCTATTTATGTATTTGTTTAATATTTGTTAAATGTATGAAATGTTTTTATCTCTGGGAAATACTAGAAAAGATTCGATACATGGCACTATGCGTTTTCATTCAAACTCTTAAATACTTCGTTCCTCCCGTAATCCTCATAAATTCGTACTTCAAATTTGAATGAAAACTGTTTGACATTTCGTAAATATACAAGTTTTTCGAGTAACGTATTTATGAGTTTGAACCAAACCCAATACTCTATTACTAGATTGCAATGAATGAAAAAAAGGGTCATACAATTTGATATTTATCTATTATAGTATTTGACACAAAACATAAATATATAGCTTTCAATCTCAGTAAAAATCAATTTCAATCTTATTAAAAATAAATTTTTCGAACCTTTTTACCAGTTTTTGTTTGAAATTTGATTTATTTTGTTATTTAGCTCTTATTTTTTAATTTTTGCTCCATTTTTTGAACATTTATCCCTTTTTTGACAGCTTCTGGCAACACTGGCATAAAAAAGTCATTAGGCTGATAGGAAGAGAGAGAGAGAGGGGAGGTACAGTTAATTGAAACGTTTTTCATTTCCCGCGTTGGGGTTGTAAGAGTTTGGAGTTGCGGGTTGCCCTAAGCGATTTTATTTATTATTGTTTGATCAACAAATATTTGTTTGATTCAACAAATGTTCGTTTATCGCAGTTACATTTCCCAAACGAAGTTGGTTTATCTGAGATTTCGTTATGAATATATTAGACAATGACAGTTTTGAGTCATAACCATTCCAATATCATATGCTAATTGCCTAAGGGATTCGTTCCCAATATCCCACACACTAACTCACCGGTGAACTGGGTCGGACCCCTGTGGGGCTATTGCCGTAAATCACACATTTAAATATTTATGCCTTTTTCTTTGCTCAATTCAATAATGAACAATTAATTTTGTTTTATTAAAGAACTGGGCGAATCGACAGCCACATCT
Source organism: Phaonia tiefii (assembly GCA_963931995.1). NCBI lineage: Eukaryota > Metazoa > Arthropoda > Insecta > Diptera > Muscidae > Phaonia > Phaonia tiefii. The sequence goes on from OZ008368.1 coordinate 133,104,107, forward strand.
CCATAACTGAATGTCAGCTTATTTCGGTGTGTCTGTCCCCGGATCTGGCGCTTGATTGGACATGGTGGTAGTCCATATTTTACAAAGATATACCCGATTTAGTTGTGAGATAATTAAAAGAATTTAATTTTAATTTTTATGACATTTTAATTTATTTTAGTATAAATCATGGGCAGTGGTGGTTGTTTGTATGGAACTACCTTACATTCCTTTCATAAAACCTAGCAAATAGAAAGACTACTACGAAGTAGGAAAGGGAGGCCTCAATAGCAGAATGGTAAAGTCGGTGGAATGGCAGTGCGAAAGTCATATGGGCTTACCAGCTGATTGCAAACGTTGTCCTTAAAGCCTACACAACACAGGTTTATATGCAAGTCATATACTGCATAGTTAAGGAACTAACACAAACATAACTAATTGGTTGCAAAGAGGATGTAGTAACCGAATTGGGGTTGCCCAAACCGAATTGAGGTTCTCACGATCGAATTTAGTCCTCACAACTGAAATTCGGTTCAAGTAACCTCGCTTCACAATTGATTCGGTTGTGACAACTGAATCTGAAATTATATTCATTCTGTCAACCAAAATTTCGGTTGGAACAACCGAATTTGGAATTAATTCGGATACAACAAGTAACCATATACCGCATATAAGTTGGTGCATGTAGGCTTGCAGTCCCTCGCCATCGGCCATTAAATGTTCAGTTCTTGCAACCAAAATGCTCAGTGGGTAGCCCAACCACACTAGCGCTTTTTATTATTCTTAAGCTGGGAGATTGCCGTTCTAATCTTGCCTTGGTTGTGGGGGGGTTTACAATCTACAATCTTCCACAATCCTCCTGATCTTCCACAATCCTCCTGATCTTCAGTGGAAGAATTGAGAATACTACAGCCAGAAATATCTATTTGTCTATTTGCTAAATTCGATACAATTTCAGAAATAGAGAAATTATTACTTGAAAGGTAACAATTACAGATCTGGAGAAACCATCAATCGCGACACAACTGATATCGCGGGTCAATATAATGTATATTACGTGTCACATTGTGAATGAATATCGTAGGAGAAGAATTTTTTCCCCATGGCCTATCTTCTGCAAATGTTAATGCCAATATGATCCCTAAAAATCACGATCATAGCAAAATAAAATTGAATTTAAGCCTCTTTGTTGGAGGTAAGTTGTAGGGGGAATAATGTAATAAAAATTCGGGGGCGTACTCATTAAGATGTTTTCCCCTACAAATAATCTTTCACAATTTTACCGTATTATATATTGTATAGACCCGCGGAGTCTGTCGCGATTAATGGTTGGTGGATACCGTCATGGAATCACGTAAGCATGCAAAACTGTTGTTTTATGTTTCGGCGAAATTGACAAACAGCTGTAGAGAGTGGCAACCTTACTTTTGTCGACAAATTGTAGGACAGGTGGAAAAAATTTATATATAAAAAAATGTTAGGCATTAAGTCAGGGTGGTTATAACGCCCAACATTTTCTTTCGGGCGTTAAGTCCATGGGCCCTAAGTCCGGCCACCTCGACCGATATTGAGGACTTCAGATACCAACGCCGCCAACGCAAATTGCTTATAATTTTCGATGGAAATACTGTTTCTATCGACAATTATCTTTAGAAAACATTTTCGTTGCGGAGTTAGGTAGAAGTGACACACTTTGTTCAATATGGACCTTTGTGATACCACGCGACGTCATGTTCCGTCCCAACATTGAATCTGGAGTGGTTATGTGACGTTCAATCCATATGATATCCCATAACTGTGTTCCAAGATCAGGCTGAAAACAGGAAGTATATTAATCGCTGAAGAACCACCTTCTGCTCTGCAAAAAGTTTCAGAGTGAATGTATTTTACATTCTTGAAGAAGTAGGACCCTAGAAATTATCTCGTATATGAGCATAGGAGCATCTCTTATCCTTGTAACTACTGTAGTAATCAGATATTTATACCCCAACTACTCCCTGATTGTCAATACCAGTCCAGTGTGACTGGGTAGAGAAGTTTATCTGTAAGTCAGAAGTAGGTGTCATGTAACCCACTCCCATTAAGGATTGCTGCAGATCCCGCTTAACATGCTGGTTTTGCAGCCATTTACCTGCCAAGCAAGGTAGGTGTTGTGCGAAGAACACCCGTGATACGCCATTGGAATTTTCTCGACATTTGGCAACAGACTTTGGTAAGTGAATTTTATTTTAAATAGAAACTGGTGATCTTTAACTGAAATATGATTAAATATTTCCCAGTACATCCCTTGAAGGGACTTAGCGATTGGGACCTATAATTTTACACCGAGAGGTTTTTCATGGCTAAATACTGGACAGTGTCGTCCACACTAAGTGAGGTGAGAACCGTCGAAAGAAATGTAAGGTGGTACTAGAGCTGCGCACCTAACCATTGCACCAATGATGGTGATTGAAAATCGAAAATATTTTGAATAGAGAATGTTATTTTTTACAGAAAAATATTGTTAGTCCATATTTTCGGAAATGCATGAGACAAACTAATTATATGAAAAGTATTTTTATTTATTTATTTATTTACAAATTATACGTGTAATTAAAATTAACATTATAATAAACAGAGCTATGACATCGATGGCCTTAAGGTCAAACAAAGATTGTGTTACAAAGTTAAAAGAGGTTTTGATTTTGACCATTTGTCAAGATAAATGGTTACGATTGTAAATGGAATAATAGAGGTTGAATTTTTTTAAAAATTCAAATAGCAAATGGATGCTATGTATATTCATATTGGCGTTAATTAAATGGAGGAAATCGGTGTTCGGGAGTAAGTAGTTAAATTTATTAATACGAACGCAGTTAGAAAATAGATGGTCTAAGCTGATATTTGTCATATCCAATAAAGGGGCATAGTTTTGATAGATGATTATCAAGTAAGTGGCGGTGGTAAATTTGTGTGTGATCTAGTTTCGATTGGTCTGTTGTTAGAATTGTCTTGTTATTCAAATTTTTAAATATTGCGTTAGCTGTAAATTTGTTAGCATTCGTTTTCCGGTACCAATCTGACGTATTATCCCAAACATCAAGTTTAAATATATTAAGTGATTGTTTTATATAGTTTTGAATATCCTCTTGTGACAAATTGGGCGTTGTATTGAGGGGGGCAGTCAATTCAAATTCGTTGCCGTGAGCCTCAGAGTGGCCGGGGCAACCCATACTAATTTTATATTGGGTTGTTTTTCTATGATTATTTGACGGATTTGAGACGGATAGTATTGATCGTTGTTCAAATTTTTAATCGCGTTTAGGGCGGACAAAGCATCAGGCATTGGAAATTCCATGCTAAAGTCCATATTTTGATTAGAATTCATAATTATCATACATCAGAATTATTTGCCGATTATATTGATAGATTAAAATTAGGTCTTACTGAATACAAGTTGTTACTAGAGAAATTAAATTGTATTAACCAATTTGAATATTTCAAAAACCTCATTCATCTGAAATGAAAGATACAACTAATAAAAAGTATAATATTAGAATTCGTGTTCAAATATTAGTCACTGTAACCATAATTTAGTTTCTGTTGCAAAAACACTTGTTACAAAAATATATATTCGATTTTTCACAAGAAGCTTTGCTGTTAAGAGAAACTACACATACATATATGAATGTTACACGAGGACTTTACAGAAAAACTATTATTTTAAACAGAAAGTGATAAACAAAGTTGTGAAAAAACAATAAAGTTTATAGATATCAGCCATAGAAGAATACATATTATCATAAATTGAGGTGAAGTGAGACTTTTAAACATAATTGTTGAATATGACGCTACTATTGACGCCTTCACAAACACATGCAAATAATTGTGGACACTTGGCTCGAGGAACTATTATTGTGGATGACACAAATTAATTTAAACATACATATGATTCTCACTGTAACCCATCCCCATGTTCGATCGAAAATATGAAAAATTTGGAAAAAATGTCTATATCTCGAAAACGAAGCGTCCAATCGCAAAAATAACAAATTTTTACGGGTTTCGCAATTCGCATGAAATAATTTTTTTTCAATAAATCGACCAAATAAGAAAATCGCTAAAATAAAAAATGGCTATATCTCGGAAACTTTGCGTCCAATCGCAAAAATGTTAAATTTTGTACCTCCTTTTGTACCCACGAAATACCAACCTAGGTTATAAAAAATAATAATTTTCTTTATAGTATTTAAATATAAAATACACAATTTTAATAAAAAATCATTGTTTGTACTTTTTTTTCTATAAAATTGATAATGGGTTAAAGCATCACTAAATGGTTGTGACAGCCATCAAATTCAAGCAATTACTTTAGTTAAGCATTTCCATAGACCAATACATAGATAGGTAATTTTATTCGCTCACTTAAATTAAACGTCATAGGTACGGTGGAAAGTAAACATTGGATGGCGCAAAACATGGGTTCAATAATACCAGATATAGGCAATAGTAAACAACGTTCAACAAAGGAACAACAACCGAATTTCGTCTTTTTGTGGCAAACTAGTTGTGTTAAATACAATACAAATGTATAGCAACGATAAAAGTTAACACAAAAGTGGAAAATACATTTAAACGGGAAACGACAGGAAAAAGTTAAGTGAACATATTTTGTAACTCCACCTGGTGTAAGGTAATTTTAAATTTAATTGCTCTCATTTCCACAAACCTACGACGAAGAGTGTGAAATGAAACGTCAGATGAGTGAATAAAAGTATCTATGTATGTATTGGTCTATGAGCATACAAATATATTATTTGGTACAACCGAATTAGCTTATAAACTTTTCGTTCATCCAACTAATAAAATATTCACCACTACAGCATAATTTGATTGCTAGAACTAAAACCCGATTGACACATTTATTTCTTTTTGCTGTGGCTTCAACTAAATATTTTAGTTCTTGTAACCAAAACTGAATTACAAATCAATTGATATGCACAACATTTGGTGATACTGAACAAAATTATTGGTAATCACAACAGAATAATGTGATAGTCCAAGGAACCGCCAAATTTTAGTTGGGTGTAAATATAGTTGTGGCAAGGAATCTCTTCTCTGTGTGTAATATTGCAATAATTTCAGCAGAATAATTAGAACTGTATTCAGGTAAGAGGGAAAGACAACTTATATTGTTGACAGTTACAATGCCAAATCCCGTTAGTTGCATTTCCAGGAATCGGGATATATACATATCAGAATTGGCTGAGGATTTCCTTAATTGATTAAGGGAGAGGTCAATTGTGGATGGGCCTAATGTCCAAACTGGAAATGTCTCCATCTGATGCTGTTTTACATTAAAAGGGATGTTAGATATTTGAAAGTACTGTACAATTCGTGTCAAAATATAAGGTATTTTATAAAAGCTTTTTAGGTGTAATAACTGATTTAACAATTTAGAAAGAGGGTAGTGGTCTCTTATCATTATTGATTTGAATAGTTTTGCAGCAGCTAGATCCCTATAGTTTTCAATTGTCATTGATCATAAGATCAATGTCATAAGATCAGCTTCATAAATCATTGCATTTATTTAGGAATAGCTGAGCACCCGAATACACGCACCAATTCTGGATCTCTGATATAACGATGTTTAAGTTGATATTCTAGGTTTTCATTTTATTCAGATTTTTAATTGGAGGGCTCACAGCTGAAGCAAACCAAGTCATAAAAATATAATTCGAAGATATTTTGAGGTAAAGCAAATGTACTGCAATTAATGACAGGCATTGACTTGGGTTACCTTAGGAACTAAACACTTTTTGACATTGTGCGTTACAGAAGTAAATAAAGTTGACCTTGGCGGAGAATTTCGCACTAGTTTTGGAATTTTTTATATTTCATGACTTGGTTCGGTTCAGCTGTGAGTCCTCCAATTATAAAAAAGTCAGCGGCAAATGAAACGTAATCTAGTTCTTTATGTAGTGATATAATGTTGGATAGCTTGTTGTACGCGATTAGAAAAAAAATAACTACAAGTGGTGATCCCTGAGGAATACCGTTCCACAGAGAGTTTTTTTTGAAAAAGCTGCTTTGATTCGGCCTATAATTTTTCTGTTCTGAAGATAGTTTTTTATAAAGTTGAAAATTTTCGGACCTATTCCCCATTCCTCTAACAGATCCAGTATAGTATGTATCCCAACTTTATCAAAAGCTTTTTCAAAATCAAGTGATATGACAAATAAATGAGCAATGACTGGTTAATTTTAAAATCGTACATACGTGATAGGGTCAGATATAGATTTTCCCTTTATGAAACCGAATCGATGGCTGTTGAGGAGTTTGTTCGAAGTAATGAACCACCAAAGACTGTTGGCAATGGTCTTATCCAAGACTTTAGAGCTACATAGGTTAAGCAAAATGGGACGGTAGGATGTTACATTAGTTTTGTCGCAGTTTGGTTTGAGGACGGGGATAACCAAGCTTATTTTATATATTTGTGGAATATAAAACCTTAAAATATTGTTATAAAACACAATCAGCCTTTCCTGAACATTATATGATAAGTTGTTTTATCATTGGGTATGATATTCCATCCACACCCGGTGTTTTCCCTTTGAGCTTGCCTAGAGCAATGAAGAGCTCGAGCATATTAATATTCGATTCAATTTTTGTCGCGCTTACAATTTGTAGTTTAAAATGAATTACCTCTACAAATGCAAACTCAAAAAAATTTAAATACTATCGGTAATTTTACTTATTTTTATATCATTCCCTTCGCATCTGACAGTTTTGGTTTTCAAATATTTTATATGTACAGGCTTATGAATTTTAAAGTACCACGAGGCAACACCAAGCTAAGCCACGAACCTCTACATATCAAATATGTACTTTAAACACAGAATTGCGAGAAGTCGAACAAATTCAAAACAATTAAAATGATTCCCATATTTCATTACTATTGGTATCCGATTCCACAACCTCAATTTGCATGGCTTGAGCAAATGGAAATACAAAACATTTTAATTTTAAAACATTTTAATTTCCAATGCGAACAATGGTAGATATTTCTTTTGCTTTTGCATTAAATAAAGTAATACAAATTAAAATCCAATGCAAATTAAAAAATCCCAACAATGTTTTCCGACAAATGTATCCGCGTCGTCAATTTTGGTTGGCTTGGTTTTCTGACTCACTGAACTCTACGCTCTTTACCTTTAGAAGTAAATGTCTAAGATCATTAGGCTGGACAGATATAAAAGACAAACACCAGTATACGCCAGTTTTTTCTACAAAATTTAAAATAAACTACATTTATTGCATATTGGAATATTTTTCCGAAATTCTTCTCATACACACACAAACTACCTCACGTGTGCTAGAGTTCACCACTTTTACAATACTGGAAATGACACCACAAATAATAAAATGTTATCAAAGTTTAAAGTTGCAACTCGATTTTATTCCTAGTGGTTTGTGTGGGGTTAATCGATTTTCGGTGATTTATTTAATAAAAAAAATCCAGTAGTTTCTACTTTTTGGTTTCGATCCAGTTTAATGACTACATTTCGACCAAGAGACTGCTCTTACATTCCGCTTAATGCGGTGTGATTATTTAGAAAATCCTCGGGAAGTCTAAAATTGGGTTATCGAATCCTATTGAGTAGAGTATGATCCACTGGTCAGGATTTCGCTTTATCCAAAGCTTCGCACTTCCCTAATGCACTTCTGTCTGTACACTGAAAGAATAATACTTCGTCGCATGGACGAACCATTTTCGTTAATGTTTTTACGTTGCTACTATGAAAAGTCACGTATATCCGACAATTTGGTAGTCACAATTTCATACATGATTTCTTTGGCAAAAAAATTTTAATTTTATTTAATTTTAATTTTGTAGAAAAATGGGTTAAAAATTAAAAAAAAGTAAGTCCATGAGATTTAAACTATGGATATTTGATTTATCTCTTCCTTGTTATAGTTTATTTTTATTATTTATTTATTTCGGAGGTTTGCCAACATTTATAGTTGACGAAACAATTTCGTTACTGCAACTAAACTAATTTTTATGAATATAAAGAGAGAAAACCAGTCAAAAAAAAGTGCGATCGTAAAAAAGAGGCCAGCAAGAGAAAATGGTGAGCGTGAATGCTGGGTCACGTACACATCCTAAATCAGTTCCTTTGCAACAACCGAAAGTGGTAGACATGTTTCTCCGTCGGGTTAATGTAAATAAATTTGTTAAAACAGACTAATTATTTATACTTAGTTACAATCTAAGTATTTGTGGAAAGTGAATTTATGTGTTTGCTGTGATCGTTTGTGTAAATTGAGTGTATAAATCAAATAGATAAATAACACTAGCCAACAGTCGTTTTGTTATTTGGTTCTAGCATAGTTTTTCTCATTGATTTTGACCTACTGAACACGAAAATGAGTTTTAAAAATTTTTCTGTTGATTGGTTTTCGAGATACAAATTTTTGAACTTTTTTTTTTAAATTTTTGGAGGTACACTTACAATTTTGAGCATATCTTTCGTCTTCTTTGACGTATTTGATCCTACTACTACTCAAATTAAAGCAAATTGAGCCGTCTACAACTCATTCTCAGAAAATTTTCAAATCGGGTGAGTAGTTTTGATGTTGGCGGCTTAAAAAGTTAAAAAACTGCGTTTTTTTTATTAAAAATGTGGCAGAAAAATTCATATAAAAATTCATATAAAATATAAAACGCGATGCTAACAGCGATTTTGGTTTTTTTTACGTATAGCTGGCATTTTTCCAAAGAAAATAAGCACTTACTTAACAAAATCTGACAACAAATGGCGGACTTATAATTTTTTTGGTAAAACACCGAAATTCCGCTATTTCACGATATTTTGATTTTCATTATTTGCACAGCTTACCTACCCAACGCAAACGAATAAATACATTTGAGCTTAATTTAAAATAAACAAATTAGTCTTAGTATATTATTTTTTAATTTATTTAGAGCACTACATACTCAATGTATGGCACAATTAGAAATGGATGTGCCAGGTTAGCTAAACTAACGAAATTAACCAAATCAACGCCCATAAAAAATGAGTAGAAACAAAGATATAACTGTACATTTTATGCCATGTGGAAAAACAGCTGACTTCTTCTTTGTTTTTTGTATTCGCTGCAATTGGTCTCACGTATTAGGGTCCAAATGTAGTCACCCATCATAGCCGTGTCATAGATGCCCTGATAGCGTCGTTCCATAGCCTTCAATTCCTGATGAAAGCGCTCGCCGTGTTCGTCGCTCACGTCTCCTAAATTCTCAGGGAAAAAATCCAAATGAGAATGCTGAAAGTGTATTTTAAGTGACATGTGCACTCCTACCCAAAAATGAAAAAAAAACGAGAATTAAAACGCTATTTAAATTAACATTTGTTTCAAAAAAAACCTACCCATTGCTTCATAGTTCTTTACCAGATCCTCAACTATGTCCTTATAATTATGGCTTTTGTTGTTTCCTAAAAAGTTTTCCACAACAAGCCTGAAGGAATTCCATGCTGCGGCTTCGATGGGTGATAACAGCTTCGGGAATGTTTCATCTTTCAAAATTTTTTTTATATCGGGTCCTGCGAAGACTCCTTCTTTAATTTTTGCCAGCGAAAGGTAAGGGAAAATTGACCGTAAATAGGCAAAAGCTTCACCTTCTTTGTCCAATTTTTTGGCAAAATTTTTTATCAAACCCAATTTTATGTGCAGCGGCGGAAGTATTATATTTTCACGGTTCTCTATTAGTGGTTTGCGCTGAACATTCGCTTCTCCAACTACAGGTTTCGTTCGTTCCGGCCATTTTTTTTGAATATAATGCTGATCATCAGCGCGGCTATTCCAAAGGCACAGAAAACAGCAATGTCGCGTATAGCCTCCTTGGAGTCCACACAGAATGGCCACAACTTTGAGGTCGGCGCATATTTTCCAATTATATTTGCTATACTCTATGCATTTCAGCAAAATGTTCATAGTTTCATAGTTCTCCTTTGAATGAACCGCATGAGCAATAGGAAGAGATGGCTTTTCATTCCCATTATGTAAGAGAACTGCCTTCAAGCTCAATAAACAACCTCCATTCATTGGGGTTGTGAATTTGGTGAAGCTCTTGGAACAAGCCGGAAATGTCGCTGCAGAAACATATTTGGTCTTTCTTTGTATAAAATTTTGCATACTGCTGGTGACGCTTCCTGTACGCTGTTACTTTCACTTCTGAATCCGCAAATCCACACTGTACCATCCGAGACGCAAAAAGTTCGGATTTCTCCTTAGTGAGACCAAAATCGCGCACCCAATCGTTTAGTTCGGCCTGTGACAGTAATTTTCGCTTTCTGCACGCCCCAAATTCGCTTGCACTTGACTCGGACTCTTGATCTGACGATTCTGCTTTTTGAAGAGATGCACCAGGGCACACTGGATATGGTACATCATTCGAATGTGGTACTGGAAGTGCAAACGATCCCACTTGAGCGTAGTTCCATTTTAAAAATCTCCCTACCCCACTGTTTGTGGTGAGGCAAAAATAACAGTCTGTGGAATGGCATAGCGGCTTTTTCCACATCATTGGTGTATCGAATTTCATATGGCGCCTAAAATTAAAATAAATTACGATATTTGCTTTGCTTAATGTGTTTAAATAAAAATTCTTACCTTCCGCCAGCTGCCCAGTTGGTTAGGATTATATAGCAAAGATCACATAGCGACTTAGGTGTCCATGATTCTGTGATATTTGGTGAAATACCAAAATAATTCAAATAGTGCAATTGCACTGCTGGAGTAAACGTGTGTGCGTGATTATTCTTTATAAACTCGCCACAAACATTGCAGAAATTGTCTGGATTGTTCAAACACTCGAACACACGTAGTCTTTTACTCATTGTCTTACTTGTTGGGTAGGTATTAAAGCATAGAACGAGTCAGCTTGATTTCTTAACAAACAAAACATTTCAAAATACGTACAGTACTTGTAAACATTTTTTACTACACATCTTCCCTAAAACGTAACAACTGCCAAAGCAACTCAAAATTGACGAATGATTACTCGTTTTTGAGGGAATGGTACGAAGTTGTTGATTCACAGCAAATCATCAATTCACAAGTGTATCAAACTAACATCTAGGTTATAGTGCTCATGTTGTTTATGCATGGTCTATCCTCGCGCTACAAGCTATAATAACATGAACACTGTTCTATTGCACTTGCTGCCTTCTGTGTCAGTGTGGCAATGAAACATTGAAGGAACGCGGATAGCAAAACATCGCTCTCTGTGTAGTAATTGATGTGCCTGTGTATGTATTAATTTTTATACTTTTTTTAAATGTTTATATGCAATTTCATAGAACTTTCTTTCTTTTTATAATATTTTAAGTCTATTTTATGGATAAATGAATTGAAAATGTGATATACATATGTACTTATAAATTTATTTTTGTATTTAATACCAGATCTACGTGAATTGTTTTGATTAGTTTTTTATTGGTACTATTTTTCTTTTGAAGTATTCCAAGTTTTTTTTAATGTTTTAAGTTTAAAGATGTTTGTAGTTAACCACATTAAATAATAAATTAATATTTATATTACTTCTACATTAAAGAAATCTTTCTTTCCATTATGTTTACTACATCAAAATAGCTTAATAACTTTGTAAAGAATATACATATGTTTGTATATAACAGCAGAAATGTTGTATAATGCTTAATTTAAAACAACACAACAGTTGCTATTGCTTTCCACAATATTCTACTACTTGTGCTTTGTTACTGTGATACACATATGTTATCTACAAGCGCTACAAGCTATCATAACATTGATAATATTCTACTGCACTCGCTGCCAACTGACAGTGTGGCGCTGAAACGATGAAGGACAGAAAGAGCGCAATGCCACACAAGCATGCTCTCGAATGATTCGATTACACTTCTCTCAACGCAGCACGTGGTTGATCGTTGTATACCGCGTGTTTTGTAGTTCTTTTTGTTGCTTTGATTGAAGTTCTACGTTGTATGTTCAAATCGTTCCTCAGCAGTAACTGCTTAAACATTAGTTGTGAATGTTAGGCAGCACTTGAAATGGGAACGAGTTATTTGAAACGGATTCAACTCAGCTTGTTTCAGATGTTTAGTAGGTATTATATGCACTTAAATTCAATTTGTTTCACTTTTTACTCGTACTACTCGCGAATGACAAAAAACGATAAATGAACACCTATAAATACTATACCTGGCTATATACCTGATTCAGCAAGTGTGCGTTTCAAATTGTGGAAAAGTTTCCAAATAATGACCACTCACAAATGTGGGGGGAATTTCTGTAAAAAAATCCGATACAGGTAGCCATCGGGAAACACACACATCAATAAAAAAGTGTAATTCCCTTTAATTGACTGTGAACGGAGTAGCAGTCATAAAGGAACACGAAGAGCGTCCACGCACATTCAGAAGCGTATATTACTCTGCAACCACAATCATAAAAATTAAATAACTATTTGTGTATTACTTATTTTTTTTAATTCTGAGAATCATAAAAATTACGTAAACGTTTTTTCCAAACAATTTTGTACATGTAAAGTGGGTTTGCCAAAATTCGTATCGTAAAATGCACCTGTGTTTCTATGTTCTGCATTTTCATTATACCATTTTCTTAAAAACATCGACGAAACGTCCCTACGGTATTGTAAATAGGTTTTTTACAATTATGAAATATTTGTGTTATTAATATTAATTTAAAAATTTTATCAAAACTGCTAAGTGCTGTGACATTTGAAAAAAATTTCCAAAAAAAAAAATTGTTGATTTCACTAAATTTTTGAAATTTCACGTCCCTTGCCAGAACAGAAGACATTAACCCAGGGTGGTGAAATTTTGAACAGAAGTAACTTATGTATAGGAGCAACTGTTCCGTTCTATTCCAAAAGGATTATAAAAAACTTGCTTTTTCGATCCCTCCTAGTAGGTTAGCTGTGCAAATAATGAAAATCAAAATATCGTGAAATAGCGGAATTTCGGTGTTTTACCAAAAAAATTATAAGTCCGCCATTTGTTGTCAGATTTTGTTAAGTAAGTGCTTATTTTCTTTGGAAAAATGCCAGCTATACGTAAAAAAACCAAAATCGCTGTTAGCATCGCGTTTTATATTTTATATGAATTTTTCTGCCACATTTTTACTAAAAAAACGCAGTTTTTTAACCTTTTTAAGCCGCCAAAATCAAAACTACTCACCCGATTTGAAAATTTTCTGAGAATGAGTTGTAGACGGCTCAATTTGCTTTAATTTGAGTAGTAGTAGGATCAAATACGTCAAAGAAGACGAAAGATATGCTCAAAATTGTAAGTGTACCTCCAAAAATTTAAAAAAAAAGTTCAAAAATTTGTATCTCGAAAACCAATCAACAGAAAAATTTTTAAAACTCATTTTCGTGTTTAGTAGGTCAAAATCAATGAGAAAAAGTATGCTAGAAACAAATAACAGAGAAAATTTTGTTATTTGTGACCTAGTGTAAACAGAAGGCAAGGAGCAACATGACAGCAAAAAAAGTGATGCACCGATAGCAGTAAAACTACCTCCAAATATGTATGAACTTTTGTGAGCATGTATGAGCGTGGCGGTACAAATCGCAACAAAATGTTGGTGTTTTTAACCATCATTCGGTCGCGCTTGTTTCGTTGTATTGGTATTTGGATTCGAATTCAATGAAAACGAAGAATTCAAATGAATAAAGTGTTTCAAGTAAGACGATAATCAAAAGGGTCAAAGTAACGAAAAATGAAATGAATCCAATCGGAATTTTAACAAATTTGTTTAAAATAAATAAAGCGCCGTGGCCACACATCAAACTGTTTGGTCAAATTTATGTATGTGTTGGATATATTTTGTTTGGCTTAGCGCAGCCACACATCAAATTCATACCATCAAACTTCATTACAAAGTTGTTGTGAAAACGAAAAAACGTATGATTTTCATTATTTGTCAAACTATTTATTGATTGTAGAAAATAATTTTTTTTGGAATTTTCAGAAATAAAAAAAAATAATGTTGTCACTGCGAAAACTAAATAGAAATAAAATTTGAAGGAGTTACGCACACACACATCAAACTGGCTTCAAATCTCTGCAGCGACGGTAGTGAAAATCAAAAGTGTTTGATTTTCGGCAAACTCACATCAACCTAGCCGAGTGAGTTTTTTCACTAAGAAATCAAAATTATGAAGTTTGATGAGCCAGGTTGATGTGTGGCCATGCCGCTTAAAAGAGCACTTGAAGAAACTGCTTACAAAGCGATCACTGTCTTAATGACGTGAAGATGTGGCGCTACATTTGAATGCCAGAACCCTCAACACAACAACAATTGTGTATCTTAAGAAAACAATGATGTGGTTGTGTATCTTAAGAAAACAATGATATGGGATTATAGCTCATATCCATGGTAAGTACATACATAAGTATATATGTACCAGAGATCTGCGCCGGTGGACCGCAACTACTAGTACACCGCATACGAACATAGTATTTTTCCTACACAAGTGTTTGTTTACTCTTTCCCGTGGGTGCTCTCCTCTACTGCGGTGGTGAAATAAACTAGTATCAAAAATACCACCTCAAAATTGATGTGGTGGTTTTTTACTCTTTCTTGAAGTGCTGGGTTTTTACTCTTTCTTGTGTGTGTGCTCTTTTTACTGCACTGGTACAATAAATCATCAAAGGCATGGCTGCAAACAAAATAAATACAAAAGCACACAACGATGACGAGAACCTGGTTTTGTCCTTGTTGTTCTTTTTTTGCTTTGATGCAGTGTGGGTCATGTTGTTATTTGAACCTGTGCAAGACACATATACACACGTGGCGGTTTTTTACTCTTTCTTTTAAGCGTGTGTGTTTTTTGCGTATAAGATTTTGTACTGTTTGTTTTTTTGCATTGATTGCTAAAAACTTATAACTATTTGAAGAAAACAACAAAATTTATGTAGTATTATCTATTAATTAATTTTTTTGTGTTTTTATTTCATAAATTTTTAGATTTACGATTTACGATTTACGATGTAATTGGGTTGAGAGACGTGTCCTCCTGCACCGCGACCAAGGTAGATCTATTGTGCGCCCTCCATTAAAGTTTAATTCATGGTATCATTCAGGAACTTTACAATATCCTTCACCGCTAGTTTTTTATATGCGTCCTCCATAACTTCGGATCCGCCAAGTATGTTAAGTCTCTGGTAAGCAAAAGCAGGGCACTTCGCAAGTATATGTTCCATGGTTTCATCGTCCTCCAAACAATATCTGCATGTTCCCTCCTCCGCTATTTGCATCTTATTCAACATGAAGTTGCATGTGTAGTGTCCAGTGAGAGCTCCACATAGGAGCCTTAGATTGGGTCTGTTCAATTGAAGAGCATCCTTGCTTCTTTTTTCATTGGGTGATAGGAATTTTTTCGAGTGTTTGAGTGGTCCTTTTTTGATCCAAAACTCCTTCGATTCTCCTTTTGTTACTTTTGTGATCATTGTTTTAATGTCCTTTTTAGTGAAGCCATATTGAGGATTTGGGCCTATGAATGGCCGTTGCGCTCCCAGTCTTGCTCTTTCGTCAGCCAAGTCATTTCCATCAATCCCACTGTGCCCTGGCACCCATACAAGTGTTACCTTGTTATTCTCTGCCAGCTGATTTAGGGCCCTATGGCCTTCCAACACTGATTTGTGGTGAAAGATGGGTTTGTTCAGTGCCTTTAGAACTGCTTGACTATCTGTCATTATGTTTATTTTCGTTCTTGTTAGATTTCTGTCTAACAGCGTTTCTGTAGCCGTGTTGAGTGCGTATAATTCTGCTGTGAATATTGTAGAATCCTTGCTTAGGGGAATCTGGAGCCTACACCTGGGTCCTACTATGCCCGCTCCCACCCCTTCTGTTGTTTTTGATCCATCAGTGAACCATTTTTGGGCTCCTTCACGTAGCCATATAGGGTTTGAATCCCATTCAGTCCTTTTTGGGATAAGAACAGTGTAATTTCGTTTCAGCTCCAGTACAGGCTCTATTTGATCACTACATAAAGTCATCTCTTTAATATGATTAGCTTTATTAAGGATTTTCAGGTGTCCTGTGTGGTCGCCTACTTTAAATTTAAATAATTTATGAAGCTCGATGGCCTGTTTAAAGGCTTCTCCTTGTATTGCCAAATGCAACGGGTCAAGGTTTAAGATAACCTCCAAAGCAGCCGTTGGCGTTGTTCTCATTGCCCCTGTGATATTCAAACAGGCTAGTCTTTGGGTTTTCGACAATTTATTCTGGGCTGTGATTTGAGTGGTTTTCTGCCACCATATTACCGAGCCATAGAGTATACTGGGAAGAACCATTTGTTTGTATATCCATAGTGACATCTTTGGACTTAAGCCCCATGTTTTGCCTAGGAGTTGTTTACTAGCCCAAATTGATTTTGTAGCCTTTTTATGTATCATGTTTAGATGAGGATTCCAGGAGAGAGTTCTATCCAGCATAATACCAAGATATTTTACCTCCTGCTCGAATTGAACCTCCGTATCTCTTATGTGAAGCGTAGGGATAGTTAATGTCCTTCGTTTTGTAAATGGGATAATTGTGGTTTTGTTAGGATTTATAGAGAGTCCCTCATTTTCGCACCATTCCCATGTTAATTTTAATGCATTTTGCATTTGTTCTCCAATTGTATCGTCATGTGTTCCTTCTACAATCACTGTGATATCATCTGCATATCCCACAGTGGTAAAACCATTTTCGTTCAGTTTTACTAGTAGATCATCAACCAGTATTGACCATAAGAGCGGAGAGAGAACTCCACCTTGGGGACATCCCTTTATAGTGTTTATTTTCCTGCTAGTATTTCCCATATTAGCAATAATTTGTCTTTGTGAGAGTATTTTGCTTACCCATTTTATCACTATTGGGTCTGATTCTCGTTTTATCAGCGCCCCTTCCATAGAATTATAGCTGGCATTATCAAAAGCGCCTTCAATGTCCATAAAGGAACATAAGGCTATTTCCTTCCTTTCCAGTGCTTTTTCAATTATGGAGGTTAGTTTGTGTATCGACGTTATGGTTGATTTGCCTTTTTGGTAGGCAAATTGCAAATTGTGTAGTGGCTTTTCAGTTAAAAGTTCATTACGAATATACAGATCAATAAGTTTCTCCATCGTTTTCAGCATGAAAGACGAGAGACTTATTGGTCTGTATGATTTTGGATGATCTGCTGGTTTATTCCCCCCCTTTGGCAGAAAAACCACTTGTACTTTTTTCCATTTAGTAGGGATAAGGTTAAGAGCGAGACTGGCCCTGAAAACATGAACCAGTCGTCTTCTCAGTGAGTCTGGTCCATTTACCAGCATAGCTGGAAATATCCCATCAGGTCCCGGTGATTTATACGGTTTAAATGAGTTTATACTCCATTCTATCTTTTCATATGTTATGATTTGTCTAATTATAGGGTCGTTAGAATTAACTGTATTTTCAGATTCATAGTTCCTAATAGAATCACCTTCATCAAAGCTACATCCGGGAAAGTGAGTCTTAAGAAGAAGCTCCAACGTTTCCCCAAAGGATGAGGTTTGATTTGCATCATCTATTCGGAGATTGCCTATTGTCTGATTTTTCTGTGAAGATAAGGCTTTTTGAATTCTAGCCGTTTCTGGCACATCCTTCAGTTCTTCACAGAAAGTTTTCCAAGATGATCTTTTCGATTTTCTTAGCTCCTTGTTATACTTTGTAAGGGCCTTTCTATAATCTTGCCAGTTACCGCTAGATTTTGCCCTGTTAAATTCTCGTCGTGCCAATTGCCTTAATTTCTCAAGGTTTTTATTCCACCATCTGACTTTTCTATTTGTGTTCTTAGTTTTCAAAGGACAGTTATTTTCGTAAGATTCCAAAATATCATCGGTTAACTTATCCACCGATTCATCTAGATCTACTCTTGAAATTATCGGTGACGCGTGGGTTTCTAGCCTACCCTCAAGGTCAGATTTATACCCCTCCCAATTTGTAGCCTTTGGTGACCTGTACCAGATTTTCTGTATTAGGTCCGTTTTCAACTCAAAGAGAATATGTTTGTGATCAGAGAATGAGTTATTCTGTGAGACTCTCCAGTCTTTGATCATATCTTGAACATTGTGTGAGACAATGGTCAGATCTATGACCTCTTGTCTAATCGCATTTTCAAAAGTTGGGTTTTTACCCCTATTTGCTATTGCAATATTGTTTGTCATAAGGAAATCTAGTAGTGACTCACCTCTTTTGTTGGTATCAGAGCTTCCCCATACCTTATTGTGGGCGTTAGCATCACATCCGATTATTAGCGCCTTGTTGTGTTTCCTGCAGTAACTTACCAGCGCCCTCACTTTTTCAGTAGGCGCTTCGGGTTGTTCTCCCGGAAAATAAGCTGAGGCAATTATCAACTCCTTCCTCACTCCCATCTGATTTGCCTCCGTTAGTATGGTAACTAGGTCACCATCTGTGAACTCTGAAATTAGAAGAGAGTTAATGTTTTCATCCAAGATTATAGCGGCTCTTGGCCTTTCTACATTTATATCATAGATTAACTTACATTTTTCTATATTAAGCCCACATATCTTACCCGATCTAATCCAGGGCTCTTGGATCAGACCAATGTTGTAGGTGTTTTTGGCAAACCCTCTGCTAATTTCGGCGGATGCTGCTTTAGCATGCTGAAGATTTGCCTGGACACACTTCATTTTGATTGTTTTGTTGTTGGAATAGCCGACGCATTTATAGGTGCAGAGTCACCTTCACCTGGGCCACTTTCCATTGATGATGAGTCAGCATCATTCGTTCCCTCTTCCTCCACATCTTTTCCACCAGCCTCTTTGAGGTGTAATTGGACCTGGCCAAATTTAAATGATATCTGACCCTTTGTTTCCTCCAGCTTTACAGCTGAGATTTGGTCAATGGAGAAGACCAGCATAGCATTCGTTGCCTTGTTTGCTCTTCGAAGCATCCTCCATGCTTCCACCCTGAGCCCATCGTTTTGCCGTTGGACAAAGGATAGAATCCTTTCGGTCTCAATTGTGGCAGCGTTGGGGAAATAACCAACAGCAATTTTGGGGTGAGGCACTTTAGTTTCCTCCATTGCCCACAAGTCTGCTGTTGCCCATGGTTTAATCTTTAGAGCAAGTTTTTTTATCCACTCAGCCGTGGCATCATTTTTGCAGTGCAGGGTCAGATAGCCAGCTTTGTATGTACTGTTTAGGAATTGAGGTTTTATTACCTCCTCTTCTAGTACCTTATCCATGATGCTATTTCGGATTTCATCCATTTGAGCTGTTGATAGGACTGTGTTTGGGAAGTCCTTCGCAAGTATCGCTACTTTTTGACCAACCAGTGCATCCTTAAAGGATGGTTTTGTCAGTGGTCTGTAAACTTTTTTGGCCATGGGTTTGTCTTTGACAGTTCCTTCCCTCTGACGTTTTCTTGATGACTCTTCTGGAGGAGTATTCTCTAGGGATCTTTGCCTCTTGTTATCTGCAATTTTTTGCTTTTCCTCTGGATCAAGGGCTTTGGCTCTAGCTTCAACTTTGTTCAATCCTTTTCGGAGAAGAAAGTTCATTCGCTTTCTGGCAGCTCCACTTAGCCTTTTTTGATTGTCATCTTTATTGACATTTAATTTCCCTATTTTTTGAGTGATTTCCTCACTTGCGCTTCTTGCAGCTCTGGAAGTTGAGGCTGTTTCAGTCTCCATAGTTCCAGATTGAGGTTTTTCATCCTCCGGATTTAAAGCAATTTCTGCTTCCATTTTCTTTTTTTCATTTTTTTGTGTAATTTTTTCCATTTTGGTCCCACGAGTAGACAGGGAAGTAAATGGTCCACTACACCTAGCCCTGTACGGCGTAGTAAGGCATTTCGTTAAATGGGGTTTCGCCCGGTTCCCCAAGTCCGCATATTTAGAACTGGATTACCCACCAGCCATTCATCTCTGAGCATATGCTGTTCCACCTTAGATTGGGGGTTTTGTTTTAAGAGAGTGAACCATCTCTCCGCTTTCACTCGCATGTAACCAACATCAGTAGCAGAGACATGACCGTACTACGATGTTGGGTTCCAGCCGTACTCCGAAGAAGAGCATGCTTGAGTGCGCTACCATCAGACATGAAGTTACGGCACGATCAATTGATCATGTTGACCCCCCAACACATCTTTTGGCTGACTGGAAATTTCGAGGCCGCTCGAATTCGCTTCCACTTTATGATCAAGATAAAGTGGTCCCCAGAGGATACCACGCGGAGGCCTATTATACATAGGGATTACTTTACAGTGTACAGTAATCTACGAGTCGGCTGTGAATGATTTACGATAGATCGTGGAAACACGTTACCTTATGCTATTACCGTAATTGGTATGTAGACTTGTTAAGGATTGTCAAGCCACTTTGCTATCTACACCCTTTCATCCTCCATAAATTTTTAGATACGTATATAATATTAAAATATAAGGATAATATAAGTAATTTCGTTTATTTATTTATTTATATGTTTATTTTTGTGTAATGAATGTAAAAAGATTATACTGTCCAGGGCTTTAGGCGCTAATCTGTTCCGCTTTTCACTTATTATATTTCCAGCAAGAGAAAACGCTCGTTCGGCTGCAGCGCTACTTGCAGGAATTGAGTGCACTTGGAATGCAAATTTAGAGATCAGAGGATAAGATTTCTCATTATTTTGCCACCATGTAATTACTTCGAAATCTTTGGTAATAATTACATTCTCAGTACAATATTTCTCTAATTCATTAAAAGGGGTTTGTTGAACATTTGTGGATCTTTGCAACAGATTTGAAAAGGAGAACATGTTTTTTTGTATAGGCGAATCAATGTTTGATAATGTCGACGATGATGTAGCAGGACTGTCTGAATTAGATGGTAAAGATGTGGGAGCCGCTGTGTTATTAGATAGTTTTTCCATTTGTGATATGCAAAGTTCTTTAATTTCATTTAAACCGTCTAATTGCAAATTTATAGCTGATGGATACAAGAAAAATGCAACCTTATGCCATGTGGATAAATTGTTTTCGCAAATTTCTCTGACATTGCGATTTATACTTGCTTTTAAAATCGAAATGGATGGCATATCAGTAATGTTGGGCTCGCACAGGGTTTTTACCTTGTAAATTGACGGGAGTACTAAGCATAATGAAGCGGAACTGGAAGTTTGCAATTCTTTACAAATTATTTCGAAGTTTTTGCATAACTCAACAAGGACAGTAAGCGTATTTAAATCGATATGTTGCAATCGCTGAAGTTCATTTGCATCCTTTAGTATGTTATTTACTTCTCTCCAGTTGTCCAGAACAAATTTGCACATAGTGTAGTTTGAGTTCCAGCGTGTTTCACATGGATTTTTTAACGATGTGTTTAACTTGTGCTGCAGATTTGCCTTTTTGAAATATTTTACAATTTTATTACTGGCATTTATCAAATCGGCTAGGTCTATTGTTTCTTCGAAAGATTTTTTTAGAACATTTGCAAATAAGTGGCAACTGCAATTTAAGCGTGTATTGTTTTGTAATGCCTTAACTATGTTTGTTCCCCGGTCAGTCACAAATTTTATGCTCTCCATATTGTCAATCTCAAATTCGTTTAAAAGGGACTTCAATTTCTGAAGAACATTAGTGGAGGTTGATCGCTGAAAGTCCATCGATTTTATGCCCATGATAATGTCGACCATCCGATACTCCTTTTGGTAGTGTAAAGTGACTCCTAAGAATGTGCGTTTGACATAGTTGTCGGTCCAAAGATCCGTGGTTATTGACACTCTACCGCTACTCACGACCTCTTTCAATTCTTTGCTAATCTCCGCTCTATTTTCTTCAGCTTCTTTTTGGCATTTGCGAGCAATAGTTGTAGCATCTGGAAGCATGTCATCTACGTCAACACACTCTCCGTACGTAGCGCCAATCTTTATAAAATGTTTAATCATTTCTTTAAATCCAGATCCACTTACGGATGAAAACGGTCGACAATCGTCAACAACCCATTTGGATAGTACATTGAGTGTCTCTTTTTTATCTGGAGTAGACACTGGTCTTAGCGTGATTGGCTGCTTTAATATCTGACAACATTTATGACGGCTTAAGTTGGAAGTTTGACTTCCGAAGCACTTTAAAAGTTTTCTGCATAAACGGCAGTATACCAAATTTTCCACAATTGACCCATCTTCCTTTAATACTTCAGACAAAATATTCCAGACAAAACTCTTTCCCTTTCGACGAGGGGCCAACGAGTAAGCACCACTCAAAATTTGGTCCAAAACAAATGTATGGTCTGACATACTCTTTTTTACTTGTGTCCTAATTGAAATCTGTTGAATGGCTCCGTTCTCTATGAAATCGCAATTACAACTGACAATAGAATGCGTTCAATCAATCTCAATGTCCAGTCAAAATAATTATTGAATGGCGAAAGGGTTTTCCCATCATACCACATCGCATCGACGCACATTTATTGAATAATAGTAAAAAAGAAAACTCAATCAGTTTCCTGCGAATTTATCATTGTCATTAAAAAACCATTAATGAAAATAGAACAACAACAAACCGAACATCAACAAAAATCTCTCGCTCCCAATTTGCATTCTCTTGTCAGTTCTGCTCTTGTATGTGTTTTACCAGAGCAGTAAAAAAGAGCATACACAAGAAAGACCAAAGAACCAACACATGTAGTGGTATTTTTTATACACAAAAATACTCATGAGTGTACCACTGCAACCGCATCTTAGTTGTCACATTTTTGATCGTTTTTTTTTCTATGCGGTGGGCAAACTACTGCAGTAAAATGAAGCAATACAACAGAATACACAAGACAAGAAAGTAGTAGTAGCACCGCAACCGCATAATCAGCGAGTATACTAGTAGTGTTGAAAACAGCCACTGGTGCCGATCACTGATATGTACATATCGTAAACAGAAATCTGAATAATAAATTCCTAATATTTGTTTTTAATTGCAGGACCTGACTACAACGGCCACAATAACACTCAACCCCTCGACTACCATAATCTTTCTCCAGACGAATGGAATGGCTATAATATATTTAGCAATTTAAGACCATTTTCGAAAAAAAATTCAAAAAATTGTTATCAAAACACCTGCAATGTAATACTAGCAGTATATTTCTGTACAATTAATATTAAATAATTTCAATGCAGCAACGAAACAAAGTCGTAGCAGCAATGAATCAAAATCATAGCGGCAACGAAATAAGTTCATATAGTAATGAAGTTGCTTCATTACTGCTATGAAACAAATGCATTGCAGCAATGAAATAATTGCATTGCAGGAACGATGCCTATCTATTTCATTAATGAAACAAATTCATTGCAGCAACGAAACAAATTCGTTGCAATAATGAATCAAATTCATTGCAACATAAACTATACTTTCGTCACAGTGACGAAAAATTTGCAGTTGATGAAATTATTTTTGTAGCGGGAATGAAATTGTAGCTCACTTTCGGTGACAAAAGTTGTTGAGGTGATGAACATTTTCATCCCTGTCACGAGGCTTTTCTGTTCACAACCACTTCACATTTATCACAACCACATTTGATTAACAAGTGATATTTTTTGACAAACTAATTTAAGGATAATACGAGCAAAGTGTGGCAGTCGGTGGTGCAATGGTTAGTGTGCGCGGCTCTTGTACAGGAGAACGTGGCTTCGATTCCTGTAGAGACTACCTTACATTTCTTTCGACGACAGTCACTCGCTTAGTGATGGAGACACTATCGAGTATTTAGCCATGAGAAGCTTCCCAAAATACCGTTCGGAACCGATATAAAACTGTAGGTCCCAATCAGTGAGTGTAAAAACTAGAAAGCGCACATATCACTAATTGTGAGAAGCTCTCCCCAATCCCTTGATGGGATGTTATCGTACACCATTTTTTATGAGCAAAGTGTATATATCACCCATGTGCTGCATTTCGATTCGGTTTTATTTCACAAAACATTTCAAATTCACAAGTATTCGAGTTTGGTGTTCTGAGATTTCACTTTTCGAACTTACTTTATAAGTGGCCGTTTTTACACAGCTCAATTGAAAACATATGTTTCGCTGTCAAAAATTAATGAAGACAAAAACAAACAGAAAGTTACAAATATCTCCTCTTGGCTTCTTGTCTTACGGTTTCCCCTGTAAACACAAATAACATATAAATAATTATTCGTAAACATACATTTTATTAAAATACTTACATTTCTTCATGCAACTTCCTTGTTTATTACTTCCAAATTATTACTTGCATATGTGCGCCAAAAACAAACAAAACAAAATGACATATGAAAGAGTT
The DNA here is from genome assembly GCA_963931995.1 of Phaonia tiefii. Taxonomy (NCBI): domain Eukaryota; kingdom Metazoa; phylum Arthropoda; class Insecta; order Diptera; family Muscidae; genus Phaonia; species Phaonia tiefii. Next base: position 133,128,398 of record OZ008368.1, read on the forward strand.
GCCACTGCTACTCACTTAGACTTTGATTTGTACTCATTTAAAAGCATAGACCTTAGGAAATAATAGTTTTTTCATTCTTGTCGTATATATGCCGTCGTGCTTATATTGATACATTTGCGATATACAGGGTGGCTGATGAAAGCCGCTACCAAAAAAATTAATAACTTTTTTTCTATTTAATGAATCTGGTTAATTTTTTTGTATTTTGCGGATTGATTTTTAGATTTAACAAAAATGGATAGATAACTGAGACACTGAAACAAGAATTTGGATTTTCCGCCGCTATCACGCACTGGAGTCCGTGGTTTCGGTCCAAAGGGAGTATAGGCGCACGTTTGGCGGCAATCCTCCGAGCAGATGGACCATAATGAGACTTGTTGACAATCTTGCCGAGCATGGGATAGTCAACAGAAGACCTTACAATCAAACCCCTTCAGTTCGGACGGAGGAAGCAATCGCTGCTGTAGCTGCTGCCATACAAAACAATTCAAGAGTTTCGATAAGAAGCTCATCTGCTCAAATGGGTATAAGCAGACAGTCCTTGCAGTCAATTATGCACAAAGAGTTGGACTTATTCCCATATAAAATTCAAATCGCCAACAAACTGAACGCAGCAGACTTCCCGATTCGCTTAGGATTTTGCCAGAAGATGCTTCAAATCGTGGATGTGGACGGAAACATGTTGAACTGGCTTTTCATGTCTGACGAGGCCCATTTCGATTTAAACGGGAACATAAACAACAAAATTTGTCGAATATGGAGTGCTTCCAAGCCACAGATACTCCATGAGACGGAATTGCATCCACTTCGTGTCACAGTGTGGTGTGCAGTCTCATCACGCTTAATTGTCGGACCTTACTTCTTCGAAGAAAACGGTCACACTGTTACGGTTACTGGAGACCCTTACTTGAGCATGTTGAGAGAGTTTTTCTATCCAGAATTACGTAAAATGAGAATTTCTTTCAACTCTGTGTGGTTTCAGCAAGATGGTGCCACTCCTCACATAGCCCGGCCTGTTATGACAGAATTGCGACGAAAATTTCCCAATAAGCTGATATCCAGAAACTCCACATTCCGTTGGCCCCCCTGGTCACCTGGCCTTACTGCACCTGATTTTTTCTTGTGACGTTATTGCAAATAGGAAGTCTCAAAATCAAAACCAACAAATTTGAATGAACTAGAGCAATCCATTCGAGAAGCAATTGCGGCTATTCCTGTCTCATCAGTGAAACAATTGCGGCTATTCCTGTCTCATCAACGAGCATGCCCCCTGTTCCATTATTTTTAAAAATTTGTTAAGCTATATTTAATATAAATATTTGAGTTTCTTAATGTAGCAATATTCATCAGTCACCCCGTACCTCTAAAAATAAATTAACTGATTGTTACATTTCTTAAATCAATGGCTCTGGCAACGTTGGATTTTCGAACATCCAATACATAGCTGATTTGCATAAAATGGTATAAATTTGGAATGAAAACAGAATTGTAGAATCAAAATTATTAGGTAATTTTGTTTAATGACTTTTTGCGAATAAATGCTTGAGAAACTTCGACTTTGGAACAACGAAGTTAAAGAAAAAACATACTCGGCTTTCATCTGTAACGCTCTTTTTTACGTAGTCTGAATTTTTGATACAGAAAATATTATTTAATTCTACTTTCACAACAACATTTGATTGTGAAACAATTTCACAAAATATGTTGTGAAAATAACGCCAAGAACACCATATTTGTGAACAATTTTCGCTCTAAAAAAATCGGAATGTAGAACATGGTCGTATAAAGTGGAATCATTAGTCCAGATAATTTCGTTTGTATACATTTCATCACACCCAGCAAATGTCTAAGTTGTTTGTGTGAGTTATTTGAACGAAAAACTAAATGATAAAAATTAAACAACACTGTTATGCTTTTATGCTACAACCCAGTATTATCAATTATATTGGGTATTTTTGCCTTGGTTTGTGTCTAGACTAACATATGTTGGAAAATGTCTTGTTTAATGGGAAGTTTTCTAGGTGGCGTCTGTAATCAATATTTGGTATACATATATTGTAGTTTTTAACCCGATAAAAATTAAATTTAGAAACGCCAAAGAGAAAGAAGTTTAAAAAACGAACATTTTCTTAAATAAGTGGCTTTTCTTAAAAGAAGCAAATTTTCTCAAAAAATTCATTTCATACTCTTAAACAAAGTACATTTTCTTAAAAAATACCTTATTTTAAAGAAGTACCTTGCTTAAAAAAAGTTAATTTTCTAACAAAAAGTACATTTTCTTAAAAAAAAATTTTTTAAGCACCTTTTCTTAAAAATTACATTTTCTTACAACAAATTGCCTTTTCTTAAAAAACTACCTTTTCTTTAAAGAGTACCTTATTTTGTGAAACAAAATAACTTTTTTGAGTACTTTTAAAAATGTACGCATTCTTGAAAAAAGCACCAATTCAAAAAAACTCACATTTTTTAAAAAAACATTTTCTTCACAAACTACATTCTTTAAAAAAATACATTTTCTTACAAATATTGTTTTTCTTAAAAGTACCGTTCTTAACAATAAAACAATACAGTTTCTTTTCTCGAGATAAGTAGCCTTTCTGAAAATAAGTACGTTTTCGAAAAAATAACCTTTTCCTAAAAAGAGTACCACATCTTTAAAAAGTACATGTTCTTATAAAAAATACTTCCTTATAAAACAAAATTCATACTCTTATGGCTTTTTCTTAGAAAAAGTACTTCTCCTTAAAAATAGTACCTTTTCCTAAAAAAAATTAGCTTTTAATAAAAGAAGCACCTCTCGGGAAAACCCTTTTCGGAAAAATACATATTCTTACAAAAAGGACTTAAAAATACGCTTTTTCAAAAAAACAAATACATTCTATAAAAAAATGTTTCTTAAAAAAGTTTATCATTTTACAAAAAGTATCTTTTCTTAAAGATGCATTTAAATTTAGGCATGTTGGAACTAACTAATACATAATATATAGCGAAAGGAACTTCGTTCCAATCGCGTGTCTCTTACACCTCATGTGACTTTTTTTCTTTTGATTTCATTTATCCTTGTGTGATACTTTTATCAGGTGATTTTTGACAATATGTGGGTGCGAAATGTACAACAATGCTCATGCTTAGGCTAGGTTGACACACTTAGTGATATCACGGGATGTGGTAGGCGAAGAAGAGGCGTACATTAGTCCCTGGCGAGCCAAGTCTGCATACTGGTCCTAAGTTCATTCAGCTTAACGTCTTGAATGTCTGTTAGATACAACAAGAAGTAAGATCCTAGATATTTTCTCATACTCATACAAAAAGGCAGTGCAGTACAATATGAGATGCTCGAAGCTCCCATCCTCCTCTTCATACACATTTCCTGCACTAATAAAGAACTGAGGTTCCAAGTCTACACGAGTGTCTGCCAATAGGCAGTATCCAGTAATCACAGCTACTAGCATAGATATATGTTGTCTAGGAATGGATATCAAATTTAGTGTACCAAACTTCCCTGGTGATTCTGCGTGGCTGAGTGTTTCGATTTTAAGCATGAACTTCCATGCAGAACAGCCATAACAACATGCTCCATATTCAGTGGAACAGTTAACGTAGTCCCTAATCTTCCCAGCTCATCTCATGTATGGTGCCCTGAAATGCTTCTTTGCGAACTACTTGGTCATCTCATTTAGAGATGCGCGGCAGGTGTGGGCAGTTCTTGAAGTCAGAAATATACACCGAAGTAAATAATTTTCCGAATTTCGAAATTTCAAACAAAATATTTGAGAATTCTGGGATAAAAAAATCCACATATCGCAACAATTTTTGTAGGTCAGTTCATAAGAATTATATTATTTTTAAATTGATGTACAATTTCACCCATCCACGAAAATATTTGTACCTTGTTTGTCAAAAATATTTACGTTTCAGTCGAATAATAAAATTCACATATTAACAATCTAAATTGTATCTCAATTTTCGTTTTGGCATCGATCCGAGTTATTTTTAGAAATTTTGTTTAAAAAAAATTATACAACCGCGGTGTTCGGTAAATTATATTCGATGTTTATGAAGCATCATTTACTGTTACTCCACCGACTGCCTACCCAAACTTATCAGGAACCGAAGTTATTTGGTTGTTCGTGTCGTATTTCTCGAAATAATCGAAAATAAAAATAATTATTTTTTTTAATTAATTACACAGTACGACAGTGGTTGGTACACATGAGAAATGTTAACAGAATATGAAAATATGCTTAAAATAAAGAAATACGTGTCTCGGCGTTTTGCTGTAGAATGTCGGAATTTTGAGAAAATCGATTTTTAACCTTCGCAGGACCGTGGAGGTTCACTTGTAATGTAATACTATTATAAAAAGTTCTATAAAAACAGATTGGGTGAACCGATTTTAATGCTTGAGCCAGTTTTGAAAAGGAAATTAAATGGGGATTTTTTTATTTTTATTTCTCCGCTAGATGGCGCTTTAATTTTCATGTAAAGTTAAAAAATAACCAAAAATTTAATGTAATGTAATGTAATGTAAACGTAATGTAAAAATATAAAAATGAATCTTAACTATTATTTTGTGTTAAAAATTTTGCTCGTTTATTTTTTCGTGTGTAAGCTTCATTTTAACTTTACATGAAAATTAATGCGCCATCTAGCGACAAAAAATTTAATTTAGTAAAAAAATCAAATTTAATTCCCTTGTCAAAACTGGCTCAAGCATTAAAATTCTGTTTTTATAGAACTTTTTATAATAGTATTACATTACAAGTGAACCTTCACGGTCCTTCGAAGCTTAAAAATCGATTTGCTCAAAATGCTGACGTGCTACTGCAAAACGCCGAGACACGTTTTTCTTTATTTTAAGCCTATTTTCATATTCTGTTAACATTTCTCATGTGTACTCAAAAAAATTTGATTTTGTCGTACTCTGTTATAGTATTTTTGAAACCAACAAAAAACTTCAATAAATGTTGGGTATTTTCTATGACATTTTTTGTTGGTACCATTTATCGATTTTCATTTCAACATTTGATTAATTTTGTGGTATATCAACGAAAAATTTGATTTAGTGCTGAAATTTCTCACGTACCAAAATTTTGTTAAAATTTTACGGTCGTGTTGATTCTGTGTATATTGGAGGGATTTTATAGCAGCCTGACTGTCACAAAAGAGGGTAATACGCCGGGCGGTAGTTAAGTTCCGTCCCAGCCAAAGGGCAACTTCTTGGATTGCCATGACTTCTCCTTGAAGGACACTAGAATGGTGCAGTAGCCTTTGTGTAAGGCCTAGACCCAGGCCTTTGGAATAAACTCTAAACCCTACATTGGTTTGGAGCCTTCGTCTAAAAATGTAAATACCAATATGTTCTACGAAAGATTCTAGGGACATCCAGTACCTCGTGCATACATTTGGTTACTAATGTGGGTCTTGTTACACGACATAAAGGCATAATCCATAATCTAGAAGTTTCTATCCTCTATTATTTATGTTGGTAATTCTCCAAATTGTATGATGAGCGTTGACATCCGCCCAAGAACACGACCCATTTTATCCTTCTCCACCTCTTCAATTGGCTTTCTAAGCAGGAACGATGGGCAGGTCTAGTATCTTTATAAGGATTATAAAGTAGGTTGCCGCAACCAGATATTGCCATTGTCCGTGTCCAGATGGTAGCGTAAAGTCTATATCGCAATAGTGAGGTAAATGAAATATAATCATATATTTCTTGAAAACGACAAGCTTGTAATCAGGAATCGCCAATCTGCAAATTGTTGCAGCTGAAGTCTTTGTACCCATAGATCCCCAAAGAAGATTGGCTTTAACTAGTACAATAGCGAGAGGGGGCATTCAATTCTAGCCACCGCTTTTCCACTCGATACAATGCATGAGGAATTTTCCCCCCATACGGCTTTATACGGGGGACACCTATTCCGCGACACCTACAGTGGAGGAAATGAGCATATTAGTGTTTGGCTTAACAATAAATCACTAGATTTTTACGGTGTACTTGTTTCTTGTTTGGATGCAAATACAACATGTGTTTGGAGTTTATCGCAAATATAGTATAAAGTACTTGTGTCCAAACACATTGTGTTTGCTATTCAATATTACTTATTTGAGACACAATGATTAATATGTTGTAATGTATGTGTTTGTGATCGAATTACAGCTATGTTTGTGATACAAACACACAGTTTACTTAATTTGTTTGACCGCATTGCTCTGTCGAGTGTTAATAATACATTTGTCGCTATTAATATAAAAATCTAATTTATATTTTCATCACTGTTTCTTACTTACTTACTTATCCGGTCTCGGACAACCCCGGGGGGTCAGGGACCTTACAAAACGAAGATAACATATTTCGCCAACCAGTTCGATCTTTTGCTTTATCTCTCCAGTTGGCAATACCAAGTGTACGCAGGGATTCGTCAACCTGATCCCTCCAGCGGAGTCTTGGTCTTCCTATTTTTCGTCTTCCTTCGAGTTCGGTTTCGAAAAGCCTTCGCGCTGGTTCATCTTCATCCATTCTACTGACATGGCCTAGCCAGCGCAATCTCGTTATCTTGATCCGCTTAACTATGTCAATGTCAGGATAAAGCTCATACAGCTCATGATTCATGCGTCGCCGATACTCGCCGTTGTGCACTATAGGGCCATACATTTTTCGGAGTATTTTTCTCTCGAAGACTCCTACAGATGTTTCGTCTGCTTGCGATAGGACCCAGGATTCTGCGCCATTAAGCAAGACAGGTTGAATGAGAGTCTGGTACAGCTGGGCTTTTGTTACTCGAGAGAGGGCTTTATCTCTAAAGTGCTTGCTTAGCCCAAAATAACATCTATTCGCAAGCACAATTCTCCGTTTGAACTCAAGGCTGACGTTGTTGTTTTTGTTCACGGCAGATCCGAGGTATATAAATTCGTCCACTACCTCGAAGTTATAACGGTTATCAACGTTCACGCTTTGGTCTAATCGCGTGGAGGCCCTGTTCGTTGAAACCATTAATTTTGTCTTGTCCTCATTCACCGTCAGACCCACTTTTGCTGACTCCTTCTCAATTCTCGAAAAAACCGCAGTAACTTCTCTAATTGTGCGCCCAATGATATCTATATCATCAGCATACGCGAGCAGCATGTGACTTTTGCTGTTGATGGTTTTATTCATATTGACCGCAGCTTTTCTCATAATGATCTCCATTAAGATGTTAAAGAGATCGCACGATAGGGTGTCGCCTTGCCTGAGGCCTCGCTTAGTTTCGAAAGGTTCGGTAAGATCCTTACCAACTTTCACTGCGGATTTGGTGTTCGTCAAGGTCATCCTGCAAAGGCGTATGAGTTTTGCAGGAATACCAAGCTCAGACATTGCTTCAAAGAGTTTCTCCCGTATCGGACTATCGAAGGCTGCTTTATAATCGATAAATAGATGATAGGTGTCGATTTGTTTTTCGTGTGTCTTCTCCAGGATTTGGCGTAGCGTGAAAATCTGGTCAGTTGTCGATTTTCCAGGCCTAAAGCCACACTGGTATGGTCCAATCAGGTCAGCGATAATTGGTTTTAGTCTTTCGCACATTATACTTGATAGAACCTTATATGCTATGGATAAAAGGCTTATTCTACGGTAGTTGGCACAAATACTCGGGTTACCTTTTTTAAATATGGGACATAGTACACTGAGACTCCAATCGCCGGGCATGCATTCATCTAACCAAATTTTGCTAATGAGCTGCTGCATGCACCTTATCAGCTCATCGCCGCCAGCCTTAAACAGCTCCGCCGGTAATCCATCGGCTCCTGCGGCTTTGTTGTTCTTAAGCCGGGCAATAGCTGTTCTGACCTCGTCTTGGTTAGGAGGGGGCAATCGACGTCGTCGTCCATATTGTGATCGATTGTCCCATCGTCATCGGATATCTCAGGTACTAGTAGCGCGGAGAAATGCTCTCTCCATATTCCAACATGCTCTGCACATCTGCGACGAGATTTCCGTCCTTGTCTTTAGAGAAGGGGGGCCCTGAACCATGTCCATTAGTTCCGTTTTTAACTTTTTGGTAGAATTTTCGGGCTTCGTTCTTCCTTCTGTATGTCTCAATTTTCTCACTCTCGCGTTTTCTCCACTGCCGTTTCTTACGCCTAAAGAGACGGTTTACCTCCTTTCTCTTTTCCCTATACCGCTCAGTTGCAGCTCGCGTTGCAATTGACTGAAGCATTATCATACGTGCAGCGTTCTTTTCGTCATTTGCTATGCGACACTCTTCATCGTACCACGGTTTATTGCGAAGCGGTTTTTTGCGGCAGTTTTTATAGAGTCGGAAATGGGTTTCCACTGCGCATCAGGATCGTCATCGGGAGGGGGTGGGTTCTGTGCCAAAAGTTGCGAGAGCTTCCTTGAGTAGGCTGTGGCTACCTCTGGTAATTGCAGCTTTCCGATGTCCAGCTTCCTCTGCGTCTGGTTTCGTACGATTTTCGCTTTACTTAATCTTGTGCGAACCTTTGCTGCTACCAGGTAGTGATCAGAATCGATGTTAGCTCCTCTGATCACTCGTACGTCCATTACACTGGATGAGTGACTTCCACCAATTACCACGTGATCAATTTGGTTCTTAGTTCTTTGATCAGGGGATAACCCAAGTAGCCTTGTGGATGTCTTTATGCTGGAATCTTGTGCCACTAATGACCATGTTTTTTGCCGCGGCAAAGTCAATCAGTCTCATACCGTTGTCGGAACTGTCAGCATGAAGACTGTAATTGCCAATAGTTGGATTAAACACATACTCCCTTCCTACTTTGGCATTAAAGTCTCCTAGTACAATCTTAATGTCATGGCCAGGGCAGCGGTCATACGTTTCCTCTAGGAGCTCATATAATATGCCTTTGGCATCATCATATTTCTCTTCTGTCGATGCATGCACACAAATTAGGGAAATATAAAAATATTTCGCTTTTATGCGGATTGTGGCTATTCGTTCACTCACAGGATTGAACCTAGAGACTAGATGTCGCAGTCTTTTGCCAACTACAAATCCACAACCAAATTCATGTTTTTTTTCATGGCAACTGTAGTATATATCGCAGTTTCCTTTTCTTGTGCAGCCATGTCCTGTCCATCGCATTTCCTGGATAGCGGTAATGTCAGCCTTATAACTTTCGAGGACATCTGCCAGTTGGATACTTGCACCGGATCTATATAGAGTTCTTACATTCCAAGTGCATATCCGTAAATCGTGGTCTTTATAACGTTTGCGGGGGTCGTCAACAAATAGGGGTTGTTTATGTTTTCTGTTTCGTTTTTGTATTTTCACTGCCATTCCGGGATTTTGCATTTTACCTACTGCCAGGATATTTGATTGCAGCCGCCCATTATGGATCAGACGCTGGCCAGAATGCGATATGTTGAACCTGGATTTTCTTCTTTTAGTTTCTATCCGCCGTTGGCCCGTATGTTTGGCTCATCCGCCTTCTAAGGACAAAAGAATATGCCCGATTGTTTGATGAGCTTCAGTGACATCAGTCACCTACTAAACCTGATTTGATGCTCATTTGTTTCGCCTTCTCACTCTAGCTAGCTAACGGAGGTTTCCGAAAAGCCATTGCCCACGACATACTGCGTGGAAGTAGTGAGCTGCTTGGACTGCCCAATGAAGGAATTATTTCTGGCCACTCCCAAGTGAATGGCAATCAGAAACTTTCCACCTCCACGGACAGTCCCATGTCCCATCACTGTTTCTACAGCTGTCAAATTACTTTGTTTTACAATAGTGGTTCTGTGGTAAATTATGTCAACTACACTGTAGCCCGGAGTAAATATAATTTATCGAATCAGAGGTGCTATTCGAATTATATTACAAGGATGAGGTCTAAGATTAGGACAAACCCTAAATGTTTTTTCCAATTTGTAAACTCCAAGAGAAAGGTTCGTAGATTTCCAACATCGATGAAATATGGGGACATTGAGTCTTCGGATGATTCCGAAATATCTAATTTATTTTCTGAATTTTTTGAACGAACATTGTCTAAACTTGAATTGTTCATACTTATTGTCTAACCTTGATTTGTTCATACTCATTGTCTAAACTTGAATTGTTCACACTTATATTATAATTTCAAAATGAATTCATATTTAATATATCTAAGTTTGAATTGTTCAGCCTAATATTCATAATTGAGAAAGAATCTGCTATTAATTATACATAAACTGAAATGTAGTCAAATGACTAATAACGAAAATTTCCCACTTTGAGGTGTACATTGTGAATTGCATCTATTTCGAAAATCCCTTTGCAGTTTGTATCTTTGCAGTTTGAGTACAATATATATTGTGAATGGTTATGTTCTAAATGTTATGTTCTAAAACAAATATTGTAAACCTCCGAACCATCTTCGGTTTGTAAAAAGAAAAGAAACTTTACTTTATCTACAACAACCCACTGGTGAGCATCTCAAACCCTCAATAAATACACTTGAATTCGCATTAATTCACTTGTTTTATTTATTTCTCTATGGTATAAACGTTGCCTAAATTACATATATCATTTCTTTTCGACCTGAGAAATCATATATGCCAATTTAATTTAGCGCAACCACCATCCTTTCCTACAACGCTCTTGCAGACGGTTATAAATATTCTCTGCTTCTGAAAAGCACCAACCCCAACGATACAGTCCACTAACCAGGAGTTCCATTCCTATCATTCCCCTACTCAACTACGATCTAGTTCCACTAATTTAATCATGGTCCAATCGAGAAGAGGAGAGAAGTACACAGAAAATAAAACCAAAGCAGACAAGAGGTAACATCACTTATTTATGAAATTATTACACCAGTTGTTACGCGGTTCTTGATAGGTACATACATATGTAGGTCATGAAGATCGAGAGAGTTTTGTATGGTAAAAAGAAAAATGAAAAAATAGTGAAAAAGCAATTTAAAAAGTGTGCAAAAGTTTAAAAAAAAATAAAATAAAAAAAATATATGGTAAATAATCAAAATTGCCTAAATTTAAAGAAAATTGGAGAAAAATAGCCCAAACTTGTGAAACAAAAAGAGGTAAATGATCAAAATTAAAATAAATTATCAAAAATTTGCCCAAATTCAAAGGAAAAGTCTAAAATTGTGCAAAAAGAATAAATTATAAAAATTTGTCAAAGATCTTACGGAAATAGTACAAAATCCAAAAAAAAAAGTGATAAATGGTAAAAAAAAAGGGAAAACCCATAGAACAAAAGTTGTACGAAATCTGAAAAGAGACTGATAAATAAAGTGGCAAAAACGTAAGGAAAATTGAAGAGAAAATCAAAGGCAAATAAGCTGTGGAAAAAAGTAAGAAAAATAGCCCCAAAAGTGCTGATAACATAACAAAGGTTGATAACATAAAAGTTCGAGAAGAAAAAACCCAGTAAAAGTGTGCTACAAACGAGAAGTTTCAAATGTAAAATTGCAAATCATAACGGCATTTGCAAGCCGGTAAGTCAACGGATTTATTTAACCACAGTCTATGTACATACATATATTACTTGCAAACGTACATACACATATATGTATGTATATGCATGCCGGTTCCATTTCAACATGAACAGTTATATGCACATATGTACATAAAGCTTGTCTATCGATAACTCATAAGTACATACAGTACTCGGAAATTTTTGTTTCTCATTTTGCACATTAGTACAAAGTACTTACATATGTATGTTCATACATACATACGTACATCCAGTACTTTCTATTTCTCACAATTGATAATGAACATAATATCAATCAATTGTATAACATCTGAGAATTCAAACAATTTCAATCATATTTGCAAAATCCTTGAAATATATTAGAAAAGTCGTACACCATATTCAATCATACCTGTAATTTAACTTCTTCTACATCCACACATTTCTCATTCCACATTACAAGCCATACATAGCATTTCTCATTCCTCGCATTCCGTTACACATCCATAAAAATTTCTTCTTCATCCACACATTTCTCTTTAACAACATTTATTCATACATATATACGGGTTACTCAACAGCATTAACTACAATTATAAGCTCTTTGGCAACTCTATACCATATAGCTCGGTGCATACCAGTGATCGGCACCAGTGGCTGTTTTCAACACTACTAGTATACTCGCTGATTATGCGGTTGCGGTGCTACTACTACTTTCTTGTCTTGTGTATTCTGTTGTATTGCTTCATTTTACTGCAGTAGTTTGCCCACCGCATAGAAAAAAAAACGATCAAAAATGTGACAACTAAGATGCGGTTGCAGTGGTACACTCATGAGTATTTTTGTGTATAAAAAATACCACTACATGTGTTGGTTCTTTGGTCTTTCTTGTGTATGCTCTTTTTTACTGCTCTGGTAAAACACATACAAGAGCAGAACTGACAAGAGAATGCAAATTGGGAGCGAGAGATTTTTGTTGATGTTCGGTTTGTTGTTGTTCTATTTTCATTAATGGTTTTTTAATGACAATGATAAATTCGCAGGAAACTGATTGAGTTTTCTTTTTTACTATTATTCAATAAATGTGCGTCGATGCGATGTGGTATGATGGGAAAACCCTTTCGCCATTCAATAATTATTTTGACTGGACATTGAGATTGATTGAACGCATTCTATTGTCAGTTGTAATTGCGATTTCATAGAGAACGGAGCCATTCAACAGATTTCAATTAGGACACAAGTAAAAAAGAGTATGTCAGACCATACATTTGTTTTGGACCAAATTTTGAGTGGTGCTTACTCGTTGGCCCCTCGTCGAAAGGGAAAGAGTTTTGTCTGGAATATTTTGTCTGAAGTATTAAAGGAAGATGGGTCAATTGTGGAAAATTTGGTATACTGCCGTTTATGCAGAAAACTTTTAAAGTGCTTCGGAAGTCAAACTTCCAACTTAAGCCGTCATAAATGTTGTCAGATATTAAAGCAGCCAATCACGCTAAGACCAGTGTCTACTCCAGATAAAAAAGAGACACTCAATGTACTATCCAAATGGGTTGTTGACGATTGTCGACCGTTTTCATCCGTAAGTGGATCTGGATTTAAAGAAATGATTAAACATTTTATAAAGATTGGCGCTACGTACGGAGAGTGTGTTGACGTAGATGACATGCTTCCAGATGCTACAACTATTGCTCGCAAATGCCAAAAAGAAGCTGAAGAAAATAGAGCGGAGATTAGCAAAGAATTGAAAGAGGTCGTGAGTAGCGGTAGAGTGTCAATAACCACGGATCTTTGGACCGACAACTATGTCAAACGCACATTCTTAGGAGTCACTTTACACTACCAAAAGGAGTATCGGATGGTCGACATTATCATGGGCATAAAATCGATGGACTTTCAGCGATCAACCTCCACTAATGTTCTTCAGAAATTGAAGTCCCTTTTAAACGAATTTGAGATTGACAATATGGAGAGCATAAAATTTGTGACTGACCGGGGAACAAACATAGTTAAGGCATTACAAAACAATACACGCTTAAATTGCAGTTGCCACTTATTTGCAAATGTTCTAAAAAAATCTTTCGAAGAAACAATAGACCTAGCCGATTTGATAAATGCCAGTAATAAAATTGTAAAATATTTCAAAAAGGCAAATCTGCAGCACAAGTTAAACACATCGTTAAAAAATCCATGTGAAACACGCTGGAACTCAAACTACACTATGTGCAAATTTGTTCTGGACAACTGGAGAGAAGTAAATAACATACTAAAGGATGCAAATGAACTTCAGCGATTGCAACATATCGATTTAAATACGCTTACTGTCCTTGTTGAGTTATGCAAAAACTTCGAAATAATTTGTAAAGAATTGCAAACTTCCAGTTCCGCTTCATTATGCTTAGTACTCCCGTCAATTTACAAGGTAAAAACCCTGTGCGAGCCCAACATTACTGATATGCCATCCATTTCGATTTTAAAAGCAAGTATAAATCGCAATGTCAGAGAAATTTGCGAAAACAATTTATCCACATGGCATAAGGTTGCATTTTTCTTGTATCCATCAGCTATAAATTTGCAATTAGACGGTTTAAATGAAATTAAAGAACTTTGCATATCACAAATGGAAAAACTATCTAATAACACAGCGGCTCCCACATCTTTACCATCTAATTCAGACAGTCCTGCTACATCATCGTCGACATTATCAAACATTGATTCGCCTATACAAAAAAACATGTTCTCCTTTTCAAATCTGTTGCAAAGATCCACAAATGTTCAACAAACCCCTTTTAATGAATTAGAGAAATATTGTACTGAGAATGTAATTATTACCAAAGATTTCGAAGTAATTACATGGTGGCAAAATAATGAGAAATCTTATCCTCTGATCTCTAAATTTGCATTCCAAGTGCACTCAATTCCTGCAAGTAGCGCTGCAGCCGAACGAGCGTTTTCTCTTGCTGGAAATATAATAAGTGAAAAGCGGAACAGATTAGCGCCTAAAGCCCTGGACAGTATAATCTTTTTACATTCATTACACAAAAATAAACATATAAATAAATAAATAAACGAAATTACTTATATTATCCTTATATTTTAATATTATATACGTATCTAAAAATTTATGAAATAAAAACACAAAAAAATTAATTAATAGATAATACTACATAAATTTTGTTGTTTTCTTCAAATAGTTATAAGTTTTTAGCAATCAATGCAAAAAAACAAACAGTACAAAATCTTATACGCAAAAAACACACACGCTTAAAAGAAAGAGTAAAAACCCAGTGTGCACATCGGATCCGAATCGGATCCGTAACGGATCCGAATCTTCGTACTTTTGATCCGATTCGGATTCCGTTTCGGATCCGATTCGGATCCGAAATCGGGAAGAATTCCCCTCTCCGTTTCGGATTCAGTTTCGGATCCGTTTCGGATCCGAATCGGATTCCGTATCGGATTCCGTTTTTTGTCCGTTTCGGATCAGTTACGGACTTCATATTCGGATCCGATTCGGATTCAGTTTCGGATCCGTTTCGGATCCGTATCGGATTCCGTTTCGGATCCGAAATCGGGAAGAATTCCTCTCTCCGTTTCGGATCCGTTTCGGATCCGTTTCGGATTCCATTTCGGACCCGTGTTTTTTAATAAATTGGATTTAAATTTCTAATTAATTGTTATTAAAAATTTTGTTTTTAATTTTTTTTAATTATTATATTTATATATACTTATATTTATACATACTTTACAAAGCATATATATATTTTTTTTTTAAATTAAAATAACGAATTCAATACAACAACAAAAAATCAATTATTAAATAAAAGAAAAAAAAAATTTCATAAAAAAAAATTATTTTTTTTTTTGCACCCTATCATGGGCATAATGAAAATACTTTTTGGAGACTGTTTCCACCGCGGCAAGTGGCTCCTCCGGATACTTCCTTTGATATGCTCCTAAAAAAAAAAAATAATTTTAGATTTTGAAGTATAATAATTTTATGCTTAAGTGAAATGAAAAATGAATTGCAATCAATCAAATTAAACATGCTGTTTGGACTTGAAGTTGGTTTCTTCAAGTATTGCTTAAGTACGCTGAACGGCGCATTAAACTTTAAGAAAGCCTTTTTGACCGTCGTATAATCATGCTGCATGTTTAATTTGATTGTTGCAATTATGCATTTATATAAATTGGAATTCATTTGAATTAATTGCAATTAACTTTGTCCAATTCATTTGAATTGCAATTCGTTTTGGCAAACTTATTTGAATTGTAAATGAATTCCAATTCATTATGCCAGTTTCAAAATTAATTAAAAAATGTATCGCTGTTACCTACCTCGGATAGCAGTAATTACTATCAAGCTTTTCGCAGCCTGTTTATTTTTGGTGCCTGTCCATGTCAAATTTTGGGCCAATTCGTCGTCAAATACAGCTTTCAGAGCGTTTCTCAAAAACGCCTGTGGGGATTTGCCGTTGGCGGTCATCAAAAAAGAAATCTACATAAAAAAATTGATAAAGTTAAACGTATGTCTAAATTTTTTAATAGGTACTATATAGTACTATATATATATATATAGTATAGTATACTATATAGTACTATAGTATATAGTACTATATATATATATATATAGTACTATAGGGCCAGAGTTAAAAATGTAATTTGAAGTATTTGTCTACGCTAACCCCACAAAATGATAACTCTTTGTAGATTTTACGACAGACAAAAACTCCACAATCGATTTTTAACTGTGGCCCTAATGCGTACTTACCATTGCTTGCAAACTGTCGTCGTCTTTAAGTTTTATTTCTAGAGCACCTAGCTCTGTCACATTCTTAAGGGGATGGTCCAAAAATGCTGGTTGGGACAGCGCCGCCTCTTCGAGCAATTTCCTTCTTTTATTTTCTCGGCGAAGAGAAAAAACCGCCTCTGTTAAACCCCCGATGGCTTTGCTCAAATTATCTATTTTTTTTTAATGTCCAGTAGCTCTTGAGCTACATTCACCGGTGCTTCAGCAACTGAAAGTTTTATTAAAATATTTATTTAATTAGTTAAATAATATAATACAATTGTTCTTTTTAAGCTTTAGGTCAATTATTTGTTTATATTTTTTTCGATATTTCGCTACACCATTGGGTAGCATCACCAGGAAATATAAATTAAAGATTTTTTTAAACAATTTATATTGCCACTTGCAAATACTTGAAACATTTAAATGTTTCTGAATTTGTTTATTATATAATATATAATTTATTTGTGCCATCAAAAAGATTATTAAGAAAACTTACCTCTACCTGGAGACAACTCCGAACCGGAGGAGTCGCTCACCATTAATCTTCTTTTCATTATTTCCACTTGACGGTGTTAACAAGTGTATTTGTTGGCTGCAATGCAAAATAAAAAGGTTAAATATTATTTAATTTATAATAAACACAAACTTACAGAAGCTCCGGTTGCTGCTGCTGCTGCTGCTGGATGTTTTTCACTTGGCGGTGTTAACAAGTGTATTTGGTGGCTGCAATGCAAAATAAAAAGGTTAAATATTATTTAATTTATAATAAACACAAACTTACCGAAGCTCCGGTTGCTGCTGCTGGATGTTTTGCACTTGGCGGTGTTATTAAGTGTATTTTGTGGCTGTGGTGGCTAAATTAAAAGATTTACTTCACTTAAACGTTTAACATAAATGCAATGGCTTCCGCGTTAATACCAAGAATGAAGAAATTTTCTAACCTCGAAGGCATCGAAAACCCGTGCCGATCGAGACTATTTAACGGCGTCAACAACCTACGCCTACGCCACCGGCGCCTACGCTACCGTCGCCTGGTGGCGAATAACTGAGTAAATAAAAACTGTCCAAATTTATATTTTATGGTATTTTCTTATATAAACGCGAAAAATAAAAGGAAAATATTAAACAAAATTTGTTGACAACTGGCTTAGTTATCGAGATTTTTAATGATTTAAAACCTAGAAATATATAAAAGCTTCAAACAACGTCAGCGACAATCACAACAACGGCGCCAACAAAAATTTGTCATGGCTTGCAGGTTAAATTGTAATGCAATCAAGCGCATGTAAACCAGGGATGAAAAATGAAACTTCTTCAATTGTACCATCAAGCTTCCAAAACTGTACTTTTTTAATACCAATTGTACCAAATGTAAAAAATAACAAGCTTTAAGTTTGTTATAAAGAGTTTTTTCAAACAAATATCGGAAAATTAACAAATAATAATTCAATCTTATACATTTCTTTTTATAATAACGTAGGTTCTTTTAAGAATAAACAAAACACGAGGCACACGTTCTTAAAAAAGTGAGATCAATGAAAAATATGTGTAAATTTTATTACCTATTTTAAAGTTATAGCAGCAAGAATTATATGTTTTTAAAAGATCTTTTGTTTCAAGCTTGACACAGTTGTAACATTGAGCCTTTTCTTTGTGCTCTGGCGTCTTCGGACTGCATTTCTAAATGAACATTATTAAATATTTTAAGTACGTATTGTAAATATAAAATTGATAGTTTATAAAGAGGGTTTTTGAATCCAGAATAACTGAAATTAAGTTTTTCATGCTTGAAATATTCCTCAAAATCGACTAAATAAAAATTATACTAAATTAAAAAAGCGACTCCCACTTTTCATGTATTGTTCATTCATAAATCGATTTCGATTGATTTTCCTAATTCAAATCAGGATAAAGTTTTCTTCATCATGTAACTACGCGATGTAAAAATCGATGTTAACTGAAAATAAAATACATAAAGGAGTAAATGTTAAATTGTACCAATTATGTCATTGGTGTACCATCGTACTTTTATGGACCCAATTGTACCAAAAATGGTACAATTGTACCAACATTATCTTCCCTGATGTAAACTAGTGGTGGCCACATAGAGAAAACAAGTTGAGTTTTAAAGTGAATAAGATATATATTCATAACTCTTTTACTCTTTATTATTTCCTATGCTCTTGCAGTTTGTTTTGTTAAAATTCGTGTCGTGTATGTGAAAATTACGACAAGCAATCGGCCCCCGGGGCATTGTCTGAACAACATTGATGTAATCAACATTGATATCAAGTGAATTTAAATCAAAAAAATTAAAAAACAAAAAAGTGAACAATTAAATCAAATATAATGGATTTAAATAAAGCAAATAAACGGTTACGTGAGTTGTCCCCTTCGGAGGAGCAGCATGGTAAGTATTTCGAGCCCTAACCGCGGGAAAGACATAATTAAGCGCCAAAAATAAAATTTGCCTAAAAAGCTATTAAGCGCCAAAAAAAAAATTTTACAGGAGAGTAAATGTGTTAATGTGTCGATTTATAAACTTTTATAAATTTATAAATTTACCTTCTTCATTTGTCCAGTTTTGTGATGGCGCTAAACTATATTCGGCAATAATGTAGCTGGTAGTTTTGTGCAAACATTTTATTAACACATTATGCCTAAAAAGTTATTTAGTCCTGGTCTTTTTTTAAGAAAATAGAGCGCCAAAAATCAATTTTTGTAGTCGAATTTATTTTTTATTATTTGTTTAATTATTCTGGAGGATTTCTGTGAAACTTAAAATGTAACATATAAAAGGATGCACATAAGAGAGATATATAGTTTTAAGCTTATTTTATGTGCAACAAAAGTTTTTTGGCGCTTAGGTTTTCTTTTGTCGTTCACGTAGCAAACAGTGAATAATGGCACAGACCACTGTATTCCTGACTTTAGCTTTGCTAAAAGAAACCATAAGTGATAAACTCTTAAATTGAGCATAGCATTATAGCTGCCACCAAGACCTTGGGTCCCGAAATTGTGCTTAAATCCGTAGCTCTTACTAATGCAAAGGTGTCGTGATATAGTGTATAACATACGGTTACGCGGTCCCTATTCGGGCGCCAGTTTTGTCGCGATACCATAGGTGATGTTTTATATTCAAATGGTGGTTCAACAACTCTGGTACTCAGAACTAAAATATTTATATTCTTCAAATTCGAAAATTGTAAAAAAAATCGTTTGGTGTATGCTAAAAGTGTCTTAGGAAAAATAGTTCCCGAATTTAATTTGAAAAATTCCAAAGGCAAAAAGTTGGTACAGACTAAATGTGACTTAAGAAAAATAGTTCCCGAATTTTATTCGAAACATTGCAAAGGCAAACATTTGGCAAAGAAAGTATCTTAGGAAAAATATATGTAAATTTTTTCACTTTGTTTTTATTTTAAAATTACTGTTTTTTCACTTTGTTTTTATTTTAAAATTTACATATATTTTTCCTAAGTCACTTTTTTGCCAAATGTTTGCCTTTGTAATGTTTCGAATAAAATTCGGGAACTATTTTTCTTAAGTCGCATTTAGTCTGTACCAACTTTTTGCCTTTGGAATTTTTCAAATTAAATTCGGGAACTATTTTTCCTAAGACACTTTTAGCATACACCAAGTTTGTAAATTTTAATTTTTGTTAATTACAATTTACAAATATTTTTCCTAAGATACTTTCTTTGCCAAATGTTTGCCTTTGCAATGTTTCGAATAAAATTCGGGAACTATTTTTCTTAACTCACTTTTAGCAAACACCAACTTTGTGTATTTGCATGTTATATCTGCTTTTTGTCACTCCATAGTCCATGCTAAAACCCTCACGTCACAGGCGTACCTTCGTAGTTAGGACAAAACCCGGTATGCAACATTCAAGTCCAGGCCATATGTGACTTCACAGACTCAATAATGATTTTTTATATTGCCTATTTACAAAGCTTTTGAATTAAGCAATAAGTGAATTTTTGCCAAAGATAGCAAGTAAAATAATGTTTTTGGTATATTCATCAAAAGTTGAAAATGTCAGATCTTAAAATACATTATGTTCAAATTTTGATGAATATACCAAAAATATTATTTTACTTGCTATCTTTGGCAAAAATTCACTTATTGCTTAATTCAAAAGCTTTGTAAATAGGCAATATAAAATATCATTATTGAGTCTGTGAAGTCACATATGGCCTGGACTTGAATGTTGCATACCGGGTTTTGTCCTAACTACGAAGGTACGCCTGTGACGTGAGGGTTTTAGCATGGACTATGACATTTATGACTATTTTTTTGTGGGCCTCTAAATATAGTGCTTGTGATTCTGATCCTGATTTGGGACTTTGGCTTTCTATTCTGATAGCCTTTGTATTATTCTCCAGTTCTCCTTAAGTTTGCTGTAAGATCGGACTAAGCAAAAATGTTCCACCTAGGTGTCTAACTTGTCCTAGGCCCTTAATAATCGAAAGATTCAGGGAGTTTACATGGACAGCACCAATAGTGTGGGGCTGATGATCACACGTTGATCATGCACAGAAACGTAAGCTTTTTACTCAAGGAGACAGTTTAGAGTTTTCCAACAAATCATTCCATCAGATACGAGCACAATATGTATATTTTATTTATTGCTTTTTAGGGCGTTGAGTTAGAAGGTACATGCCAAGTTTATAAATCGACACATATTGAAAGAATTTTAAAATAGTTTTTTAGGTTAATTCGGTGAAAAAATTTTCCGCACCGAAAACGATTTCTAAAGTGCTTAAGCTACAAATTTTTTTTTTTTTTTAAAGTTAAATACAGGTACTTTGCTTAAAATATCGTGATTTGATCAAACTATTGCATTAAACTTATGAAAAATGGTTGGGTATTAAAGATTATATAAGAGCTTCAACAAAAAACAACTTATTTAAGAAAAGAGTAACTGTTGTAATAAAAAAATAAATTATTTATTTATTATTTATGGAAATTGGCCTCAACCTCGAGCTTGAATACTTGATTTGGAGAAATTTAAAAAAAAAATGTTATAAATAAAAACAAAACTTCAACGCGTTTAGTGCGGAAACTTTTTTCACGAAAGACAAAAAGTGGCAACATATTTTTTAATATTTTTTCATGCTTTACACGGCTATGTGTTGGTATTTTTGATTATTGCAAAAATTTCAAAAAGTTATAGCCGTAATGTACATACTTTTATACGCTTTTCGCGGAAAGTTATGTAATATTCATAACTCAATATCGATAAAAATGTCGCAATTTTATTTTAATACCAGTTGCAATATCTTGTTATTCCAAATCACTTTCAGCTGATAATTCATCCCAAAATAAAAATAAGAGAGTGCTCAAAAAAGATGTAGCAGCATTCCTTAATGCATATTTAAAAGATAGCGAGAAAGATGATGAGGGGAATAATGAAACAGTGTTGTTGGAAGATGCATCGACCAGCAGACATGATAGAGTGTCTGTACTGGAGGAAGAGATGAACCATCTGGAGGAAGAGATAAACCACCTGGAGGAAGAGTCGAACGACTCAACCACGTCGATGGTTGATGTACCTTTGGACAATGACGACACTATTCACATGGACAAACGGACAAAACGGACTGATAATATTGCAGACAAAATTGCTGCCTGGTCAATTGAGGGGAACATACCATTTAGGTCGGTTAATAAATTGTTAGCTATTTTGAAACCCGTTATGCCAGATTTGCCTGGCGATGCCCGATCACTTAAAAAAACTCCAAGGAGCGCTCCCAAAATAACTATGACAGACGGCACTTATATTCACTATGGAATAAAAGATAGTCTGACTGACCTATTAGGAAAATTGCATTTTTCACAGGACACTTTGGAGCTGAATTTTAATGTAGATGGCTTACCAGTTTCTAAAAGCTCTGGAGCGCAGGTGTGGCCCATTTTGATGAATGTATCAAGTACAGATTCTGTTCTGCTAGTAGGTGTGTGGGAGGGATACTCTAAGCCCAAAGACACTTCAGGGTTCCTTAAAATGTTTGTTGAAGAACTTAAGGAGTTACAAGAAGGTGGATTTGAGTACTGCGGCCGATACTTCCTCATAAAAATCGGTGTTTTTGTATGCGATGCGCCAGCAAGGGCGATGGTACTGGGAATAAAAAGTCATTCTGGATATTACAGTTGCCACAAATGTACCCAACGGGGCAAGTGGGTTGATCACAAAATACTTTTCAAACTAAGCGAAAATGAGCTAAGAACCGATGAAGGATATCGAAGCAGAAAATATCCAGATCATCATACAAATGACAAACAAAATATGTTGGAATTGCTTCAATTTGACATAGTCAATAACTTTCCATTGGACTACATGCACGTAGTTTGTTTAGGTGTAATGAAAGCATTCATAAGAGCTTGGAGTAAAGATCGGAAGCAAGAATATTCCATAAGTAAGGCGAAGATAAAAGTTCTAAACTTACGCCTAATGCAAATTAGAAATGATGTGCCACGAGAATTTTGTAGGAAACCAAGGTCAATTGGTGAAATAGATAGATGGAAGGCTACAGAGCTTAAAATGTTTCTTTTGTACATAGGACCAATTGTATTAGAAAATATTTTAGATAGTGAACGGTATAAACATTTCTTAAGTCTAAGTGCAGCAATTCGAATTCTACTCTCTGATAATACCGACAATATTAATGAAGCAGAGAGATTATTAAATGATTTTGTTAAAAAAATTCCAAATTTGTACAATGAGTCATTTTTAACATATAATATTCATTGTTTGACGCATTTAGCTGCAGATGTCAGAAATATAGGTCCCCTAAGCAAGTTTGACGCATTTAAATTTGAAAACTTTTTACAACAAATCAAACGTAAATTGAAGCAAAAACGATTTTTTTGTTCCCAAATTTACAAGAGAATGGTGGAAGCAAGTTTAAATGATGTTAATATCACTTCAACAAATGAAATAAACGAGTACAATGTTGGCGAATTCAAGGATGGCTCGTATTTATTTATTCAAACAAAAAATTACTATTTTTCTTTGAAACATCCAAATAATTTTTACACATATAATGGCAAAGTGTACAAAGTTGACGCAATTAAAAAAATTTCGGGAAAGTATGTAGTTTCTGGTTATCCTATAGCAGCGCGAACGTTCTTCACTAATGACCACAGCCAACTTCATATTCTGACAAATAGTTGTATTCGGTATGAAGGCCAGCTACAGCAGCATTTGCTTTCCAGACGGATCAGTCAATTCGCAATTTTACTGAATCCGTTTTTACAGATTTTTCGGATCCGAAACGGATCCGAAACGGATCAGTCAATTCGCAATTTTACTGAATCCGTTTTTACAGATTTTTCGGATCCGAAACGGATCCGAAACGGATCAGTCAATTCGCAATTTTACTGAATCCGTTTTTACAGTTTTTTCGGATCCGAAACGGATCCGAATCGGATCAGTTTGTTAGCGATTACACTGATTTCCGTTTTTAAAGTGTTTACGGATCCGAAACGGATCCGCGTCCGTTCTTGTGCACACTGGGAAACCGCCACGTGTGTATGTGTGTATATGTGTCTTGCACAGGTTCAAATAACAACATGACCCACACTGCATCAAAGCAAAAAAAGAACAACAAGGACAAAACCAGGTTCTCGTCATCGTTGTGTGCTTTTGTATTTATTTTGTTTGCAGCCATGCCTTTGATGATTTATTGTACCAGTGCAGTAAAAAGAGCACACACACAAGAAAGAGTAAAAACCCAGCACTTCAAGAAAGAGTAAAAAACCACCACATCAATTTTGAGGTGGTATTTTTGATACTAGTTTATTTCACCACCGCAGTAGAGGAGAGCACCCACGGGAAAGAGTAAACAAACACTTGTGTAGGAAAAATACTATGTTCGTATGCGGTGTACTAGTAGTTGCGGTCCACCGGCGCAGATCTCTGGTGCATACCCCTACAAGGGTAGATAAAATCGAACAGTAGCAGTGGTAATAAATATTGGAAAAGGCGACAAAGAGAGTGACAAAAGGAATACAGCGAACATATTCTTTGCTGCTTATCATAATCGTTCATTCTCTCGACGAAAGGCAATAGCAGAGTTAAGAAGAAGAATCCGCTGCTAATACTTGTTGATGTTGACATTCCTCCCATTTGAATATAGCCGTGCACGAAGGACCATGATTAAATTAGTGGAACTAGATCGTAGTTGAGTAGGGGAATGATAGGAATGGAACTCCTGGTTAGTGGACTGTATCGTTGGGGTTGGTGCTTTTCAGAAGCAGAGAATATTTATAACCGTCTGCAAGAGCGTTGTAGGAAAGGATGGTGGTTGCGCTAAATTAAATTGGCATATATGATTTCTCAGGTCGAAAAGAAATGATATATGTAATTTAGGCAACGTTTATACCATAGAGAAATAAATAAAACAAGTGAATTAATGCGAATTCAAGTGTATTTATTGAGGGTTTGAGATGCTCACCAGTGGGTTGTTGTAGATAAAGTAAAGTTTCTTTTCTTTTTACAAACCGAAGATGGTTCGGAGGTTTACAATATTTGTTTTAGAACATAACATTTAGAACATAACCATTCACAATATATATTTTACTCAAACTGCAAAGATACAAACTGCAATTCACAATGTACACCTCAAAGTGGGAAATTTTCGTTATTAGTCATTTGACTACATTTCAGTTTATGTATAATTAATAGCAGATTCTTTCTCAATTATGAATATTAGGTTGAACAATTCAGACTTAGATATATTAAATATGAATTAATTTTGAAATTATAATATAAGTGTGAACAATTCAAGTTTAGACGATGAGTATGAACAAATCAAGGTTAGACAATAAGTATGAACAATTCAAGTTTAGACAAACATATTTGTCTACTTCATTTAATATCGATTATCACTACGAACTCCCAATGTTTGAAGCATTCACTAATTTAACTGTTAGTGAAGATGATGGTCTGAGAAGATTGAAGTATTAGTATTCTAATTCGCCTGGAGACGATGGCGTCCCTGCGTCGGTGGTAATATTATGTGCCGATGAATTATACATTGCTCTCATGAATATATTCAATAAGTCCCTTCGTTTAGGTTATTTCCCATCTTTTTGGAAGAGGAGCTATATCATTCCGTTATATAAGAACGATAATAGACGATGTGTTGATAATTACAGGGGAATAACTAAATTAAGTGTTATTCCAAAGTTGTTTCAATATTTAGTAACTCAAAAGATTATTCGATCGGTTTGCTCTGTTATTTTACCCTACCAACATGGTTTTATTAAGAATAGGTCGACTAGTACAAATTTATTGGAATTGAGGCTTTTTCCAATCGTTGTCAGACTGATGTCATTTATACTGACTTTAGTAAAGCGCTTGACACTGTTGTTCATGATCTCCTCATATTTAAATTAGATAAGTTAGGATTTCCTCCAGGTCTATTGAAGTGGTTGTTTGTCTAAAAACATATTTGTTACATCTGGCGTTCCCCAGGGAAGTCATTTAGGACCCCTTCTGTTTGTTTTATATTTAAACGATTTACCTTCAGCTATTTCGTTCTCGAAGATTTTAATGTACGCTGATGACGTTAAACTGTTCTTGTCATTTAAAAATTTGAATGACACCAATCGATTACAGTCTGACCTTGTAACTTGGTCAAATGGTGTACTATTAATGGTATGTCCTTGAACTTGAAAAATTTAAAAAACTGTCTTTCTCTCAAACATTTCTAATGCCTTGTGAGTATACTGTTGGATCTTACATTTTGGAAGGAGTAAACTCTTGCATGGACTTGGGTGTTATATTAGATTTCATCTCCACATTGATAGTATTATTAATAAAGCCTTATCTATTTTGTGATTCATCAGAAGGTGCTCTAAGGAGTTTGCTGACCCAAATATACCGAAAAGACTTTTTGTTGGTCTAGTTAGGCCCTCCCTTGAGTATTCATACGTAGTTTGGAGCCCATACTATAACGTGTATATAGATAGAATTGAGTCAATCGAGAAAAAATTTCTCTTATTTGCTTTGCGTGGTTTAGGCTGGAATCAATCGGAAAATGTACCACCTTATGAAAACCGTTTAAAACTTATTGACGTTCCTACACTTGAACGAAGGAGATATATGTTAAGATCTATGTTTATTATAAAAAATTCCTTTTAATATACCATCTCGCGTTACTAGAAATTTTCGTCCTTTAAAAATGTCTGTCTCAAGATCTAATTACGATTATTATAACCCGGTCCGCACTCTATTTCTTCTTTATAATGATCTTTATATTTATCTACCGATTTTTGAACCATTAGACAGGGTGAAAAATAATATTATTTATGAATTTACACATGCTATGGTTGCCAGTTCATATCGTTCGAATCGCTAAATCAATGTATCGCTTGTAATGCCGAATAAAGTCGTTGCATTTTATTACCTCATTTACAATCATTTTTCAGACGATTCTTGAATTCTATATGCTGATATATATATATATATATGTACCTGGTTGCTGAGAATTTCTTCTACTGATGATGTCGCGTCTAATTATTGCTACTCCTTATTCCTGACTTGATATCACGGCGTCTTCTAATTACATTTATTTGGTGTTGTTTCGTGGTTTCCTGATATTCTTCCTGCTTCGTAACTCGGGTGTTTTAACGTATGTTCCTGGTTCCTGGACTGATGATGTCGCGTCTAATTATTAATGTTGCTTATTCCTGTTTCCCGTATTTCTACTGATCCTGTCCCGTTAAATTATTTGCTTAATTAATGTCAACTCGATATCACGGCGAGTTTTTATTTCGCCTATGTGGTATTGTTCCTGGTTGTATTGGTGTTGTTTGTCCTGCTCCGTAACTCGTATGTCTTAACTTATGCTCCTGGTTCCTGATTTCCTGCTGCCTGTCTTCAGATTTATTCTTGATTTTATTGTTGTTGCTTTTCCTTCTTCGTAACTCTGGTGTTTTAACTAATATTTATGCCGCCAACTCAACATCATATCCCATATGACGTATTTGCTGTTAGTCAATGTATCTCGAATGCTGGTTCCTGTTTTCCTGATTTCGAATTCTTCTCCTTCATCTTGTTCCCGGTTCCTGCTTCTGATTTTGCTGTTTCTTGTTTCCTTATTTTAAATTTTTATTATATCAATTTTGTTATTTTTTAATTTTTCTGTGCTAAACAATTCATTTTTTCCTGCTCAATATTTAAAATTTTATTTAAATTTTTTATTTTTGTCTTCTTTCTATTTATTGTATTTATAAGATATTTATAAAATATTTATTGTATTTATATATTGTATTTATAAGATATTTTTATTTGTAAATTTTAGTTTAAGATGAATTTTGTAAAAATTATTCCACCTCCAGCTGGACTTATTTGTAGCGGAGTAAATAAACAAACAAACAAATACCCATGCATCCCGGATATATGAAGGAAAATTCTCATAATCTACTCGAAAACAACAATTTATACATATATATATATATATATATATATCATTATATATCATTTATTATCATCATTTATTATCTTACAATTTGATATTCCCGCGAAACCATAAAGGTTTGTCTGCAGGAGTAAATTTAGTTTAACAAAGTGTTTCTTCGACAAGTTGAAAATTGATAAGTTAAAAATTCAGCTTTAAGGTTGTAAATAGTATTTATAATTGATATATTGAAAGTAAGTTAAAAAATTCAGTTTTAAGGGTGTAGAGAGTATTTATAATAGAAATATTTTGCAAGTTCATCTTAATTCATTGTGTAGATAGTATCTATGATAGAAATATATTTAAAGTTTTTCTTAATTCATTGTGACTCTAGTAAAAATTGTTTAATGTGTTTTTTTCTAGTATATTTATTTTTAATGCTTAGTATATTGATGGGCATCATGTTGGAGATAGTTGGTATAGTGACTTCTAGCGTGTTTCTTCCATAGTTATTCTTGAATTGTGGTATCTTGTATCTTCCTTCAACTCTCTTTCTTGTGTTGTGTGTGTGATCAATTTTGAGTAAATATGAGTTATCCTCAAGGAATTCGTTCGCCAGTGTCGAGTAGTATAAGTTTTTAATGTTTAGAATTTGTAGTTGATGTGGTAGGTTATTTGCGTAAGATGTTGCACGGTTATTCGATTGGTTTGTTCTTGTATTTGGGTTACTATTAATGCTGTTAGATGAATATTGTTTGTTTTTCCATAGAATCTTCAGTAGTCTATTTTGCGTTTCTTGTAAAAGTCTACAGTGAGTTGAGCTTCCCCAGGCGGTAATTCCATGTCTTAGATAAGACTCGGCGAGCGAGAAATAGGCTTGTTTTAATACTTCATAATTTGAGCAATTACTTTAATGGTACAATGCAAAAGCGGTTTTTCGTAATTTTTTATGCAAATCTTCTATGTGAGTCTTCCATTTAAAATTGTGATCCAGATGTACTCCAAGATATTTGTATGTATTAACAAGTTCTATAAAAGTTGTGCATGAGTCGTTATTATCTGTTATGTCGTTGGCTGTTACATTATGAATACAGTTGTAGTCGTGGAACTTAATTTTGACATCCGTATATTTAAAGTGTGGCGGTTTAAAATGCATTAGTTTGGTTTTTGTCGCGTTTACGACTAGCCCATTGTCATGGCACCACTTTGTTATTTGGCTAAGTTCCTTTTTCATAATCGAAACTGCTGAATTAAGATCCCGACTGGAAACAAGTACCGCTGTGTCGTCTGCATAGGCAAATGCAGCGCTATTACGTAGAACGCTCAACATCTCGTTGGCATATATTAGGTATAGAAGTGGTCCGAGTTTGGATCCTTGTGGCACGCCATGATCGATATGTATCTCCTCACTCACGTTACAATCTATTTTGACCCTATATGTTCTACACGAGAGATAGTTTTGGATCCAATTAAGGACGTGTCCTCTTATTCCATTTCTTTCCAATATTTCAATTAGTTTATCGTGGGATAAAGTGTCGAATGCTTTGCTAAAGTCAATGAACAATCCTAAGCA
This sequence comes from Phaonia tiefii, assembly GCA_963931995.1. Classification (NCBI taxonomy): domain Eukaryota; kingdom Metazoa; phylum Arthropoda; class Insecta; order Diptera; family Muscidae; genus Phaonia; species Phaonia tiefii. The sequence continues at coordinate 133,157,603 of OZ008368.1, forward strand.
GTGCATGTTATTCGAAAGACATTTATTTACATAATTTGAAAATTTTCCCAGTAGCTGATTTATATTTTTGTTTTTTTGGAAGCCAAATTGGTTTTCGTTGATGATTTTGTATTTAATAAAAAAATTATTTAACCTCCTTGCAATAACTTCTTCCAAAACTTTTTCCAGGACGGGTAATATAGATATAGGCCTGTAGTTATTACAATCAGATTTACATCCACTTTTGTAAATTGGCCTTATTAGGGATGTTTTTAAAAGATTGGGGATAACAGCGTCATTTAAACTAGAATTTACAAGTTGGGTTATGATTGGTGTTAGGTGTATCGCATTATTCTTTATATCCTTTGCACGTATATGGTCAATTCCTGCTCCTTTTTGAATGTTTAGTTTTGAGATAATGTTAAAAATTTCTTCTTCATCTGTTAGCTCCATATAAATAGAATTTGATATTGAACTCCTTTCGTATTTCAGCGTTATTACATCGCACGTATGAATTATGTTATTAACATTATCTTTGAATTGCTCAGCAAAGTTTTCGCAGATATCTTTGATATTTTGGTTTTTAAAATTTCTTTTAATTATTTCATCAACACTATTCATCGTTTTGCCTAATATTTCATTTATTAATTGCCACGTTGCCCTCATGTTATTTCTAAATTGCATAAATTTGTTTTTTCTGTAAGCATTCTTTGCATAAATTAATTTTTTATTCAGATTATTACTAAAAAATTTAAATTCATTTTCGTTTTTTTTATTACATTTGTTCTTTTGCCATTTTTTGCGCAGTTTATCCCGAATCTCACAGCATTTGACTAAATCATCACACATCCACGGACTGGATACTTTTTTTTGGTTACGTCTTTTGGTAGATTTAGATTCATCGTATATGACATTAAAACGATCGATTATATTTTTAAACAACTCATCAGTTCCTTTACATTGGTTTGCTATTACGTTCCAATCAGTTGTTCTTATTTTCGCACTTACTTTAAAACATTTTATTTCCGTACTATGGACGTTTTCCGAACCCTGCACACTCTGTTTATCTTTTTCGTTTGCATTTACCTCAACTTCCATGCATGCAAACAGTGAGTAGTGGTCTGAAATTGTTGTTGTTACTACTGCAGCGTACTGTTGAGTTCCACCTCTGCTGTTTCTAATAAACAAGTGATCTATGCATGTTTGCGTGTTGTTGTTGTCGTCTTCTCTTGTTGTTTCGTTCACTAGACAGTGTAAACCATTGGCCATCATCATATCAAGGTAATTTGTTGTTGTTATGTTCTCTTTTTTGATATCTACGTTCATATCACCGACGATGATGACTTCTTGTTTTTTATGCACGTTGTTTATTATTGTGTCTAGTTCTGTGAGAAAAGTTGTGACACTTTCTCTTGGTGGCCTGTAGACGGGGAAAAGGGTGATTGTTTTATTTTGTATGTTTATGTCCACTTGTATCGATTCAAACGACACAGTGTTCAGATGAGTAGTGTTATGATGGATATCATTTCTGATATAGACAGCTATTCCTCCACCTCTGCCCTCGCGGTTGAAAAAAATAGAGCTATAGCCGTTTATTTCGTAGAATTTGTTTTCATGATCCTTTATATTCGTTTCAACTAGTATTATAAGATGAATTTTGTTTATAATTTTATGCATATCTGCCAATAGAAGGGTGAAATTTTTTCTTAGTGAGCGAATATTCATGTAAATTAGTGAGATAGGATAACTTAAAAGGTTATTATCGATTTGATAAAAGTTATCTATTGTTGGGTTTGATATATTGTTCATTTTTTCTATAAAAAAAGAGTAAAAAATATGAAAAGTTTAAAGTTTATTTTTATTTTATAATTATCCTTGTATTCGCAGCTTGTATGTAAATATTTTTTAGTATCGTTACACTGTGACGGTTATGTTTTCAATATCGGCACTGTTTTTAATTATTACTGCTGGGGAATTTTCAGTTTTGCGAGCGAGGATATTGCCATTGCGTACCCAAATGTACATCCAGTTGCATTCCTTCGCCTTTGTTCTTGCAAGCCAAAGAAGATGTCTGTTATTTAACGTCAACTGCTCGTTAACATATATGAAGTTGTTGCGTTCTACGTTTGGTTTCTGGTTAATGACATTACCATCGATTCGGTGTCCCTTAATTTTTTGCATTATCTCTTTCTTTTTGGTCAGCGTTGTAAACTCCACAATTATTTTATCTCCCTTTCTTGTGCGGTATGCATTGGAGATATCAGCATCATTTACAAGCACACTAACACTACTTGCAATTTTTTTTACTACATCAACAGCCCCCATTTCTCTTTCTTCCAGATTAGTTATCTCAATGTGCTTGTTGATGAGTTGTTGCTCCAGGTTGTTTATTCGTGTGCCCATTTCAGTGATTTGTTCATCCTTCTCCTTATTTTTTTGGTGTAAGTCCGTAACTTGCAACGTTAATACTGACAGTGCACCAGTTATTTTCTCCAGGGTGTCGTTCATTTTCGCATTGTTGTTGAGTATGCTTGTGGACATTTCAGATATTGCTGCCTTTATTTCTTTCATATCCCCTTTCATTTCAGTCACGTCAGACTTCACACCAGATACATTACTATTAAGGCCTGTAACGTCTGCCAGAACAGAACTTAGTTTTGCATTCACAGCATCTAATGATAGAGAATTCTTAAATTTTTTTGTAGAGCCATTGCTCTCCTCATCATCTTCTCTCTGCTTTTTTTGCTGGGATATGTCTTCAGACACTAAGGTTTGATACGCGTTGTTCGTTTCAGACCTGGTTCGAGCCTTACACTGATGGCATCTCTCAAATAATACTCGCCCAGATATTGCTGTCGCCCTATCAATCATATCTTGAAAAATAAGTAATCCAAATGGCAATGATTAGATCGAGGTCAAAAGAATTCTTATTCATTTGTAATTATGGTGTGGTACTAAATCAAACATAGAATTGATTTGAGAATTGAATTGGTCAGGTGACATAAATGGTCGCAAATCTACAAGTGGTTTCATTTTCTAGCTTGGTGATGCAGTTATTAGTTAATGTAGTCGAAAGCAAGCGAATGTAACTTTGTCGTCTACTGAAGCTGAGTTCGTAGCTCTTGCGGAAGCATCTCAAGAACTTCTATGGATTATCCAGCTAATGAGAGAATTTAAACTTGATTTAACTACTCCGACCATTTATGAGGACAACCAAAGCAGCCTGAAAATACTTGAAGATGAAAAGATATGTCCAAGAATCAAGCATATACATACATAGATGTGAAATACTATTTCATTCGCGACTTGTGGAAATCGAAAGCAGTATTATATGTATGGATATTGTCCTACAGATACGATGTTAGCTGCCATTTGAACTAAACCCTTACAAACGATGAAAATTTGCAATTTTCGAAAATTAATTGGTCTATATTAATAACTTATTTTTCATAGATACATTTGTCGCTATTAATATAAATATCTAATTTATATTGACATCACTGTTTCTACAGCTGTCAAATTACTTTGTTTCACAACAAGGTTATTACCGCCATTTCATTGTATGAATTACTTCTAAATAAAATCTCATATGAACAACATCGAGAGCAAAATAATAAAAGAGTGACAAAGAGGGATTGTTCTCAGCCTAAGTTAATGTTATTGTAATCGTACAACGGGTATTTTTGCATTATTCTTTCAGTCCGTTATTCATAAATGTACCTGAGTGAGTGTGTAAATGAATTGAGTGTTTCGTATGCTGGCTGATCTGTTGCGTTTTAGTTTCATACATTCAGTCGTCAATCGGTGGTTTGGGACCTTTGAGAAGAAAGATTGCTTCTACGTCAGAATATGGAATATGGATGTCGGGGATAAAATACACACATGGTTCCACGTAGAAGTGTGCATACTCGCAAGTAAACGTTGTAAAGTTTGCATTTAAATATAAGAGAGTTTAGGACTTGCAAATATATGACTATTTGAAGTGTGTTCCAAACATATACTTACATGGTTCCTGCAGAATGTGCTTGGGAGAATATGTTACAGAGGCCGCGTTTTTTTCAGCTTGTAAGTATGTGGTGGGCATGCCAATCCTATTTTCAGTGGCCTGCACTTCATCAGTATCGGAGTGAAGTCGTGCTGTCGGCAATTTGAGTGGCATACATCCAAAACCCCAAACATCGACTGAAAGTCCTTGAAGAGCACGAGACACGGTTTCGGGGATATCAATTGGATGGTCTTGATGTTGTTGGAACTGTCTAAAATGTCTCGGGAAATGTTTTGTTGTGGTATTGTAGCTGCTTCTGACTATGTCATGGGACGCTTCAGCGTATGTTTCGTATATAGCTTTCCAGTGTGGGACAGTTCCAAGACTATCTATACCTATTTGACATCCAAGGATAACGTATACTGTCTCAGAACACAGGGGAGCGTCAGTCTTGGTTGATGTTTAACTTCCTGCCGGAACCTGGTAGCCATTATGGCCACTTCTCGGACACCGTGATGTAAATGGTTGCGACCAATTTTGGTTAAACATGCTAATGTGTGTTCTTGGGGCCATAGATAAAATTTATTTCGGATGGCCATGGCCAATCTTGGGTGGGTTATGTGGAAAAAGTCATCAGTTTCCCTACTTTCGTGTGGGTCGTCATTTGTTAGTCAGTGGTAGTGTTTTTTTTATCGTTTTTTGTTTGTTTCATTTGTTTCATTTGTTGGTGCTTGTCCTGGGCTGAAGTGTCGAGTTGGTATCCATACCTGAGCAATGCCGTAGACCTAGCTTGATTTACACTTCAGTGCCGAAAGGAACGTAACAAAATCTTGCCGCAATTTCTCCAGGGTTCTTGAATAAAGAATTAAGCGGCTTCATTTTTTTGTATATGGAGTAGGAGACTAGAATAGTGGAGGTTTATATGTAGTAGTGTCAATATCTGCAACTATGTTCTTCTCCATCACATTTTTGTTGGCTTGGTCGTCGGTGTTCTCCAGTAGCCTATCTGAAAACTTATCAATAAGCTTTGATTTGTTCAAAGAAGTATCATCCCCCACTTTATCACAGTGGCAGCCACATATATATTTTGCTTAGCATCCATGGCTACATTTCTGACTACCAATGTGTATTTGACATCATCAGTGTCTTCCAGGAGGCTTGACAAGTAAGTAACATCCCCCTCGGTATACACAAGATTAGTCTCATCCACGTTCCAGTCTTCCAATCCTCCCAGTGTTAATGCAACTACCGTGGGTACAAGGTTATACAGTCAAAAGCAAAAATTTCATTAATCTAGTAAAAACTTTACCCAATTGTAAATTAAAATTAGGTGATTGAACTACATCAAAGGAAATTGTACTAACATTAAACGAACATTGTCTCAAAATAGTATATCAAATTTCCTTAATTCTTCTAAAGCAAATTTCCCCCAAATTGGTACATTTGTGCTTTCCTCTAAGTTATACCTAAATCGAGCCAAGCGTAATTAAAAGTTAATGCACAAAGTCCTTCTGTGTAGACGAAAAGATTTTACGTTCGTGTCGTACCAAAAGTTATTTCAAAAAACAAATTGGAATTCCTAGTTATACTTAATTAAGTACCTACATATTTTGAATGCCTTAACTACAGATCTAAAGCTTTAAGGTAAAGTGTTCCTAATATTGGGAACTTAGTATTACTTAACTGGAATAAATATAGAACAATTTGGGTATTCAGTGTTGAGAATTTTGAATATTACCTTTCCAATACTTATTTACTAGCAGTCGACTTTTGTTGGTTGTCTGTCATATCCTTTGAGACAAAATGTATTGACAGTCCTTATGACGACTTCTATTATACATGCCACTACTATACAGATTCGGAAATGCAAAACCACGTAACTACAATTTTAATTTATATTTCCAAGAGAAGAAACAATCCTCGTAAAAGGGTGAGGAATTAATTTTTCAATTCAAATTTTCAAATCTTTGCTAAAGTAAAGTCTTACCTTCAGTAAGATTCGAAAATATGCTGGTAAACTGAATGTTTTGTATTTTTCAACTCCTTTGAACAAAATGAAAATTGTAGTTACGTTCTTTTGCATTTTAGCTGAATATATGTAGATTTTCAAAAATCCATCAAACTAAATGCAAACGGAAACTCATCTGAATTGAGAATTTTCCACTTTGCAAGTGTTCGAAAAATATCGCAAGCAAAACACACAGGAAAACATTTGCAAACAACTTCTTTCCTTCTCCAGAGAACCATCGGTCCCCATTTCTGTTGTTGCTGAAAAGCCAACACTATGTTTTACAGGCAATAACAATTGTCTGCAGTTTCGTCATGCTCTACGTTCATCAGGGATGATTTTTATTTATTCGGCCATTTTATTGGTAGTTTTTTATTTTATTATTCAAGCTCAACACCACTTTATATTTCTATAAATAGAGAAATAAGAAGCAGGCAATTGTTATTGCCTGTAAAACGTTATGAAGTCTTTTAGGCAACAATAAAAATTATTTATAATGGTGACCAGAGAAAAACTTCGAGTACTCGGCAAAAAAGTATACCCAAGTACATATTTATAATTTTCGTACTTGCGTACACTGGTACTTGTGACACGACGATTCTAGAGATGGGACGAGTCACGTGATTGGCGTGATTCACGCGGGAACGTAAGCGGGCCAAATTTTTTTCACGCACGCTCACGTGAGGAGTGAAAAAATCTTCGTGCGTTAGTCCAGTATTTCCTTGAGTAAGTGTGCGTGAGCACCATTTTTTATTTCCGAATGGTTGATATCATTTAAATTCGATTTTCCTACTACATTGTTACACGAAGTATTTTTCGAAGGCTTCTTATAACATTTCCCTCTAACAAAGCGTCGTTAATTATCTTCTGCATTTCAAGAAACTCTGGTACAAGCGAAGGAGTGTTTATACATTTTACAGTGGGGCCGTTTTCAAAACAGTGGTAATAATATCAGAACTTGTAAACTATAGGTCCGGTGGTTTGAGAATGCACTAAGGATTTGTAGGGGAGAAGTCAGGCTTTCAGAATCTGGTATTTAGAGGCACCTTGTTTCAACGTACGTTTCGCTACAGGCAGAGAAAACTTTCATGGCATGTAAATTCCTAACTTGTGGTCTGATTAAAATGATTCTCTAATCGTTACAAAGATATTTGAAATTATAAGTTTATAATGTAAACATTCGCACTGACTTTCTTTATTTTTTTGGTAATAACTTGGTAATTTTGAGCCAAAATGTAGTTCTAAAATCCAGCTACATTGGAAAGACTGCAACCAAACGTAAGTTAAAAACCTTTTTAAATTATTTAAAACCTGTTGGTAACGACAATTTCTCAAATTTAAGATACATAATTTCAAACTCAAAAAAAAAAAAGATATTTGTTAGGAAAGGTACCATCATTCTTTCAATAGTTTCTCAAACTTTTTGGAAGAAAGGCATAAAATGTTGTATTTTTTTAAGGAAGGGCCTTGCCAAATGTATTAAATGTACTTTAAAATTTTTTGGGCATTCACCCTACAGCCAGCCTTGGCAGAAAATTAATAATTTTTGAACAAAAATTTTAAATTTTTGAGTTTGGGAAAAGTCTCGATTGTTGATTTTCATAATTTTTTACACCAAATTCTAGACTAAAGTGAGGTTAACTACAAGGCAGAAAAAATTTTTGATCGTTCGCATAATCTTGATCAGCAAAGCTGAATTTTTAAAAAATCTTGAATTTTCATAACAGACTTTTTTGGGAGTAAAAATCCCACACTTGTGTCCCTATTTCTCAAGTAATATTAATTTCATTTATTAAACATATACTAAGCTATAATTCAAAATTGCGGTATTACGTTGTTATATACATACTTCAAATCAAATTTGCGCAGAATTAAAAAAATATGTTTTTTCTAATTTTTTTCGTCGGGGATATGTGCCTGGAGTCAGAATTTGTGTCGTAAAAATTTGCACGTCTCTGACTCAAAGTTTAGAATTTCCACCTATAAAAATTTGTTCGGGCAGAAACTATTTATTTTATTTACTTGGTTTTCAAATAAAACACAAACTTTTATAGGTTTAATATTTCATCTTTGGTGTTGGTACCCTTTCTTCAGGTTTAAAAAATTGTAACTTTGAGAGATTGTCGTTACCGACCGATACTGTTTGAAGTTTAGTCAATGTAGCATTTTTACTGAAAATTACCAAGTTATTGTCAAAAGACTAAACAATATCAGTGCAAAAATTGACATGTTAAACTTTTGAGTGTAGCAAACCGCGCTTTGAAACAGGGTGCATTTAGACACAATATTCTGAAGGCCTGACTTCTCCCCTATAAATACCTAGTACATTCTAAAATAATCTGACCAATAATTTAGAATTTCTTACATTATTACCACTTTATTTTGCAATTTATTCCCATTGTCCGTCTGGAAGAATACTAACGGAAATAAGAGGCAAACATCTTTAAGATAAAGGTGATAAAATGTTGTTCCTGTATAAAAGGGCTTAGTTCATTTGCTAAATTTATTAAAAACCACACTTAATTTAACTAAGGTATTTACATTTAAGTGTAGTAGTGTCTAAATCTAATTCTTTTTAATATTGGTTTAAATATAAAGCAAGTGGTTCATGTCAAAACCCTGATTTATTTTTGTGCGTGCGTGATCGTGAGTCAAAACTTACTCTCGTGCCCATCTCTAGACGATACCTCCAACACTTGTACTTGTGTTGTAACAAGTATGTATGTATGTACTCCATTTTTATAACCTACATTATTGATGCACATCCAACTTATTTTCTTTCATACAAGTACGAATGTTGTGCATGTCTACTAGGGTACCCATTTAATCGGGTTTTTCATTAATCGGTTAATCGTAAATTTCAATCTGGCAATTAACCGAACAAAACGAAATCAAACTATTCGATTATTCGAATAAAATACAACAAAAAAGAAAAGTGTTCAAACATTTATTAAAACAAAACAAAACGTAACAAAAGCAACTTCATTATAAAGTATAACATATACAGGGTGATTCAGGAAGTTCCGGACAAATTTCTCCAGCGTATTCCTAGGCTCATTTCATGAAGAAAAGTCCACTAGAACCATGTCCGAAAATGTAAGGGTGCGAAATGGCAGCGGGTTCAAAATTTTGGGATTGGTGGTCGGGGGGTAGTAGGGTTAAGTTGCTAACTTCTGAGCCAGTGGTCGGATTTTTGGGCTTGTTGGAAAGGTCTTTAAGAGGCCTTTCCGAATCATTAAAAAAAAGAAGTAGAAAAAAGTCAAATCGCCGAGATACAGAGCTTTCGGAAAAAAATGGGAAAAAAAATTCACATAACCTCAATTTGCTCAGCCAGATGGCAGGTAACTTATGTTGAAAGATAGCCATACCTCTTACCTTTCCAAAATTACCTAAACGAAGCCCAGAGGTCTTACCGTTCCAAAGTTATGACCATTTTACTGAAATGCAAAAATGTTTGTTTTTGTATTTGGAAGCGAAGTAAACAGCACACATTTATTTGTTTTTGGAAATTAACACGTTTAAGATTTTATTTTATTGAAATTTTTGGCTAGAGAATCAAACACATAAGGAAAAAAACATTTGATGTTAAAGGAAGTTTTCAATGTGGTTCCCATTTTCTACTAAACACAATTGGAGCCACATCCGCCACGTTTAGTTCACTCATCTTTTCACGAACTTTCACCGCATCTTCCTCAATGCGCGCAAGTAACTGCTCACGATTGTGATTTCAAAAAGAAATCAAGTGGTGTGAGATCTGGAGATCGTGGCGGCCAGGCGATTGGTCCAGCTCGTCCAATCCAACGTCGAGGGAAATTGGTGTTAAGCCAATCCCGCACAATAAGCCCCTAATGCGCTGGAGCACCATCTTGTTGGTCGAAAAAATTATTTCGTACCGCAAGAGGTACTTTCTCTAGGATTTCTGGCATGACTTCTTGCAAAAAAACCAAATAATTTTGCGAATTTAACCTGGGCGGAAGTACTTTTGGCCCAATCAATCATGTCGATGATGCCAGCCCAAACGTTGACGGCAAATCGGTGTTGAAATGCTGTTTCTTTCTTGTTGTGGGGATTGTCATGGGCCCATTCGTGCAAATTATGGAAATTAGTTATGCCGTCTCTCGTGAATTGCGCTTCGTCGGTCCCCACAATCAAACGTAAAAACGTGTACATCACGTTGCAACATCTCACGGCAAAAGTTGACGCGTAGTGGCAAATCGGCCGCCAAGAGTTCTTGAACTGGTGTGCAATGGAATGGATGTTTTTTTTTATTTGTGAAGGACGCGCCATACTTTTGATTGTGCCACACCAACTTCGACCGCGATTCGTCTTGTGCTTGTCGTTGGGTTCTCGTCTATAGCATCCAAAATTAACTCTTCAACTGCAACGTCGTGTTGTTCATTTCCGGGACGCTCCATTTGTGTAAACAACGTACCTTCACGAAATCGGCGGTGCGTCTCACTGAATGTTGTTCGGTTTGGTGGTCGTCGATTAGGAAAACGAAATGCATATTCACGCGCAGCAGCTCTTGCATTACCATCGCAGAATCCATACATGTAATGAATGTCTGCTAATTCTTCGTTGAATAAGTTGCCATTTTTACTAATTCAAAACACAACGTACTCGAAACTGTTGCTGCAGCAGAGCTTAGCGTAAACTTTTACTTTTTTGTCGTTATTCACTTTTAAAAACCCGGACAAAATTTAACGGATTAGGTATCATAAATTTTTTTTAATCTGAGAACCATAGAAAACTCATCATGTGTGGGTGGTTATTTAGAAATTGCCCTAAAAGAAACCCAGAGATTTTTTTTCCTTTGTGTTTGATTCTTCAGCCAAAAATTTCAATAAAATAAAATCTTAAACGCGTTAATTTACAAAACAAATAAATGTGTGCTGCTATTTCGCTTATAAAAACAAAAACAAAAATTTTTGCATTTCAGTAAAATGGTCATAACTTTGGAACGGTAAGACCTCTGGGCTAGGTTTAGATCATTTTGGAAAGGTAAGAGGTATGGCCATTTTCCAACAGAAAAAAAACATAAGTTACCTACCATCTGGCTGAGCAAATTGAGGTTATGGGAAGTTTTTTCCGAAAGCTCTGTTTCTCGGCGATTTGACTTTTTTCTACTTTTTTTTATTGAAAGGCCTCTTAACAAGCCCAAAAACAAAAAAATCCGACCACTGGCTCAGAAGTTAGCAACTGTACCCTACTACCCTCCGACCACCAATCCGAAAATGTTTAATCCGCTGCCATTTCGCACCCTTGCATTTTCGGACATGGTCCTAGGAGACTTTTGTTCATGAAATGAGCCAAGGAATACGCTGGAGAAATTTGTCCGGAACTTCCTGAATCACCCTGTATATTCAAAAATTTAGTACGTTATTCAATGAAGAATTTCCTAATTTCAAAATCGTTATTCCTACAGTCTAGAAAGTATCATCTTGACTTAACATTATTTACTTGAGAGAGAGATTTGTTGTCTCTGCTGTGAGAAAATTGCCCTGCAAGTGAGGAAATGTGTTCTTACTACGTATAAAAATAATCCATTGTTAAAGAAATTAGAGCATTATTCAAGGAAGAATTTCCTGATTTTAAGTGCATTCGCACCATGTTGGACGACTACAATATAATTGAAGATAAAAATGAACTTAATGTGGTGAAACAATCTGAAGGACTTAATAAAATTTTTGAACGAAAATATTCCTTCTTTTAAGGACTAAAAGTACTAAATTTAAGTCAATTTGAGTTGAAAAATGTTTGAATTTAGACGAACTCAAATTTTCCTCAGTTTTACTTTGTTTGGAAATATAAAGAATAGTTCTCTTGTTTTTTTTTTCAGTGTATAAAGTATATAATTATAAGTGATCGCTTTAAATTATGTAGCGTAGCGTATGGAAATATATTAAAGCATGAGACGTAGTTTACCTGCGGATCTGACTCTACCCCAAACATATGGATTGGTGCATCGAAAAATCAACCCAAGTTGTTGCAAAAACGGTTGAAAAACTAAGTATGCCGCGATGTTCTTCCTTTGGACTTATTTACGATGGCTAACTAAATTAAAGTTCAGTTCAGATGTGTGTTCGACCTAATGACCGACGAAATGCTGGTACGTTGTCCTTCCCCTTAACCTTCGTATGCATTTGCAATTTTGAGACTACAGTGGAGCGTCTTGGTTGGATTTCACTCGCAGTGAGGATGAATGGAGGATCCATTGTGTGGTGCAGTAATAATAAATTAAGTACTCCATTGATGGACTTTTAAAGGGTACAATACTCACACACTGACCAGAAAATTCAATAAATTAACAAAACATGTGAAGAAACTGAATATAAAAAACCCAAATTGGATTTCACAGTTTGTGGTCCAATGAATTGTTCATAATTTTAACGTCTGTCATTTGGATTTTGTTAAATCTCTGCATATGTATAGTAGAATCCCCGTTCAACTGCTGGACCAACATTATACATATGTACATACATAAATACTCGTACTGATTTATTTTTAATTGTAGTTGTGTTTTACGATCACCTGCATATGGATCGACAATCTTTAATACTTAGTTGCATTCTGTAGTCATTATAGCATAGTAGGCACAAGATTCCACAATTGTTTAGAAAGCACCTGAAAGATATTTAATATCGATTCTATCCACAAGGTTTTGATCAAATATCACTCGCTGGTCTTGTGATCAATATCAGTGTTGGGACTAATAATTATTATGTACATATTTATCCTAGGAGAATTGCGTCGAGCTGTCTGACAGTGATTAGGGTTAACTCAATCAATGATTGAGCCATATAGGATAGCCAGATGCCGAAAGCGAAATGACGGGATAACCAAGATTATAAAGCGGGATCTCTGTGGACAATTAAAATGTTATACCATATAGTATTTTGCCTTTTTATTAACAAATTAGAGTCCAAGGTTTATGAAAAAAAGAAGAAAAATGGGGCGGTGATAACAAAGAAAAAAAGACGACTGTAAAATTTTAACAAAAAAATTGGTACGGGAAAAATTTCAGCACTTTACATTTTTCATTGATATATTGACAAATTAATCAAATATTGAAATGAAAATCGATCCGTGATACCAACAAAAAAAATTCATAAGAAATACCCTCATATTTAACGAAGTTTTTTTTAGGTTTCAAAAATACTTTTTAATTTTTATTTTCGATCATTTCTATAAATACGATACGAGGAATCAGTAAATAACTTCAGTTAGAGATAAGTTTGTACAGGCAGTCGGTGGCGTAACGGCCGAGACGCTGCGTTAAACGACGCTGTGTCACAAACATCGAAAGGATCTTCCAGTGGATGTGAGTTCGAATCCTATCGCGGATGTTTTATTTTTTTTTAAATAGACAAACTTTCTGAAAATACCTCGGATCGAAAACAAAACGAAAACTGAGATAAAATTTAGTTTGTTAATATGTGAAATTCTTCATCGAATAAAAACGAAAATATTTTTGATAAATAACGTACAAATATTTTCGTAGATGGGTGAAATTTTGCATCGATTGAAAAATAATATTTTTGCAATAAACAACCTACAAATATGGTAGCTGATATGTGATTTGTTTTATCACAGGATTTTCAATTAATATTTTGTTTGAATTATTTAATTGAATTGAAAAATTATTTTTTTCTGTGAACAAATTGTTAGAAAGTTGTAATTATAATTACTTTTAAGCTAACATACCATGTTTTTCCCGGTTAGTGAAAAAAATTTAAATGCCCCGGTGGGATTGAAACTCAAATTCCCTGGACGATCGGTTCGATGTTTGTGTTTGAAGATATTGTTCTAGTTCAGCTCATCTTATGTTCACTAAAGCCCGATTTCACCCAAAAACAGTTAAATATTTTAGAATAAAAAGTAGGCTAACATACTGGTTGACTATAAGGATGCGTTTATGATGCAGTTGAAATCTAGAGTTTTTTGATTTCGATCCAAATCAAGTCTAAACCTGTTGGATTTCCCATACATTTTGCAGAACCTAGTCACTTTCCTTTATTTCTTAAAAATCAGCATATACAATACTGTTTTCAAATTCACAACGAAAAATGTATTTCCGTTCAACAACACTATAACATAGGTGTCAAGAGAGAAAATGTCAAAAAAATTGTTCAAGAAATTGTATATGGTTGCAATGTTGTTCCGATTTATTTTATAAAAAAATTAAGATTGATATCGTTTTTAAACATTTCCGAAATCTTCTCAAGTTCCGTGAGCACTCCACTTTCAGTCTGTTGGCTCATCTCTTGAAGTATCGTCATGTATAAGCGAGGTGACCATGGACGAAAAATGTATAAAAAAAAACCCAAAAACCTTTAACTGGAACCAAAACAAGCTAGAACTAACAAATAATTTATTGAGCACAATCGGACTTCTTCTTCCTTATTTGCCTATTCGTTTTTCGAATGTTGGCGACCAAAATGCAATCACATTACATTTGTCACCTTATCCATATAATTGAAATATTTTGTATTATATCGGCAAACGTCTATCGATTTCTTGCTTCGCTTAGAAGGTTTGTAACTTCACGAATAACGATCCATTACTGGATGTTGTTGATCCACATCATTTCCCTTCTCCCGCTAGCAGAGCTGTAAACGAATCATTCTTTTTTAATTTCAATTCGTTACGAATTAGCAAAATTTTGAATTAATTCTTTTCACCCCAAAAAAGAATTGAATGGAATTTGAATCAATTCAAATGAATTTGGCAAAAATGAATTGCAATTCAATTCCAATTCAAGCGCATTGCCCTCTAGTAGGTCCCACGAATAATATTTTGCAGGAGTTTGTACTCCCGATTTCCCAGTACGTGGCCCAAGGACGCTGTTCTCCCCACGGTCTTCAAAAGTTACTTTTTCCTGTGTAGTCTTCTCAGAACATCAATATTTGATACGAAGTGTGTCCAATGTATTTTAAGAATGCGCCGATATGTCCACATTTCAAAAGCTTAGAGTTTCCTTAAATCTACAATGTTTAAGGTCCATGTTTCTATAGCATAAAGTAGAGCAGTCCATATGGACATATGTATGTTTTAATTCATCGAATTTTTGTTTTTAAATTGACATTATAACCGGTGATAACCTTTCGTGTTCAAAAAATGTATCTCTTGCCATTTCAATCCTGCATGTTATTTCCTTTGAGATGTTCCATTTGACATTCATGATAACTTCTAGATATTTAAAAGTGTGTACGTATCATTCTTTTATTTTCAATGTGGATGCCAATTTATACCTTTATACCAGCCAATTTATACCTCATTTTCAACCCATAATTTTCGCTGCATGTCGTCAGTCTGATTACAAGTTCCAGGAGAGCCGACATGTTATCAGCTAAAACAGTTGTATCATCAGCAAATCCATTGTTATCGAGGAAATTTCCGTTTACATAGATGAAACGAGACGAGATATGGCGCCAAAAAAATTCCGACCAGACGAGGTGGCGGCAATAGTAATAAGAAGATACCAGATATTTATTTGTACAATACTAATGTGCGGGGTATGCTTAATATCGGGGCAATGAGTCTTGAATATTATTCTTTGGTTGTTGGATTGTTGAAAGAGGGGGGTTTGGGTACTATACTTATACCCCCAAGTCGCAAACTCCCTTTGCGGCGGTTATTACGGGGTCATCCGACTCATTCGAGGAGAGATATGGGCACGTGTCTTTGAATTGCGGCATGCCCCAACGCTGCTCTAAAAATGCTGGGTCCCACGGCCCGGGAAAGTGTCTCATTCCCCAAGAGAGGTTGGTGTGTGAGAATATCTGGTCACTGATCCAGATCTGGCCCAGTTCCAGACCATTAACGCGGATTGTTCGCGTTTCTTTGGCATGGGCCTTAGGTCCTGCCGGGCCAAACTTGGCAATTTTTCGCGTGATTAAGCGAACATTGCGGACGAGGGAGTCAAGGCCCAGGCTATCCTGGGTCATTGTTGTCCTTATGGTTTTTTTTTTGGTGAAATTGTTGAATTTTTTTGTCAGTTCCTTTTTTGGGCCTTCATGTGTTAGAGAATTTTTAGTTTTATTAAAGAAATCGGCCGAAATCGGTTTTATGGTTTTGACCATGGCATACCCTTATAGTCCTGAAAAAATTATTTAATGTTAGGGAAGACGGAAGGAAAATGGTAATGTATGTAATATATCTATGCATTCTTGTAATTTAATATGGAACCAATAAATATGAAATTGAAATTTTGTTTTTTCCACTATTCGTCTAATGTTTCGACCGCAGTTTCATCTATTAACAGTTGTATGTCCAACACTATATTTTAATTATCACAATCTTTCACTACGGCTATATCAAACCACTTTCACTAAAATCATGGCTCGCCAGGCAGCCACTTTCATCTGCACCTACAAACAATTGACCCTCTCAAAAAATGGATATGCATCCCTTGGGTAAAATTCCCATCAAACGAGACATTTTTGTACAGAATTTCCTCAAAAGGACACTATCTATACTGTTCTTAACATTTTTTGATTTTTATTCGAGCTATTCCGACATCTCTTTCTACAGTTTGAGTGAAATATTTTCACCATAGCATTGGAGTGTATGGTTAAAATATGTTTTAAAGGACCTGCCTATTGAGTTTAGCCGGCGCTTAAGAACGCCACTGGCTGATAATGGATATAGTGTTTTAAGCACTTTACAGTGCTAGATTTGAATAAAATAAAACAGCTAATGCAGTGAGCTAGTTCAAGTTTTCAACTGATGTTTTATTGACAATTTTATCCTGCTTATATTTAAAAACAACGGGATGTTTAGAAATCAATCAGCTGATTGTGAACAGTCTCCAAAAGATGGATAGTGTTGTTAAATTACATAGTGTTGACAAATGTATCTTAAACAATAGTTAACATTAAGTATATACATAGATTTAGTAGACAAACTACACCCTTACCCTAAAAAAAACAATTTTTGTACTAAACTAAAATTATTTTCATAAACTTAAAAATAAAGTAAAGTACATTTCGTAATTTTATTTCCATACAATTTGAATTTTCAAAATTTCTTTAGCATATTGTTATGATATTTTCTAATTGAGCCTTTTACATTTTTAATGGAATTGACTAGTATTTAGAATTGACTAGACTAGAAGTATTTGATACGGACCATGATACGGTGCCTGATTTTTCTTTCTATTCATTGTCCTTATCAACACTAAATCTCCTTCTTTTAGATTAAAAGTATTTAGAGGCATGTTGGTATCCAACCTATAGTGCTTAGCCTTGTCTAGATATTCGTTTGCCTTCTGGAATGATAATTTTAGCCTCTGCTTCATTTCATTAGCATAATTTTCCATGTTATAAAATTGTCTTTCCTTGTTTACCTCATAACTCATAGGGTGAGTACCCAGTATCTATGTGTGGAAACCAGTGGTTCCATTCGTCGTCTTTAAAAAAATTTAACAAGAATTCGTTAAGCACTCTATGATTTCTTTCTATCGACCCTAATGTTTCGTGATGGTAAGGTGCACTAAAAATTTGCCTGACTACATATTTCCGCCATTAATTGGTTATTAAACTCTGTACCCTTGTCGGATTTCAAAATTTTCAAATTACAGTATATTAATATGAAGTTCTCCACTAATGTTTTCGCCACTGTTTTCGCATCTTTAGATTCCATGGGACATGCGACTAAATATTAACTCAAATCACACTGTATGGTTAATATGTACCCGAAATAATTTGACAGTCGCAGAGGACCTACTGTATGTTAGTCAAAACAATTTTTTCCTTTATGTGTCAACTTTGCTTATTCGTTTTACATTGTGTACAATTCTGAATGTAGTGTTTTATCATTTTGTTCATATTTTTCCAAATGTAGCGTTGTTTTAATTTTAAAGTAGTTTTTCGGATACCTAGGTGACCTCCGTGCGTTGTATTATGATACTCATTAATAAGATGTATCTGCGTGTCTTTACATATTATTCTTTTCGGCTCATGGGTATATTAATATCTTAAAATTTGTATTTTCTTTTATTTGTACCTTGTTAAATGACGTTTTCAATTCTTCCCTGGCCATAATTTCAAATATTTTATTTTATTTTATTTATTTATTTTTACCTAGCCTTAGCATTCTTGATTTCTCCAAAGATAACATTATGTTCGATGGATGATCGCTGCATCTTACAATAATTTCATTATTTTCCAAATCAATTGTCGTACTATTGAATTTGTGTTGAGGTAAAAACTTTAATTTTCTGGTTCTTTTTAAATCCGATATGGATGTACAGTCCCATACAAAAAGTTTATTCGGATGTTGCTCCGATATATTTTCTTTCTTACTCAAAACATCTATTTTCTTCTTAGGCATGCTTCTCGTTATGGCCAGAATACTTTCGTCCGTGTCCTTTCTGGTTGGGATCATCGCCCTCAAGGTTTCACTATTTATTTGTCGTTGATTATTTTATCATTCAGTTTTCGAAAATCCACTACCAGTCGCCACTTGTATTTATCACCATTAGCTTTTTTTGGTACCACCAATAATGGTGAGTTATAAGGACTGATAGAATGTTCTATAATGTTATCATCTAATAGCTGATCTACTTGTTTATTTATTGCTTCCATTCGTGATTGTGGTAGCCTGTAATTCTTTACGTATACTGGTGTCGAGTCTGTTGTCTGTATGCGTTGTGTATAAAAGTTATTCACACTTAGTTCTTCACCTGGAAGATGAAAAACGTCTTGGAATTCTGTGAAAATCTCGATCAGAGTTTTTTTGCAATTGGATCACTCCCTTCAACATCCAATTTTCTTAACAACATTTTCAACCTTTCGTTGCTCACTTGAGCTGCCTTACCAGTGTAGTATATATTATAATTCTTCAATGGTTGTATCTTGCAGTCCAAGTCTTTCAAGATGATCTCTTCATCGGTAGTGTTCAATAATTTCACATGTGCCACCCCTTTTGCCGGTATTAAGCTGTTTCCGAGAACCACTCCTTTCGTTATTTCTTTATTTAGTACAATACTCTCTTCATTTACTAGAATATCAAGAGGAACAACCAAGCCGGTACGACAATACTCGGTCGATATAACGGTCGCGAATTCATTGGTATCATAACCTCCTGCCCATTAATATTTAAAGTTATTGTAAATGTCTCAAATCGATTTTGCATATGTACTTTGTTAACATATCTCTACCTATTATTCCATCGATTGGTATAGGGAAATCATTCTCCACTATATGAAATTTGTGAATAATGTTGTCGTCCACAACTACTAAACTTAAATTTGTCGCACCTATGCATTGTATACCTTCTTTCGGTATTCCAGTCAGACTTGCAGTTAATGATGTGTTGACATTTGATAAATTTTTCACCTTGCATATTAAAATGTCAGCACCCGTATCTATTAAAAATTTCAACTCGCGATTCACGTTCAGACATCTTAGAACTACGAAAGCATTCAAATTTTTCGATATATTATAAATTCTCAGTTTTGGCCTTGCAGGGTAACGTCTTCCGTTGCCCGGCCGTTGGAGTTTCCCTGATCGTAGCCTCCGGCATCGTCCTCTCCACTGTATTCTCCTTGGTCGTTGTTTTCTCCGTCGTAGTCTCCTTGATCAGCATTGTAATTATACAGTGCCGGTCAAAAAAATAGCACCAACGTCGAAAAATATTGTCATTCCAATAAAAAAATTAATTCTGTGCTTATTATTTTGAACATAACTAAGCGATGACGTAGTACTCTGTTTACTCTTTTTAAGAGAAGTTTTTTTCCTCAAGATAGTTAACGGTTCTCTAGAAATGATCGATCACACAGTGCAACACGAAAAAAAATAACCATATACGGACACCACTACGTGATAAAAGACTAAAAAAAAAAGACCCGTGTCTCCCAATTTTTCCCAAAGTCATGCACTTTTTTTTTTATGGGCCGCCAAAGATTTGGGGCCTCGGTATCATTTTCGTAAAATGTGATCATTTTCTCAGGCTCATATCTTGCAAACCGTTCAGAATTTCGATTTATGGCCAGGCATATTTCATTGTTGCTACCTATGGACCTGAACAGGAGAAAACGTTAAAAAAAATGAAATTAAAAAATTTTCGGCAAATTTTTCACTTTTGCGTGCTACCTAAACAGTGTTAAGAATCATCTCTAGGAAGTTTATATGTTCTAGAAATTTGTTTATTGAGATCTTAGGTAAATTTTTGTAGTTGATTGTTTCCTTGAATTTCGAACGGTTTGCTACCTATGGACCTGAACACGGGAAAAAAGGTAAAAAAAATCGAATTTTTTTAAGTTTTTTGCGATTTTGATCTGGAAGGTGAAGTTTTTTTGATTTTATATGTTCGCAATTTTTATGACAAGAGCTACAACTTTGCCTCAGAGAGTAAATCGAAATTCTGAACGGTTTCCAAGACATGAGCCTGAGAAAATGATCACATTTTTACGAAAATGATACCGAGGCCTCAAATCTTTGGCGGCCCATAAAAAAAAAGTGCACGACTTTGGGAAAAATTGGGAAACACGGGCCTTTTTTTTTTTTAGTCTTTTATCACGTAGTGGTGTCCGTATATGGTTATTTTGCCATGACTTAAAAAATTACACACGGTGTCATTTACAAAAGGATCTACTTCAGTGCAGTCAATGAAATAGCACCAGCAGGCTTTTTTAAATTTGTTTTGCAAAATTTTGTGAAAAAAAGTGAAAACAAAAGGTAATAAAAATTTTTTAATACACTTTCTTGAAAATAGGGTAATAACTTTATAAAAATTGTACAGTTATGGGTCGCGGAAAGCATTGTTCGCCGGAAAAACGTGAACTAATAAAAAAATTTGCGTCCGAGGGTAAATCTTATTCCCAAATAAGGATGTTCCTATAAAATGATAATAAATGCCCTAAGATATGAGCAAAAAGTTGAATCTCGTGGTAGGAAGCCAGTTTTGTCACCCTTAATGGTAAAGTGTTTAGTACGGACGACTAAAGCAAATCCCTTTATGACAGCCACGGAGCTCAAAAAAACATTGGATGTGCCGGCAAGCGTGGAAACTATTCGCCGCAAACTTCGAGAAAACAGCCTCAATGCCTGTAGTCCTCGAAAAGTGCCGCTCCTTACCTCTAAGCATGTTGCTAAAAGGATATATTTTGCTAAAGCACATCAAAATTGGCCAAAGGAAAAGTGGAGAAATGTGCTTTGGACTGACGAATCCAAAATTGTCCTTTTTGGTGGAAAGGGTTCCAGATCTTTTGTCCGTAGGCCACCCAACAGTGAATACATGCCAAAATTCACATCAACAACTATAAAACATGGTATGGGGTTGCTTTCCATATCAAGGTGTGGGTCCCATATTTTGGATCCAAACCGTTATGGATGCATCGGTTTATGTAAAAATCCTTGAGGAAATTATGCTGCCGTATGCTTCCTACGAAATGCCGCTGGTGTGGGTCTTCCAGCAAGACAATGACCCCAAACACACCAGCAAAATGGCAAACAAATGGTTCAACGATAACTCTATCAATGTAATGGAGTGGCCTGCACAGTCCCCAGATTTGAACCCTATCGAAAATCTGTGGACGGATATACAAAAGGGTATATCAACAATAAAACCAACAAGCGTTGAAGGGCTCGGGAGGCTGTACAGAAAATTTGGAGTTCCATCAAAGTTGAAAGATGCCAGCATTTAGTCGATTCCATGGGAAGGCGTTGTGCCGCGGTAATAGCAAACAAAGGTCACGCGACAAAGTATTGAAACAATACAATTAATTTATCAACAAGATATCTGAGTACAATTTTTGATTTATTTTAAGAAAGACCACTATTTTTTTGTTAAAAGTGAAATGAAGTGCTATTATTTTGACTGGGTAGTTTTTAAGTTTTTTGTTCAAATTAATTAGCAAATTATAAACTGTTGAAAAACCAAATAATTTTCTTATGATAATAAACCATTAACATCAAAGAATTTATTATCTTGTTTTGAGTTAAATTGGCCCAACTGTTAAACAGATGTAAACGGAGTCAATATAAATTTGTGCGTGGTGCTATTATTTTGACCGCAGCTGTACGTTCTGTAACCGTTATTACCCTAACCTTGCCTTCTATTACCGTTGTTGTTGTTATATCGGATACTTGCATTATTATTATTATTTTTATCGTTATAATTATTACTTCTAAAATTATTGCTGTTACTTCTGGGATAATAGTTCGATTTGTTATTATTGTTTCCATAATTACTGTTGGGCTTGTTTATATTACTTCAGAAATTGGCATTTATTATTTCTGAAATTGCTGTTTGTGTTACCAATGTTATTGTTATTCCTAAACCTGTCATTCGAGCCATTCTTTCTATCTTTTACTTGGTATACACTTATATTTTCCAACCCTAGACTCTTCTCTGCCACCAGAAACTTCTCGGCTGCCTCTTTGAAAGTTGCAGGCATATTTGCCAGCAAAAGTGGTTGATATTCCATATTCACACCTTTCACAAATATGTTCAGAGCTACACTGTCACTCACCTTATATACCGCATCTTTAGCTTCCTGAGTTGGATTTGTTAAACCTTTTATCTCAAACGCGCTTAACTGGTCCGAGAGTTCAGCAATTGATTCCCTAAAATCAGATATGTTTCTGTTATCTTGTTTCGTAGTACCTAACTCTGTCAAGACTTGTTGCAAAGTATTTGGATTTGGATAGGCGTCTTCTAACCCCTTTTTAAACTCTGCGAAAGTTGTCGACCTATTTAAACGTCCGAGAATGCTTCGCACCTGTGCCGATAATTTAAAATTATAGACGTACTTAACGAATAACTCTTTATCTTCTGCTTTAAGCAGATCATACAGCAGTTTGGACTGCGCTATAAAATCCTCTAAGTATTAGTATGTACCTTTAAAAGTTTGTAGGTTTTTACCCACCATTGAAATGTCAAATGAGACCATTTTCGGTAAATTCAATTTATTTCCTTCTGAAGACTTTCAAATTCTAATCCAAGGCTTTCTACACCCTCATCTTCTTTGCCCTCACGAAGTTTTGTTACAATTTGCTTTAATACTTTTATTCTTTCCAACCTCTTCTCTACGTACTTGCTCTCATAAATTCTATTTTTGTCTTTTTCAATTTCAATTTTCTTAGTTCATCAATACATTCCTCAATCGATTCCATTTAGCAATGTAAAACAGCATTAATTTTACAATTGTGTTCATATATAAAATAGTGCAAAAAAAATATGTGACTTACATCATAATTTATTATTATTATAATATTTAAAAAAAATATATATATAATTCTTAAACCTACCATAAGCTTTTGTAAACGTACAATCTTGAAGTTGTGTAGTGTAAACCTACTGTAACTCTTTAATGTATATTTTCGTATGCACCCTGTGCATATGGTTATCAAAAATAATCGTTAAGTGTTTTTCTATTTTCGTTTGTTTACATTAGTCGGGTTTTGGTTACAAGCAAGCGATTATCGCTTGCTAAGTTGCAAAGAAAACGGCAATTAACCGATAAGTAATTTTATTCAAAAATATAAAAAAAGGGTGAAAGACGTCGAAAAAAAATTTCGTTCAATTTAGCGAAACTGATTCGCGTCGCTAAATTCTCGCTAAGTCTCCGCTAAGTGCTTCATACAAAACAAGCGATTATATAAGCAAGCGGTGTAACCAAAACACGCATATTCTTCGGTCTATAAATTTTTTATTAATACATTTTACATATTATTTTTCTTCCGGGATGTCAACTCGGCCTTCAATTTGTCGATTTGGACCCACATCTCTGATGCTATCGTATAAAGCGGTGGTGGATCAGCGTTTAAGTGTGGCCAATTCCTGCTCGACGGTGTTTCGGCTTGTGCTGCGGATCTGTTGCTGGTATCGACGTACTTTTTTCTTCTGCTCTGCGCTGCTGTCGTTGGAAGTATTCGCTTAAGAGGTGACCAAAAATATTGATGGTGCAGTATTGGTGAGAAAAACGATGTTGCTTCAGTCGTCGTTTAGACAGCGACGTATGCGACGTATCAGCAAAAGATGCACACATCCGCTTGCTTGTTTACTCGTAGCTTTCTCAATGACGACTGAATGGAAGATTTTGAGAAATTTTTGCAAACTTTTGACTTTTCTGGCTCCATTTCTAGCATTTTTTGTCGATAAATTGCATTTTTTTTATAATGTATATCTGTTTTTCGGAACTGAACTCTGAAATAATGCTTATTTCCAAAAAGGAATTGTAAAATATATAGAATTATCACTGGTGTCCATGTTTAATATGTACGTTAGTTGGCATTTAAAAAATCCGTTACTGCAAAAGTATGGTTTGTTCCAGACTTCTTAGTAATTTCGTTAATTTTGATGTACTTAATCACCCTTATTATGCATATCGTAGTCACGTCGAATGTTTGTCGTTTTTTAAATACGGCATTACCGATGTCGAAATTCAACACTGTCGTAGATCTATTTCAAGTTTGGTATTGTGTATGTCGTTTATGACTGTGAAATTAGAGTCTTTTACTGGTGTCAATGTCGAAAAATATAAAAAAATCGGAAAAGAGTGCAGAATTTTAAAACAAAAAATGGATAATATCAAAATGTCAGCTCAATTATTAGCTTTATACCAGATACATACATAATTAAAAAAAATATTTTAATACATATTTAAGTATGAACAAAACTATACCCAAACAATTTGAAACTCTTGTCAACTTTATGATGCAAAACGAGACATTGGCAAATGGATACCATAAAAACACGGAGAGCACATGTTAAAGAAAAATGGTACGATCTGAAACGATAGCTCAATAGTGTTGGCCCTCCTTCTAGGACTAGATTGTGCAAGGCCTACATTGAAATCATTCCCAGCACCTCTTTGATAACTTCCTTCAGCAAGGATTCGCATTGTTGCTGCTAGTCGTATTGTCTTACTCACTCGCATTGACCTCAACGATTTTGAAAGTTTACGTGATATTGTTCTTATCACTTACCGGAAAGCGCCCTTGTTCAATCTAAAGTTGGTCATAAATCTGAAGGAGAACTCTTACATTTTAATTCTCAGATGAATGCATAATAAACTTACATGGAACTTGGTAGGATAAATTTGTTAGACCGGAACCATAATGGTATCCGATAATTTATGAGTTATCTGCCCTGGCATTCATGTTCTTCATTAGAAGATGAAAAATGAGTCACACGTAGCATTTTTTATTATTTGTTTTAAAATTTAATAAAGAAACGCGACCGCGATTTCAAAAACTTTTTAACTTTGATTTTTTTCTGTCAGTTGATCTGTTTTGGTGGCAGGGTGACACAGGGAAACAAAAACACTCACGTCGAAAGTATTACACAATACCAATAAAATGTAAATTCGGGTTCGACGACGACAGTTGTCACTATTCGACTACGAAATACATAATAAGGGTGATTTTTGATATATATATATTTAAACCCAATCCAATTGAATTGTTTATCTCATAGCGACAACACAAAAATTGAGGTCGTGTCAAGAGCAAGCAAACCATAGAATAATACTTATAGTAGACTTGATAGTTCTCTCAGCAAATTTATGACATTTGGGATGGTGTGATATGAACGTTGGAAATGTCAGTTGTGTGAACCGAATTAAACATAATCTCACCCTTAGTTATACTTTGGGTCCAAGTTCCATTAAAAAAGGTTCATGTTTTTATTTTGGCAGCCGATGAACCTTCAGTTACTCCTGGCAAATTTGCCCATATTCAATAGCAGAGTGATTGTTGTCTGCAAAATATTATCTTATTAGCAACTTAATTGAGATGTGTTGTGTATTTGGGGTATTTATCATGACTACCAGGTAATTGTCCGCTCAAAATTTGTATGGGAGGTTCGAACATGGTTACCACAATCACTTTCAATTACACAGTAGATTTTGAAAAATATTGCCTAGTTCCAAATTCCACTAAGACTGATTTTGGGTTACGGGAGATATCGTGTCGGTCATCCTGAAAGCCGCCCATGTTTTTTACGGGAGGCACATAAATGGGTGTAGCAAAATCATCATTGTTATAGTGAGTGAGTGTCTGTTTACAAAATGAAGCCTAATACAAATTTCACTAAGGTTGGAAGTACATATTTTTCACGAGTTATCATATCTATAACTGCTGCTTTTGAATGGGAGGCGTAGTGACCACGCCAATTTTCTCCAGTTCAGTACAAAATTAGATTATTACGCAATATCTGATTTGAATCTAATCACATATATTAAATATATCGATTAAACCCATTTGCAACTAAGTTTGGTTAAATAATTGCCAATGAAAAATTGTCATTGTGATCGTTAAAGAGGTTTACGCCAGTGGCCGTGTTGATCAAACTAGCCAGACAGGCATGGCTCAAAAGTCTTAAAAAGTCCCAAAACGAATTTGGTCTATAGATACTTTAGGTCTAATATGACTCATACTATGCGTTACACCTTTCATATCCCTATGCGCGAGGGTGCTCGAAGATGTATGGTCTACGAAAACGTGTTTTTTTTTATTGAATATAAAGCGTAAAGTACCCGCCGTACTACAATTTTTGATTATTTCAGTTTTAGCAATTTTTTTTGTAAATTTCACTTTTTTTTGCATGTTTTTTTGATAGCTTCTGGTAACACTGGTCACCAGTGCTTCACACTGATCGAGTGTTTTGTGTTCAAAGTGAAAGGTCGTTATCGCACAACAAAAAGTGAAGTGAAAAAAAAACTCAAATTTGAAAAAATCAAAGTAGAAGACAGACTGAAAATCGAAAGAATTTGTTGAAAAAGTGACTTTAAAATTTGAAAAAAAGTTTTAAAAATGACCAAAATTTAATAGGCAAAAGTTAAAAAAGTATTTGTTAATAGTTATTAATGAAGGAAAAATCTCAATTCATATTTTTTGGTCCTAAAATTCATTTTGACAAAAAGTTTCTTAAAGATAACTTAAATCTATCGCCAGTGTTGCCAGTTTAGGGGATTTATCCCCAAATTGGGGATTTTTTCAAAACAGGGAATTGTTTTATTGGTGTGGGGATCTGGGGATTTTTTGGGGATGAAAATTTAAGATGTATTAAAAGCGTTTCTTTTGTATCATTGTTTGAAAGTTTTGATCTGGCACTACCTAAATCAAAGCAAGCACACACACACATAATATTAGGTTTTTCGTATGTGTGATTGCAAAAACAAAGAGAAGAAAGTTACAGCCTTGCTCTGTATGTCGAAAGGGAAGCGAAGCGAAGCGAATCAAAGCACTCACTTTTTCGTTTATTTTGCGTTCCATATCTACGATTTCTTCTTTCTCTTCGCTTATGTATCGAAGCGAAAGTCATTCAACAATTGTCAAACAAAAATGGTGCCAGATCTACAATTCTAAAAAAAAGTGCAAAATTTACAAGAAAAAATCGCTATATTCGAATAAATATCGCTTGAATGCACCAAAAAAATATAGCTCTATGCGACTTCAAATTGTCAGCTGGAAATAATTGACAACATATGTAAATGTAAATAAACAAACACGAATAAAATTAGTAAATACCCTGTAGGAAGTCTGGGGACAAGTGTCTCCATGTCACCACTTTTGTCAACTATTATGGTGACATTGTCGACAATTTGTCTACAACTTGTCTACAAATATTTGTCTGGCTTTGATGTGTAGAGAAATTTATGACAGATGGACGTCAATGCTTCTTCTTCTTTTTCATTGTTTCGCTTTGTTTGGTTGTAAAATCACGTGGTGTCGCGTAAATATGATTTTAATTTTGAATTTTACGTCTTTTTATTTGGAAAAAAATCACAAGTGTTGACAAAAATAGCGACAATGGACTACTGATTCACTGGTTCCAATGTCTCCATATGGTTCCAAAAGTACCACCTAGTCAGTAGTTCTTGTGTCAGTAGTTCATTCTCAATGACAAGCACATGTTAAATGTCAATAGAATTTTACATTGCCTGGGGTATATTTGGTCAGTAGTACTGGTGACACAGTCAATAGTAAGTCAGTACTGTTTCACTATAGACATTTCCTACAGGGTACATTTACGGGTTGTTTTGTGTGTGTTTTTTTTTTATATGTGAAAATGATGTTTCCATACACAATTTATTTTTTTTAT
This sequence comes from Phaonia tiefii, assembly GCA_963931995.1. Classification (NCBI taxonomy): domain Eukaryota; kingdom Metazoa; phylum Arthropoda; class Insecta; order Diptera; family Muscidae; genus Phaonia; species Phaonia tiefii. The sequence continues at coordinate 133,185,628 of OZ008368.1, forward strand.
TTATTTATTTATTTAATTATTTATTAATTCCTGTACACAAGACACAAGTCTTAGCAGATAGAACATCACAAGGTGGATCGTTATGTTTTAAAATAAGAATAAAAATAATTATATATGTATGTATATAAATACCAACATTTTAAAAGAGAGAGAAAAAAAAAGTGATTGAAACTTTTAAACATATAGCGTAAACAAAAGTAAGGAAAATAATCACAATTAAAATAATGCTTTATAAATACGTAAATAAATAAGCAAATGGACATAAAAAATAGAAGTAGTGACAATTAAAAATGCTTTATAAAATTTAGTAATTGAGTAAGTTTAGTAAAAAAGAAAAAAAAATATAAATCACAATCAATAGAATTTGTATTAGAAGAAGAAAATAAGGAGAAATGGTGAAATAAGAATTTACGAAAACAGATCAGTAATATTTTTTCTAAAGTGCCGTGCATTACTTAACAGTTGTGTGTTGTTAGGGAGCATGTTCCAGAGACGGATTCCATTTATAAAGAAATGCCATTCGGATATGTGGCTGTTATATATGACAGAATTTATTTTCCTACCTCTACCTGAACGAGACAAAATAATACGTCTGTAAAGGTGAAGAGGATGTTTTGTGTAGATAATCTTATGCATAAATACTAAAACCTTTATTTTTAACAAATTATCAAAGGAAATGCCATAAAGCTGATGAGAAAAGGACGAAATGTGATCATATCTTTTCAGGCCATAGACGTATCGTATAACGTTATTGAAGGTTACATTCAGTTTTCTATTGCTTTTCGAATCACAGCTTGCAAATAGTTCACTACCATATAATAGCACTGGCATGATATACGTTTTGGCTAATAAACTTCTAATTCCAATGGGGGTACAGTGTTGAGTTTGCCAAAGATTTCTGAGCATTGAAAAAATGCGTCCACATATAGTGTTAGCATGATCTGACCATGTTAAGTTTGCATTAAATATGATTCCAAGATTCTTCGCTGTTTTAACAAATTCGATTGTCTGGCAGTTAAGTGAGATTTTTGGCACTTGAGAAAAATTGGGTAAAATAGATCGTTTTGCAATAATTAAGCATTTTGATTTACTAGGATTAATAGTAAGGCCGTTTGCCGATGCCCAGCGGTTAATTCTCTCAAGATCTTGATTTAAGCTTCGAACGCATTCATCTATATGTTCCGGCTCACAACTTAAGTAGATCTGTACATCATCAGCATACAAACGTACATTACAATTACAAAGGTAGTTCGGCAGGTCATTTGCATACATAGAAAAAAGTAAGGGTCCGATGATTGAGCCTTGTGGAACACCTCGTTTTAATGGTAACAGTGAAGATTTCGATTTCCCCAAATCAACATATTGATACCTATTTGTCAAGTATGACTCAATTAACTTAGTTGCAGTATTGCTAAAATTGAATAGTTGTTTTAATTTAGTACACAAAATAGAATCGCTGTGCATTTTTTGGAGGAGAGCAGTGTGGAATCACAGCAAGTACCCCGGAGACTTTTTGTTGCTGAAATACATATGTATATGTTAATAAAATATAGATAATTTTTTATAAAATACTTACCATTTATCCATTTTATGTCTTCGTTCTCTTTACAAAAATAAACAATGCGAAAGCTAAAACACAAGTGACTGTTTTTGACATTTGTGTTTACGCAAATGACATAAAAAAAAGTTACGGAGCGCAACTTTGTACTGAAATGCTCACTTCGTTTTCATTCTTTTTTCATTTTCTCATACTTTTACAGAGCGCAACAGGAAATATTTTCGCTTATACGACGAAAGACCGTAAGTATTCGACATACGTAGCTAGGCTGTTAATGTGGAAAGTCTTGCCAGTAAAAACTTGCAAATCGTTATTGCTAAATGTTGTCAGCAAAATAAGCATAAACTTATCCATAGACTAATTACTACACTAGACTTAACGGTTCTCTCAGGAAATGTATGACATTTGGCCTGGTGTGATATTTACGTTAGATTTTGAAAAGAATTGCTTTGCTAATACCAGATAGAGGCAATAGTTCAAAACAACGAACAAAATAACAACAACGGCATTTCATTTTGTGTCCTAAAATTATTGTGTTAAATACAACACAAATGTATGCTACAAATAACAGTCAATAAAAAAGTTTAAAACACATTTAAATTTCACAGTTTTTCACCAAAACGACATGAAAAATTAAAGTCAGAAGTTATTGTAATTCCACCTGGTGTATGTCACCTTTCGTCGAACATCTCTCTACCACACCGACCGCATCACGAAGAGTGTGAAGGAAACGTCAGATGAATCAAACATTCTCTCTAGTAAGATTTACTCTATGCACTTGTCAGTCCCTGAAAATATCAAAATGTTTTACTGGCAAGGCTGTACTTTGCTGAAAAGAATATAAGCAGTGGAGAAGAAAGATCGAGAAATACTGAAACTATGTACAAAACAAATAATGACGTAAATGAATGACTTTTAACCAATGTCCAGATCAAAATACAGATCTCATTTGTCATAATCTTTTTGTTATAACTAATTATTATTAAAATATTGATATAATATTTATAATAATATAATAATTTATTATCTTTAAATTTTTCAATATTTACGTTTTCGTTTTGTTTGTTTGGTTAAACTGAATTCTAAATAAATTTTTATTTTAAAACTTAAAACTTTGTAGAACTTCCGTTAAAACTACGGGTACTTTTCGGCGGATTTTAAATTTTTTTGGGGATTTTCGGGGATTAAAAATAACAATTCGGGGATTTCGCATAAAAAAAAACTGGCGACCCTGTCTATAGCTACGTATTTTCCTACATTTAATAATTTTTACAGAACTATACAGGGTGATTCAGGAAGTTCCGGACAAATTTCTCCAGCGTATTCCTTGGCTCATTTCATGAAGAAAAGTCCACTCGGACCATGTCCGAAAATGCAAGGGTGCGAAATGGCAGCGGGTTCTAAATTTTCGGATTGGTAGTCGGAGGTAGTAGGGTAAAGTTGCTAACTTGTTTTTGGGCTTGTTGGAAAGGTCTTTAAGAGGCCTTTCAGAATCAATCAAAAAAAGTAGAAAAAAGTCAAATCGCCGAGATACAGAGCTTTCAGAAAAAAATGGGACAAAAAATTCACATAACCTCAATTTGCTCAGCCAGATGGCAGGTAACTTATGTCTGTTGAAAGATAGCCATACCTCTTACCTTTCCAAAATGACCCAAACAAAACCCAGAGGTCTTACCGTTCCAAAGTTATGACCATTTTACTGAAACGCAAAAATGTTTGTGTTTGTTTTTGGAAGCGAAATAACAGCACACATTTATTTGCCTTTGTAAATTAACACGTTTAAGATTTTATTTTACTGAAATTTTCGGCAGAAGAATCAAACACAAAGGAAAAAAAATCTCGGGGTTTCTTTTAGGGCTATTTCTAAATACCCACCCACACATGATGAGTTTTCTATGGTTCTCAGATTTAAAAAAAATTGATTTTGTCATTCACCAAGTGTCTACGAACGCGAAAAGTACAAGTGATTTTTGTCCGGATTTTTAAAAGTGAATAACGACAAAAAAGTAAAAGTTTACGCTAAGCTCTGCTGCAGCAACAGTTTCGAGTACGTTGTGTTTTGAATTAGTAAAAATGGCAACTTATTCAAACGAAGAATTAGCAGACATTCATTACATGTATGGATTCTGCGATGGTAATGCAAGAGTTGCTGCCCGTGAATATGCATTACGTTTTCCTAATCAACGACCACCAAACCGAACAACATTCAGTGAGACGCACCGCCGATTTCGTGAAGGTACGTTGTTTACACAAATGGAGCGTCCCGGAAATGAACAACACGACGTTGCAGTTGAAGAGTTAATTTTGGATGCGATAGACGAGAACCCAACGACAAGCACAACACGAATCGTGGTCCAAGTTGGTGTGGCACAATCAAAAGTATGGCGCGTCCTTCACAAAGAAAAAAAACATCCATTCCATTTCACACCAGTTCAAGAACTCTTGGCGGCCGATTTGCCACTACTCGTTAACTTTTGCCGTGAGATGTTGCAACGTGATGTACACGCATTTATGTTTTTACGTTCGATTGTATGGACCGACGAAGCGCAATTCACGAGAGACGGCATAACTAATTTCCATAATTTGCACGAATGGGCCCATGACAATCCCCACAACAAGAAAGAAACAGCATTTCAACACCGATTTGCCGTCAACGACAACACCTTGATTGGGCCAAAAGTATTTCCGCCCAGGTTAAATTCGCAAAATTATTTGGTTTTTTTGCAAGAAGTCATGCCAGAAATCCTAGAGGAAGTACCTCTTGCGGTACGAAATCATATTTTCTACCAACAAGATGGTGCTCCAGCGCATTACGGGCTTATTGTGCGGGATTGGCTTAACACCAATTTCCCTCGACGTTGGATTGGACGAGCTGGACCAATCGCCTGGCCGCCAGATCTCCAGATTTCACACCACTTGATTTCTTTTTGTGGGGCTACATGAAAGATTGTGTGTATTCTGTGCAGATCCACACTTGTGAGCAGTTACTTGCACGAATTGGGGAAGCTGCGGAGAAAGTTCGTGAAAAGATGAGTGAACTAAACGTGGCGGATGTGGTTCGCAAACGGCTGTAATTGTGTTTATTGGAAAACAGAAACCACATTGAAAACTTCCTTTAACAACAAATGTTTTTGATGTGTTAACATCTATAGCTGCGTATAGGGACTAAATCTATCAAAGTCAAAATCTGCTAAAACCAGATTTTATGCTGTTGCTAAAACCATTTCTGCGACTATGAAAGAGAATAATGACGTGTTAAACAAAAATGAGCGTGCAAGAGAGCAATGAAAGAGTGGTGTGGCAGGTGTGAGGCAAACGAAATTGTGTCTATAGCGTATGTATTAACATAATAATGTATGTATGTACATGTGTCTGTTGCTGTTATTGAACGGAGATATAAAGCATAGCCACGCAAAATTTCATTTGCTGTTGATATGGCAAACATGTGGTTATGTGACACACGTATACGTCAGCTACTTCGGACAAAGTATGTGTGATGTTGTGTTTGGTTGTTTCGTTGTTGTTGCTATGGCCAAACAAAGCGAGTCATTTGATGTTCAGCATTGCCCGGTGTATACAAAAGCAAGTAGAAACGGTGTTAAGTTCGGCCGGGCCGAAGCTTATATACCCTCCACCATGACTATTTACACTCACACTCTCCACTCTTTGCATTCACTTAACAGTCTTTATTTTAGGTACCCCCTCCGTACGCCCACCACCCACACAAACACTCCACGACACAGCAAGCCCAAATAAATCACCAACATATCAGTAGTAGTAGTAGTTGTTGTTGTTGGTGTTGTTGTTTTTTTATTATAGTGAAAGGTAAGTCCAATAAAATGTTTATTCTTTGACTTTTGTGGGAATAAAACAAAAAGTATTGAGCAAGAAAATAATGACACATGTGCTTGCACTGGGTCTTTAAATAATTTTAAGTATTAATATTATTTAACTGTAACGTCATCATATGATTGAACGCTGTTTTTTATTTTCCAATGTAACATTTACGAATGTGTTCATAGAAATCGAACAGGTACTGTGTAGCAAAAAGGTGTTAACACATCGCCCGTGAGTTCGAACACTCATTGGATTTTTTTAAAAGTTTTCCTAATCTTGTTAGTCAGACAGAAATCGTATATACTATATATATAAAACTTTTAAGTTTCAATAGAAAGACTCTCAAAGAGTTTTGACAAGTAAAGTAATAAGCTTAAAGGTCTATAAGGCGATGGAAGTTTTCCACGCCTTAGGGAAGTAACTAAGTTTTATTATGTGATTGAACACATTTACGACAAACTTTTACTCCCACGGGTGTGAGTGCAGAGTAAAGGCTAGCGCGAGATGAATTGATTGAGTTGTGATTTGTGTGACACTAATGCCTTGACGTGTCTTGCATGTTGTTACTACTTGGTATACATAGAAATTGGACGGCAATGTTACGTTCGACTCAAGTAAATCAATCCAACGTGTTCGAACATGAATCGTTTTACTTGAGTGTTGCATGGTACGTACGACCACTCATCCATGTTCATACTGAATTTGTTATTCTAACGTTTGATTTGTGTGTGCACGGTTCTAATTAAAAATATACAAAATGGAGAATTTCGAAAATATTAAGGATCAAATTAAATGCTGGTGAATATACTGTATTAAAAGGGATCTTTTCTTAAAAAACATTCCTTTTCCTAAATAATCAGTTTTTTCTTAAAAAAGTAAATTTTCTTAAAAATTTACCTTTTCTTATAGAAAGTACATTTGCGTACATTTTATTAATACTTTATTTTTTATTTTTGAAATGATTCAATTTTTTATGTTACTAAAGTAAAACAATAAAATAAAAGCAAAACAGAAAACTAATTGAAACAATTGAAACTACTTCGCGAGAAGACTGAAGCCAGGAAGCGACACTCGGTCGTTCCTGGAATCAGTTTCTCTCGCGATAGTGGCAGATTCCTGGGCGGCGTTTCCTACGCTGCTGCTGCTACCCGCGGTTCCTCTCGCCCTACGGCGAATGCTGCGCACGGCACGAATTTCGCTGCAGCAGCACCCTTAGGGGTGACGCTGCAGAGCGCAATGGCCCATTTCGGAACCATTGAAGCCGACTGCCGTCGGATGTTTGGCATGGACTTTAAGTCCTGCCGTACCAAGCTAGGTCCATTCTTGCAAGAATATGCGAAATTGGAAGACGATGACCTGAAATCCCAGGCTATCATGGGACTCTTGGCGGCCTTAGGCCCAATGTAAATATTTGTATAGTTAGTTGTAGGTTAGAATTAAGTTATTTTAAGTTTTAAGTTTTTTCCCTGACGGAATATTGCCTTTTTTGTGATTCTTTTTTATGGCATTTTGGTTGATGATAAATTGAATGTACTTTGGGAGTACCGGCTTCGCCGGGCTCATGGCTAAAAGCCAATATACTATATGTATAGTCCTCAAAAAATTTTCGAATGCAGAGGAAAAATGTAGTAATATAAGTATGTCTTAAAATTGATATTGTTGTAAAAGAAGTCTGGAATAAATTGAATTGAAATTGAAATTGAAAATAATTGAAACAATCGTCTATACCCAGAAATCCATGTGAGTCCGAAAAGAGTCTTTTCTGACTGCTTTTGACGCTGTTTATGAGCCCACAAAACAATCATTTTTGCTCCGAAAACCTTCAGAAAAGTGTCTTTTTCTTCGAAAATGGTCCGTCAGAAAGAGCTCTAAATTTATGTCAGAAAAGAGTCTTTTATGAGGTTTTTTTGGGCCCTGAAAGAGCTCTTAATTTATTTCATAAAAGAGTCTTTTATGATGGTTTTTTGGGCTCTGAAAGAGTTCTTAATTTACTTATATCATAAATGAGTCTTTTATGATAGTTTTTGGGGCTCTGAAAGAGCTCTTAATTTATATCATAAAAGAGTCTTTTATGAGGGTTTTTTTTGTAATTATATCATTTAATTATGTATATCATTATATAATTTTATTTCACAAATTCTACTACGTTAACCTTACTCAACGAAATCACACTTTGTACTGAAGCACACATTGCTTTTGGTGCCTGCTTCGCTTCGTGCGATGACAACAGCACACACTGTGTGTGGTACAGTTATTAATTAAGAGGAATTTCTAAGTCACAGCGCGTGCCGTCTCAGTATAGGACAAGCAAATTTTACTTTCAATCCGAAAATGCTCTTTAATAGGACACTTTTCTGACTCCTTTTTAGGAGCGCTCCGAAAATGCACTTTAGTATGCCTCTTTTCTGACTCCTTTTTAGGAGCGCTCCGAAAATGGTTTGCTGGGTACTCTTGGTGCTCCTTTGTTTTTGTAAATGCTCTTAGCCTATCCACATATATTCATTTTCCACACGATGACTTTCTACGCGCGCTTTTTGTGTTCACTCTGTTTTGGTAACCCTTCGTAAATCTACGTGCGTTCAGACGATGACTCCCTAAATACAGACATGCGTCATTTTTTTTTGACGTTTTGTCGATCAAACTTCTTTTGTTGTTTATTCGTAATGGAAAATGTCAAGTGTAAAACACAAACTCCACAAGTTTTTATTTTCTCCAATTCACCGAAAACATTTATTTCATTTAATAATTACTTCAAAACAATTGTTCGGCACTTTGTTTACTGTTGCTTTACCGCCATGTACAAATACGAAAGTGGTGAAAGAGAAACGTCGATATCCCCCTCAAATTTCATTTCGTGATTATTTTGTTACCTCTCACCAAAAAGCATCGTAAGTCATGAAAAGTGACGCGCGTTAAAAAGTCATCGTGTGGAAGTCGAAATAGTATGTGTCACATACATACATAGATTGCTGGTACAACACGTATCACAACACAGCTCAACCCAATCATTGGGTAGTCATAGCTTCCTATGACGCGACGGTTGCGTCGAAATGACTACTATGAGTGGGTTTACGTGTAGACATGGCATGGCCCGGACCGCTGCTGGCGTCGGCCTTACGAACACAGCATAACATTTTGAACGTTGAATTAAATTAACCGAAACATGCACTTTTGCTAGCCCTTAGTTCAGAGATAATTTTCTGTGATATGAGATCGAAACCTGGTGGGGGTTCCGGGTTAGCAGTTTCTTTTATAAAGCCACAATTTCTTCAACCGTTATCTCCAGTGGTATTGTAGAAGACTTTAATACAAACTAAGTTCGAGAGATTAAAATTGTTAGTGCACGGGTTGGGGCGGAAAACCTGGCTTAAATGATTCGCATACAGTTTGGTCTTTTCCTCACCTGTTGTCACCCACTCCCCACTTTCATTCCGTAAGGGAAATATAGCCTCAAATGGCTTACTTGTATTTCTTATGGGCACCCATAAGGAAAAATTGGTCGACTTTGTCGTTGCGCGGCAAGCTGCTTCGTCAAGCAACAAATTAAAATTGGTGACGCGGTTCTCAACATCAAGTTATTGACAATACTTTTGTTCAAAACTGGGCCATGACTGCTTATAAATTTTTTATATTTCAACCAATTTGTATTTTCGGATGTTAGCCTTCTATCTCGTGATGCTCATTAATTGAAAATATGACTGGGGAATAGTCCGAAGACAGTCCTAGTACAGTTGCGGAGACGTTTGACCTTGCAGTTCAATTAGATCAGTATGTTTTTTGCGATCATGCGGCTAGTACGTTGGCTGGCAGAGCGATACGTAATCGATCCCGTTTTGTCTAGACATGATACAATTGTACAACTGTTGGCCTTTTGGGTTCACGATACGGGAGCCCCAATGAGTATGCTTCGCATTGTAATCTCCGGCAGCTAAAAATGTTTGAATAGTTTATACCCAACTTAACTTTTTATTTTCAATAAAAAAAAAGGAATACAAAAGTAATAAATTACATAGAATTATTAGAAATCACAAGAATTAACTTAAATCTCACAATAACAAAAAAGAGCATGACTATACATTTCCAAAAGTCTACATACGGCATAGAAATGATCAAAAATAATGGAAAACTAATAATGTGTTGGGCCACCATTTGCTTTTATTACTTATTTTAGACGAGAAGGCATAGATAAGGCTATTTTTTGTTATTTCTGGGGAATATATTGCCCGTTCTTTAAGCAACACTGTTTTCAGAGTTCGGCTTGAAGTTACTTCACTTTCCTTAACCCTTGTTTTCAAATGTGCCCACAAAGAGATCCGCTGAGATCTGGAGATTGCGGAGGGTGATCCATCGTTGATCGCACATTGTATAGCAGCCATTCTTTGACCAAGCCAGAACTATGCTTGGGATCGTTGTCATGCATGAACGTATAATTTCCGGTTAGTTTAAGCTTTTCAATACTTGATACGAAATTTGTTTTTAAAATGTCAATATACATGTGTCGATCCATTGCCCCTTCTATAAACCGCAGTTCGCCAACTCCACTTGCTGCCATGCAGCCCTACACCATTACAGAACCGCCTGCATGTTTAACTGGGGCAAACATTTTTTGGCTGAAGTGCAGTATTTGGTTACCGCCACACTCTTGCAGGCCCATATCTTCCAAAAACATTGAATTTATATTCATCCGAGAAAATGACTCGTGTCCGAAAGTTTCTTCCTTGCCATTCTGGAGGCTAAGCTTGCCTTTTTCAAGCAACGCCGGATACATTGAGCATGTACTTCAATTCCGTCGGTCTCACGCAATGTTTTGTTTAGTTTGACAACACTAGTTTTCGGGTTTTCAGCAACGCTTCGCACTAATTTCCTCTGCATTAGCTCATCAAATTTGCTGCGCCAACCACCTGTCTTACTCTGGTACGATCCAGTAATATTGTAAGTTTTAATTATTGTTTGGACGGTAGACTTACTCTAATCCCAAAATTTCACCACCTTTTGGAAACGAATTTCCCTCATTTTGAGGAGAAATTGCTTTTATTGTGCACATATAAAGGCAAATATTTTCCAAAAGTTTTACAAAAAGCATACAATTTAACTTTCATCTTACTTTTCTTCAAGCAATTTAACTACTACTGAAGAAAACGTGCCAATGAGCGACCACGATACATAACGGAACTATTGTTCACTTCGTCGTATGTAGACTTTCGTTAAATATTTACAGAGGTGCTTTGTCTGTTTTAACATTTAAAAATTTGACAGAATAGACATTGCAGAATCTGCCTCTGCATTAGGTGGTATATTGAAATTAAAATTAAAAAATATTGAAATTATAATATTTTTTTTGACTATATATGAACTTTACATGCAGTCGACATCGTATTTAGACTTCTGTAACTATTTCAAGTCAGTGTTTATTAACACCGTTCGTGTTCCATGCACAGATTTTAAGGAAAGCGCCTGCTTCCAATAAGAGCCTGAAACAATTGATTCTGACTCTTCATAAAGTCCTGCATCGTCGACATGAACATGTTCACATTCTAAGTAAGTTGCTGAATCATTGATTCCAGGCCACTAACTGGTTGTTCTGAGGGTCGTTGAGGGGTCGGTTTAACAACGATAGCGTATGACATTGTTCCAAAAGGAACTGAAATACTGTTCTGTTGCGGTACAGGGACAGAACGAAGTTCTAGGGTCGGTGCTGCGTAGTCACGAGCACGAACAGTTTTTATCAAGTTTTTTCTTAAGACCCTTATATGTTGGGCAACCTCTGTAGGTTATTTCTGTTAAAAATATTCACAACAGAGCGAACATTGAACCCCTGCTCTTCTAGAACGTCCTTAATTTTTATCGATTCCCTTAACTACTACAGCTAATCACTTACTGCTCTTTAGCTGGTAGATGTAACAATTTTTCTTGGATAAGGTGAAATAATTACATATTTCCCTAAAACTTTTCTCATTTTACGTTTGGACCTTCGTTTCATATATTCTACCTTTCAGTAGAGAAACAACGTGGAATGTGTTAGTATCAATAATTTTCTCAATATTATCCACTAAACCTTTCGAGCTTCGTTCTCGTAAGAAGATCGGGGGAGTCTACGCTATTCTTCGAAACCGAGTTAGAGCCGCTAGGCTGGTCATCGATGCTTAGCGGCGCGAAACGATTTCTCGACAGCGGATCCGACTTTCCACCTCATTTTCAGCTCTGTTGACTTTTCTACTATTTCCCTTTAATGAGTTCGACTTCCGCAAAACCAAAATGTAGCGGTCCATATCCGTTTGCGTGGTCCTTACACTTCCCTCCTTATCGTTGGAGGTGTTACCTGACTTCATTTACGTTAGCAATAGATGGAGGACACATTTTCTCCATCTGTTGCATTTATTTTCGGAACTGTGGTAGTTGACCTAACATTTTCTTCCAGTGTATCCATCAGCTGATTGCTGTCACTGCAATTGTTCTTTGATGCCAAATTTTGCATCTCTGAACATTCACTGCATATAACAACTTTGGTATAGAGAAGAAAATTTACTCGACTCGTTTTGTTTGTTGGCATTTGAGTGAAGAGAATTTTTGACTGTCTACTTGCACATCGTTTTTGCTCTTATACTAGGGTTGCCAAATTTCGCCGGTTTTTTCTTCTCTATTTGTACATCCTTTTTGTATTTTATTAACATTGTCGATAAACAGGCAACGGCGTGGTAATACTCTTACAGAATACCAAATTAACATAGAATCGATGTTGCACTTGATTTGCTGTTGGCTTAAAATTGCCATTGTTATTGTCGACGCCAAACAGAATATGGGTGAGTATCTATGTAACTATAGAAATACCAACCATGTTTATATAAAATTACATAAAGTTTGTAAAAAGTATGAAATAATCAAGTTATGATGCGAAAGATAAATGCGTGGTGGATTCGGAATTTTGGACTCACAAAACGTTCGTAAGGGAATTTGAGTATCGGGATAATGGTAGGCGTGATAATTTTGCTAGATTACCGTCTGGAAATAGGGGAGCTCCAAAAAACTAATTGGGAGTTTGAATATGGCGTATCAGAATGTTCGCGGTTTGAATACTAAATTGTCTAGATTATTTGTTGATAACTTTGGTTTTGAGTTTGATGTCATTGCATTTTCTGAGTTGTTCTGCAATAAGTACGTAGGTGAAAAGAAAAGGTCCAAAATTGGTGGTGGTGTTTATCTCAATTGAAAATTCTTTATCTTCTGAGTTAGTTACAATTGATAATATTGGCGATCTTGAATTTATTGCAGTGCCCATTCATTTAGGCAATTTGAAACTGTTTGTCACGTGTTCTTATATACCGCCATCTTCGTGCCTTGAGGTATATCAAGAACATATTGACGCTATTGCAAAAGTTATTGCGTTAGCCAGTAGAAGCACCGTATTTTAGTATTGGGTGACTAACTTGCTGTCTGTGACATAGGTAACCTTACCCGATACAAATTCAACAATAACAACTTTGATATTTCTCGAATATATCCGTTAATTTCTATTATTTAATTTACCATCCAACGCTGGGAATTAAATATACATATCATACCATGCAGGTTGGTTGCAATCGCTTTTCGCCTATGTTGGCCTATGCTTTTCGCGTGCGAACTTTATTCCTTTGAATACTCTTTTCTTTGATACCGACTGGCATAGTATATGTCAGTGTGATAATGCTTTTGAATTTGAAATCGCCCTGGATGAATTCTATAATATTATTAATGGCTATATTTCTAAGTCTGTACCCAAGAGGCCCATAATGGGTAATACTGGTCAACCATGGTGCTCAAGGGCTCTAAACAGTCTCAAGAATGTAAGGAATAGATGTTCGAAAAAGCATACAAAATCTGGACTGCTAGCAGACTATGATAGGTATATTGTTAGTAAATACAACTCTAGATCTCGCGAGAGTTACAGATTATATTTGGATAAGTTGAAGGCTAATTTTAAACAGTACCCAAAATCATTCTTTAGATTTGTTAACTTGGATCGTAATTCATCATCCACACCTTGTAGGCTTAAAATGAACGGTATTGATTATTCAGATGAGTCTATTACTAATTTTTTCGCCGATTTTTTTCCCATCTATTTATTCCACCCGAGCCTATGATGTTTCCAAATCATACTCGTACACTGTCCGCTCTACCATTCCGTTTGATGCACATGGCGTAAATTCTTCGTGGTTGCTAGATAACTTAATCAGATTGAAACCCTCAAATAAAGCTGGTTCTGATGGTATCCCGGACTCTATGTTGAAATACTGCTCCAATTCTCTCAGCGTACCGTTGACTCTCTTATTTAACGCTTCGTTTCAGTTCGGTCATTTTCCCGCACAGTGGAAGAGCTCTTATATAATCCCTCTCCACAAATCTGGTAGTTTAGTAAATGTTGCAAATTATAGGGGAATTGCAAAATTGAGTACCATTCTTAAACTTTTTGAGAAGTTAGTCACAGAGGTAATTTCTCATCACGTTTCCTCTATTTTAGATCCATGTCAACGTGGCTTTCGGTAGGGTCGTTCCACAGTGACTAATTTGCTTCAGTTTTCCTTTTCTATTATTGACGGCTTTATTAATGGAGATCAAACTGATGTGATTTTTACCGATTTTAGTAAAACCTTTGATAAAGTTAACCACAATTTGTTATTATATAAACTCGGGGCAATGGGTTTTAATAGGAACATGATGAATTGGATTAGTTCTTACTTAATGAACCGAGAACATATGGTATCATTTGGTCGATCGTTCTCAAGATCTATTTTTGTGTCATCTGGGGTGCCTCAGGGCAGTCATCTTGGCCCGGTTCTATTCGTGTTATTCATTAACGACTTACCCGCCTCCATAATGCACTCTAAATTGTTAATGTACGCTGATGACGTGAAGATCTATTTTTCTTACAAGGATCCTTGTCAATATACTTTACTTCAGAGGGATTTGTCTACTTTCCAGACGTGGTGCGAAGCCAATTTGATGAAGCTTAATTTTTCGAAATGTAAGCATATGCTGTTCCTAGGTCATCATTCTTTTCGGTAGAATACATTTTTGGTGGCAATGTTCTTGAATGGGTGGATTCATTTGTTGATCTTGGTGGTCTCTTGGACAGAAAATTGAATTTCAACTCCCACATTATTACGATGGTAAACAAGGCTTATGGCGTTCTGAACTTTATTAAACGTTGGGCAAAGGAATTTTCGGTTCCTTGAATCGGTGGATTCATTTGTTGATCTTGGTGTTCTCTTGTACAGAAAATCCCACATAATTACGATGGTAAACAAGGCTTATGGCGTTCTGAACATTAATAGACGTTGGGCAAAGGAATTTTCAGATCCCTACGTTACGAAAAATCTTTTTACTTCACTAGTCCGCCCTATTCTCGAATATGTATCTGTTGTTGTTTCGGTCAAGAAACAGTTTCTCAGTTTTTGTCTGATAAACTCTATTACAGTTTTGAAGATAATTGATGGATGCACATGTTCTGAATTTCTGTTATCTAAGATTTTCATAAATATCCCATTGAGGCCCACGAGGTACTATAGAGTCATTCACATCGAGTTTCAGCGTTCGTATTATGCGTCCTTTGATCCAGTTAGGAGAATGTGTCGTGACTTTAATGAGCCATATCAGTTTATTGATTTCACTGGTAGTTGGGAAACTACAAACTCTCGGATAATTTGTCATTTGAACCGATTGCGTTAAGGCTATATATTCCTTTACATATGTAAATTTACTTTCTCCTTACTATCTGGTATGATTTATAATTTGGTTTTGGTTTTGTTCGTATTTATTATATATTATGAAGTCTGTTATGTTGGTGTTAGTGTAATACCGACTGGTGAAGAATTTCTGTAGTTGGTTGCAACGTGTGAACTTATGATCCTTGCTCTCCCTTTATAGACCGGTCTATAATGTGTACGCTGTCCTCACGTTATGGGGACGTGGCCCTCTAGGTCGGTAGGGGCGGGAAAGAGTAGCGGCGATGGGTTTGCTCTATTAAAACAAAAAAAATATGACCTGTGTCAATAACCTAAGAAAAGTATTTTTATATTTCTAGTCTCCCTCGCGCTCTCTCATTGTTATTTTTTCTTTTTAATTTTATTGTCTTCATAGCGTTTACAGAATTTAGTATGTATGTATGTATATAAAGGGTTTTTCAACAGAGACGCTACAAAAGTAAATCGATAGGGACAGCAAACGACGCCATATTTTTTCCCGCTCTTTTGACATTTCTCTTCAGTACGGTTTGCCATTTCATCATGGAAAGATATACGAGCCAACGAGTCGAAATTATTAAAATTTACTACCGAAATTTGGAGTCAGTGGCCTCAACTTTAAGAGGCCTCAACAATCAGCGATGAGACTCATTTCTGGCTGAATGGCTTCGTCAATAAGCAAAATATGCGTTATTGGTCAGACAGCAATCCACACGTAATCCATGAGTCATCATTGCATCCCGTAAAAATTACGGTTTGGTGCGGTTTATGGGCCGGCGGTGTCATTGGGCCGTACTTCTTCCGTGATGATCAAGACCGGCACATTACTGTGAATGCGAATCGCTGCCGTTCAATGATAACCGAATATTTTTGGCCCCAATCGGATAATATGGACTTGGAGGACGTGTGGTTCCAACAGGACGGCGCCACAAGCCACACAGCGAATGCCACAATCAATTTATTGGAAACCAAGTTTGGTGAGCGTGTTATCTCACGAAATGGCCCAGTCGATTGGCCGCCTCGGTCGTGCGATTTGACGCTGTTAGATTATTTCCTGTGGGGCTACGTCATGTCAATGGTCTATGCCAACAAGCCAGCGACGATTGATGAACTTCGTACGAATATCGAACGTGAAATTGCAGCAGTAGCGGCCGATTTATGCTTGAAAACCGTCGAAAATTGGGTTCAGCGCCTGGACTTCTGCAAGCGTGCCCGTGGTGGCCATGCAAAAGAAATCGAGTTCCATACATAATGGCATCGAACGTTCTTTCACAGGAATAAAGAATTTCATTGGTATCTAAAACCGGTTTTGTTTTATTTAAAAAAAACTTTTGTAGCGCTCTTATTGAAAGCGCGCTCTTTTCTGCTTAAATATATCGTGGTTTAATTTGTGGTTTAATATATTGAATGGAGGTGGAAATTTGGAAAAAACCTTCATGAATTTAGGGTATATGATAAAAACTTATAACCTACTTCATTGTAATACAAAATGTTCAGGTTGAGTCCAGCTCAGCGATGTGATCATATTCTGAATAAGAACATTTGGCATTAAAAATTTAAGACAATCGGTCTATCTGACGTCTACCAATTCAATATCCGCAATTTGGTGAAGTCTTTCCGTAAAAAATAACCTAGGAAGATTGTAAAATTATTTCATAAGTTTATTTTTCATAATCTGGAGTCGTTTCACGTAACATTTGGCACTTTTAGCCCAAACAGGAGCTGCATAAAACAGTACAGCATGAAATATGGATTTAAACATTAACATTTTATTGTGAATGTTTAACGTCGATGTTCTGTTAATAAAAGGGTATAATGTTCTTATGAGAATATTAGATTTATCTGCAGTGTATGATACTTGATCCTTATACGTTAGTTTTGAATATAAGACTACACCTAAATATTTAACATTATTTTCCTATTTGATTTCCGCATTGTTAACATTTATGGTGTTATAACATTGTTTTCTTTTCCTAGTGAAATAAATAGCTTGACTTATCACAGTTAATTGATATTTTCCCGATGTCGGTCTGCCAATATTTCTGTAACTTTAGCACTCAGATTCAAGCCAAAACTTTCGTGAGTTTTTTTTTTTTTTTATTAGTGTATGTTATATTTTCTTCTCCTTCGTGAGAGAACTAACTTTCGTAAATAAAAATTATTTTCACGGGAATTAATATTTTTTGTCCCGTGAGCGTAACAAAACTAGAGATAAAAATTAAAATACCTCTCGCGAAGATTTTCTGTACTATATTAAAAACTGTTTCGTCAATCGATGCCATCTCGTGAATAACGTTATAATCTTGCCTATTACGGTTGTCGCCGTCGTCGCAAAATTGAAGCGAGGCGACAACATTCGTATTATGGTTGTCGCTTTTTGTCGATAGCGACGTATGGTTGGGATTATCGTTGTCGATACAACAGTCGAATTGAAGTCGATGTTTTAGAATATCTGTCGCGGTCTATTTTTGAGGCGACGTTGATTTTGTGGACATTTTGAAATTTGGTACTTCCCGCTTATGTACATACATACATAAACAAAAAAATATAACAATGAAAATATCAAGCACGAAGCAATTTGAAATTTTAGTTGCCGAACTAGAAAAAATCCTCCTTTGGCAAAAGGTTTTCGAAAAGCCATGTTCCGGCTAATTTCAAATCGGATTGGGAGGCCATTGGAACAAAATTAATTGCAAGTGGGCCTCCGGTAAGAGACACCGATGGCTGGCAAAGAGTAAGTTTTGTTTTATAATTTGTTATAAATTTTTTTTTTATAAAATGTTTATAAAATCCTCATAGGTTTGGAAGGATTTAAAATTCAAAATCAAGAAGAAACTCGTGCACAATAAGTGCGAAGCCAAAAGCACTGGAGGAGGCATTTACAGGCAAATGAGTTTGTCGCCGTTGGAAGAGGCCGCTGCAAATTTGCTGCAGTTCGAGAAGTTGCTAAGCCCACAGGGTAATACCCTTGGAGTCGAAGAGATGGTGCCGGAGAACATCGAAATGGACAGTATTGATTTAGGATACGGGCAGGTACACACAGCTGACAACAAAATCGATAATTTTTCCGAATTTTGTAAAAAAAATTATCCTTTGCCTCATTCTTCTCTTCTTCCGTCATAGACGCTTGAACCCACTTACGGCAGAGTGTTGCTTCACAAGCATCTAAAGCTTCGTTCAATACTACGCTAACAGTTGGTTGCGCTATTGAAATATTAAAGTGGTTTTCGACACTTGTCTGGTATGAACCTTGTGCTAAAAATCGGAGCCAATGACCGTCGTCCAGTGTGTAATTTTGGTAATATTTCATTCAGCACATGTCTGAAGCAATTCTTTCTGAGCCTGAACTAGTTCAAAAATCTAAAGAAACTATAATATAATTTTTAATTAATTAAATTAATTAAAATACTTCGAGTCAGGCAATGCAAATATGTTTCTTTTTTGTCTAAGCACTCGTCGCTGCACTACTAATACTTTGTCCTCTTCATCCTCGTTTGAACTAAGCAGTAATTCATCATCACCTCGCGTTATTCATCATAAATGTAACAAAATTTTCCGTTTTCTCAAAAAAGATTTTTTTTTGGCATTTATAAAACAATAACAAAAGAGTGTTGCCAACTTATTTCTGAAACCGTCGATGTCGCTTCTATACCTCACCGTAATACCATTTTAGAAGCGAAACACGGCGACAAGCACACAGCGTCGACATCGACAATCGAAGCAACAAACATAATTGGGCTGAATGTGTTAGTGCCAATTTGTTTTAGATATAAACTGTTATTTCATTGTGAAACCCATACAAATTAAATTTTCTAAATAATTTAATGTGTTAATTAATATAATTTTGCATTTACTGTTAATAAAAGTGAAAATTCACCCAAATCTTAAAGAGAAAAAACAAAGACTAAGTACCAACTAGTTTTTTTTTCTGTCTTTGGTGAACAATTTACATTTTGTTATTCGCTAGAAGGCTTTAATTGATATTGATACTGGATTTTCTTTATTCAAAGTCCTGTTCCTAACTTGAAAGTGTCATCCCTGGTGCTAGTATGCATATTTTCTTATCCCTTGCTAAACTAACTTTTCGATAACTTTATATAGGGAATCGGTTAGGGATTTGGGGAGAGCTTCTCACAATCAGTGAGATGTGCGCTTCCTAGTTTTCCCCATACGGGTAATTGTACGTAAAGTGTGACATTGTTATAAAAATCTAGAATTTCGTTTTTTAGGTATTTTTCTTGTAACAACAACAATAATAGCAAAATGGGATAGTGTGATTTAGTGCCCTATTACACGATGAATTAATGCCTGAATTTCAAAAATCGCGAAAAAAAAATAATTATGTAACGTCATTGGCGCATCATACTCCAATTAAACACATACATACATGTTCAATTTTCTAATAAGTTTTGAACACCACTTCACTTACTAATACTTACATTTCTAAAACAGATACAGAAAACTAAACATCGAAGGCATTGGGTGGTCCATAGTGACTAATGGCCCAGTTGTTGACTTCGTATTTAAATTAAAATTAGCTAATTTAATATTAATTTTAAACACCGTTTAATTACGGATTGTGTTTTTCAGTGAAAAGTTAATTTTCAGTTAATTTCAGTGTTAAAATATGGTAACACTATCAAAAGTCAAAATTTATGATTGATATCCCTTGTGTAAACAGCTGAGTTATGAAGAAAAAGAAGAAGATATAAATAAACACCGCGATTAGCAGTATTGTCCGTCGGTTTGCATTTTCATCGATTTTCCGTCCGCTAGTTTATATTTGTCCTCGATACTCCGTCTGTCTGTGTCCGCGATACTCCGTCCGTCTGTTTTACTTTTCTTTTAATCAATATTGCATCTATAATGGACAAAAGAAGCCCAAATTTTACAAGCGCTGAGGTGGAATACTTAGTAAGCGCAGTAAAAAAGTGGAGCCACATTATAGAATGCAAGAAGAGCGACACCACTTCCAGCGAGGAGAAATTGAATGCCTGGAAAGCAATTGAAAGGGAGTTTAATTGCAAATACGAGCACACTTTTCGCTTGAATCCATTTTAGTTTTTATTTTTATAATTTTTCACAAAATTTCATGTAATTTGAGCAGAAACGAACAGCAACAAACAACTGTCAAAACCATATGGTCGTTTCATCGTATTTAAATAAAACTTAAATGCCCATGGGAGGTAGTTTAAATGTTATTTAAATGATGACTGAAAAACACAAATTTTGATTTAAGTCGCATTTAAACATAAATAGACTTTGATTGCGAAGTCAAAAACTGGCCATAAGTTCCCTTTTCGGTAACGCAGCAAACATTTTTTCTCAGTGTATTATCTCTGCAAAATGTACACAAAAATTGAAAATACAATATTTTCATAACTTGAAAACCTCCTCCAACATCGGATTTAGAACTAAAAATGACATGCACTACATCAGACTAACTAGATATTATTAATGCAATCATAAAAAATGATTGCGACTGTAACGTCATTGACAGTGTAATTATCCATACACTGTAGTCTAAAAATGTTTAGCAAGAAATACAAAAACAGGGACTAAATCTATCAAAGTCAAAATCTGCTAAAACCAGATTTTATGCTGCTGCTAAAACCATCGCAGTCGACGTTATGGTGACATACTAATACGTCAGCTACTTCGTACAAAGTATGTGTGATGTTGTGTGTTTGGTTGTTTCGTTGCTGTTGATATGGCAAACATGTGGTTATGTGACACACGTATACGTCAGCTACTTCGGACAAAGTTTGTGTGATGTTGTGTGTTTGGTTGTTTTTATTTTAGGTACCCCCCCCCTACACCTACCACCCACACAAACACTCCACGACACAGCAAGCACAAATAAATCCCCAACATATCAGTAGTAGTAGTGGTAGTAGTAGTTGTTGTTGGTGTTGTTGTTTTTTTTTATTATAGTGAAAGGTAAGTCCAATAAAATGTGGCTGCGGAGCACTCTCAGAGCAAAGAGAGTAATGACGTATTATACGTATATAAAAATGAGATAGCAAGAGAGCAACGACAATTTTGTGAACTTGTCTAGCGTATGTACGAATATAACAATGTATGTATGTATATACAAGTGTATGTTGCTTTGCATTCTTTGACTTTTGTGGGAATAAAACAAAAAGTATTGAGCAAGAAAATAATGACACATGTGCTTACACTGGGTCAGTGTTACCATGTTGGCATAATTTATGCCGTTTTGGCACAATTTTTTTGGGTTTGGCACTTATTTTTTGAAAAATTATGTCAAGTGCCGTTTAGCACAATTTTCTCAACATTTTTCCACTTTTTTTAATTTTAGTGCAGTTTTTTAGCATAATTTTTTTTCCAAACGGCACAATTTCTCGTATTGAAAGATTCTCCCTTTAAGTTATCTGAAAATCGAGTTTTACAGCATATTTATCGGTATATCCATAGTAAAAACAATTATGGGCAACAACAACAGACATTTTGTTTTTCTTTAGGCTCTCCTAATGTCAAAGTCAACACATACGTATACCAACAAATAAATGTAAACAGAAACAAACCCTTTGAATCTGACAGAAGTGGCCAACTAAACAACGAGAAAAAATTGAAAACAGCTGTCTACCGAGTTTACCTTCTCATTCTACCATGGCTATATCTTTATATTTGGCTGGTACTCACTACCCTGTTTGCGAAAATTTCGTGAACAAAATCAATTACAGGGCTGTTATACCAAAGGAATTTCGTACGATAACAATTGTCTGGTACAGAAAACTTGATATTCCGACTACTTTGCCAAGCAAAGTGAGTCCACAGGCGGAAAAGCAAAAATATAATTCATGAAATATCAGAAATATGTTGACCATTTCAAAAATTTCCGTGTAGGGATAAATGTCAAAATTCCTTATAAATTTGTTACTAGGGATATCAAAATGCTTTTCTAAAATCAGGAATGAAAAACCGATGTAAAACGTACTTAACCCTTCTCCACAAATTGGGTCAAAATGACCCAATTTTGAAGAACAACCGTCGAAAATCATATCTTAGGATGGCTGCAAGTGTATACAACTTTTTCATATCCTCAGTCAGGGGCTTCTGATGGATTTTAAGTAAAAATAATTTTTTCGCGACTAGCCAATTTTTTTTCATTACATTTTAAATACTTTACCTACGCGAATACAATTTGTGGGTCATTTTGACCACCAATGCTCGCGAATGCCCTATGGGCCTTCTGGGAAAAATTTGTTGGCAAAGATCCAGGAAGCTGTAGTAGCCGACACTCCCAGTTCATCGAAGATCATTCAATTTCAAGATTCTACCTCCTGCTTTTTGGGTAATTGGGAAAAAGACAAAGACGCTTTTGTTTGTCCACATACCAAAAACTCAAACAACCACTCAATCCGTCGCAATACATGCAAAAACAATTTATGCAAACAACATGTTGTGTATAAGTATAAACACCCAGAATTAAACTTCTTGTCTTAAAATAAATACATATTGAATTTGTATATTTTATGTTCAAATAATAAAAAAAAAATTAATTAGTTTTTCATATTGGGTCAAATTGACCCACAAATTGTTTATGAGGGGTATAATCTGAATTTGTGCAGAAGGGTTAAGCGCGATTTTTTACTTCCAACCTTATCACACAAGTCACATTCACTTCACTTGCCATTTTATTTTAAACATCACATTCTAATCAAATTGAGCTCTTCCAGTAAGATTTTCGTCTACATTTAAGTAAATCTAAAGGCAAAAAATACATGTTTTAAAAGAAATTATTCGTGAGGCTATTAATTTGGGTGACTTTTGTAAAATGGTCTTAATTAGATAGAAGTTCTTCTCGAAGCTCCAGATATAAACTCCAGGGAAAATCTCCGGGTTCATTATAAGAGTAATATCTGGCAAAGAAAATTTCGAAGTAGATACGATTAGATCACTCTTTAGGATAATTGGAACGGATTCCAAAAGAAATTATCGACAATTTGGGAAATTCTATTCGAAGATGATTAAAAGAAATTGTTAAAAACAATGGATCTCAACAAAATTATAAATTTATTTTTGAAGTTTTATTTAAAAAAATGTGATACTTCTTGGAGCCCATAGTTCATAGTTTGCCTATCGTTGTTGTTCTAGAAATTCTTAAAATATTTTAAGTTAATGTTTTGTTGAAGTTAAGATACTGGCTATACAAAATGAAAATATATACATACATATTTTTAAGCGTAACGTATAACAGATGTTTAAAGGCGAGATGACCACCCATTTCTTGGAGGGTCTGTAAGTGTTTTGGAGTCAGAATTACAAAAAAGGCAAAAAGTAAATTTTAGCATAATGATTTTGCAAACAGCACAATTTTTGAGGAGATTTGGCATAATTTTTTAGTCGGTTTCTGGCAACACTGCACTGGGTCTTTAAATAATTTTAAGTATTAATATTATTTAACCGTAACGTCATCATATGATTGAACGCTGTTTTTTATTTTCCAGTGTAACATTTACGAATGTGTTCATAGAAATCGAACAGGTACTGTGTAGCAAAAAGGTGTTAACACATCGCCCGTGAGTTCGAACACTCATTGGATTTTTTTCCTTATGTGTTTGATTCTTCAGCCAAAAATTTCAATAAAATAAAACCTTAAACGCGTTAATTTACAAAACAAATAAATGTGTGCTGTTATTTCGCTTATAAAAACAAAAACAAAAATTTTTGCATTTCAGTAAAGTGGTCATAACTTTGGAACGGTAAGACCTCTGGGCTTCGTTTAGGTCATTTTGGAAAGGTAAGACGTATGGTCATCTTTCAACAGAATAAGTTAAACATAAGTTACCTGCCATCTGGCTGAGCAAATTGAGGTTATGTGATTTTTTTTTCCATTTTTTCCGAAAGCTCTGTATCTTGGCGATTTGACTTTTTTTATACTTTTTTTTATTGATTCTGAAAGGCCTCTTAAAGACCTTTCCAACAAGAAGTTAGCAACTTTACCCTACCCTCCAAGAAGTTAGCAACTTTCCCCTACTACTCTCCGACCGCCAATCGGAAAATTTTGAACCCGCTGCCATTTCGCACCCTTGCATTTTCGGATATGTTTCTAGTGGACTTTTCTTCATGAATTTGTCCGGAACTTCCTGAATCACCCTGTACACTTCACACTAACTTAAGTTGTAGAAACGACATACAAAACAATCAGAAACAAAAAGAAAATGAAAATTCAACTGCTCATTAATGGCTTCTCCAAAAATGGACTACTAAAAGGGGACATTTCATCGTTTTCTAATTACTAAGCTTGAAAACTACTACTAAAACTACTACATACACATATTTATAACTATTTACTTATTTACTTATAATCCCTACCTACGGTAAGAGGTGTCACACTGTGTCGTCCAGGTCAAAATATACTATCCTCCTATGATAGAATAGGAGTTTGTCATTTACGAAGAGGAGTCCGCCTCTATCAAAGGTCGCGAGGCCAACCGGCGGCCTATACCCTAACTCAAGAAGTCGCTCCAGGCACTCGTTCTGGACCAAACTACTCTAACCAGTCCATTTTCTAGAAAGGCTGCCGTGCCGGAAGATATTCCAAACCAGACAGGGAACGCGTAGGCCATAATGGGTCTTATGATCTGACGGTAGATCAAAAGTTTACCCTCAGTCGAAAGGCCTCCAGGGCAACGTAGCGCATGGAGGTAAATACCGAAGATCACCTTCACCTTGGCCAGAATGTGGTCAATGTGTCGGTAAAATTCAAAGTTCGTGCGGAATAAGACACCTAGGTACTTAAATCCGTCCGCGATCCTGATCACGGGCCCCCAACCTGTAGGTTAGGTACGAACGTTCTAGCATTAGGGAACAAAAGGATACGTTTTCCCTTGAATATCATTCCCTCGCATTTGTCAACATTAAGCGTGTCGGAATATCCCGACAAAACCTCCAGGTACTCGTTGACCGTGGAGTTGGTGGTCTCCGCCTTTGGGACCGACATGGCCACAAGAATATCGTCCACGTATACCAGTAAGAGCCCACCCTCAGGTGGTTGTGGTATGTCACTCACGAAGATATTATATAGCATGGGTCCCAAGAGCGAACCCTGGAGTACCCTCGCTATAACGTCCCTAACACTTGAGTACGCTTCCCCACTTTTGTACGGAATTCGCGGCCCTTCAATCGTCCTTATCGAATCCAAAATCTATCATTGTGGAAACGATTCGGGCTTGCCTGAACGAGTCGAAAGCCTTGGCGAAGTCAAGGTTCACAGCAATCGTGGCGTGTCTCCTATTCAACGCTCGCGTCACATAGTCTGCCGTACAGCTGACCCTTGACAATATGAAATACTCAGAGAGTTTGCCAAGGGATGATAGTAAGGATATCGGCCTGAAACCCGCACTCCGCCTGGGATCTGCACCCAGTTATTGGATAGGATCCGTTACCGCTTCCTTCCACGCCACTGGAAAATATCCCAGGTTTAGGCAGTGGTTGAACAACACCGCCAGGAAACTTCAAATAGCGGCATTAACCCGCTTTAGAACCACTTCCGGGCAATGTCGTTTTATCCACCGTCAGTCACCGGGAGAAGTCCCTGAATGTAGTCAGCAAGGTGATTAGCCTTACTTTCATCAACTTCAATCAGTGCGTCATTATCGTCCAGAAGGTCAGGCATGGGGCGTCTAGCACCAATTCCAGTTGCCGCCTTCACTCGTCTAAAAGACTGGCTGTTGACTACAATCTTACGTAGTTTGTCAGCCCTCGTCCGCTGTTCAAACTCGTATATGGATCCCTGGGTAATCCTATCGAGATTCCGTACCACGGCACGCACCGTCATCGCCCTGCCAGGATCCCCAGTCCTGTCAGCTATTCTTCGAAGCCGCTTCTTCTCACGTATACAATCCAGGATATTATGCCTAGCTAGTATGCCTAGCATTAAGGTCAGTTTCCATCACCAAATCCCCTTGACTAGCTAGGGCCCTAATTGGCTCTAGTTGTGCAATGTCAAGGGTGTCCTGAGGTCTGAGGTACATCGACACCACCGTCAGCACGCACGTATTTTCAATCGTTCCCAGGTCCAGTACCACCCTTTAGTGGCAAATATTGTCCCTCACGAAGACCGTCTCCTCCACGACGTTCGTGTCTATTCTGTCGGTGACCAGCAAATCCACCGAAACTCAACTGGTGAGTCGCATAAAGTCTGTGCTCAGCTACAAGAACTATGTCCGGGTTCTGCCCGTCCATTAAAAACTTTAAAGCAATGTCTCCTGTGAAGGGCCACAAGGGAGTTTACATTGGCGAAAATCCACTTGAGTTGTCTACTCATTGCGTATTGAATAGAATAAGCCCATCAGCGCATGGGCTCACTCAGAATCGTTAGAAAGTCTAACATAATCGCCAGTGAAGCGATCTAATCTCGTCATGCAGGACACTAAATCCCTGGCGAATATGCGACGACAATCCTCGTCTATCATACCAAATCCAGCCGCGGTTCCCATTGGAGTAAATCCAGTGCGAACCGCAGGTTTTGCAGGTGCCTTCGGGGCGACACCTATAGGGCGTGCTCCCGCCGCAACAGCGTAGAACTCAACTCCCCCACTGTTACGTGGGATGGAGCGCACAACTTATGTGCTTTGCACCTTCGCCCGCTTGACGAGAATGGTTTGGCGTATCGGGCAGTCCTTTGAACTAGCCTACAACACGCGTTACCAAACCCGTGATCGCGTTAGTAGAAGGCACCATTTGTACCTCCACTTCCTTGGAAGGGATTGTACAATTGGCCGGGCCATGGTTACCACTGCACTTAACACACCGGAATGGCATGCCGCAGTTGGTTGTCACATTTCCAAAGCGCTGGCAGTTGTGACACTGCGTTACGCGCTTACCTATCCTATCCTTACGAATGGTCACGCGACAATTAAGGATTTCCTTCACCTTATAGAATCCTTCGATATCGGATTCTCTAGTAAGGTGAAGGAGCCACTTATCACGGCCCAGCTTGGTCAGGCGCTGCACACTCAACTTTAGTGGCAGTGCCTCGAGGTAAGCTCTGAGGTCATTCTCATCATACGAGTCCGAAAGCCCGCATACCACCACCGAAAAGGGGGTCAGTCCTTTCGGGGTGTAGGTGTAAAAGTTGAACTTCTGTTCAACCAACATCTTGTTGTAATCCTCAATCGTGAGGACACTCAAGTTGGTAATATTACCGTTAACTAGTCTCAGCGTGAAATTCCTGTGACCCAAGGGAGCCCTAACTTTGTCAGTCACTACCTTAACGTTCGCGTCATAAATCGTCAAAATTGCCACTCTCTTACCTTTTGCATTTCTTGGACGGGCGCTGCTCTCTCCAGTTGGCTTCTGCGCCTTTAGTTTTGCTGCAGCTTTAGGGCCCTTC
This sequence comes from Phaonia tiefii, assembly GCA_963931995.1. NCBI lineage: Eukaryota > Metazoa > Arthropoda > Insecta > Diptera > Muscidae > Phaonia > Phaonia tiefii. The sequence continues at coordinate 133,213,103 of OZ008368.1, forward strand.
GCACCCTTGCTCGTCGTAGCCTTTCCCAACAGTGCCGGCTTTACACTGTTCTTCTGCGCTGGCGGTGCGCAGGAGATATCCGCTCGTGCTGGCATGCATCGAGCCTTCTGTGCTGGGGTTGAACAGGAACTATCCTTCATCAGAGTTTTATCGTACTCAGAATCCATGTCTGAGTCGGAATCCTCGACAGGCAGTTCTTCACACTGCTGCTGAATTATTTCGGCAATGGGCTGCCGAGACTTATCTAGCTCGTTCTTGAAGTACAATAAATTTCGTTGGAGCTCCGCGTACTGCCCCATTAACTCGTTGTACTTTTTCTCGAGAACTGTATTCTTGCGTACCGCGTCTCGGAATTCGTCACGGGAAACCACCTATTCATCTCTTCATACCAGCCATATTTGCGGTATCCATCGCTGAATATCGCTGACTGATTTCCTCCGTACCAATGTACACCAACCGCCTACAGGATGATATTTGGCACTTTATGTCGACTGAGTATGAGCCAACTGCTCAATGTTTTTTTTCGCGTCAATATCAAAATAAGTCGTACGACTTCTCAAGACTTGGTTTTCTGGCTGTTTACACGATGTTTACACGTAGTGGTAAAACAAAAAAGGCTTAAGACACGATCATTTCATTTTCATTTTCATTTCATTTCATATTTATTGGTCCCTAAAATTCACATTGACAAAGTTTCTTAAAGGTAACTTAAATCGATCATTACGTATTTTCCTACATTTAATAATATTTACAGAACTATATACTTCACACTAACTTAAGTTATAGTAACTACATACGAAACAATTATAAACGAAAAAACTAAACATTCTACTGCCCACTAGAGGCTTCCCCAAAAATGGACTGTGAAAAGGGGATAATTCATAAGACTAACTACTGAAACTTAAAATACTAATATACTAAAACTACTATTTACACATACATATTTACAACTATATACATATTTACAACCCTACCTACGGTAAGAGGGGCCACTACTGGTCCGTAATATATACAGTGTCGTCCAGGTCAAAAGATCCTATCCTCCTATGATAGAATAGGAGTTTGTCATTAACGAAGAGGAGTCCGCCTCCATCCAAGGTCGCGAGGCCAACCGGCGGCCTATACCCTAACTCAAGAAGTCGCTCCAGGCGCTCGTCGTAGACCAAACTATTCTCGACCAGTCCATTTTCCAGAAAGGCTGCCCTTTCTAGGAATTTAAGTGCACCTTTAACAAGGTACACATTAGAGCCATGCATGAAGATTTTCTGTTTGTTATTTTACTGCTGTACATGCTGTACCGGCACCATGCGAACGAAGAAATGTAAACAACAACACGAATAACAAAGAGAAGCACAGCATACCGGTACGGTCAGATCATCGTACTCGCTCCGATTGACATACACTGGTTCTCGGTAATAGAGAAGAGAGCTTTGTTCGTATTCTGTAAGCGAGAATGTGATAAAATACTACGAGGCAGAGCAAACTACACCGAACACGTAGAATATACCGTAAGTTTGTTTACTTTATTTTCTTTGCAATGCTCAGTGTGTTTTAGTGAAGCGAACTGAAGAACTACACCCAGCGAAATAATTATAAAGGCAATATATTTTTTCCGGCACTCTCAATGCACTGCGTTTTTGGTGTAGAATTTTAATGCATATAGTATGAGTCAGGAGATATATTATGTCAGAGAATGTAGTTATTCCATCTCTTTTACAAGTTAGGGGCCGTTCAAGTATTACGTAAGCAGATTTATTACAATTATTAACCCCCCTCCCCCTTGTCTTCAAAAGTAAGCAAAGCTCTTAGTTTGAGTAGTAATTGTTTCTTTGGTTGTAATTTTATTGTTTTAAAATTAACGTACGTCAAATTAAAAAAAAATTATTTATATAGAATACCTGGTGGTAAGTTCCTAAGTAAAGAAGAAGAGGGAAAATTTTAAGATTATCATGATGAAGGGCTGTCCAATCGGGAAATTTCGAGGCAATTGGAAAGACCTCTAGCTATGGCATTGACAATTATAAAACAGGGTGACCACGATGGAAACACAAAACGACCAAGAAGGACACCACTGATCAGTGGCAGCGCCAAAAGAGAGATCAAAAGGGTTGCCGTTAAAGAAACCTTCGGCGATAAGGAAATTATTGCTGAATTGAGCTTGGGAGCAGGGTTGCGTCGTGTTCAACAAATAATAGAACGCGACTCGAAACTGTCATATTGGAAAAAGAATGGAAAAAGAATATCATGTCAAGACACGAATTAGGCAGATTTAAATTCGCTGAAATATACATATTTCTGGATCAGGGGTAATATTTTACGATGAAAAAATTAAATTTCAATGACCCTGATGGCTCGGTCAAATATTGGCCTTCCAGAGATTTTTTCAAAATTATGCGTCGGCGGCGAAATTTTAGGGGAACCACTCCAATTAGTTTCCTTTCCTCAAAAACGGACTCCGAGTATTATATTCGACTATTGGATGTCGTCTTAGTTAATTCTGGGGAGGAAATTTGAGTCCCAGAATTTATCATCCAGCAGGACAACGCAGCAGTACATCGGTCTAAGGAAACTTCAAAGTTTCTGGAGTCCTGAAGTAATACCAACACTCGACTGGCCTGTACTTAGTTCAAATCTCTATCTGATCAAGAACCTCTGGTCTATTTTACCTACCCAAGTTTACCACCAAGGACGCCAGTTGATGAATGTCAAGGATACAAGAAATTCGAAGATAACATATCCTGCGCATATTCATTCGTTGATAAACTCAATGCCAGGATGCTTAGTAGAAGTTATCAGCGATAATGGAGATCATACATCTTACGAAACTTTTTAAAATATTTATATAAATCTTTTGCCTTTAAAAATATTTCGCACTAGTAATTAGTTTTTTTTTTTTTGATTCACCTTACAGAAGTCATAGTCAAAGTATGTTTTGATGAAAAGTTTTTAATTTTGAAACGACAAATACAATATAATTTAAAAACTTGAAAATTCCTCACAACATTTAGAAAAAACAAAAAATGGTGTTGCCTTTATATTTATTTCGCGGGGTGTATGTAAATAATTCTAAATGATGAAATAAAATAAAAATTTATTTTGAATGTTTTAATGAGGGACAATTTCAATGTGCTGTAACTCCAGGAAGATACTTTATTCATAAAATCCTGGGCCGCTCCTCGTAATAGCCACTGCAAACATTTCAGACGATGCTGATCGCTAAAAGCTGATGCATAAGTCTCAAAATGTCCGAACCATTTTTCCACATCTTGAATATCAGCGCCTTCAAACTTCGGAACCATAAAGTCAAGTTCATGATAGTTCACTTGATCTACATTCCCTGAAACATTGGCATCCATATTTTTAAGATGATTATGAAGAGTTATTATCTCGTGACGTAGCTTCAGAATTTTCAACTCGTTTTCTAAATTTTGACATTTTGTACTGATCCCATGCCATTGTAAACAGCAGAAACCACTGGTAAGTTATTTGAAAAAACAGATGTACATTCTGGCACATGGACACTAGGTGCATTTAGCAGTCTCGAAACATCATTAGGCGTATGTATATCCATTAGCAGCGGTCATGAATGGAGCACCATTCAAAGGTGAAGTGTTTGCGAAGCTAACTCCATTACCAGAAGATATATTTAGATGAAGAACTTACATAAGTATCGGTGGGTATGTTGGCAAGTGAATCAACATTGAACGGCGAAACGGAAGTCGTTGTGAATGGAACATTTGTACCAGATGAGGCAGAAGAGGTAGTAATGGCAGTTGCATATATATCGGAAGGCATAGACGGAAGACAAGCTGGACCCAATGACTTGGGTGACGTGACTTAACGCCCATGGACTTAACGCCCAAAAAAAATGTTTTTGGGCGTTAAGTCCATGGGCGTTAAGTCACGTCACCAATGACTTGTTGGCAGGTAAAGCAACATTCAATGTCGAAACGGAAGAAGTCGTCAAACGACCATTGATACCAGATAAGACGGAAGTGGAAGTACAGGCAGTTACATACATAACAGAAGACGTAGGGGGGAAGTAATATAATTGTTAGGCGGAAAAAATGAACCGTAGGAACTTGACTGACCGGCGAGATTTATAATTTCATCCTCTAAGACCAAATGGTCATCTTGATAGTTGATTGAGTCACCGTTGTTATTTAATGATCCATATAACTTCCTCAGTTGACTCATTGTCGCAGTCTCTGGAAACGGCATTCCAGCAATATTCAAGGCTTCTACAATTTGCTCAAGTGATGGTCGCAAATTCATTATAACTTTCCTTTTGTGAACCCCACACCTGATATTTAATATTGCTTTTTCTAGAATCACTCTTTTTTATATTTTCCTTGATATTTCAATGACAATGTTTTACTTCGATACATAAAATATAAAATAATTAACAAAGTGTATCAAGAACAAGTATATACTAGCATACATATGTACATATATTACAGGACGTAAAAACTCTTGTGTTTCTCCATAGAATAATGTACACGCAGGAACCCCGTTATCTTTACCGAAAACTACAATTCAATAGGTCTAATAGAGGGAATAAAATTATACCATTTACAAGACAGAGCCTTGTATCCGATTGGCAATTCTTAATTTTTGCCGTTCGTCTTTGGAATTCACTCCCAAACAACATTCAAATCATGAAGCTTGCCGGGTCCAGCTAGTAACTTATAATTTTTTGAATATATTTTTCGAATCTTCGGTTCTACTTGGTCTGGTACTATACTATCTGTTCGATGGTGTGAACTCCGCAACTCGTATAATTACTTACCCAGTAACGATACATCCATGAAATTAGCAAACTTCTTCAGAAATCAAACCAGCTATTTGTATGATATTTTATTTGTGGACTCAATAAATACATAAGTATATTGATTTGATTTAATTCTCATACATAAATGATTGCGTGTGATAACATTAAAAGAGTGCATGCAAAATTATAAATTATTTTCTGCCAAAAAGTGTTTCAATTTCTATAAATTACAGACCCTCTAATGTGATCGATACGATTTATAATTTAGGTGTGTAAATTGTGTGTCGTCAATATTTATTATAAATACTTGCACTTTTCTACATACATACTCATATATATATATATATTTGATCGAGTGGCCCTATGCAATTATTTTAATATACTACATTATACTCGTATATGCACCAATGCCGCTACGATATTGAAAAAATACACATATTTTTGAAAATATGTCGTTTAGTATTCATTTCTTACAATTAATTATAACTAGAATCTTCTACAAACAAAGTGACTTTAATGTTAAATGTAAATGTGACTATAGTAATTGAATGTGTTATAAATAGTTGTCGATTTATCCAACTGTAAGTACCAAATATATTTTGTATTCACAATAGATTTGTGGCAAAACAAAAAAGAGTCAGTTGGAAAATGCATCACTGCCGGACATCTGATGCGCAGCATGTTCGTAAATGCAAACTCTGTCAACATTGCACTCGTCAATGCTCGTAAACACAATAATGCCTCATCTGATGCGCAACGTTTCTGCAAATTTGAATCATAAAAATGTCTGATGCACGAAATATCTAAGTTCAGACTTTGTTTATTTTTTAATTTGTTTCACATTAAATTTAATTAATTTTTTATTGGCAGATACCAAATTTTGTTTTACAATTTTTGTCGTCTAATTCGCATATTCAACACGATATTTGCCATTTTAGCGTTCTTTATTGCAAACAAAATGCGCATCGAAAAATCATCTGCATCACCTGATTGGCTTCAGTGGTTCTAGATGCAGAGCAATGATGCTTTTTCGAACAGGACCATAGCTTTCACGTGATATCCGTTTTTCGAAGCAATTTGAAATGCACCTTTATTCTGCAATTAAACATAAACACTCTATGTGGTGTCCTTTTTAAGTACTCAAACAGATATAATTAAATCTAACATAAGATAAAATTTGGTCTGTGGTGGGATACGGCTTATCTAAGGAGATATGCTATATCTGGTCCTAGACATAATCTTGTATCTCGCCACACCCAAATATTACTCAAGTAAGATACAATTATATCTGGCTGGGTAAAATTTAAGATCTGATTAGACCTAATTTTAATTTCCAAATTTAATCCTATCACATATGTATAACCATTTTACGGAACTAATTTGGTATGCTAAGATCATTTTTTGGCATAGTACGGAGAGCGCTCGTTAAACAATAAATCTTGAGCGAGAGAAATTTTTGACTTGCTCACGTGTTTAATTCCCTTCGATCGCGATTTAAAAAGTGAAACTCGCGAGCGAGTTTAGAATTTAAAGATCTGAAAATATAACTCACAATTTAAACACGCAGAAATCGCGAACTAGTTTAAAAATTAAGATCGCAATACACGATTCGCTCGCGTAATCGTGACTAGCATTAAATTCAACCACGTGCACGTGATTCAAAATTTCAATCGCGTGCGTGATCGGTATTTTGGTATCCACGAATTATACTCACGAAACACACTCACGAATCACGCTTTCAAGGATGAGCAAGTTATCAACAAAATCTACACAATTTTAGCGTTCCGCCTCCAAAAAATATTCATGTAGGTTTGAAACAATTTGTTTAATTTTTTTTGGATACACATCCAAACGTACGCGCCAGTTTTGTAACCAACGAATTAGAGATGGTTGTCAAATATGGCTACTTTTAAATTATGATATTTATAATTATAATATATGGGAATTTCCACCAAGAGGTCTACCGAAACCAAAAAGTTAAAAATTCTTGAAATCATTTTGTTTTAATTTCAAATCAAATTTCGAGACATTCGAATACGAAGTCGCGCAAGTGCAACTTCTCTCATTTGGATATTTCTATTGCACGATTTGTTTTGATAAAAGTTCTTAAAGAGAGTCATTACGCTTTGACTTTTGCTCTCTAAACTCATTCTGAGAGTAAAAAGAGTAAACAAAAATAATGCAACTATGCGATTGCAAATAACTGGAATTTTTTGCTTGACATTATCGCATAATTCGATGTCCCGTGCGACATTGAAAAACAACAAAAACAAGTATCGTACATGCAGAAAGCTCATCAAATCGTCGGTTGCTTAGTGTTTTGTCGCATACGCCATTTAAGTTTTTTCGAGTTGATATTAGTGGTATTCATGCAAACAAGAAAACCTAGAACTTTTGCTCAGCGTAAGTTTGCCCCGAAGCGTTCCATGAGGCACCAAATAAAGTTGCTCAGTGTATCTATGCAGCAATTGTCACAAAAAGGCTGATAAAGTATATAAACAAAGTAAAATTAAAAATATATGCTTTACCTATTCCATTATTTTATTTTTTTCACATAAATCAAACACCCTCTCTTTTTTTCAATACAAAAATATTGACATTGAAATGTCAAAAGTTTTCACGTTTCTTTTTCCAGGTTTGCTCAGCAAATTTGCCTCGATAACTTTCCACTTTTGTGCAAGTCGCTTTGTATGGGAAATTGTTTGTTTTGACGTTTGCTGTGCAAGTTTACGATGTTTTCGAGTTTACGAGGTTCTTTCGAGCCTTCATGAAGACCACTATTGTGTTTACAGATTTTTGTGCTTTCTCTTTCTGAATATGTTGTCAGATTTTTGATATATGTACATACCATTACTGTGATGATTACTCTAATTTGTTTTTATATTCTTAAAAATTGCTAGTTGGTAATAGTGGTATAGTTGGGAATATTGGTATCTCCGTTTCAAACAATTGGCGTTTACGACAAAACAATTATAAGTCGAAATATTGGCTTTTTTACAATTAAAATAAAATACAACTTGCTGAAAAATAACAAGGTTTGTGATCTTGGTATGAACTAGGGTACCCATTTAATCAGGTTTTTTGATTACTCGTTAATCGTAAATTTCAATCTGACAATTAACCAAACAAAACGTAATCAAATTATTTGATTATTCGAATAAAACAAAACAAAACGTAACAAAAGCAACTTCATTATACAGGGTGATTCAGGAAGTTCCGGACAAATTTCTCCAGCGTATTCCTTGGCTCATTTCATGAAGAAAAGTCCACTAGGACCATGTCCGAAAATGCAAGGGTGCGAAATGGCAGCGGGTTCAAAATTTTCGGATTGGCCGTCGGAGGGTAGTAGGGTAAAAATGCCAACTTCTGAGCCAGTGGTCGGATTTTTTTTGTTTTTGGGCTTGTTGCAAAGGTCTTTAAGAGGCCTTTCAGAAGTAGAAAAAGTCAACCAGCCCAAAAAAAATTATGAAAAATCGCCCACATTCCGATTGTCGATTTTGTAAAAAGTAGGAATGTATTCGCAACAACAAATGTTAGAATTACAGTTATTAGAGGTAGATGGATGATAGACACTTGAAATTTTGCTACAGTTGTCTCCATAGACGTAACCAGAAACTAGTCAATTGGGGTTCAAATAGTAACTAGAAATGTATTTTTCAACAAGCTTTTAACTATTGCTGCCCACGTCCCTGACACGCGATTTTATTTAAAAAATCGAGCGATTTTATTTAAAAAAATTTTATTATTTCAAAAAGAGAAATCGGTTTTTTGTGGCTACAGAAATGGGTGATTTTTCATATGAAAAATCGCGCATTATTTTTGGGCTATTTTTCATATTTCACTTGGGTCATTTTTCATTAAATTTTGGGTTATATTTCATTTTCAGTTTTGGGCTATTTTTCATAAATTTTGGGCGATTCTTATTTTGGGCCAATTTCCATTTTTTTTTGGGTCATTTCGTTTTGGGCGATTTTTCATGCCGCCGACAAAATTACCACTTTTTTGCAAAAATTACAGGAGGCCCCAAATGTTTGGGGATAAAAGTGCATGACTTTTATCACGTAGTGGTGTCCGTATATTGTTATATTTCCATGACTTAAAAAATTACACACAGTGTAATTCATCTTTGCTCTCCATTCTATTTTTAATGCATGTGGTATTACTTTGGTTTAGTAAAATAATCGAAATGTGCAAATTCCGGTTCCAAATAATTATCAAACAACATTTTCGTACAAAATAACTTCGCCGTAACAACCCTGTACTTGATTTTGCCTACGAATTTTCCGCAATGAGTACCAAGCAAATGAAAAGTGAGCGAAATTTTCGGTTGCTGAAATTTTCGTTATTTTTTATACACTTACTTCTTATGGCAACGAAAATTTCATAAAAACTGAATACCGGGCTTTTCTAAGGGTTTCTCACAAAGTGTTCCAATTTGCATGAAATATTTTTTTCCCAAAAAATCGCCAAAATAAGAAAATCGCTTAAATTATAAAATGACTATAACTCGGAAATGGTGCGTCCAACCGCAAAACTAACAAATTCGTTACCTCCGTAGGAGGCTTTCACCATTGGATGTCTTCAATACGGCATCACTTTTATTTTTAAAAATTGCTAAAAGTAATATTTCTGGAATCAAAAACCGCTAAAACGCCCCTATGGCAATATATCGGAGCGTTCAATCGAAAAAAAAATATTTTCTAAGGGTTTTTCATAAAGTGGTTCGTCCAATCGTATCGAAGAAATTTTGTTCAAAAAATGAACATATGAAATACGGCTGATATAAAAAATGGCTATAACTCAGAAACGGTGTCATCCATTGGTTAAAGCCTCCTATGGAGGTAATAAATTTATTATGTTTGCGGTTGGACGCACCGTCTCCGAGTTATAGCTATTTTGTTAATTTTAGCGATTTACTTATTGACTATTTAAAAAAAGTCCATACGAATTGGACCACTTTATGAAAAACGCTTTGAAAGCCGAAACAATTATTTATATTTCGATTGATCGCTCCGTTTGGGGAATATATACATTATGGCGTTTTAACGATTTTTTATTCGAAAAAATTTAGTTTTTGCGATTTGTTTAAAAGAAAAAGTGTACGGCATCACCTATTAGCCACGATATTCGAACCCTCGTTATAAATAATAATAATTTTGTTTTTTAATAAAATTTTTAATACTTTTTTTTCCTACAAAATTCATAATGGGTTAAAGCATCACCAAATTGTTGTGACACATACCAATATATTATTTGGTATAAACGAATTAGTTTTTACATTTTTCGTTCCTCCAAACTAAAAGAATATTCACCAGGACAGGATAATTTGATTGCCAGAGCTAATACTCGATTGACAGATCACATTTGTTTCTTGTTGCTGTGGCTTCAACTAACTATTTCAGTTCTTGCAACCAAACCTGAATTACAAATCAGTTAATATGCACAAGATTTGGTGATACTGAACACGATATCATATGTATGGGTATCATATGTATGTTTAAGTTAATTTGTGTCATCCACAATAATAGTTCCTCCAGCCAAGTGTCCACAATTGTCTGCATGATTTTGTGAAGGCGTCAATAGTGGCGTCATATTCAACAATTATGTTTAAAAGTCCTTCACTTCAATTTATGATAATCTGTATTCTTCGCTGGCTGATATGTATATGCTTTATTGTTTTTTCACAACTTTGTTTTTCCCTTTCTGTTTAAAATATTAGTTTTTCTGTAAAGTCCTCGTGTAACATTCCAATATATGTACGTATGTAGTTTCTCTTTAACAACAAAGCCTCTTGTGAAAAATCGAATACATAACTTTGCAATAAGCGTTTGTGTAACAGAAACTAAATTATGATTACAGTAACTAATATTTGAACACGAATTTTAATATTGTACTTTTATTAGTTGTATCTTCCATTTCAGATTAATGAGGTTTTAGAAATACTCAAATTGGTTAATACAACTAAAGTTCGGTAGTAGCAACTTGTATTTAGTAAAACCTATTTTTAATCTATCAATAACATCGACAAATAATTCTGATGTTTGACAATTCTAATCAAAAATAGACTTTATCATGGAATTTCCAATGCCTGCATTGATTTGCAACTAATCTTTTCCCTGTGTGCACGCGTTTCATTTACGATTCGAAAAATGAAAAATGAAATTACTGTCAAACATAACCAAACAGCTGATTTAAAACTGATACTAATTATTCCAATCCATCGGACTAACCACAGCAGGCGTAAGTAAAAAAAATCGAAATTTAAAATATTGCTTTCTTTAAGCCCCGTATTCAGTTCTTGAGAGTTACCACATATCTCTGAGTTACGTTGCAAGTATTTCATTAATAATTCATCTTTGCACTACATTCTATTTTTAAAGCAAGCAATGCCCAAATTCCAGTCCCAAACAATTATAAAACAATAGTTTCCATACGAAATAACTTCGGCGTAGCAACCATGTGTTTGATTTTGCCTAGGAAATTTTCGAAAAGTGAGCGAAATTTTCAGCTGATGAAATTTTCGTTATTTTTTATGCACGTACTTCTTATGGCAACGAAGATTTCATAAAACCTGAACACTGGGCTATATGCGGAAAGAAGTCAAAAGAAATTGAGGCACATTGAGGTATCGAAACGTCGGTCAGCACCAAATTTTCGAAAATAAATTCAATCAGCTGTGTTGTATTAAATCGCCAGTGTATCAGAATTCAAATTTAATAAAGTTCTTAAACTAATATATTGCAAGAAAGTAATTGTGTAGCCTCTTTGATGCTCCGTTTAAGAAAAATACATCAGTTCACCTCGGTCTGAGCTTGTGATTTTAAGTCTCCAGATTTTTGGCGATCGCGAACGACATCACACCTATTATGCGATTTGAAATCGTAATCCCAAATGTCATGCGAAATGCGATTGCAATCACATGGCCGTATCGGTCACATCTGTCGCCTGAGAGGCGTGGGTATTAAATATACATATTATTTTGCCTGTTCTTATGTAATTGTTTGTGTCCCATTTTTAGTCTTAGTAATTTTTGACATGTGTGCCCCAAAATCCCAAATTCAAAAATGGCTGGAAGACCTGTCGTTAAATGTTAGCGAGATTGATGATAATTTGGAAGAGGATTTTGATTCAGATGATAGTCAAATTACATTGCTGACTGAAGATAACATGGACAATATAGTCGTTGGCCATCAACTTTAGAATTTGACGTCCATCAAAAAAGAGGTGCATGAGCAGTTATTTTTGCGCTAAATGCAATTAACCATACTGCCTAAGGCATAAATCCCCAAATTTCTATGAATGTGATAGACGAAGAGAAGTCTGATTTAATTTTGCCGTACAAATCTAAATATATCATATATCTAAGTGGTTTCAAATTTGAAAACAGTTTGTTTTAATGATAGCAAAGACAAATTGTTTATTATATATTTATTTATGTTCTAATTTGAAGTTAAATAACACTGTGCGACACCAAAAAAATGATGGGGTTCTGTCAATGGATTCTGGTAGAAAGGTTTTAAAAAAAATATACGTGTATCGGCGTTTTGCCAGATCTGATCAGAATTTTTTCTTTAGGGCGGGTCAAAGTTTCCGCCCCTCGGAAATTTCCTGCAACATATCGGCATGCAAAATTGTGTGTTCCTTACTTCTGAGGTACAAACTATGTTCAGAAGTTTTATAGAAAAGATTCAGATAAACATTTTTGTGGAACAAATTAACCCTGTAACTGTCACGAATAACCATAATTTTTACCTTTTTTTTGAAAACTCGCAAAAAACTACTCCAAGTGTAATTTGTCATTATTTTTAAAAATGATATTTTTTAATTAAGAATAGAAAATGTGATCCATTTAATGTACTTTTTTTAACTAATATTTGGAAAATCTTTTGGTTTGTAATTAAATAATTGTATTTTTTTAAGACAAAAAAATTTTTTAATAACGAAAAACTATTTTGAAAAGAAAAAGAGAGGTTTAGTATTAGCGTGTATAAAAAAGGTTTAGTGTTGTAGGATTAAAATCAGCTGTTTTCTGTCTGTGAAAATAAATTAAAATTTTTTAGATAAAAGAAATTACAATAAGGTCGTAAGGTATGATTTTAAACGGATAAAACATTAAATGGATACCTTGTAAAACGTAAATAAATGTGAATAAACCAGCGGCTTAAATAAATTAATAGGCTTAAATAAATTAATTTGTACAAATTGTTACTGGATGTTGCCTGTTTACACCAAAAATCCAGTAACGAGAGATTATTTTGACAGTTCGATGAGAGAGAACTTACAAGTTTTTTCTGGAGAAATTTTTGCCAGTAAGAATTTGTATGAAATAACATATGTTTTGAAACATATGTATTCTGAAAACAACCCGAATTTGGAAGTATAAAAAATACAAAATAACAAATACTCATTAGAATTTTATGTTTTTAGACAAAAAAAATGATTTGTAATCCCAGCAGGAAAGTGAAGAATGCATTACATTGAGAATGAATTATATAATGCATTGTAATAATTACATTATATAAGACATTCCAAAGAATCGAGGGGGTAATGTAATTTGACAAAATTGCACATTGATTCCCCAGTGCATTCCCACATCTGCGAAGATGGAATGTGTTGTTTCTGAGTGTGACGATTGTTCTTTCATTCGGAATGAAGTTATCTGTCGCCCCCTTCATAGCGCATACAAATTGTACGTTTACGTTTTGCTTTGTTGTTTTATATCTTGACAATTTTGTCAAAGTGATTTCAGTTACAGGGTTGCTAACTCGCTGCAAAACACACATTTTTTCACATAAAATCTCACCTATCTTAAGTAATAGTAGGCAGACATATAGTTGGCAATCCATTTCTTTTTGAAGTTTGTTACAATACGTCATCTAACATTGTATTTATAAACCTTGCATTCGTCCACATGTTTCTATTAGAATCGCGTAAATAAGTCAGTTTATGTTGCAACGTTTAGGGGTGAAGATAGATAGCTTGTTTAAATAAATAGTTTATTTAATTAATGTATATATGTCGGGGGTATGCAGTATATAACAAATTCTTAATTCAATAACAATAGAATGCATTATAGAATTCATTCCGGATAACATGTTAAATAATGCATTAAAAAGGACGAATTATAGGATCCAGTCTCTGGACACATTAAAATAATTCATTCTTTTCCTAGGACATCCCTGTGTTAAGAATAATTCATTCTGGAATCAACGTTTAATACACGCTACACATTACCTTCTCGCTTCCTATTCATTCCCTTTTCCTGCTGGGATGCTCTGAAATGAACTTTTGAACTATTTATTTAAAAAAACAAAACAGTTTTGGTGATTTGTAAAGTTGTTTAGATGTTTAGATTGACTGTTTCATACCAAAGTTCTTATTTCTGGATGTCGTCGTCTGTGTACTTTTTTGTGATATTTACTACTGGGAGAGTAAAATCCATAGAGTAATGACGTATAGAGCTGCCATTGTTCTCATCTGACATTTCCTTTCATACTATCCGTGGTGCGGTCGGTGCGATAGAGAGTTATTTGGCATAAATTGACTTACACGTGGTGGAATTACAAAAATTGTTGGCTTAAATTTTTCATGTCGTTTTGATGAAAAACTGTGAAATTTAAACGTATTTTGGACTTGTTTGTTATATTTTATTGTTAGTATATATTTGTGGCGTTTTAGTTACTGGATGATGTTGTTTACACCACAAAGCCAATAACGAGAGAGCAACAGAGGGATTCTTTTGACAGTCCAATGATAGATAACTTACAAGGTTTACTAGAGAAAGTTTTGCCAGTAAGAATTTGGAAGTTTCAACATAAGTTTCACAAACAAAATTAGGAAATATAAGGAAAATAAAATGTCACATTAACCATTGGAAATTTATGTTTTAAGAGAAAAAAATATTTGTTAATGCTTTGGAATAAAACTTTAACTATTTCCTTTAAAAAATAATGAAGTTTTGGTGATTTTTAATGATTTTTTCGAACTGCGGTTATTGGTTCTTCCACTATTTACTTTGCAAATCAGCTGTTTACATACAAAAGTTTTTATTTCTTGCAAGTTTTTACTGGATGACGTCTGTGTACTTTTTGTGACGTTTTCTTCTGGGGGAGTAAAATCGATCTTACTCGCAAAAAAAATGGTTTCTAAAGTACGCAGACAGACCTAAAATTATTACAGTTCGACGTTCATTTTTGGATAAGAAATGTGGTTTTTGGTGTTTAAAAAAGGTGACCTGAGTCTCTGTGCCAACTACCGTGGAATAAGCCTTTTATCAATAGCATATAAGGTTCTATCAAGTATAATGTGCGAAAGACTAAAACCTATTATCACTGACCTGATTGGACCATACCAGTGTGGCTTTAGGCATGGAAAATCGACAACTGACCAGATTTTCACGCTACGCTAAATCCTGGCGATTATAAGGCGGCCTTCAATAGCCCGATACGGGAGAAACTCTACGAAGCAATGTCTGAACTTGGTATTCGAGTGAAAAATTGGTAAGGATCTTACCGAACCTTTAAAACCAAGCGAGGCCTCAGGCAAGGCGACACCCTATTATGCGATCTCTGTAACATCTTAATGGAGATCATTATGAGAAAATCTGCAGTCAATATGAATAAAACCAAAGTCACATGCTGCTCGCGTATGCTGATGATATCGATATCACTGGGCGCACAATTAGAGAAGTTACTGCGGTGTTTTCGAGAATTGAGAAGGAATCAGCAAAAGTGGGTCTGAAAGTAAATGAGGGCAAGACAAAATTAATGGTTTCAACGAGCAGGGCCTCCGCGCGATTAGACCAAAGCGTGAACGTTGATAACCGATATTATTTCGAGGTAGTGGATAAATTTATATACCTCGGATCTGCCTTAAACAAAAACAACAACGTCAGCCTTGAGATCAAGCGGAGAATTGTGCTTGCGAATAGATGTTATTTTGGGCTAAGCAAGCACTCTTTCGAATGACGAAAATCCAGCTATGACAGACTCTCATACAACCTGTCTTGCTTTATGGCGCAGAATCCTGGGTATTATCGCAAGCAGATGAAACATCTGTGGGAGTCTTCGAGAGAAAACTACTCCGGAAGATTTATGGCCCTATAGTGTACAACGGCGAGTAACCTTGCGTTGTATGAGCTTTATCCCGACATCGACATAGTTAAGCGGATCAAAATAACGCGATTGCGCTGACTAGCCCATGTCATTAGAATGGATGAAGACGAACAAGCACGAAGGGTTTTCGAAACCGAACTTGAAGGAAGACGAAAAATAGGAACACCAAGACTCCGCCGGAGGGATCCAGTTGACAAATCCCTGGGTACAGTTGATATTACCAACTGGAGAGATAAAGCAAAAGATCGAAGTGATTTCGAAATATGTTATCTTCGTTTTGTAAGGTCCCTGACCCACCGGGGTTGTTCGAGACCGGATAATACATACAACCTGTCTTGCTTTCCACCTCCACAGACAGTCCTCACTCTGGTTGAATATATTGTTGGATGTCTAAATACCAACAATGACTTTTGAAAATTTTTCACAATTGCGAAAACTGTAGTGACGTGTTTCTGAGGTTATTAGAAACGCATTCGTAAACAGTGGAAATTTAATTTATTTTCAACGTAAGTTATTTTTTTTTATTTTTTAACCACCATTTAAATAAATAAATGGTTTCCCATTACATCCCAGTTATCACTCACTGATTGGGACCTACAGTTTTACACCGATTCCGAACGGTATTTTTGAGAAGCTTTTTTCATGGCTAAATATTCGAAGTGACCGCCGCCGAAAGCAATTTTAAGGTGGTCAGAGCAGGGATCGAACCCAGGATCTCATGTACAAGAGGCTTCCACACTACCATTGCACCAGCGACGGCCAACATGTTACTAATTCACAATTCAATTCAGTACAAATATGTGGCAAAAAATGTCGTGCACTCCAGCACTACAGAAGTTAATTGTGCGCTGCTATTAAAAAGAAAAACAATAAATTTCAGCCATAGCAAACCGTTTTTGCTGTTCAAAACAGATATTTTTGGAGCAGTAAGGTTATTTAAAAATACTGGAAGTTTTAAGACCCCTAAAAGAAGTCCAATGCCAAGAAACCCCACGCTAGAGTTATTTGTAGTCAGTAAAGCTAACCCATTTTTGGCTTCAACCGAAATTAATGCTATTAGAACGCACCAAATGTTTCAGAATATCGAGAATCATTTGTAAGCTTTACACGAAAATAGTCGCAAGACTCAAGCAAAAATATTGCAAAACGTGTTAAATTTGCAAAAGAGCACCAGCAAAGACCGATTAATTTTTGGAAAAAATACCCTGGAGCGACGAATCAGAGTTTAATTGGTTTGGTTCGGATGAAATAAACAAATCGTTGGATCCTAGATACACCAGAAAGAGCATCAAACACGGGGGAGATGTGATGGTATGGGGTGAAT
Source organism: Phaonia tiefii (assembly GCA_963931995.1). NCBI lineage: Eukaryota > Metazoa > Arthropoda > Insecta > Diptera > Muscidae > Phaonia > Phaonia tiefii. The sequence goes on from OZ008368.1 coordinate 133,230,312, forward strand.
TTAGTTAGTACGGCGTTTGTCCTATACACAGCATAGATGGCCGAGTAGACCAACACCAATATAAAAATACATCCCAATTCTCAAAAACAATTCCCTGTGAATTGTTTGCCTATTGCTTGTTCCCCTATTCATAATAAAATCTCCACGGGAAGTTTTCCTCTTTTCCCCTTTCGCTTACTCTAAACGAATATCGAAAATGGGAAACCCTTCCCCGGGAAAAAAGTAGTATTATGAATGTCAATAAGAGGGACTATGTGATAATATTTGTTACGAATTATTCCGCCAAAAAATTGAAAAGGAGCTCTGTACAAAGATTTAAATATGAGTATTTAATCTGTTCAACAAAAAATTAAATAATTACTGTTATTTTAATTATTATTACGACATTATTCTCACGGCATAAATTTACTTTAGCACCAACTCTCTGATCTACACCACCTACAAAAGCTTCTGCGCTGAGGTCAAAAAGCTTTTCACGCGATCGGTTCAAATTCTTGAGATATAGGCCTTTAAAGCTTGAGTATATAATCGCTCATATCTCAGGTATTTATAATCCGATCTGGTTGAAATGTGTATATCATTACAAATATCTCTCTACAAATCTGTGTAGAAATATATTAATTTTATTAATCCATTGGGGGCTAATTAAAAAAAAAATTATTTGTTAACCTCACTTTATCAAAAAATTGCTCCATTATACTTATTTTTTGGTAGACTCGGATAATAGACCAGACTTTAATCTTTTTTTTAAGGTATGATACTCTCCAAGAAGCATTCAAAGACCGAAAATATTTACGTTCAAAGTTTTGAAATACATTTGGCGCTTTTTTTCACCAAAATTTTAATTTGAACTTTAATATCTCCGGTCTTTGAGGGGTTATTGGTGAATGTCATACCTTAAAAAGGCTACGGTCTTGTTTATTATCGGAGCCTACCAAAAATAAGTATAGGCTACCAAAAATAAGAAATAAGTATATCCAAAATAAATTGTTATCCTGCTTTATTAGGGTTAATAAAAAATAAATTTGAATACACAGATTTATAGAGTTTGTAATGGTACCCATTTCAACTACATCGAATAATATACACTCAAGCTTTGGAGGTCTATATTTTGGAAAATATTGACCAGCGCACTTTTTTTATCACCGTTTAATGCCTTATTGGGCAAAAAATAGGGCATTTCGTGCTAAAGTAAATTTTCTCCCTTACTTTATTTACAAAGTTTGTGGCAGCATCGCATAACTGCCTCCTCGCAAACGTTTGTTGTTGCTTCTCCTGCTCAAGGTCTTTCATCTGCTGTTAATTGTCACTTATTTTGATTTTAAATTCTTTAATTAAGATTTATTTGCCTAAAATGATTTGCATTTAACAACCAAAACCAAACGTCATAAAGCCAAACAGCTGATTTCGAAAATTCGTAATTCTCTCTCACTTATTTTTCTTTTCCCCGTCTGTTTAGAATAGGATTTTTCTCGAGGAAATTAAATCTACAGAGAGAAAAATCCATGGGAATATTTAGAATCGGGCTGATATTCTGGAAAATGCAACTGAACCATTTTCGTTAGAAAATATGACAGATACATATATTTTCCAGCAGGACAACGATCCTACGCATACTTCAAGAGATGTGAAGCAATGGTTTATGGATATGCATACCAACGTTTTCGTCTGGCCACCACAAAGTTCGAACTTAAATTCAATTGAAAACTAATGTCCAGATGTCGAACATTTGAAAACAAAAACCCTAAGAAATACTGACGAACATTTTCGAAATATTAAGGCAGTTTGGGGAATCGATACCATCCTCGCGATGCTGAACTTTGGTAGAAAGTTTACCACGGAGATTTGTCGATTACATACAAAATAAGTGCTACCCTACAAAGTACTAAACGTCTTTTGTATTATTTTATTATATTTTTCTGTAAAATTGGGAATAAAATATTGTTTTTGTCGTCGTCGCTTTTAGAGGTCTATTAGAAAATCTAGTTTCCACTTTTCAGGAATATAGCTACTTATCGAAATATTTGTACAAAGTATAGCAATAAGTGAGTCTTTCATTTTCTTTTTATGGAAGTAATTCTGTTGCACAATACAAATTCTAAAGTGGCGTTTCTGATTGTATGACCACCACTGTATGGTTTTTCTGACCAAAATGTGGCTTAGTTTGTTGAAACCCGCCGAAAACAAAAAAGTGACAGCCAACAAGGAAACAAAAACGCAGCAGATCTTCAATTCATGAAAACAATGCTTGTAAACATATACATAAGTATATGGTTCCTGAAATATGTTGCGTTTTCTTGCTGCGTGTAATTCTTTGTCATTACTTGGCACATGCAGATTTTTTCATTAATGCAATGTTTAAAGCAAATCCGATGCAAAAGTCTCAAACAGTTTATAATAACTTTAGGTTCACACAATGGGTACAAATCTTTAAAAGGTTATAGCTCAGAAACAGTAACCGCAAATTCAAAATTTATCAGTCTTTGAAACTGCGTCATTAGTTTTTTAAATTCCCGTAAATAATAAATTTTATAGCGTTATTTACAGAATTTTGGCAAAATTTACTAATAAACGGTACCTTATTGAGCAAATTTATAGCCAAAACTGGTGGTTTGAAAGTTTTTCTTTAAAAATGTTGACTTATCTTGGTTATTGACCACGTTTTAAGGTAAATTCAAAACATGTCCGGAAGACCCAATTATTGGGGTAAATTCGACTCGTGCGTCCTCTAAACCTCTTTCGAAAAATCTCAAAAATACTTTACCTTATAAGCTTTGAAATAAAGCTTGAACAACAACAACTTTTTAGTCAGTAGTGTAGTCAATATATTTTGTTGTTGTAGTGTAGTAAATGGCTGTAAATTTAATACGTTTACAATATTAACAATGTCTACAAGGATGCTTTACAACCACGAGTGAAACCCGCTATTATATCACCAGGCCTGTTTTTGTATTTCCTGCTAAACATTTTTAGACTACTGTGTATGGATAATTACACTGTCAATGACGTTACAGTCGCAATCATTTTTTATGATTGCATTAATAATATCTAGTTAGTCTGATGTAGTGCATGTCATTTTTAGTTCTAAATCCGATGTAGGAGGAGGTTTTCAAGTTATGAAAATATTGTATTTTCAATTTTTGTGTACATTTTGCAGAGATAATACACTGAGAAAAAATGTTAGCTGCGTTACCGAAAAGGGAACTTAGTCACTATGGACCACCCAATGCCTTCGATGTTTAGTTTTCTGTATCTGTTTTAGAAATGTAAGTATTAGTAAGTGAAGTGGTGTTCAAAACTTATTAGAAAACACAGTGCAACACGAAAAAAAATAACCATATACGGACACCACTACGTGAAAAAGACTAAAAAAAAAAAGACCCGTGTCTCCCAATTTTTCCCAAAGTCATGCACTTTTTTTTTATGGGCCGCCAAAGATTTGGGGCCTCGGTATCATTTTCGTAAAAATGTGATCATTTTCTCAGGCTCATATCTTGCAAACCGCAACAAAAAAACTTCACCTTCCACATCAAAATCGCAAAAAACTTAAAAAAATTCGATTTTTTTTACCTTTTTTCCCGTGTTCAGGTCTATAGGTAGCAAACCGTTCAAAATTCAAGGAAACAGTCAACTACAAAAATTTACCTAAGATCTCAATAAACAAATTTCTAGAACATATAAACTTCCTAGAGATGATTCTTAACACTGTTTAGGTAGCACGCAAAAGTGAAAAATTTGCCGAAAATTTTTTAATTTAATTTTTTTTTACCTTTTTCTCCTGTTCAGGTCCATAGGTAGCAAAAAATTAAATATGCCTGGCCAGAACCATGTGTTTGTCCAAGGGTTAACACCGTTTAGGTAGCGCTTAGGTATCACGCGATCATGCACCGACAGCAGCAGCACAGGCAATGCAGTAAGCTCAGCACACGCAACAAGGGACGCAGCACACAATATAAAAGCGACGCGACGCTCACATCGAGGCATTACACAGCGCGACGTCAACGATAGCTTAGCGGTGAAAGTTATAAAGTGAAAGTGAAAGTAAAAAAAGTGAAAGTGCTACAGTATAATTCGCACACAACATTGGCAACTGACAATTTCAATATGCAGTGTGAAAATATTGATTTATTTTGCTACGTTTGCGGTCATCAAACCAGAAAAAAACATCTACAAGATTTCAGAAGGAAAATAATCTTTTAACTAGTGAATTCAAAAGAGCATATACATTGTTTTTCGACGAAGTGGACTTGACCGGCGAAAATTACACACCTAATACAGTGTGTCGCCAATGTTATAACAATCTCATGGCATGGTTGAGTGGAGGCAGAGGTACTATGAAGTATTGTAAGCCGGTAAACTGGATTAATCGCCCAGGTGATCATGATGCAACCAGTTGCTATGCATGCGTAAATTACACATGTCGTCTAAATCGACATTCTGAGAGAACAAAATTTATAAAGCAACTGCAACAGCCACACTACCAGTGCTTGCACCTGAAAATTTTGTATCACCAAGGCCGCCAACTCCAGATCGTACTACAGAATTTACAGCAATGAGTACAGCAAGTGGTGTTACTTATGAAGATCATCGATAAGGGCGGCTTCCCAAAATTCTTTTTTTTTCTTTGTAATTGGGATTCACGCACACCTCTGAATCAATTCCAATGTAACTCGTGGAGGTCAAGAGGAAGTGTGGATGAACAAATACAACAACATAGACTGAAGAATGCACCTTTAATTGACAATACTCAAGACATCTTGCTGCCACCGCTCCACATAAAATTGGAAATTGTTAAAAAATTCATCGAAGTGGCCGTTGTAAATTGTCCAGACGCATTCGACTATTTGAAAAGCGTTTTCCCAAAGCGTAGCGATGAAAAAATTAAAAAAGGTATTGTAGTAAATTTAAAACGAATTTTTGTTCACCTAATTGTACTATTTACACTATGTTAATGTTTTCTTTTCTGTCTTTATTTTTTGTTTTCATTTAACAGGCGTACTTAATGGACCTGACATTAGAAAGCTATTCAAGAGCAACTTTGATTCATCGCTTGATGAAAATCATTCAATGGCATGGATTTACCTTCAGCGTGTATGCACCAGAGTCTTGGAAGGGGATCGAGACGCGGAACCGGAAGCAAGAGAATGGGTGAAACAAATGCTGCATTATTTTGAGATAATCGGCGCATCGATGACATTAAAGCTGCATTTTCTTCATTTTCATTTTGGCGATTTTATCAAACAACTCCCTACCGAATCCGATGAGCAAGGAGAACGGTTTCACCAAACCACAATGCCCATGGAAAAACGGTACAAAGGCAAAAACCTCGACGCATTGCTTGCAGAGGTATGTTGGTGGAGTCACAAGATCACCATGTATGATGTTAATGAAGTATTTGAAGAAGAAAGAGCTGATGATGGGGGGCAGTCTGGAAGCAACGTGCCTGTGGACACCATAATTGCTGAATCAGAGTCAGATTCGGACGACGATTTGGATCCACAACTTAAGAGAGCGCGATTTGCAAGTCCAGGGCCATCAACATTATAAACATAATACGAATACATTTTTTTAATATTTTTGTAATAGATAGCATAGTATCTCAATGTTGAAGTAAATAAAAAACAAGTGAAATTAAAAAACGGTGTTAAGAATAATTCCCAGGAAGTTTATATGTTCTAGAAATTTGTTTATTGAGATCTTAGGTAAATTTTTGTAGTTGATTGTTTCCTTGAATTTTGAACGGTTTGCTACCTATGGACCTGAACACGGGAAAAAAGGTAAAAAAAGTTTTTTGCGATTTTGATCTGGAAGGTGATTTTATATGTTCGCAATTTTTGTTCTTTATGACAAGAGCTACAACTTTGCCACAGCGCGTAAATCGAAATTCTGAACGGTTTGCAAGATATGAGCCTGAGAAAATGATCACATTTTTACGAAAATGATACCGAGGCCCCAAATCTTTGGCGGCCCATAAAAGAAAAAGTGCATGACTTTGGGAAAAATTGGGAAACACGGGTCTTTTTTTTTTAGTCTTTTATCACGTAGTGGTGTCCGTATATGGTTATTTTGCCATGACTTAAAAAATTACACACAGTGAAATTGAACATGTATGTATGTGTTTAATTGGAGTATGATGCGCCAATGACGTTACATAATTATTTTTATTTTTTTTCGCGATTTTTGAAATTCAGGCATTAATTCATCGTGTAATAGGGCACTAAATCACACTATCCCATCTTGCTATTATTGTTGTTGTTACAAGAAAAATACCTAAAAAACGAAATTCTAGATTTTTATAACAATGTCACACTTTACGTACAATTACCCGTATGGGGAAAACTAGGAAGCGCACATCTCACTGATTGTGAGAAGCTCTCCCCAAATCCCTAACCGATTCCCTATATAAAGTTATCGAAAAGTTAGTTTAGCAAGGGATAAGAAAATATGCATACTAGCACCAGGGATGACACTTTCAAGTTAGGAACAGGACTTTGAATAAAGAAAATCCAGTATCAATATCAATTAAAGCCTTCTAGCGAATAACAAAATGTAAATTCTTCACCAAAGACAAAAAAAAACGAGTTGGTACTTAGTCTTTGTTTTTTCTCTTTAAGATTTGGGTAAATTTTCACTTTTATTAACAGTAAATGCAAAATTATATTAATTAACACATTAAATTATTTAGAAAATTTAATTTGTATGGGTTTCACAATGAAATAACAGTTTATATCTAAAACAAATTGGCACTAACACATTCAGCCCAATTATGTTTGTTGCTTGGATTGTCGATGTCGACGCTGTGTGCTTGTCGCCGTCGTTTCGCTTCTAAAATGGTATTACGGTGAGGTATAGAAGCGACATCGACGGTTTCAGAAATAAGTTGGCAACACTCTTTTGTTATTGTTTTATAAATGCCAAAAAAAATCTTTTTTGAGAAAACGGAAAATTTTGTTACATTTATGATGAATAACGCGAGGTGATGATGAATTACTGCTTAGTTCAAACGAGGATGAAGAGGACAAAGTGTTAGTAGTGCAGCGACGAGTGCTTAGACAAAAAAGAAACATATTTGCATTGCCTGACTCGAAGTATTTTAATTAATTTAATTAATTAAAAATTATATTATAGTTTCTTTAGATTTTTGAACTAGTTCAGGCTCAGAAAGAATTGCTTCAGACATGTGCTGAATGAAATATTACCAAAATTACACACTGGACGACGGTCATTGGCTCCGATTTTTAGCACAAGGTTCATACCAGACAAGTGTCGAAAACCACTTTAATATTTCAATAGCGCAACCAACTGTTAGCGTAGTATTGAACGAAGCTTTAGATGCTTGTGAAGCAACACTCTGCCGTAAGTGGGTTCAAGCGTCTATGACGGAAGAAGAGAAGAATGAGGCAAAGGATAATTTTTTTTACAAAATTCGGAAAAATTATCGATTTTGTTGTCAGCTGTGTGTACCTGCCCGTATCCTAAATCAATACTGTCCATTTCGATGTTCTCCGGCACCATCTCTTCGACTCCAAGGGTATTACCCTGTGGGCTTAGCAACTTCTCGAACTGCAGCAAATTTGCAGCGGCCTCTTCCAACGGCGACAAACTCATTTGCCTGTAAATGCCTCCTCCAGTGCTTTTGGCTTCGCACTTATTGTGCACGAGTTTCTTCTTGATTTTGAATTTTAAATCCTTCCAAACCTATGAGGATTTTATAAACATTTTATAAAAAAAAAATTTATAACAAATTATAAAACAAAACTTACTCTTTGCCAGCCATCGGTGTCTCTTACCGGAGGCCCACTTGCAATTAATTTTGTTCCAATGGCCTCCCAATCCGATTTGAAATTAGCCGGAACATGGCTTTTCGAAAACCTTTTGCCAAAGGAGGATTTTTTCCAGTTCGGCAACTAAAATTTCAAATTGCTTCGTGCTTGATATTTTCATTGTTATATTTTTTTGTTTATGTATGTATGTACATAAGCGGGAAGTACCAAATTTCAAAATGTCCACAAAATCAACGTCGCCTCAAAAATAGACCGCGACAGATATTCTAAAACATCGACTTCAATTCGACTGTTGTATCGACAACGATAATCCCAACCATACGTCGCTATCGACAAAAAGCGACAACCATAATACGAATGTTGTCGCCTCGCTTCAATTTTGCGACGACGGCGACAACCGTAATAGGCAAGATTATAACGTTATTCACGAGATGGCATCGATTGACGAAACAGTTTTTAATATAGTACAGAAAATCTTCGCGAGAGGTATTTTAATTTTTATCTCTAGTTTTGTTACGCTCACGGGACAAAAAATATTAATTCCCGTGAAAATAATTTTTATTTACGAAAGTTAGTTCTCTCACGAAGGAGAAGAAAATATAACATACACTAATAAAAAAAAAAAAAAACTCACGAAAGTTTTGGCTTGAATCTGAGTGCTAAAGTTACAGAAATATTGGCAGACCGACATCGGGAAAATATCAATTAACTGTGATAAGTCAAGCTATTTATTTCACTAGGAAAAGAAAACAATGTTATAACACCATAAATGTTAACAATGCGGAAATCAAATAGGAAAATAATGTTAAATATTTAGGTGTAGTCTTATATTCAAAACTAACGTATAAGGATCAAGTATCATACACTGCAGATAAATCTAATATTCTCATAAGAACATTATACCCTTTTATTAACAGAACATCGACGTTAAACATTCACAATAAAATGTTAATGTTTAAATCCATATTTCATGCTGTACTGTTTTATGCAGCTCCTGTTTGGGCTAAAAGTGCCAAATGTTACGTGAAACGACTCCAGATTATGAAAAATAAACTTATGAAATAATTTTACAATCTTCCTAGGTTATTTTTTACGGAAAGACTTCACCAAATTGCGGATATTGAATTGGTAGACGTCAGATAGACCGATTGTCTTAAATTTTTAATGCCAAATGTTCTTATTCAGAATATGATCACATCGCTGAGCTGGACTCAACCTGAACATTTTGTATTACAATGAAGTAGGTTATAAGTTTTTATCATATACCCTAAATTCATGAAGGTTTTTTCCAAATTTCCACCTCCATTCAATATATTAAACCACAAATTAAACCACGATATATTTAAGCAGAAAAGAGCGCGCTTTCAATAAGAGCGCTACAAAAGTTTTTTTTAAATAAAACAAAACCGGTTTTAGATACCAATGAAATTCTTTATTCCTGTGAAAGAACGTTCGATGCCATTATGTATGGAACTCGATTTCTTTTGCATGGCCACCACGGGCACGCTTGCAGAAGTCCAGGCGCTGAACCCAATTTTCGACGGTTTTCAAGCATAAATCGGCCGCTACTGCTGCAATTTCACGTTCGATATTCGTACGAAGTTCATCAATCGTCGCTGGCTTGTTGGCATAGACCATTGACATGACGTAGCCCCACAGGAAATAATCTAACAGCGTCAAATCGCACGACCGAGGCGGCCAATCGACTGGGCCATTTCGTGAGATAACACGCTCACCAAACTTGGTTTCCAATAAATTGATTGTGGCATTCGCTGTGTGGCTTGTGGCGCCGTCCTGTTGGAACCACACGTCCTCCAAGTCCATATTATCCGATTGGGGCCAAAAATATTCGGTTATCATTGAACGGCAGCGATTCGCATTCACAGTAATGTGCCGGTCTTGATCATCACGGAAGAAGTACGGCCCAATGACACCGCCGGCCCATAAACCGCACCAAACCGTAATTTTTACGGGATGCAATGATGACTCATGGATTACGTGTGGATTGCTGTCTGACCAATAACGCATATTTTGCTTATTGACGAAGCCATTCAGCCAGAAATGAGTCTCATCGCTGATTGTTGAGGCCTCTTAAAGTTGAGGCCACTGACTCCAAATTTCGGTAGTAAATTTTAATAATTTCGACTCGTTGGCTCGTATATCTTTCCATGATGAAATGGCAAACCGTACTGAAGAGAAATGTCAAAAGAGCGGGAAAAAATATGGCGTCGTTTGCTGTCCCTATCGATTTACTTTTGTAGCGTCTCTGTTGAAAAACCCTTTATATACATACATACATACTAAATTCTGTAAAGGCTATGAAGACAATAAAATTAAAAAGAAAAAATAACAATGAGAGAGCGCGAGGGAGACTAGAAATATAAAAATACTTTTCTTAGGTTATTGACACAGGTCATATTTTTTTTGTTTTAATAGAGCAAACCCATCGCCGCTACTCTTTCCCGCCCCTACCGACCTAGAGGGCCACGTCCCCATAACGTGAGGACAGCGTACACATTATAGACCGGTCTATAAAGGGAGAGCAAGGACCATAAGTTCACACGTTGCAACCAACTACAGAAATTCTTCACCAGTCGGTATTACACTAACACCAACATAACAGACTTCATAATATATAATAAATACGAACAAAAGCAAAACCAAATTATAAATCATACCAGATAGTAAGGAGAAAGTAAATTTACATATGTAAAGGAATATATAGCCTTAACGCAATCGGTTCAAATGACAAATTATCCGAGAGTTTGTAGTTTCCCAACTACCAGTGAAATCAATAAACTGATATGGCTCATTAAAGTCACGACACATTCTCCTAACTGGATCAAAGGACGCATAATACGAACGCTGAAACTCGATGTGAATGACTCTATAGTACCTCGTGGGCCTCAATGGGATATTTATGAAAATCTTAGATAACAGAAATTCAGAACATATGCATCCATCAATTATCTTCAAAACTGTAATAGAGTTTATCATGGTACGCCTACTAGTAAGAGTCGGCAATCTGATCAATGCTAGTCTACTGCTATAAGAAGGAAGATTATGGTTCTGGTTCCATTGAAAGTTTCTCAGACAAAAACTGAGAAACTGTTTCTTGACCGAAACAACAACAGATACATATTCGAGAATAGGGCGGACTAGTGAAGTAAAAAGATTTTTCGTAACGTAGGGATCTGAAAATTCCTTTGCCCAACGTCTATTAATGTTCAGAACGCCATAAGCCTTGTTTACCATCGTAATTATGTGGGATTTTCTGTACAAGAGAACACCAAGATCAACAAATGAATCCACCGATTCAAGGAACCGAAAATTCCTTTGCCCAACGTTTAATAAAGTTCAGAACGCCATAAGCCTTGTTTACCATCGTAATAATGTGGGAGTTGAAATTCAATTTTCTGTCCAAGAGACCACCAAGATCAACAAATGAATCCACCCATTCAAGAACATTGCCACCTAAAATGTATTCTACCGAAAAGAATGATGACCTAGGAACAGCATATGCTTACATTTCGAAAAATTATGCTTCATCAAATTGGCTTCGCACCACGTCTGGAAAGTAGACAAATCCCTCTGAAGTAAAGTATATTGACAAGGATCCTTGTAAGAAAAATAGATCTTCACGTCATCAGCGTACATTAACAATTTAGAGTGCATTATGGAGGCGGGTAAGTCGTTAATGAATAACACGAATAGAACCGGGCCAAGATGACTGCCCTGAGGCACCCCAGATGACACAAAAATAGATCTTGAGAACGATCGACCAAATGATACCATATGTTCTCGGTTCATTAAGTAAGAACTAATCCAATTCATCATGTTCCTATTAAAACCCATTGCCCCGAGTTTATATAATAACAAATTGTGGTTAACTTTATCAAAGGTTTTACTAAAATCGGTAAAAATCACATCAGTTTGATCTCCATTAATAAAGCCGTCAATAATAGAAGAGGAAAACTGAAGCAAATTAGTCACTGTGGAACGACCCTACCGAAAGCCACGTTGACATGGATCTAAAATAGAGGAAACATGATGAGAAATTACCTCTGTGACTAACTTCTCAAAAAGTTTAAGAATGGCACTCAATTTTGCAATTCCCCTATAATTTGCAACATTTACTAAACTACCAGATTTGTGGAGAGGGATTATATAAGAGCTCTTCCACTGTGCGGGAAAATGACCGAACTGAAACGAAGCGTTAAATAAGAGAGTCAACGGTACGCTGAGAGAATTGGAGCAGTATTTCAACATAGAGTCCGGGATACCATCAGAACCAGCTTTATTTGAGGGTTTCAATCTGATTAAGTTATCTAGCAACCACGAAGAATTTACGCCATGTGCATCAAACGGAATGGTAGAGCGGACAGTGTACGAGTATGATTTGGAAACATCATAGGCTCGGGTGGAATAAATAGATGGGAAAAAAATCGGCGAAAAAATTAGTAATAGACTCATCTGAATAATCAATACCGTTCATTTTAAGCCTACAAGGTGTGGATGATGAATTACGATCCAAGTTAACAAATCTAAAGAATGATTTTGGGTACTGTTTAAAATTAGCCTTCAACTTATCCAAATATAATCTGTAACTCTCGCGAGATCTAGAGTTGTATTTACTAACAATATACCTATCATAGTCTGCTAGCAGTCCAGATTTTGTATGCTTTTTCGAACATCTATTCCTTACATTCTTGAGACTGTTTAGAGCCCTTGAGCACCATGGTTGACCAGTATTACCCATTATGGGCCTCTTGGGTACAGACTTAGAAATATAGCCATTAATAATATTATAGAATTCATCCAGGGCGATTTCAAATTCAAAAGCATTATCACACTGACATATACTATGCCAGTCGGTATCAAAGAAAATAGTATTCAAAGGAATAAAGTTCGCACGCGAAAAGCATAGGCCAACATAGGCGAAAAGCGATTGCAACCAACCTGCATGGTATGATATGTATATTTAATTCCCAGCGTTGGATGGTAAATTAAATAATAGAAATTAACGGATATATTCGAGAAATATCAAAGTTGTTATTGTTGAATTTGTATCGGGTAAGGTTACCTATGTCACAGACAGCAAGTTAGTCACCCAATACTAAAATACGGTGCTTTCTACTGGCTAACGCAATAACTTTTGCAATAGCGTCAATATGTTCTTGATATACCTCAAGGCACGAAGATGGCGGTATATAAGAACACGTGACAAACAGTTTCAAATTGCCTAAATGAATGGGCACTGCAATAAATTCAAGATCGCCAATATTATCAATTGTAACTAACTCAGAAGATAAAGAATTTTCAATTGAGATTAAAACACCACCACCAATTTTGGATCTTTTCTTTTCACCTACGTACTTATTGCAGAACAACTCAGAAAATGCAATGACATCAAACTCAAAACCAAAGGTATCAACAAATAATCTAGACAATTTAGTATTCAAACCGCGAACATTCTGATACGCCATATTCAAACTCCCAATTAGTTTTTTGGAGCTCCCCTATTTCCAGACGGTAATCTAGCAAAATTATCACGCCTACCATTATCCCGATACTCAAATTCCCTTACGAACGTTTTGTGAGTCCAAAATTCCGAATCCACCACGCATTTATCTTTCGCATCATAACTTGATTATTTCATACTTTTTACAAACTTTATGTAATTTTATATAAACATGGTTGGTATTTCTATAGTTACATAGATACTCACCCATATTCTGTTTGGCGTCGACAATAACAATGGCAATTTTAAGCCAACAGCAAACCAAGTGCAACATCGATTCTATGTTAATTTGGTATTCTGTAAGAGTATTACCACGCCGTTGCCTGTTTATCGACAATGTTAATAAAATACAAAAAGGGTGTACAAATAGAGAAGAAAAAACCGGCGAAATTTGGCAACCCTAGTATAAGAGCAAAAACGATGTTGTCAAAAATTCTCTTCACTCAAATGCCAACAAACAAAACGAGTCGAGTAAATTTTCTTCTCTATACCAAAGTTTCTATATGCAGTGAATGTTCAGAGATGCAAAATTTGGCATCAAAGAACAATTGCAGTGACAGCAATCAGCTGATGGATACACTGGAAGAAAATGTTAGGTCAACTACCACAGTTCCGAAAATAAATGCAACAGATGGAGAAAATGTGTCCTCCATCTATTGCTAACGTAAATGAAGTCAGGTAACACCTCCAACGATAAGGAGGGAAGTGTAAGGACCACGCAAACGGGTATGGACCGCTACATTTTGGTTTTGCGGAAGTCGAACTCATTAAAGGGAAATAGTAGAAAAGTCAACAGAGCTGAAAATGAGGTGGAAAGTCGGATCCGCTGTCGAGAAATCGTTTCGCGCCGCCAAGCATCGATGACCAGCCTAGCGGCTCCAACTCGGTTTCGAAGAATAGCGTAGACTCCCCCGATCTTCTTACGAGAACGAAGCTCGAAAGGTTTAGTGGATAATATTGAGAAAATTATTGATACTAACACATTCCACGTTGTTTCTCAACTGAAAGGTAGAATATATGAAACGAAGGTCCAAACGTAAAATGAGAAAAGTTTTAGGGAAATATGTAATTATTTCACCTTATCCAAGAAAAATTGTTACATCTACCAGCTAAAGAGCAGTAAGTGATTAGCTGTAGTAGTTAAGGGAATCGATAAAAATTAAGGACGTTCTAGAAGAGCAGGGGTTCAATGTTCGCTCTGTTGTGAATATTTTTAACAGAAATAACCTACAGAGGTTGCCCAACATATAAGGGTCTTAAGAAAAAACTTGATAAAAACTGTTCGTGCTCGTGACTACGCAGCACCGACCCTAGAACTTCGTTCTGTCCCTGTACCGCAACAGAACAGTATTTCAGTTCCTTTTGGAACAATGTCATACGCTATCGTTGTTAAACCGACCCCTCAACGACCCTCAGAACAACCAGTTAGTGGCCTGGAATCAATGATTCAGCAACTTACTTAGAATGTGAACATGTTCATGTCGACGATGCAGGACTTTATGAAGAGTCAGAATCAATTGTTTCAGGCTCTTATTGGAAGCAGGCGCTTTCCTTAAAATCTGTGCATGGAACACGAACGGTGTTAATAAACACTGACTTGAAATAGTTACAGAAGTCTAAATACGATGTCGACTGCATGTAAAGTTCATATATAGTCAAAAAAAATATTATAATTTCAATATTTTTTAATTTTAATTTCAATATACCACCTAATGCAGAGGCAGATTCTGCAATGTCTATTCTGTCAAATTTTTAAATGTTAAAACAGACAAAGCACCTCTGTAAATATTTAACGAAAGTCTACATACGACGAAGTGAACAATAGTTCCGTTATGTATCGTGGTCGCTCATTGGCACGTTTTCTTCAGTAGTAGTTAAATTGCTTGAAGAAAAGTAAGATGAAAGTTAAATTGTATGCTTTTTGTAAAACTTTTGGAAAATATTTGCCTTTATATGTGCACAATAAAAGCAATTTCTCCTCAAAATGAGGGAAATTCGTTTCCAAAAGGTGGTGAAATTTTGGGATTAGAGTAAGTCTACCGTCCAAACAATAATTAAAACTTACAATATTACTGGATCGTACCAGAGTAAGACAGGTGGTTGGCGCAGCAAATTTGATGAGCTAATGCAGAGGAAATTAGTGCGAAGCGTTGCTGAAAACCCGAAAACTAGTGTTGTCAAACTAAACAAAACATTGCGTGAGACCGACGGAATTGAAGTACATGCTCAATGTATCCGGCGTTGCTTGAAAAAGGCAAGCTTAGCCTCCAGAATGGCAAGGAAGAAACTTTCGGACACGAGTCATTTTCTCGGATGAATATAAATTCAATGTTTTTGGAAGATATGGGCCTGCAAGAGTGTGGTGGTAACCAAATACTGCACTTCAGCCAAAAAATGTTTGCCCCACAGTTAAACATGCAGGCGGTTCTGTAATGGTGTAGGGCTGCATGGCAGCAAGTGGAGTTGGCGAACTGCGGTTTATAGAAGGGGCAATGGATCGACACATGTATATTGACATTTTAAAAACAAATTTCGTATCAAGTATTGAAAAGCTTAAACTAACCGGAAATTATACGTTCATGCATGACAACGATCCCAAGCATAGTTCTGGCTTGGTCAAAGAATGGCTGCTATACAATGTGCGATCAACGATGGATCACCCTCCGCAATCTCCAGATCTCAGCGGATCTCTTTGTGAGCACATTTGAAAACAAGGGTTAAGGAAAGTGAAGTAACTTCAAGCCGAACTCTGAAAACAGTGTTGCTTAAAGAACGGGCAATAATTTCCCCAGAAATAACAAAAAATAGCCTTATCCATGCCTTCTCGTCTAAAATAAGTAATAAAAGCAAATGGTGGCCCAACACATTATTAGTTTTCCATTATTTTTGATCATTTCTATGCCGTATGTAGACTTTTGGAAATGTATAGTCATGCTCTTTTTTGTTATTGTGAGATTTAAGTTAATTCTTGTGAAAGAAATATGTAATTTATTACTTTTGTATTCTTTTTTTTTATTGAAAATAAAAAGTTAAGTTGGGTATAAACTATTCAAACATTTTTAGCTGCCGGAGATTACAATGCGAAGCATACTCATTGGGGCTCCCGTATCGTGAACCCAAAAGGCCAACAGTTGTACAATTGTATCATGTCTAGACAAAACGGGATCGATTACGTATCGCTCTGCCAGCCAACGTACTAGCCGCATGATCGCAAAAAACATACTGATCTAATTGAACTGCAAGGTCAAACGTCTCCGCAACTGTACTAGGACTGTCTTCGGACTATTCCCCAGTCATATTTTCAATTAATGAGCATCACGAGATAGAAGGCTAACATCCGAAAATACAAATTGGTTGAAATATAAAAAATTTATAAGCAGTCATGGCCCAGTTTTGAACAAAAGTATTGTCAATAACTTGATGTTGAGAACCGCGTCACCAATTTTAATTTGTTGCTTGACGAAGCAGCTTGCCGCGCAACGACAAAGTCGACCAATTTTTCCTTATGGGTGCCCATAAGAAATACAAGTAAGCCATTTGAGGCTATATTTCCCTTACGGAATGAAAGTGGGGAGTGGGTGACAACAGGTGAGGAAAAGACCAAACTGTATGCGAATCATTTAAGCCAGGTTTTCCGCCCCAACCCGTGCACTAACAATTTTAATCTCTCGAACTTAGTTTGTATTAAAGTCTTCTACAATACCACTGGAGATAACGGTTGAAGAAATTGTGGCTTTATAAAAGAAACTGCTAACCCGGAACCCCCACCAGGTTTCGATCTCATATCACAGAAAATTATCTCTGAACTAAGGGCTAGCAAAAGTGCATGTTTCGGTTAATTTAATTCAACGTTCAAAATGTTATGCTGTGTTCGTAAGGCCGACGCCAGCAGCGGTCCGGGCCATGCCATGTCTACACGTAAACCCACTCATAGTAGTCATTTCGACGCAACCGTCGCGTCATAGGAAGCTATGACTACCCAATGATTGGGTTGAGCTGTGTTGTGATACGTGTTGTACCAGCAATCTATGTATGTATGTGACACATACTATTTCGACTTCCACACGATGACTTTTTAACGCGCGTCACTTTTCATGACTTACGATGCTTTTTGGTGAGAGGTAACAAAATAATCACGAAATGAAATTTGAGGGGGATATCGACGTTTCTCTTTCACCACTTTCGTATTTGTACATGGCGGTAAAGCAACAGTAAACAAAGTGCCGAACAATTGTTTTGAAGTAATTATTAAATGAAATAAATGTTTTCGGTGAATTGGAGAAAATAAAAACTTATGGAGTTTGTGTTTTACACTTGACATTTTCCATTACGAATAAACAACAAAAGAAGTTTGATCGACAAAACGTCAAAAAAAATGACGCATGTCTGTATTTAGGGAGTCATCGTCTGAACGCACGTAGATTTACGAAGGGTTACCAAAACAGAGTGAACACAAAAATCGCGCGTAGAAAGTCATCGTGTGGAAAATGAATATATGTGGATAGGCTAAGAGCATTTACAAAAACAAAGGAGCACCAAGAGTACCCAGCAAACCATTTTCGGAGCGCTCCTAAAAAGGAGTCAGAAAAGAGGCATACTAAAGTGCATTTTCGGAGCGCTCCTAAAAAGGAGTCAGAAAAGTGTCCTATTAAAGAGCATTTTCGGAGTGAAAGTAAAATTTGCTTGTTCTATACTGAGACGGCACGCGCTGTGACTTAGAAATTCCTCTTAATTAATAACTGTACCACACACAGTGTGTGCTGTTGTCATCGCACGAAGCGAAGCAGGCACCAAAAGCAATGTGTGCTTCAGTACAAAGTGTGATTTCGTTGAGTAAGGTTAACGTAGTAGAATTTGTGAAATAAAATTATATAATGATATAATTAAATGATATAATTACAAAAAAAAACCCTCATAAAAGACTCTTTTATGATATAAATTAAGAGCTCTTTCAGAGCCCCAAGAACCATCATAAAAGACTCATTTATGATATAAGTAAATTAAGAACTCTTTCAGAGCCCAAAAAACCATCATAAAAGACTCTTTTATGAAATAAATTAAGAGCTCTTTCAGGGCCCAAAAAAACCTCATAAAAGACTCTTTTCTGACATAAATTTAGAGCTCTTTCTGACGGACCATTTTCGAAGAAAAAGACACTTTTCTGAAGGTTTTCGGAGCAAAAATGATTGTTTTGTGGGCTCATAAACAGCGTCAAAAGCAGTCAGAAAAGACTCTTTTCGGACTCACATGGATTTCTGGGTATAGACGATTGTTTCAATTAGTTTTCTGTTTTGCTTTTATTTTATTGTTTTACTTTAGTAACATAAAAAATTGAATCATTTCAAAAATAAAAAATTAAGTATTAATAAAATGTACGCAAATGTACTTTCTATAAGAAAAGGTAAATTTTTAAGAAAATTTACTTTTTTAAGAAAAAACTGATTATTTAGGAAAAGGAATGTTTTTTAAGAAAAGATCCCTTTTAAGACAGTATATTCACCAGCATTTAATTTGATCCTTAATATTTTCGAAATTCTCCATTTTGTATTTTTTTAATTACAACCGTGCACACACAAATCAAACGTTAGAATAACAAATTCAGTGTGGACGACAAAACGTCATCCATACAGTCTTGGATGAGTGGTCGTACGTACCATGCAACACTCAAGTAAAACGATTCATGTTCGAACACGTTGGATTGATTTACTTCAGTCGAACGTAACATTGCCGTCCAATTTCTATGTATACCAAGTAGTAACAACATGCATGACATGTCAAGGCATTAGTGTCACACAAATCACAACTCAATCAATTCATCTCGCGCTAGCCTTTACTCTGAACTCACACCCGTGGGAGTAAAAGTTTGTCGTAAATGTGTTCAATCACATAATAAAACTTAGTTACTTCCCTAAGGCGTGGAAAACTTCCATCGCCTTATAGACCTTTAAGCTTATTACCTTACTTGTCAAAACTCTTTGAGAGTCTTTCTATTGAAACTTAAAAGTTTTATATATATACATATGTATATACGATTTCCCGTTACATCTCATGAAGGGATTAGGGAGAACTTCTCACAACCACTGAATTGTGCGCGTTCTAGTTTTACACTCACTGATTGGGACCTACAGTTTTACACCGGTTCCGAACGGTATTTTGAGAAGCTTTTTCATGGCTATAATTTCATCCCTGATCGCCAACTTGGCTTTAGGGAGGGTCATAATACACTACAAAAGGTAAACCGTCTGACTAACGAGATTAGGAAAACTTTTAAAAAAAAATCCAATGAGTGTTCGAACTCACGGGCGATGTGTTAACACCTTTTTGCTACACAGTACCTGTTCGATTTCTTTGAACACATTCATAAATGTTACATTGGAAAATAAAAAACAACGTTCAATCATATGATGACGTTACAGTTAAAAAATATTAATACTTAAAATTATTTAAAGACCCAGTGCAGTGTTGCCAGAGACCGACTAAAAAATTATGCCAAATCTCCTCAAAAATTGTGCTGTTTGCAAAATCATTATGCTAAAATTTACTTTTTGCCTTTTTTGTAATTCTGACTCCAAAACACTTACAGACCCTCCAAGAAATGGGTGGTCATCTCGCCTTTAAACATCTGTTATACGTTACGCTGAAAAATAAGTATGTATATATTTTCATTTTGTATAGCCAGTATCTTAACTTCAACAAAACATTAACTTAAAATATTTTAAGAATTTCTAGAACAACAACGATAGGCAAACTATGAACTATGGGCTCCAAGAAGTATCACATTTTTTTAAATAAAACTTCAAAAATAAATTTATAATTTTGTTGAGATTCATTGTTTTTAACAATTTCTTTTAATCATCTTCGAATAGAATTTACCAAATTGTCGATAATTTCTTTTGGAATCCGTTCCAATTATCCTAAAGAGTGATCTAATCGTATCTACTTCGAAATTTTCTTTGCCAGATATTACTCTTATAATGAACCCGGAGATTTTCCCTGGAGTTTATATCTGGAGCTTCGAGAAGAACTTCTATCTAATTAAGACCATTTTACAAAAGTCACCCAAATTAATAGCCTCACGAATAATTTCTTTTAAAACATGTATTTTTTGCCTTTAGATTTACTTAAATGTAGACGAAAATCTTACTGGAAGAGCTCAGGAAGAGAGAGGGTACCTAAAATAAAAACAACCAAACACACAACATCACACATACTTTGTCCGAAGTAGCTGACGTATACGTGTGTCACATAACCACATGTTTGCCATATCAACAGCAACGAAACAGCCAAACACACAACATCACACATACTTTGTACGAAGTAGCTGACGTATTAGCATGTCACCATAACGTCGACTGCGATGGTTTTAGCAGCAGCATAAAATCTGGTTTTAGCAGATTTTGACTTTGATAGATTTAGTCCCTATACGCCGCTATAGATGTTAACACATCAAAAAGCAGTATTGCTGTGTGATATTTTTGGATGTTGCTCTAACACTTGACGAATATATTAATATATAAATTTAATATATAATATATAAATTTAATATATAATATATAAATTTAATATATAATATATAAATTTAGGAAATACCTTCCTGCAAACACTCATTGCCTTCTTGATAGAAGTTTTAGGGTCAAACATGCAGTGTATTTCAGATGAACGCGAAATAATTGTGGGGTTTCCGCAAGGAAGTCTTCTCGGCCTTTTTCTTTATCTTCTTTTTACAGCTGACATTCCAACTAGTACGGGCTTGCTCACGTCCACTTTTGCAGATAATACTGCAATACTGAGCTGCCATAGAGAGTCAGTTACAGCCACAACAATTCTTAGCGACCATCTCCTAACAATAGAAACTTGGACTGCTAACCGGAGAATAAGAGTAAACGAAACAAAGAGCAAACAAGTTACGTTTACTCTGAACAGAAAAACCTGTCCACAAATAAAACTAACCGACATACCGATTCCCTTATGTGACGAAGTTACTTACTTAGGTATACACCTTGATCGCAGGATGATGTGGAAAAAGCTAAGAAATCACAGATTAAAATGAAGACTCATCAACTGCACTGGCTGCTCAATTCGAACTCGAAATTTAAACTGGACTACAAAGTTCAAATATACAACAGTGTTATTAAGCCAATTTGGGCATACGGCTCTCAACTATTTAAAGTTATCCAAAGAGTTCAGTCAAAAATACTACGAGTAATTTTACCATGGTATATGCAAAATGAGAATATACATAAAGATTTAAAAATACCTGTGATAAAGGACAAAATCCACGGCATCAAACAAATTCACCAACAAAAACTTTCACAACACACAAACGCTATAGCAAGAAATCTAGGAATAACAACAAGTTCATCCCGTCTACCAAAACACAAATCCTAGCCCAAGTGCTGGATAATAAGAAAAAACTAACTGCCTTCTAAGAGTTAATAATGAATATTGTAATTTCGCTGTTTCCCTTAAAAATAGTCCACATAATATAAAGAATTTTATCATATTTCATCTTTTATCTAGCACTTGGGCTAAGATTTGTGTTTTGGAGTGTTCGGACACATATAGTGAAATTTTATGGCGATAATTTTTGTAGAACATTTTGACCACGCCCCCGTCATTTTGGAACAGTTTTTTGCGAGTTTTCAAAAAAAAAGTAAAAATTATGGTTATACGTGACAGTTAGAGGGTTAATTTGTTCCACAAAAAAATTTACCTGAATCTTTTCTATAAAACTTCTGAACATAGTTTGTACCTCAGAAGTAAGGAACACACAATTTTGCATGCCGATATGTTGCAGGAAAGTTCCGAGGGGCGGAAATTTTGACTCGCCTTAAAAAAAATTCTGATCAGATTTGGAAAAACGCCGATTAACGTATATTTTTTTAGCCCTTTCTACCAGAATCCATTGGCAGAACCCCATCATTTTGAAAAAAATCTAATTTTGTCTCACAGTGTTATTAATAATCCCCGTTTAGAATATAAGATTCAAATACTTCTTGTTAGGCTCCTTTGGAACAGATTCAATAAATCATAATAGTCGTAAAAAACGAAAGCATAGAGCAAAGTTGACCCAGGAGACAACAATTTTCTTTTAATAAATTGAATAACAATATAATTCATGATTTACTGATAACAGATAAAAATATATGATACTAAAATAAATATAATTGATATTTAGTACATACATATTTATCTGACATAACGTGTTTTCATTTGTTCTGAAAATTTTAGGAATAGGGGTAAATACTTATCTACATCTATATTTTTATTCCCCTAACCATCATTTCATGAGTAAACTCATGAGTGAGAATTAATTTCCAATGATTAGATATAATTCTCGCGTGAGTAGTCGGCATATAAATCTCGTGAGTTAGAAAAAAATTGTTCCCTTCAAATTTAAAATTACTTTCACGCGAAAAAAATAATTATCTTGAGAAACCATAACATTTATCTTTAACGAGAACAATTTTTTCCTCATTAGGTACTATTTTTTCTCTTCAAGAGAATAAAAAACGAGTACTCTCCGTACAATGGTTTTTAATTAAGCAATAGGTTAAAAACGGAATCAAACATTTTATACGTTATAGCAACCGTTATTAGGTGACAAATGGGCATGATAATCTCCTTTTTGGTTTTTTTTCATCGAACACTAAAGACAATATACTAAAGAAAAAATTCTTAAAAAATAAATATGGCAACATAAGAAGTAACATCAATAGATGTAGTATGAGTAACTTGACCAACTGGTTGTGACCAAAAAGCGGGACACGATGGGTAAAACAGCGCAAATTTGGTGATTTCAAATACAAAATTAAATAAAACTACATGTACTTAGTTAAAATAAGACCAAATATATAAAATAAAACGATATATTTTGTATACTTATACACCATTTTGTTATTTTAAATGTAAGTCGGGATGAATCACACAAATGTTGCACAATCCCACAAAAAGCGGGGCAAATCCTGTGGTTTGGTCCCAACCAGTTGTCCGGTTAAGTATGAAAACCTAACCAACTGGTTGTGACCAAAAAGGGGGACACAATGTGTAAAAACGCGGAATTTGTTGGTTTTAAATAAAAAATTAAATAAAAATACATGTATTTCCTTAAAATATGGTTAACTATATAAAATAAAGCGTTTTATTTTGTACACTTTATAATCATTTCGTTCCAGTCGGGAAAAAGCAGGATAATCCCGCCAAAAGCGGGACGGTTGGTCAGGTTAAGTATGAGTCTGTATAAAGATCCTATTAAATAGTCAGATATTTTTGACATGGATAATAAAATAAAATAAATATTTAAAAAAAGAACAGTCAAATAAAGTTAGCAAACAGATAAATAAGTACCATACACTTGACATTTGTTTGCCAAGTGATTTCCCAATGTGCTATATGAATCCGTTACGAATTCGAGACGGATTCGTTTCTGCGGACATTTTGTCCATTACTGACTCATAACGAATTCGTTTTCGTATGAAATTCCTCTCGAAACCGCGAATCGTTTTTTGTACTTTTTCGGATCCGTCTCGAACTCGTAACGAACTTCATACTCGAATCCGCTTCGCATTCGTTGTTTGGAAATAAAATGAATTCGCGACTGATCCCAATCTGCCATATGAATCCGTTACGAATTCGAGACGGATTCGTTTCTGCGGTCATTTTGTCCGAAACGGACATTCGTTACGACCTCATTTGCGAATCCATTTCGGATTCGTTTTTTGGAAATAAAATGTATTCGAGACGGATTCGCTTTCGAAACGGATTCGATCTGAGTTGCCATTTGCATTAATAGGAATTTCTGGCTATTTAAGTCTATGTATTGGACATCTAAGATTTAACGAATTTTATCTAAATTTTAAATTTAATTTAGTTGGTATCGGGTTCGAGACGGATCCTCCAAATCACAATTTCACTGATTCCCTTTTTTATGTTCTTACGGACTCGTAACGAGTTCGGTGCGGAGCCCCCAAATCGCAATTTCACTGATGCGCTTTTTATGTTTTTACGGGCTTGTAACGAGTTCGAGACGGATCCGCCAAATCACAATTTCTCTGATTCGCTTTTTTACGTTTTTACGGATTCGTTACGAGTTTGAAACGGATCCGCATCCGTTTTTGTGCACATTGGGTTGTCGATCTAGGTCGCTCATTATTGTATTGCAGTTGCAATTCAAACCGAAAACCACAAAATACTTAAAGAATTATTAAACTTTCAAGAACATAAACAAACCGTAATACAATTCTTGTTCATTTAATCACATAATAATTATAATGTAAATGTATGTGTGTATGTATGTATATAAAGTATTATATAAAGACAAAATAACTAAAAAATATAAATTAACTAATAAAAATTATTGTTCAAAATTTGTAAATGACTTTCGTTGGTTTTCGTTTTTCTTGGTAATTTGTGATTTGACTGTGATGATGAAATGTTTATGTATGTATGTATGTATGTATATGTGTTTTGAATGAAGATCAAGAGGCAAAACAAAGTCTTTTCATTCATATGGTGAGATTTGGTCAAGTATGGTTAATTTCATTTGTATATTTAAATATTTATATTAAAAAATTGCATTATATCTGGTACACTACATATTTATGTATGTATGTAGGTATATATATTCGTTAATATTTGGTGTCATGTATTTACAGTGTTTTATGTTTCGCTTCATTTCTTGATTTCAACTAAATGATAAAAACATACAAGTTAAAGAATAATAAAAAATAATACATATTTAAAACAATAATGTACATGAAAAGAGTAGAAAAACAAAAATTGTACTAAGACTTAAACTTAATATCCACATCCGAAGTACTCGTTACTGGTAATACTTTGCAGAGTTACATTATTCACAACATTTCGCAATGTAGGTAAGTAAGGTCCCACATTATTCGATTCACAACAATATATGTCTCTGTTCGTTTTATATGCCCACTCATTAAGGAACGGAATACAGAATATTCAATCGATTTCTTAAACGATTGGCGATGGTGTTAGCGCAGCCCTCGTTGATCTGGTTGGTGATTTGGAATTCTGTGTGTTGCCACTGTGTAGACGGAATAGTTCGCCAACTGTTATGGCTACTTGAACAACACCTTTGCCTTCAAGTACGTCAGCGGCGCAACAAATAAGATTCTAGAAGTAGTAAAGGGGAAAATACATATATTAGCAAAAGTTAAAATACTAAGAATAGAAAAATACAAAAAGTTCTGTGATTTGACCACTTTATATACCCTCCACCACTGGTAATTCCATGGGAATTAGCTTATTCGTGTTTTATTGCAAACAAAATGGATGAACGAATATTTTTCCAACTGCTTTTTGCCTATAAAGATACAATTTATTTTAATGTTTTGCACTCATCTTCCATTTTTATATTTGAGTGACCTTCTTATACTGCTTAAATTAAGATTACAATTTCAGCATTTGCTTGGCTATCTGTAATAAACGTCGGTGGAGGGTATAAATGATTCGCTTAAATTTCTTGTAACGTTTTGAAATTATATAAAGGGTGTTTCAGTAAGATTGCACTTTTTAAATTTAGTGTAATTTTTGTACAAGTGGTAACATATCGAGCCCTATTTGCCTAAAAGACGTAAGCGAAAAAAACAAAATTATACAGGAGAGGGTTTTTTATGATTATCTTTGCTTTTAGTGCATCTAATAACGAGAAACTGAGTATGTAAGTATTGTTTTGTGCGACAAATTTGATTAGATACCTTTCATTTTCATATCTACAATATAGCTGTTGTTTTTGTCGCTTACTTCTTTTACGCTATCACGCTTTCAAATTACTTAGAAATTTTGTGGCGCTTACGTTATAAAAATCTTATTAAAACAAATTGAAAAATGCAGTTATTTTTTTTATTTTGTAACTCGTATTTGTGTGCATGTTTAGAAATTAAAGTTTTTAACCAAAATATTCACATGATTTAATAAAGATATAATATAAACATTAAAAATAATTCTGACTAAATACCATCATTTAATGGTTATACAAAACTTATTAAGAATCGACGTCTTCGTCCGTTTCTGGAAGTGCATCTTTAACAGTTTCATCATATATCATGTTGAAAAATTCGTTGTGATACTTTTTCGGTATTGTGTTTTTATCACAAAGTGCTTTTAAATCTTTGTATTTTTTTGACGAAATCTTTAGCATATTTTTATATAAAGGAAGAACTCCATCGGCTACAATAGAAGAGTTGCGTCGGATTCGTGCAATCGAGCTGAGATCAACTTCTTTTATTTCTGAATTATCAAAATATCCATACTTCAGTTTTATAATAGAACTATGTATTTTTTTCAAATGAAGCGGACCGTAAAGCTGGAAATGAAATTTTTATTTAATTGGGAATCATTGCTTGTGAAAATGTCTTCCAATCTTTGAAATCGCAATGGTCCATTGCAATACACTGATAACCAGCTGGATTAGTTCTTGCGTTAGAGATCATTGTAGACCATTCACTTGGTGCCCAAATAGTTCTATTGCGAATAAATGATTCAATAGTGCTATGAATTGAGTCAACGGGCGATTTTGTCCAGCACAGCTATCACAGTAAAGACTGATTGAAAAATGAGTCCTCCTTTCATCGACAAGCTTTAAATATTGAAATAGAACGGTACATATTTCGTTACATCCCCGTTTTCCGTCAGCTTCTCCCCACAAAAAGCAATATCCATTTCTGGTGCTATTTTCATACATGCTTTCATTGTAGTATGCATATTTTCGTGATTAAAATAATGTTACGGCTTTCCCATGGGGTGTATTTAAAACCTTTTGAAGATCAAAGGAAGCACATAGCAACGACGAATTAGTTTTGCTCTGTTTCTGTTCCTCCAAAAAGATCTCTTTGGATTTATTTTTGTCTCTCATGTGGTTTTGGTAATTTTCTGTTAGCTCTAAAATAGTTTGTGCTTCGCTGCTCAAGTTATTATAATTCTCACAGGTGATGCATTTGTCTTTTTTAGGCAAGTGGAAACCAATATGAAAACTATTTTTAAAAATGTTTCGAAAAACTGCTAGGGATAGCTGAGCCGATTTCATATTGATGCTTTTCAAATGTTCAGTATAGCATTCATATAATCCTTTTATGTTTCGAAATTCATGCGGAAGATACAACTTATTACTTTTGTTGCGACAATAATGCGAGGGAACTGCTGGTAACTGTTCAATAAAAGCTGTTATAAGAGCAACCTTGGACTCGTCAGACTTATTATGAGGCGTGGATCTCTTTTTATTCGTGCTGTAACTTTTCAAATTGAATTATCTCTTGCGTTTATTAACATCTTATGTGATATGTGAAGTGTTTTCAGCAAAAATTGTTGACAAACTTTAAGGCTATTATCATTATAATTAATAACACAATCATAAGTGTACTTCTTTGTATTACTATCACTTCTTCGTCTGTTAACGCACTTACGCTTGCCAATACCCCAAAACTGCTCATTAATTAATATCCGATCTGATTCGGATACCTTTTCGCCACATGAGTTTTGACATTTTTTATTTGCGCAGGGATTCGGCTGAATACTAGTATCACGAATTATCATATTTTGTAGCATTTTGGGTAGTGTTTTTGGTTTTTTATAACCTCGTTTACCCACGCACGTTTCTTCTTCAATCTCATCAGAAGAATGATCTGTATCACTTTCGCTGTATGGAACGAGGGAATTTTTAGTTCCAAACTGGAAAAAACACGTATTTATTACACCTCAAATAATAAATAATTAATTAATTAATAAATAATTAATTAATTAATCTACACACATTCCTACATACAAACTTACCTCTGGATGACACAGCGCCATTATGCAGAAATATTTGTTAAACCGTGAATTAATAGTAATTTCGTTACTTATTGTGATTAATTTGACAGAGAAAAAAAAGACGTAAGCGACACGTTGCCGACACAAAACACATGAACTACTAGGAATGTGTACTTACGTCTAAATTGCTTTTGCTGTAAAATCGTAACGGTGCATTTTAAAGCTATGACATTTTGACAGTTCATGCGAATGATAGTGCGTTATCGATTTTCATCAAAAAACGAAAATCGAAGATCGTGTCGCTTACGTCTTTTTCGCAAATAGGGCTCGATATGTTTATTCCGATTATTAAAAATGATTATATCATATGCAAAGTGCCAATTTTTCAAAAAAAAATCATCTCCAATTAAGCGCATTTCCATCTGAATGGCTTCGAGAATAAAGAAAATTGTCGAATTTGGGGCTCAGAAAATACTCATGCAGTCCATGAGAAACAAATGTACTGGTTTGGTACTGATTTTGGTCTGGCGGCGTGATTGGGCCTTAATTTTTTGAAGATGAGGCCGAAATTGCAGTGACTGTGAACTGCATTCGTTACAGGAACGTGATAACGGAGTTCTTTCCGCCACAGCGCGCATGAAATAATCGATTTGATGCAGCAACGTTTTCTTAAGAAATTCTGATGTCAACTGGCCACCAAGATTATGCGATTTAACGCCGTGCGATTTCTTTCTTTGGGGGTTTGAGAAATCTCCGGTTTATGCGAATAAACCAGAAACAATTCCTGAGCTCAAATCAGAGATCCAACGCGTCATAAGTGAGATACAGCCACAACTCTGTGAAAAAGTCATGGAAAATTTCATGAAAAGAGTAATGGCCTGTCATCAGAGCCGTGGGGACCATTTGACGGAAATTTTATTCCATTCTTAATCGGAACATGTCTTATTTACCATCCATTAAAAAAATCACACCTGTCTCAAAATATACGTGTTTTTATTTTAAAATGAAGAAGTGCATTCTTACTCAGACACCCTCTACTTTAATCGTTACAAAGCCGAATACAATAATGGTAGATTTATTTCGTTCTAGCTCTGGAATGCAGAATTATATTGGAAACCTAGATTTTTTTGATTAAATTTCATCTGGCACACTCACAATGACTGAAAGTTCAGCGCCAATATCATAAAGTTTAGATTTATTCTTCAATTTTAAAATGAAATAAAACACACATTTTTATGCATTTTATATATTTAGTATCAAAATTAGTTCGTATTTATTTTGTGTTAATGGAATATATACGATTTCGTTCTGTTGTCAGTATCAATTGGTCAAACATTTTTTTTTACAAATTTTGAATGATACGGCGATTAGAATGGTTTGCTTTTCAATTGTATTTGGTGTATTTGAATACGAATATAATTATCAGTATGTAGTTACAATAGATAGTTAGTTGGTAAATAATCTGGTTCATATTTGTATAATAAATATATTGGTAGTAAATGTTAGGACAACCCTACATTCTATAAATGTCTTAGCCCTCATATGCCTACAAATTGTTTTGAAAAATATGTGTAAAATGTAGCAATGAGTACAAATGTCGTGCGCCAATAACGTATTATATTTAAAATTTGGTTTCTATTCTTACAGACCTTTGATTTTAATTATTTCGTTTTTAAATGCATTTCTTGTATGAAATGAAAGGAATGCTAGTTTAGTTAGAATTAATATAAAAATAATATTATTTCGTAAGAAATCATATTGACGACCATGAAATTGAAAGATAAAGGGAATTGGTAGTGTACGTGTAAGTAAGTAATGTCTACGATTTCTTAAGGATTCACTTTTCATCACTTTCTAAAATGTACAGTGGGCGGCTTTAACGGCAACCACGACTGTAACCATTACAACTCTCAATGTTAAGGCACTGTATTCGAATTGTTGCTTTTTGTTGATTTTACGGTTAAACTTCTAATAACTTGGAATGGATTTGAATTGAAAAATAACTTCAATATGCTTTCATGAGTCATGCTTGCCTTAACTTATTTTCATATTCATTTCATCTACTATAATGTGCTTAGTAAACTCTTTCCCTGCTTTTGAGATGAACCTTTCATGCATTCATTTCATTTTAATAGTGACTTTGCTCAAACTGTGTATTTTATTCATCCTCATATATATATAATATTTATATTTACGGGAATTTATTTAAATTTCTAGTGGTTAATGTTAAAATCTGGTTTTGCTACGTATAGATTGTTGTTTGGTTTGATGTAAATTCACGTTATTAGTAACTCAAGATCTTTAAAATAATAATAAATAAAAAAATACAATTCAAATTAAAAAGGTAAAATAAAAACAGAATTTATGAATACAGTATATTAAACATTTAAATAAATAGTCTTAATAAATATTATTAATTTAAAGTAAACGCTAATGGATGCATTAAAGTGTTTTGGAAAATCTTTACTCGTGTTTCTGATCGATATAAAAAATTTTGATGGCTACAAATAGGGCAACCTAGTTTTATTTAACGAAAAAAGACAAAACTAGATCCGAAAAATAGTTGTAACTGATATGCTCCAATTAAATCAGAACCGCACCGCTATTCAATACATTTTTAGCTTTAAAAATCCGTAATTAAATCGGCAAAATTCGGAAATTATGTATTGAAATTTTAGGAATTTTGACAACTTAACTTAAAAAGTTACAGAATTCCGGTGCTGATCTATTATCTAATTACATCACAAAGTTACAATACAATTGGAGCTAACGTTATATATAATTAGGTCTAAAGCGAGATATAAAAAGGTCTGGGGAGAGATGCGGTTATATCTAGCCAATCTTCTCATTATATCTAATGACATATACTGTATCTGCACCTAGATCCAGATCTATTTAGGTCTTCTAAGATCTCACGCAAGATCCAATTATATCTTTGCTGAAACAATTTTGAGACCAAATTATGTATAATTAGACCTAATTAAATAGTTATAGATCAGTTATGATTTTCCAGATCTATTTAGGTCTTATAAGATCCAAAGATATTATACTTTTTTACACGGGATATTTTCTTTGTGCAACAAATGACAATGAGCTTAAAATTTTAAAAGATTAGCACTTTTTCGTAAATGTGTTGTCTTACAATTTATCATATCACTTCCAAAATATTTTGAAAAAACGACACGACATCAGTCTCTCTATGCTCAAATTAGTTACTTTAAAATCTAAACAAACACAAATTTTTAACTTGAAAAGGCAAAATTTGTATACATGTGCAGATATCATTCATTGCCTATGATGATAGACTGATAAAATGCAGCTAAGGTCTGGATAAAACTGAAAATTAATGTATCAAAGTGGCAATATCCTCTGCAGAAATGGCAATGTCGTAAATATCTAACGCGGCAATTAATTAACAAAAGCACTTTAATACATACATACATACGGCATATGCCCGTATCTAATACTGAATATATAAGTACAGTAGAATTAAAGTTAATAGAGTTTAGAGTTGTATTTAGGAAACTGTTTCAGGATTGTTTGCAATGGAATACAATATACTTTTCTCTTTTAACTCAAGTCTTTGGAAATATTGTGTTATAAATGCATTGTTTTTTGGTTCTACGTATGTAGTGTATGTGTATGTTGGTTTTTTGTCTAAACTACAATTGTTTATATGTATGTTTAAATACGTAGTAGTGTAGAGTAAAATATATTCAATAAAATTCGTTCAATTCATTCAAAATTGTTTTTGGGGTAAATATGTATAATAGGAGTTAAGTACATTAGGTCAATACGATATAAATGGAAGCAGCCTCTAATTTAAAGAACATATGCATATCCTTCACTTAAGGATTGAATACAAGTAGTATATTAATATGTGCATACAAATGTATACATTAAATTGATATTAGTAAACATGTATGTATACATGACGTATATTATTGGTATCATATTCTGAAGCGTGAAAAACTTAAGAGTTAATTAAAAATGAGAATGTAACAACGGATGTGTTTTATGTAAACTCTATAAAAATATAAAGTAGACAATTTAATGGGATGTTTCTATTCCATCTTCCCCTCAAATGCTGTTCATTTAATACTTAGTCTAGAAAAAATTTCCTTATCCCGGTATAGGGAAGAAAACTAAAAGTAAAAATGTCACTATAAATACACATGACAATATAATGGTTAGGGTGTGCGAATCGTGCCTAAGCAAGAATGCTGACGTAGTTGTTTTAGAAGATCCAGCTTCTTTTTCCTTCACCACATTATTGACGAGCAGTTTCTCTTCAGGCAGTTGCAACGAATCAGTGACACGGTAAATACTATATATATTTGATTTTGGCTTAATAATTCCCCCATTGGGGATATTAGCATGTTCGAAAAACTCGATTCGTTTTGACACAGAATTGGCTGGAGTTGCATTTGTATCATTGAATGTTTTCTCCGCACATGTCAATTCCAGCAGTTGGTATTTATTAGATGTTGGTGATGCAGCCAATTCGTTTAATGAACTGAAAACCTTTAGCGACAATTCATTGTTGTACTTCTCATCGACAATTTGATAGAGCCCTGAGGTCGGGCCAGTCCCAGTGCCGCTAGATATAACATCATTTTCTGTTTCGACAATCGTCTGCAGTGTTGTGGTTGCATCTAAATCAGGATCGTTTGTAGAACAACCATTATTTCCATGGTGCGTAATCAAATTCAATTTGATTTTCTGAAATGTCTTCAGCTTACAATGGCGATAAAAGTTCCCAAGAGATGCTGTAACTTTGTGTTTTTCCGCACAATCACCGTCGTCGTCATTGTGATCATTATTATAGCTTTGGTTGTCTTTGCGACAATAACTGAACTTATAAGAGTCAGCGTCGTTTTTAGTTGTAGAGTCCTCCTTTAAATTACTGTCGTAATTTTCGAATTTATCAAAATTAGATTTTTCAAAATCCCGCATCATCTGTTCTTTGGTGCAGGTTGCAGTTATTGGTTTTTGCTCTTCTTGCAGGACCTTTTTCACTGAACTCGAATGTTTCTGTAACACTTCTTCCACATCTTCGTTCTCCTCCACCAGAACGCAATGACGCTGTTTGCCCCAATCAGGTTTCTTCGCATGAAAGGAATCTTCTTCTCCCATTGGCAACTGCTGTTTCTGCACTTTTTGGTATTGTTGCAATTTGCTGTGGAATTCTTGCTGTTGATGCAAATTCTTTATATTCTGATGATGAGGATTTGTATCCAAAGCTATCAGAGCGGCTACAGTTTTCAACACGGCCGCAGGATTTGGAACTTCTTTACGCTGTATCGGTTGTCGCTTCAGATCATTGTCCGGATCGTTACGTTCATGGTCATGGTAATTGTTATTGTGGCGAATATGTTTGGAACGAATTCCCGTGTTATCATTTATGTCGTCTATTAGGTCATCATCGGTTTCAGAAGTGGGTATAACATCCGCACAGGAGCAAAGCAACTCCTGCAACCAACACCAAATAACAGATTGTTTTTGTAAACTATTTTATTGCAACTTGTTTGTTTTATTTTGTGGCAGGATGTGTTGAAAGGAAGGAATAGGGTGGTACGCAACGTATACATTATTTTCAGGCATTTACATGAATAGCTTTAGAATAACAACATCACTGATAATACATAAAATAAATGTACTATAAACTTTTTCAATACAAATTTCTTAAACTTTTATAACAGTGCAACCTTCTTATTTGGATCCACACTACACAATTTCCAATTGAAATTCTAAAGATATCAATGTAATTTAATTTAATTCCTAAAAATATCAATTGAAATTTGAACATTATATTTGAAATTTAAAATTTCTATTGGAGATTTGAAATACATCAATTGGAATTGAAAAAAAAAAATTTTAAATGTAAAAGATATTAATTGAAATTTAAAAAACATCAATTGAAAATGAAAAATCATCAATTGAATTCGTCAGTTGAAGTTTAAAAATTATTAAGCGATTTTATGTATTAGACTTTTAAATTTCAATTGAAGTCTTTAAATTGCAATTCGTGTCTTTCAAATTTCAATTGATGGCTTTCAAATTTCAGACGATGTGATTTCAATTGATGTTTCAAATTTCAATTGACGTCTCTTCAAATTCAATTGATTTCTTTTACATTTCAATTGCTGTTTTTTATAATTTCAATTGATGTTTTCTTTTAATTTCAAATTATATTATTTTTAATTTCAATTGATGTATTTCAAATTTCAAATAGTTTTTAAATTTCAACTGGCGTATTTTAAATTTCAAATAGAATTTTTTAATTTAAGTTGATGTTTTTTTAATTTCAATTGGAAATAATATAATTTATAAATTACGAACAATAAACTAACTAATACTTTCAACGAGAAGTTAAGAAACAGCAAGGATATTTTTTTTTTATTACCAACTTGTAATTTGAAGCCTAGTGGTCAATTAAAACTACTTATAAATTACAATACACTTTCAAGAATAGGTAAAGAAAATCAACAACTATAAACAGAACTTATTTAATAAAATCTACTCACAAAATTAACGTTAACAAAAAGACTAACGGATTCCATCCAATATAACTTTTCAGCCAAATAATGCTTTACTGAAAAGTAAGAACCAAATTTTTATTAACTTGTTGTCGACTTAACTCATGTCCTAACACATTAAATAGTATTTGCACTATAAAGGAGTTGCACTGAAAAAAAAATAATTATCGCCCATGTGCTGTGTTCCGGTTTTCTCAAAATTCCTGTTGGCTTATTAATTGCGGTAATTATGACTCGAAGACAACAAATGAGACTGGAACGTGGTAAACGGCGTCTGCTTTGCAACGCATTGGAGACAGAATGGGCGAAGTACTTTGTTTAGCCAACTCAGGGGTATTCGATGCCACAGCTGATAGATTTGTGATATTAACATATGTTCTGCGTTGCCACATTAATCAATTTCTGATATCTTACTTACTTACTTATCCGGCCACGAACAACCCCGAGGGGTCAGGGACCTTACAAAACGAAGATCTCTCTTATCTCTCCAGTTGGCAATACCAAGTGTACGCAGGGATTCGTCAACCTGATCCTTCCAGCGGAGTCTTGGTCTTCCTATTTTTCGTTTTCCATCGAGTTCGGTTTCGAAAACCCTTCGTGCTGGTTCGTCTTCATCCATTCTACTGACATGGCCTAGCCAGCGCTATCGCGTTATCTTGATCCGCTTAACTATGTCAATGCCAGGATAAAGCTCATACAGCTCATGATTCATGCGTCGCCGATACTCGCCGTTGTGCACTATAGGGCCAGAAATTTTTCGGAGTATTTTCCTTTCGAAGACTCCTACAGATGTTTCGTCTGCTTGCGATAAGACCCAGGATTCTGCGCCATAAAGCAAGACAGGTTGTATGAGAGTCTGGTATAATTGAACTTTGTTACTCGAGAGAGAGCTGCATCTCTAAAGTGCTTGCTTAGCCCAAAATAACATCTATTCGCAAGCACAATTCTCCGTTTGATCTCAAGGCTGACGTTGTTGTTTTTGTTCACGGCAGATCCGAGGTATATAAATTCGTCCACTACCTCGAAGTTATAACGGTTATCAACGTTCACGCTTTGGTGTAATCGCGTAGAGGCTCTGCTCGTTGAAAACATTAATTTTGTCTTGTCCTCATTTACCGTCAGACCCACTTTTCCTGACTCCTTCTCAATTCTCGAAAACACCGCAGTAACTTCTCTAACTGTGCGTCCAATGATATCTATATCATCAGCTTTTCTCAGAATAATCTCTATTAAGATGTTAAAGAGATCGCACGACAGGGTGTCACCTTGTCTGAGGCCTCGCTTAGTTTCGAAAGGTTCGGTAAGATCCTTACCAACTTTCACTGCGGATTTGGTGTTCGTCAGGGTCATCCTGCAAAGGCGTATGAGTTTTGCAGGAATACCAAGCTCAGACATTGCTTCATAGAGTTTCCCCGTATCGGGCTATCGAAGGCCGCTTTATAATCGACAAATAGATGATAAGTGTCGATTTGTTTTTCTTGGGTCCTCTCCAGGATTTGGCGTAGCGTGAAAATCTGGTCGGTTGTCGATTTTCCAGGCCTAAAGCCACACTGATTTGGTCCAATCAGGTCAGCGATAATCGGTTTTACTCTTTCACACATTATGCTTGATAGAACCTTATATGCTATGGATAAAAGGCGTATTCCACGGTAGTTAGCAAAGAGACTTGGGTCACCTTTTTTAAATATGGGACATAGTACACTGAGACTCCAATCGCCGGGCATGCATTCATCTGACCAAATTTTGCTAATGAGCTGATGCATGCACCTTATCAGCCGCCAGCCTTAAACAGCTCCGCCGGTAACCCATCGGCTCCTGCGGCTTTATTGTTCTTAAGCCGGGCAATAGCTGTTCTGACCTCGTCTTGGTTAGGAGGGGGCAATCGACGTCGTAGTCCAAATTTAGATCGATTGTCTCGTCATTGGATATCTCAGGTACCAATAGCGCAGAGAAATTATCTCTCCATATTCCCAACATACTCTGCACATCTGCGATGAGATTTCCGTCCTTGTCTTTACAGAAGGGGGGTCCTGAACCATGTCTATTAGTTCCGTTTTTGACTTTTTGGTAGAATTTTCGGGCTTCGTTCTTCCTTCTGTATGACTCAATTTTCTCACTCTCGCGCTTTCTCCACTGCCGTTTCTTACGCCTAAAGAGACGGTTTACCTCCTTTATTTTCTCCCTATACCGCTCAGTCGCAGCTCGCGTTGCAATTGACTGAAGCATTGCCATGCGTGCAGCGTTTTTTCATCATTTGGAATGCGACACTCTTCATCGTACCATGGTTTGCTGCGAAGCGGTTTTTCAAAACCAAGTACGGTTGTTGCGGCAGTTTTTATAGAGTCGGAAATGGGTTCCCACTGCGCTTCAGGATCGTTATCGGGAGGGGTGGGTTCTGTGCCAAAAGTTGCGAGAGCTTCCTTGAGTCTGGTAATTGCAGCTTTCCGTTGTCCAGCTTCCTCTGCGTCTGGTTTCGTACGATTTTCGCTCTACTTAATCTTGTGCGAACCTTTGCTGCTACCAGGTAGTGATCAGAATCAATGTTAGCTCCTCTGAGCACTCGTACGTCCATTACACTGCCTTCCATCAATTACCACGTGATCAATTTGGTTCTTCGTTCTTTGATCAGGGGATACCCAAGTAGCCTTGTGGATGTCTTTATGCTGGAATCTTGTACCACTAATGACCAGTCTTTTTGCCGGGGCAAAGTCAATCAGTCTCATACCGTTTTTGATCTGTCAACATGTAGACTGAAATTGCAAATAGTTGGATGAAATACATTCTCCGTGCCTACTTTAGCATTAAAGTCTCCTAGTACAATCTTAATGTCATGGCCAGGGCAGCGGTCATACGTTTCCTCTAGGAGCTCATAGAATGTCTTTGACATCATCATCTTTCTCTTCTGTCGGGGCATGCACACAAATTAGGGAAATATAAAAATATTTCGCTTTTATGCGTATTGTGGCTATACATTCACTCACAGGATTGAACCTAGAGACTAGATGTCGCAGTCTTCTGCCAACTAAAAATCCGCAACCAAATTCGTGTTTTTTCTCATGGCAACTGTAGTATATGTCGCAGTTTCTTTTTCGTGTGCAGCCATGTCCTGTCCATCTCATTTCCTGGATTGCGGTAATGTCAGCCTTATAACTTTCGAGGACATCTGCCAATTGGATACTTGCACCGAATCTATATCCGCATATCGGTAAATCGTGATCCTTATAACGTTTGCGGGGGTCGTCAACAAATAGGGGTTGTTTATGTTTTCTTTTTCGTTTCTGTATATTCACTGCCATAATAAACGGTGGCGGGAGGCAAACCCAGTCCACCGGGTTTTTGCATTTTACCAGGATATTTGTTTGCAGCCGCCCATTATGGATCAGACGCTGACCAGGATGCAATATGTCGAACCTGGATTTTCTTCTTTTGTTTTTTTTATCCGCCGTTGGCCCATATGTTTGGCTCATCCGCCTTCTAAAGGACAAAAGAATAAGCCCGATAGCTTGATGAGCTTCAGTGACATCAGTCACCTACTAAGCCTAAGACACATCAGTGATCGCATAACCAAATCAGGCTGCTCATTTATTTTCGCCTTCTCACTCTAGCTAGCTAACGGAGGTTTCCGATAAAGCCATTGCCCAGGACATACTGCGTGGAAGTAGTGAGCTGCTTGGACTGCCCAATGAAGGAATCATTTCTGGCCACTCCCAAGTGAATGGTTATCAGACACTTTCCTCCTCCACGGACTGTCCCATGATATCATTAATGTTTTTAACTTTTCAATGAATAAAGGGTGGTACAAACACAAGTATCTTTTTAAAAATTAAATAAAATAAACTAAACATAATTTCTTTTGGTATGTTTTGGCATTAGAAATAAAAAATATTCCTATTATTTATGAAACACGATTTCATCCACGAAGTTGCCGCGGGCTGACTTCGCAGTAGCTTATTCTGCCAGTCCAATCTTCCAAGACTTTGTTGACAGTTTCTGTCTCATGAATGTCTCGGAAGATAGATATTAGCGTTAAGGGTATGGAACGATTCTTGGTTATTCGCATAGCATAGGTCATTAACGTCACCCAACAAGAAAAACTCTAAAGGGGTCAAAAATGGCAACATCGAGGCGGCCAATTAATGTCCTCAAGACAGCTGAAAACACAATTACCGAACTTAGTGTGCAAAATATCGAGTGTTTATGAGCTGTGTAACATGGTGCGCCATCCTATTGAAACCAAGGATTATCCAAGTACATATCTTCCATTTCGGCCCATAAAAAGTTATTAATCATGGCTCTATAGCGCTTGCGGTTGACTGGAATGGCGCTTCCAGCAGCATTTTCGAAAAAGTGGGTAAATAATGCTACCACCCAAAATCCACACATCGGTCGGTACGCACCGTACCATGAGTGTGCGCAATACAACGCCCACTTTGGAAATGATATTGCAATATTTCCCAACGATGTTCAAGCGTAAAGCGACTTATTTTGGTCCGCCGAGATATGACACTGACTGATAGTCAATATTTCGAACAGAAAAAATCTATCATTTCATTTCATTTGTTGTAATATAAAAGCCAAATTTTGCCAAATTAAAATATTACATTGTTCATAACATGTTAAATTTAGCGGTATAAATCCATAAAAAAATTACAAAATTATTAAAAATAGACTACAAAGGTAATTTAGGCCATTGTTAGAAAAGTCGTGTTAAGATTATTCGAGCAACAGTGTATGTTGGTATTTAGGGATCTTCGATCTATACTAATTCGCACATGTAAATTGCAGAATTGAGTTTGTATACAATCGATTGGTATCAGTTCAGGCACAGTAGTTAGGCATGTGATAATGAACTTGTCACGGAGTTCGAAACTAGACATGCCAGTGAGTGTGCTTAACAGAATTGTCTATTATTTCCAACAAAAACCAACCATTTTTCAATTAGAAAAATGTATTTCGCATGCATTAACCAAAAACTGGATTAGAGTTAAGCACATACAAAGCCAAAGAGTACGATACTTGCCATACGTTGGAAAACCCCATATACACATAGAAATTTCAAATACGCAGTATTAATTTTCCTTTCATTCCTTTCCGTCATGTACAATGACAATTTTCTCTTGAACACAATAACATATAATTGATGTCAAAACTGCATATGATTTAAAAAGATATACCTGTATGCGGACCACCTGTTATGTTCATAACAAAATAAAAAGTTTCGATTCGGATTGATGTGGTCGGATTGTATCCCCATTATTTTTTTTGGTATTCGAATTGAAGCACACCAAAAATGGGAAAATGTTACACATACGACACAAATCGAAATGGGTGTATAAACCATGGGTGTATAACTCGAAATAGAAGCATTGGTCTGATTTTTACTGCGGTAAATCCGGTTTGTAGCTCCCAATCACTGAGTGTAACAACTAGAAAGAGCACAGCTCACTCTGGTTGTGAGAAGCTCTCGTCAATTCGATATACATAATGGGAAAATTGTTTTTAAGTCCGGTTTGTTGCAAGTAGACCTCGCCAAAAATAGGAGTAGCAAAATTTCGAAATAGTTCAACAAACAAAAGATTTGGTGGACTCAATGCCACTGAGGTGAAAAGCTGTTTTAAAAAATAAAAGCTATATTAGCTCATAAGTCGAGTTTATGTAGTTTATTAAACAATTTCGATTTGTTTCTGTAAATATGAAGACTGTATATGTCAATCAATAAAACGAAATGAATTATCAAAGATAGGACATTATAGACAACACTTATACCAATTTATTTAAAATACAGTGCGATGACCATATTTTGTTGTCCCTGACTGTATATGTATATACGAATGTAATAAAGTTTTACAACTTTTACGAAGTGTTGTAGAAATATCCCATCATTGAATATCGTGATTTCAATGTCATTAATTGGGATGGTCTCTTAAACTTTTTAGGTGAATTTGGTGAAAATGTAATTGTTGATGATACTGATCATGTTAGAAAGATCTATCAGGTTAACGCAACAGCACAGCCGATTTGTGGATTTATCTTATGATAAAGCTATCTAATTTGGTTTCGTTTTATTGCTCACATTTGGTTTGTTAATAAAATTCAAATAATTTCAAATAAGATGCAATTTAAAGCGCAAACGCTGTAACAAGTACGACAAGCTGATGCAATTTTTCACATTTCGTGTACATTGTGGTCTTTATTAATCGACTAATTTTGCCAAAATAAAAAAGGGTTTCCTAATGCAGCTACCTGGTAGATAGAACTGTTGTCTGGCGTGCTTATTTCTATATAATAAAGGGTTTTTCAACAGAGACGCTACAAAGGTACAAAAACATATTTTTTCCCGCTCTTTTGACATTTCTCTTCAGTAAGGTTTGCCATTTCATCATGGCAAGATATACGAGCCAACAACGAGTCGAAATTATTAAAATTTACTACCGAAATTTGGAGTCAGTGACCTCAACTTTAAGAGGCCTCAACAATCAGCGATGAGGCTCATTTCTGGCTGAATGGCTTCGTCAATATGCAAAATATGCGTTATTGGTCAGACAGCAATCCACACGTAATCCATGAGTCATCATTGCATCCCGAAAAAATTACGGTTTGGTGCGGCTTATGGGCCGGCGGCGTCATTGGGCCGTACTTCTTCCGTGATGATCAAGACCGGCACATTACTGTAAATGCGAATCGCTACCGTTCAATGATAACCGAATATTTTTGGCCCCAATTGGATAATATGGACTTGGAGGACATGTGGTTCCAACAGGACGGCGCCACAAGCCACACAGCGAATGCCACAATCAATTTATTGCAAACCAAGT
Organism: Phaonia tiefii; assembly: GCA_963931995.1. Lineage (NCBI taxonomy): Eukaryota > Metazoa > Arthropoda > Insecta > Diptera > Muscidae > Phaonia > Phaonia tiefii. Next base: position 133,271,743 of record OZ008368.1, read on the forward strand.
TTGGTGAACGTGTTATCTCACGAAATGGCCCAGTCGATTGGCCGCCTCGGTCGTGCGATTTGACGCCGTTAGATTATTTCCTGTGAGGCTACGTCAAGTCTATGGTCTATGCCAACAAGCCAGCGACGATTGATGAACTCTGTACGAATATCGAACGTGAAATTGCAGCATCTGCCGATTTATGCTTGAAAACCGTCGAAAATTGGGTTCAGCGTCTGGACTTCTGCAAGCGTGCCCGTAGTGACCATGCAAAAGAAATCGAGTTCCATACATAATGGCATCGAACGTACTTTCGCGGGAATAAAGAATTTCATTGGTATCTAAAACCGGGTTTGTTTTATTTAAAAACAACTTTTCTAGCGCTCTTATTGAAAACCCCGTTATATACATATGTTCTGACGTTGCTGCCTTGGACAGCTGTGGTGGTGTTGTATCTCCTCTCTGTGATGGGAATAGTGATGCCACCATCGTGAGTGTTCAATCCTCTATAGAAGATGCGTACACTTGTTAGACAAGATGCCGAGGTTGTTTAACCACAATCCAGATATAAGGTTATTGGTTGCTATCATTACTATATCATAGCTGATCCGGATGGCAGGATCAGTCGTTCCACATGGCTGTAGACTGGAACAAGGCTTATTTATGTATTCAATGATGGACGATAGTAGAAGTAGCAGTGAGGTGTGCTTCTGTGGTGTTGTCTGGTAGGGCGAGACAAAATCATCGATTGTGTAAATAAGGAGTCTGTGGACTTCCTTAAGAGCACGATCAATGGCCTTGACGAATATTGGACGTCTGGATTCCGCCGCCCATTCTATGGACTGCGCCCGCTGGGGAAGCAGAACATTGGCCTTAATACTCACGTTTGGAAAGTATTATCCACGGGTTCTGCCGATGAATCCTCAGGCGTGGACCTCCGTATCGCCATGGATGCTAGTTAATTAAAGTTCGTGGGACAAAGTTGCTGTTAGGTTTTAAAACTGTCAAGTTCCACCATACCAGTTTCTGTGCGTGGAAGTAAACTTAGGCCTCTGCTAATCTCCAGCTCTCCTCCACGAAAAGCAATAGATATCCACATTGCCCTCGTCCAGCATCCCTAGATAGCCCACAACAACGTTAGACGTCTGGGAATTGTCGATGTGAACATACTCGTATTTCCTCTAACTTCAGAACGAGTGATGTGGTAACGGTGTGCATGGAGGTTGAGACGGTATCAAATCTGTCTCTCGCATCTGTATATGCCGTAGGATGAGCATGATCCGTCTCATAGGACAGTTGTCGAACTAGTACAGAATGCACAAACGCTGAAAATTTTGTTGCTTGGATGCGAATATATCGTGTTTGTAGCTTGTCGCAAATATAGTATACGTGTGTCCAAACACATTGTGTTTGCTATTCAGTATAAAATGTTTGGGACACAATGATTAATAGGTTATAATATACGTATTTATGACTCAAATGTGGTTTTGTTTGTTAAAAACAGCAGAAAACATTGCTGTCTGTCACAATGAAGAAATTAAAAGCAGCAAATCTTCAAATCAATATTGGGGCTGAAATTGGCAGGATACCAGTCGATATGCTTGTTAGAGTTCATGAAAACTTTAGAAAACGTATGTGGATAGCGAAGGTCGACATTTTCCAGATACACTATTTAAAACCATGTAATTTAAAAAGTTAAAATATAAAATATATTTTTCTAAGGTTCATAATTTTTTTATTTCATTTCCAAATAAGCAAATTACCGCGCTCCACCCTGTACAATAACACTGTTGTAGTTTTTGGCATGAGATTTTTGTATCAGCGTTCTAGTAAATTGTATGGGTTAGAGGTATATAAAGTAAGTCTACTGAGTTGATCGGTACCTCTGTTGTTCGGAAATGTCTGTATCACGTCAAATTTTTGAAAAAATCGATTTTTACCAATTCTCTTTTTTGAAAAAAAAAATTCCTTTTCCACTTTTTCCAGCATAACTTCAAGGGATTCCAAATTGTTTACTCATTATATATATGGCAAAATTGTAGCCATGGTAAATCTGAACAACTTTTGTGAACATAGTAATAATATCTGAACGTGTCTAGTCAAATACCACTCTGTATCTTAAAAATTGTCATTTGTATGTATATTCCATCATAACTCGAGAACGACTAGTCCGATTTTGTCCGAATAAATTTAGAACAATTTTGAATTACAATACAATTCATCTATTCCTAAGAAATTCAATTTTTTAATTTTTAAAATACATATAATGAAATATAACAAACGACAAAAAGTCTACACACGCTTTAATAAATTCTGTTACAACACTTTAAACAATTCTGTTACATGTGTGGCAGATCCACCACACTGCCGATTCGAAGAGAAATTATTTCAGAAATATTGGAAAACTATGAACACTATTTCAACCTTCCACTGGTACAGAATGTAAGATTTTTTCAAAAATCTTAAGATCCGACTGGTAAGATTTGTTCAAAAAATTGATGTGAAACAGACATTTCCTGGGAACCGATCAACTCAGTAAGACTTGCCTCTAACCGATACAATTTACTAGACATTGATACATTTTTCGACTACAACAGTGTAATTCACAGATGACATACATTGAAAATGCGACAACAGATATGAGAAACATTTTATATTAAAACGTTTATTTCGTAAGGTAACATTATTTTTTAATTAAAATGTATACACATTATTTTCAGTTGACATAATTTGAAGAGCGCTTTGTACTAATATATTTAGTCCTATTTTATCAAAAATAAGCATTTTAAAGGACAAAATAAAATTCCATAATATATTAATCCTTAAAAATTGTTGATAGCCATGAAAGCAATAACCCTGTTTACTGTTGCCAGCTCAGCAGACAGTAACTAACATAGAGTAATCTCATACTAGAGAGAATATTTGGCTCATCTGACGTTTCCTTTCACACTCTTCTTGATGCGGTCGGTGTGACAAACACCAGATGGAATTTCAATAACTTCTTGCTTTAATTTTTCATATCGTTTTGGTGAAAAACGGAGAAATTTAAATGTGTTTTAAACTTTTTTATTGACTGTTATTGTGAGCATACATTTGTGTTGTATTTAACACAATAATTTTAACACACAAAACGGAATGCCGATCTTGTTATTTTGTTCGTTGTTTTGAACCATTGTCTCTATCTGGTATTAGTAAAGCAATTCTTTTCAACATCGAACGTAAATATCACACCAGGCCAAATGTCATACATTTGGTGAGAGAAATATTAGGTCTACTATAAGTATTAGTCTATGGTAACTAAAATGTGATTGTATTAGTTAAACTTTTTGAATGTGTTTGGTTTTTCGAACTTGCACTTTGGAAATGATATTGCAATATTTCCCAACGATGTTCAAGCGTAAAGCGACTTATTTTGGTCCGCCGAGATATGACACTGACTGATAGTCAATATTTCGAACAGAAAAAATCTATCATTTCATTTCATTTGTTGTAATATAAAAGCCAAATTTTGCCAAATTAAAATATTACATTGTTCATAACATGTTAAATTTAGCGGTATAAATCCATAAAAAAATTACAAAATTATTAAAAATAGACTACAAAGGTAATTTAGGCCATTGTTAGAAAAGTCGTGTTAAGATTATTCGAGCAACAGTGTATGTTGGTATTTAGGGATCTTCGATCTATACTAATTCGCACATGTAAATTGCAGAATTGAGTTTGTATACAATCGATTGGTATCAGTTCAGGCACAGTAGTTAGGCATGTGATAATGAACTTGTCACGGAGTTCGAAACTAGACATGCCAGTGAGTGTGCTTAACAGAATTGTCTATTATTTCCAACAAAAACCAACCATTTTTCAATTAGAAAAATGTATTTCGCATGCATTAACCAAAAACTGGATTAGAGTTAAGCACATACAAAGCCAAAGAGTACGATACTTGCCATACGTTGGAAAACCCCATATACACATAGAAATTTCAAATACGCAGTATTAATTTTCCTTTCATTCCTTTCCGTCATGTACAATGACAATTTTCTCTTGAACACAATAACATATAATTGATGTCAAAACTGCATATGATTTAAAAAGATATACCTGTATGCGGACCACCTGTTATGTTCATAACAAAATAAAAAGTTTCGATTCGGATTGATGTGGTCGGATTGTATCCCCATTATTTTTTTTGGTATTCGAATTGAAGCACACCAAAAATGGGAAAATGTTACACATACGACACAAATCGAAATGGGTGTATAAACCATGGGTGTATAACTCGAAATAGAAGCATTGGTCTGATTTTTACTGCGGTAAATCCGGTTTGTAGCTCCCAATCACTGAGTGTAACAACTAGAAAGAGCACAGCTCACTCTGGTTGTGAGAAGCTCTCGTCAATTCGATATACATAATGGGAAAATTGTTTTTAAGTCCGGTTTGTTGCAAGTAGACCTCGCCAAAAATAGGAGTAGCAAAATTTCGAAATAGTTCAACAAACAAAAGATTTGGTGGACTCAATGCCACTGAGGTGAAAAGCTGTTTTAAAAAATAAAAGCTATATTAGCTCATAAGTCGAGTTTATGTAGTTTATTAAACAATTTCGATTTGTTTCTGTAAATATGAAGACTGTATATGTCAATCAATAAAACGAAATGAATTATCAAAGATAGGACATTATAGACAACACTTATACCAATTTATTTAAAATACAGTGCGATGACCATATTTTGTTGTCCCTGACTGTATATGTATATACGAATGTAATAAAGTTTTACAACTTTTACGAAGTGTTGTAGAAATATCCCATCATTGAATATCGTGATTTCAATGTCATTAATTGGGATGGTCTCTTAAACTTTTTAGGTGAATTTGGTGAAAATGTAATTGTTGATGATACTGATCATGTTAGAAAGATCTATCAGGTTAACGCAACAGCACAGCCGATTTGTGGATTTATCTTATGATAAAGCTATCTAATTTGGTTTCGTTTTATTGCTCACATTTGGTTTGTTAATAAAATTCAAATAATTTCAAATAAGATGCAATTTAAAGCGCAAACGCTGTAACAAGTACGACAAGCTGATGCAATTTTTCACATTTCGTGTACATTGTGGTCTTTATTAATCGACTAATTTTGCCAAAATAAAAAAGGGTTTCCTAATGCAGCTACCTGGTAGATAGAACTGTTGTCTGGCGTGCTTATTTCTATATAATAAAGGGTTTTTCAACAGAGACGCTACAAAGGTACAAAAACATATTTTTTCCCGCTCTTTTGACATTTCTCTTCAGTAAGGTTTGCCATTTCATCATGGCAAGATATACGAGCCAACAACGAGTCGAAATTATTAAAATTTACTACCGAAATTTGGAGTCAGTGACCTCAACTTTAAGAGGCCTCAACAATCAGCGATGAGGCTCATTTCTGGCTGAATGGCTTCGTCAATATGCAAAATATGCGTTATTGGTCAGACAGCAATCCACACGTAATCCATGAGTCATCATTGCATCCCGAAAAAATTACGGTTTGGTGCGGCTTATGGGCCGGCGGCGTCATTGGGCCGTACTTCTTCCGTGATGATCAAGACCGGCACATTACTGTAAATGCGAATCGCTACCGTTCAATGATAACCGAATATTTTTGGCCCCAATTGGATAATATGGACTTGGAGGACATGTGGTTCCAACAGGACGGCGCCACAAGCCACACAGCGAATGCCACAATCAATTTATTGCAAACCAAGTTTGGTGAACGTGTTATCTCACGAAATGGCCCAGTCGATTGGCCGCCTCGGTCGTGCGATTTGACGCCGTTAGATTATTTCCTGTGAGGCTACGTCAAGTCTATGGTCTATGCCAACAAGCCAGCGACGATTGATGAACTCTGTACGAATATCGAACGTGAAATTGCAGCATCTGCCGATTTATGCTTGAAAACCGTCGAAAATTGGGTTCAGCGTCTGGACTTCTGCAAGCGTGCCCGTAGTGACCATGCAAAAGAAATCGAGTTCCATACATAATGGCATCGAACGTACTTTCGCGGGAATAAAGAATTTCATTGGTATCTAAAACCGGGTTTGTTTTATTTAAAAACAACTTTTCTAGCGCTCTTATTGAAAACCCCGTTATATACATATGTTCTGACGTTGCTGCCTTGGACAGCTGTGGTGGTGTTGTATCTCCTCTCTGTGATGGGAATAGTGATGCCACCATCGTGAGTGTTCAATCCTCTATAGAAGATGCGTACACTTGTTAGACAAGATGCCGAGGTTGTTTAACCACAATCCAGATATAAGGTTATTGGTTGCTATCATTACTATATCATAGCTGATCCGGATGGCAGGATCAGTCGTTCCACATGGCTGTAGACTGGAACAAGGCTTATTTATGTATTCAATGATGGACGATAGTAGAAGTAGCAGTGAGGTGTGCTTCTGTGGTGTTGTCTGGTAGGGCGAGACAAAATCATCGATTGTGTAAATAAGGAGTCTGTGGACTTCCTTAAGAGCACGATCAATGGCCTTGACGAATATTGGACGTCTGGATTCCGCCGCCCATTCTATGGACTGCGCCCGCTGGGGAAGCAGAACATTGGCCTTAATACTCACGTTTGGAAAGTATTATCCACGGGTTCTGCCGATGAATCCTCAGGCGTGGACCTCCGTATCGCCATGGATGCTAGTTAATTAAAGTTCGTGGGACAAAGTTGCTGTTAGGTTTTAAAACTGTCAAGTTCCACCATACCAGTTTCTGTGCGTGGAAGTAAACTTAGGCCTCTGCTAATCTCCAGCTCTCCTCCACGAAAAGCAATAGATATCCACATTGCCCTCGTCCAGCATCCCTAGATAGCCCACAACAACGTTAGACGTCTGGGAATTGTCGATGTGAACATACTCGTATTTCCTCTAACTTCAGAACGAGTGATGTGGTAACGGTGTGCATGGAGGTTGAGACGGTATCAAATCTGTCTCTCGCATCTGTATATGCCGTAGGATGAGCATGATCCGTCTCATAGGACAGTTGTCGAACTAGTACAGAATGCACAAACGCTGAAAATTTTGTTGCTTGGATGCGAATATATCGTGTTTGTAGCTTGTCGCAAATATAGTATACGTGTGTCCAAACACATTGTGTTTGCTATTCAGTATAAAATGTTTGGGACACAATGATTAATAGGTTATAATATACGTATTTATGACTCAAATGTGGTTTTGTTTGTTAAAAACAGCAGAAAACATTGCTGTCTGTCACAATGAAGAAATTAAAAGCAGCAAATCTTCAAATCAATATTGGGGCTGAAATTGGCAGGATACCAGTCGATATGCTTGTTAGAGTTCATGAAAACTTTAGAAAACGTATGTGGATAGCGAAGGTCGACATTTTCCAGATACACTATTTAAAACCATGTAATTTAAAAAGTTAAAATATAAAATATATTTTTCTAAGGTTCATAATTTTTTTATTTCATTTCCAAATAAGCAAATTACCGCGCTCCACCCTGTACAATAACACTGTTGTAGTTTTTGGCATGAGATTTTTGTATCAGCGTTCTAGTAAATTGTATGGGTTAGAGGTATATAAAGTAAGTCTACTGAGTTGATCGGTACCTCTGTTGTTCGGAAATGTCTGTATCACGTCAAATTTTTGAAAAAATCGATTTTTACCAATTCTCTTTTTTGAAAAAAAAAATTCCTTTTCCACTTTTTCCAGCATAACTTCAAGGGATTCCAAATTGTTTACTCATTATATATATGGCAAAATTGTAGCCATGGTAAATCTGAACAACTTTTGTGAACATAGTAATAATATCTGAACGTGTCTAGTCAAATACCACTCTGTATCTTAAAAATTGTCATTTGTATGTATATTCCATCATAACTCGAGAACGACTAGTCCGATTTTGTCCGAATAAATTTAGAACAATTTTGAATTACAATACAATTCATCTATTCCTAAGAAATTCAATTTTTTAATTTTTAAAATACATATAATGAAATATAACAAACGACAAAAAGTCTACACACGCTTTAATAAATTCTGTTACAACACTTTAAACAATTCTGTTACATGTGTGGCAGATCCACCACACTGCCGATTCGAAGAGAAATTATTTCAGAAATATTGGAAAACTATGAACACTATTTCAACCTTCCACTGGTACAGAATGTAAGATTTTTTCAAAAATCTTAAGATCCGACTGGTAAGATTTGTTCAAAAAATTGATGTGAAACAGACATTTCCTGGGAACCGATCAACTCAGTAAGACTTGCCTCTAACCGATACAATTTACTAGACATTGATACATTTTTCGACTACAACAGTGTAATTCACAGATGACATACATTGAAAATGCGACAACAGATATGAGAAACATTTTATATTAAAACGTTTATTTCGTAAGGTAACATTATTTTTTAATTAAAATGTATACACATTATTTTCAGTTGACATAATTTGAAGAGCGCTTTGTACTAATATATTTAGTCCTATTTTATCAAAAATAAGCATTTTAAAGGACAAAATAAAATTCCATAATATATTAATCCTTAAAAATTGTTGATAGCCATGAAAGCAATAACCCTGTTTACTGTTGCCAGCTCAGCAGACAGTAACTAACATAGAGTAATCTCATACTAGAGAGAATATTTGGCTCATCTGACGTTTCCTTTCACACTCTTCTTGATGCGGTCGGTGTGACAAACACCAGATGGAATTTCAATAACTTCTTGCTTTAATTTTTCATATCGTTTTGGTGAAAAACGGAGAAATTTAAATGTGTTTTAAACTTTTTTATTGACTGTTATTGTGAGCATACATTTGTGTTGTATTTAACACAATAATTTTAACACACAAAACGGAATGCCGATCTTGTTATTTTGTTCGTTGTTTTGAACCATTGTCTCTATCTGGTATTAGTAAAGCAATTCTTTTCAACATCGAACGTAAATATCACACCAGGCCAAATGTCATACATTTGGTGAGAGAAATATTAGGTCTACTATAAGTATTAGTCTATGGTAACTAAAATGTGATTGTATTAGTTAAACTTTTTGAATGTGTTTGGTTTTTCGAACTTGCACTTTGGAAATGATATTGCAATATTTCCCAACGATGTTCAAGCGTAAAGCGACTTATTTTGGTCCGCCGAGATATGACACTGACTGATAGTCAATATTTCGAACAGAAAAAATCTATCATTTCATTTCATTTGTTGTAATATAAAAGCCAAATTTTGCCAAATTAAAATATTACATTGTTCATAACATGTTAAATTTAGCGGTATAAATCCATAAAAAAATTACAAAATTATTAAAAATAGACTACAAAGGTAATTTAGGCCATTGTTAGAAAAGTCGTGTTAAGATTATTCGAGCAACAGTGTATGTTGGTATTTAGGGATCTTCGATCTATACTAATTCGCACATGTAAATTGCAGAATTGAGTTTGTATACAATCGATTGGTATCAGTTCAGGCACAGTAGTTAGGCATGTGATAATGAACTTGTCACGGAGTTCGAAACTAGACATGCCAGTGAGTGTGCTTAACAGAATTGTCTATTATTTCCAACAAAAACCAACCATTTTTCAATTAGAAAAATGTATTTCGCATGCATTAACCAAAAACTGGATTAGAGTTAAGCACATACAAAGCCAAAGAGTACGATACTTGCCATACGTTGGAAAACCCCATATACACATAGAAATTTCAAATACGCAGTATTAATTTTCCTTTCATTCCTTTCCGTCATGTACAATGACAATTTTCTCTTGAACACAATAACATATAATTGATGTCAAAACTGCATATGATTTAAAAAGATATACCTGTATGCGGACCACCTGTTATGTTCATAACAAAATAAAAAGTTTCGATTCGGATTGATGTGGTCGGATTGTATCCCCATTATTTTTTTTGGTATTCGAATTGAAGCACACCAAAAATGGGAAAATGTTACACATACGACACAAATCGAAATGGGTGTATAAACCATGGGTGTATAACTCGAAATAGAAGCATTGGTCTGATTTTTACTGCGGTAAATCCGGTTTGTAGCTCCCAATCACTGAGTGTAACAACTAGAAAGAGCACAGCTCACTCTGGTTGTGAGAAGCTCTCGTCAATTCGATATACATAATGGGAAAATTGTTTTTAAGTCCGGTTTGTTGCAAGTAGACCTCGCCAAAAATAGGAGTAGCAAAATTTCGAAATAGTTCAACAAACAAAAGATTTGGTGGACTCAATGCCACTGAGGTGAAAAGCTGTTTTAAAAAATAAAAGCTATATTAGCTCATAAGTCGAGTTTATGTAGTTTATTAAACAATTTCGATTTGTTTCTGTAAATATGAAGACTGTATATGTCAATCAATAAAACGAAATGAATTATCAAAGATAGGACATTATAGACAACACTTATACCAATTTATTTAAAATACAGTGCGATGACCATATTTTGTTGTCCCTGACTGTATATGTATATACGAATGTAATAAAGTTTTACAACTTTTACGAAGTGTTGTAGAAATATCCCATCATTGAATATCGTGATTTCAATGTCATTAATTGGGATGGTCTCTTAAACTTTTTAGGTGAATTTGGTGAAAATGTAATTGTTGATGATACTGATCATGTTAGAAAGATCTATCAGGTTAACGCAACAGCACAGCCGATTTGTGGATTTATCTTATGATAAAGCTATCTAATTTGGTTTCGTTTTATTGCTCACATTTGGTTTGTTAATAAAATTCAAATAATTTCAAATAAGATGCAATTTAAAGCGCAAACGCTGTAACAAGTACGACAAGCTGATGCAATTTTTCACATTTTGCCAAAATAAAAAAGGGTTTCCTAATGCAGCTACCTGGTAGATAGAACTGTTGTCTGGCGTGCTTATTTCTATATAATAAAGGGTTTTTCAACAGAGACGCTACAAAGGTACAAAAACATATTTTTTCCCGCTCTTTTGACATTTCTCTTCAGTAAGGTTTGCCATTTCATCATGGCAAGATATACGAGCCAACAACGAGTCGAAATTATTAAAATTTACTACCGAAATTTGGAGTCAGTGACCTCAACTTTAAGAGGCCTCAACAATCAGCGATGAGGCTCATTTCTGGCTGAATGGCTTCGTCAATATGCAAAATATGCGTTATTGGTCAGACAGCAATCCACACGTAATCCATGAGTCATCATTGCATCCCGAAAAAATTACGGTTTGGTGCGGCTTATGGGCCGGCGGCGTCATTGGGCCGTACTTCTTCCGTGATGATCAAGACCGGCACATTACTGTAAATGCGAATCGCTACCGTTCAATGATAACCGAATATTTTTGGCCCCAATTGGATAATATGGACTTGGAGGACATGTGGTTCCAACAGGACGGCGCCACAAGCCACACAGCGAATGCCACAATCAATTTATTGCAAACCAAGTTTGGTGAACGTGTTATCTCACGAAATGGCCCAGTCGATTGGCCGCCTCGGTCGTGCGATTTGACGCCGTTAGATTATTTCCTGTGAGGCTACGTCAAGTCTATGGTCTATGCCAACAAGCCAGCGACGATTGATGAACTCTGTACGAATATCGAACGTGAAATTGCAGCATCTGCCGATTTATGCTTGAAAACCGTCGAAAATTGGGTTCAGCGTCTGGACTTCTGCAAGCGTGCCCGTAGTGACCATGCAAAAGAAATCGAGTTCCATACATAATGGCATCGAACGTACTTTCGCGGGAATAAAGAATTTCATTGGTATCTAAAACCGGGTTTGTTTTATTTAAAAACAACTTTTCTAGCGCTCTTATTGAAAACCCCGTTATATACATATGTTCTGACGTTGCTGCCTTGGACAGCTGTGGTGGTGTTGTATCTCCTCTCTGTGATGGGAATAGTGATGCCACCATCGTGAGTGTTCAATCCTCTATAGAAGATGCGTACACTTGTTAGACAAGATGCCGAGGTTGTTTAACCACAATCCAGATATAAGGTTATTGGTTGCTATCATTACTATATCATAGCTGATCCGGATGGCAGGATCAGTCGTTCCACATGGCTGTAGACTGGAACAAGGCTTATTTATGTATTCAATGATGGACGATAGTAGAAGTAGCAGTGAGGTGTGCTTCTGTGGTGTTGTCTGGTAGGGCGAGACAAAATCATCGATTGTGTAAATAAGGAGTCTGTGGACTTCCTTAAGAGCACGATCAATGGCCTTGACGAATATTGGACGTCTGGATTCCGCCGCCCATTCTATGGACTGCGCCCGCTGGGGAAGCAGAACATTGGCCTTAATACTCACGTTTGGAAAGTATTATCCACGGGTTCTGCCGATGAATCCTCAGGCGTGGACCTCCGTATCGCCATGGATGCTAGTTAATTAAAGTTCGTGGGACAAAGTTGCTGTTAGGTTTTAAAACTGTCAAGTTCCACCATACCAGTTTCTGTGCGTGGAAGTAAACTTAGGCCTCTGCTAATCTCCAGCTCTCCTCCACGAAAAGCAATAGATATCCACATTGCCCTCGTCCAGCATCCCTAGATAGCCCACAACAACGTTAGACGTCTGGGAATTGTCGATGTGAACATACTCGTATTTCCTCTAACTTCAGAACGAGTGATGTGGTAACGGTGTGCATGGAGGTTGAGACGGTATCAAATCTGTCTCTCGCATCTGTATATGCCGTAGGATGAGCATGATCCGTCTCATAGGACAGTTGTCGAACTAGTACAGAATGCACAAACGCTGAAAATTTTGTTGCTTGGATGCGAATATATCGTGTTTGTAGCTTGTCGCAAATATAGTATACGTGTGTCCAAACACATTGTGTTTGCTATTCAGTATAAAATGTTTGGGACACAATGATTAATAGGTTATAATATACGTATTTATGACTCAAATGTGGTTTTGTTTGTTAAAAACAGCAGAAAACATTGCTGTCTGTCACAATGAAGAAATTAAAAGCAGCAAATCTTCAAATCAATATTGGGGCTGAAATTGGCAGGATACCAGTCGATATGCTTGTTAGAGTTCATGAAAACTTTAGAAAACGTATGTGGATAGCGAAGGTCGACATTTTCCAGATACACTATTTAAAACCATGTAATTTAAAAAGTTAAAATATAAAATATATTTTTCTAAGGTTCATAATTTTTTTATTTCATTTCCAAATAAGCAAATTACCGCGCTCCACCCTGTACAATAACACTGTTGTAGTTTTTGGCATGAGATTTTTGTATCAGCGTTCTAGTAAATTGTATGGGTTAGAGGTATATAAAGTAAGTCTACTAAGTTGATCGGTACCTCTGTTGTTCGGAAATGTCTGTATCACGTCAAATTTTTGAAAAAATCGATTTTTACCAATTCTCTTTTTTGAAAAAAAAAATTCCTTTTCCACTTTTTCCAGCATAACTTCAAGGGATTCCAAATTGTTTACTCACAATATATGGCAAAATTGTAGCCATGGTAAATCTGAACAACTTTTGTGAACATAGTAATAATATCTGAACGTGTCTAGTCAAATACCACTCTGTATCTTAAAAATTGTCATTTGTATGTATATTCCATCATAACTCGAGAACGACTAGTCCGATTTTGTCCGAATAAATTTAGAACAATTTTGAATTACAATACAATTCATCTATTCCTAAGAAATTCAATTTTTTAATTTTTAAAATACATATAATGAAATATAACAAACGACAAAAAGTCTACACACGCTTTAATAAATTCTGTTACAACACTTTAAACAATTCTGTTACATGTGTGGCAGATCCACCACACTGCCGATTCGAAGAGAAATTATTTCAGAAATATTGGAAAACTATGAACACTATTTCAACCTTCCACTGGTACAGAATGTAAGATTTTTTCAAAAATCTTAAGATCCGACTGGTAAGATTTGTTCAAAAAATTGATGTGAAACAGACATTTCCTGGGAACCGATCAACTCAGTAAGACTTGCCTCTAACCGATACAATTTACTAGACATTGATACATTTTTCGACTACAACAGTGTAATTCACAGATGACATACATTGAAAATGCGACAACAGATATGAGAAACATTTTATATTAAAACGTTTATTTCGTAAGGTAACATTATTTTTTAATTAAAATGTATACACATTATTTTCAGTTGACATAATTTGAAGAGCGCTTTGTACTAATATATTTAGTCCTATTTTATCAAAAATAAGCATTTTAAAGGACAAAATAAAATTCCATAATATATTAATCCTTAAAAATTGTTGATAGCCATGAAAGCAATAACCCTGTTTACTGTTGCCAGCTCAGCAGACAGTAACTAACATAGAGTAATCTCATACTAGAGAGAATATTTGGCTCATCTGACGTTTCCTTTCACACTCTTCTTGATGCGGTCGGTGTGACAAACACCAGATGGAATTTCAATAACTTCTTGCTTTAATTTTTCATATCGTTTTGGTGAAAAACGGAGAAATTTAAATGTGTTTTAAACTTTTTTATTGACTGTTATTGTGAGCATACATTTGTGTTGTATTTAACACAATAATTTTAACACACAAAACGGAATGCCGATCTTGTTATTTTGTTCGTTGTTTTGAACCATTGTCTCTATCTGGTATTAGTAAAGCAATTCTTTTCAACATCGAACGTAAATATCACACCAGGCCAAATGAAATACATTTGGTGAGAGAAATATTAGGTCTACTATAAGTATTAGTCTATGGTAACTAAAATGTGATTGTATTAGTTAAACTTTTTGAATGTGTTTGGTTTTTCGAACTTGCACTGTCATGTGTGGCCCACACACCCCAACTAGGTCAAAGGAAAATAGTGGCAATATGCCTCATCTTCACGAGACATGAAAAACTTACTTCTCTTATCTGACAGATCAATTGATACAAAAAGGTCGACAAATTAAAAATCAAGATTTGCACAAAAGGATCCGAATAGAAGAAAGCAACACACTTGGAAACAAAGGAAGAGCCGATACCAGCGCCCGTGTTATGTTCTCAAGAAGATTGTTGCAAACCAGCAGATCCTTGTGATGAGAAAGACGAGGTGAAATGCAAAAACTAGTGGAGGTGTACGAGCAGTACATAGCCACACGAAATATCACAAATAAAGTCAAGCTGGCCCCAAACGGGACCGATCTCTAGATGAGACCAAAACAGTATCCTCGCCTAAGAGGCGTAACCACGAGAAGAGAGCCTATGCGGATGTGGCCAAGGATGACCCCTCCCTACGAGGTAATAGATACATGCATCTGATAACAATAACATGCACATCAGATAACCTGGTCGTCCTTCTCAACGAGGACATAGACATATGCATGTTGCAAGAACCATACGTAAGTGATAAATGTCTTAACAGTGCTTCATACAAATTATTTTATTCTGAAACTATAAAAATCTTGTATTCTAGTTGAAAATACTATTGATGCTTTTCCGAATACGGATCTTAGTTCTCCGGGCGTAACAAGGGCATGATACATTAATGGCGCATGAGTACATGGCGCATAAGAGAGACACCCCCGAAAGAGGTGAGAAGTGTTGTGGCGGTAGCTGCATAGAGGGTTGCAGGCCTGTTTTTTTGCTGAGATGTCAATGCTGTTATACTTTATGCAAAGCCATTTGTTGAAAAATGCATTGGTATATATATATATAGTTAAAATGATACAGTCTAATAAGCTAAGGCATACAACAGGTTAATAATAATTCATATAATAGTTAAATAGTATTTTTACACAACATCTGCTTTTTCAAGATAAAATAAAACTAATAAATTTGTACTTTAAATACTGTTACATTAATATAAATTTATATTTGTAGCTTATCTAGCAGAGGTAACAACTTTTCTACCTCTGCGAGTTACATATGGTGTACTTCGTTTTCATTTTCATTGGAAACATTTTAATTTAAATCTTGCTGTAAATCAGTATCATTCACAACGTTATTAGTTTGATCAGGACGTTCTGGAGTTTTAAACATACATATGTTCCTCACTTCTTCTATATACAGCTCCATCATTATCCTTTACAACGAAAGATCTTGGTTCATTACTAGTTCCTATAAGCTCTCGTGGAAACCAAAAAGAAGTCGAATTTCTTTTAAACATTACACGATCACCAGAGTTATTGTTAATGCCACTTTCTTGGCATTTATAAAGCATGTTATTTATGGTTTGTATTGACCGTTCGGCTAGACCGTTTGATCTGGGTAAATAAGGGCTTGAGGTTTTATGGTCAATACTAGGCTTTAGCAAGAGTACATATTATAAATACGTCAAGACATTCGCAAATAATTTGATCATTTGCTTTATGCTATTGCACTCAAACAAATACTATAAAGCATTCAAAGGTTGAGATACAAATACAATAAATATTGTATGAGATCGACATGCAGTAGATGAGAGAATAAAACAATGTAAATACAAATTCTCTCAATTTACTGTAGTTGATATTTGAGTTATTTGTTAAAATACTCGAGTATTTTGCATTTCGTTTATGGGATTTGTTTGAATTGTAGCACACGATAATGCAAGAAACAGTTTTTTTTATTAGGAGGGAAAGGGGAATAAGGGACAAAATTTCATTATCTACTATTCTTTTTACTTTTTTTTAAAGCAACACAGAGTGCCTCGTTCCCATACAAAAACAATTTCAAATAAAAATCAAATGCTGCAAATGTTTTCACAAATATTACAAATGATTTGACAAACACTCCAAGTATTTTGTGCCTACTCGGCTTACTTTCCTTTTTTTGTAGCTTACATTTGTTGTCATTACTTTGTACAAATATAAGAAAATACAAATACATTTGTTTTATTTGATTTAATTTATTTGTTTTCGTTTTACAGTTTTATTTACTTGATTTGTTCGTCGAAGAGTATATTTAAAAGAATAAGAGCGAGTTTCACACTCGTCATTTAAAAGCTCAATTTAAAAGCTCACATACATTTTTCATATTAAATGACATTTAAATGACAAGCATCGGGCATTTAAACTACATTTAAATTCAGAATTTTCAACTGTGAAACTGGCCATACGAGTAGTTTAAAAAAGCAAATGCATTTGAATTCAACAATTACTACAAAAAAAATGTAAATTCATTTTTTTCACTAACCGGAGAAAATATGATCTCTTAGCCTTAAAGGGAAATTACAACTTTAAATATGACGAGGATCTAAAAACAACTAAATTTGAAACATATGGTAGGGCCAAAAACCAAAACAGAACGAGACAACTACAATTAGAATAGTTCGTTCTATAAATAGAACTTTCAAAACTTCTGCATCAGTGCGTGTAAGTAGGAAAGCAATGTGTAAGTAGCGACAACAATCGCTCTGCACACAATCAATATATGCCTTCGGTTAGTGACTTATGTAAATACACACCGCAGTGGCTTAACGGGCTAGACGCTGCTGAAGATGATGCTTCACAAACATCGAAACGATCGTCCAGCGAATGTGAGTTCGAATCCCACCCGCGGCATTTACATTTTTTTCACTAACCGGAGAAAATATGATCTCTTAGCCTTAAAGGGAAATTACAACTGTAAATTCATTAGAATTGAAAGGTGGATCGTTGTCCGATATTAAAATATGTGGTATTCCATGTATTGCAAATATGGATTTAAATTTCAAAATTATTTGTGAACTGGAATAACCAGAGTGCAGAAGTTCGATTTCAATAAATTTGGAAAAATAATCAATCTACGACTAAAAGTACTGTTTTCCATTAAATTCAAAAATGTCGCATCCTAATTTGAACCAAGATATGTCATACACATCGTGTGAGATCATTTCTTACAGATTACAGATTTCACAATTTGGCGTCTATGTATTCCCATATGGCTTTCATGTAAGTAATTCAAAATTGATTTTCTAAGATTATTTGGTATCAACACTTGATTGTTTTTAAGAAGAAGTATGGCAAACTTCATTATTAACTAATTTTTTATGCGTTTGGCCAACCATCTTTAACATATGATTTAATAATTTTAAAAACTTCATCACATTGAGATTCTTCTACTATCATCATTTCCCTTGCGGTAGTTTTTTAGTCGGTCGGTTTATCGAACTTACAATTTTCCAAATTTATTCAAGCTCTAGACGTTTTTAATATACAGCATATTTATTAGCTTTATATTATTTTCAAAACGTCGAGCACAAAGTGTTCCAATGATACCAGGTCTGTTTGTATAGCTATTTCGGATCATACCAAGATCTTCATCAGCAGACATTTTTGTTATGTTTTCGATGAATTCATCAAAAATATATACGTATATAGAAACACTCATCATATTAATGAGAATTAATTTATACATACGTTCGAAGAATACCAAGTACTAACATTGGAAATAATTTCATGCACAACTCTTTTTTTATCATGTCGAAAAACCATTGGTTTTAAAAAGGTATGATTTGTTTTTGTTTTGCCATTACAAAACAACAAAACAGAGGGTTGTCATCAACAATATTATTGTTCACTAACATTGGAAAATGAAATCTCAAGGTGAGACTTATATCTTCATGAGTATCCGTTAAAGCGTTTATATTTAATGGACATCTGGACAACGTGTCGGCTGTATATAAATATTTGCCGGGTTTATACACAATTAGGGTTTTCACAAGCTCTCGTAATGTCGTAATGTTGTACTGGATTGTCGTGCCTAAGTACGATAGTTGTGAAACAACCATTATTGCATTTTTTGTTGTATGTCGTACGTATCCAGCTGATTGCATAAACAACTGATTGAAGAAAAACATTTTTTAAACTAAAATGACGAAAATAAACGAAAAGGATAAAATAATAACATCAATAACGCAACATAATAATATCACAATAATAATATCAGAAAATAAGTAATAAATATAAACAATAGCTCTTATGGTAGTGATGTTACTTATCAAATGTATTCGGTAATAACAAACTCGGTACAAGAAGAACAGCACTAGTAACGTACGACAATCAGTAAACATACCTTCGATGTTGTACTTGTCGTAAGTTAGTTTTATATGGAAGCTAACAACAAAATTCGTACAACAGTTGTGAGAAGTTACGACAGTACGACAAGTACGAGACCTTGTGAAATACCTAAATATTTAGATCATAGGATTGAAGACGAAGCATAAAGCGTTGTAGTGTGGCCGGGATTTTAGGTAATGGTTTATCATACAATGATACGAATGGTTTATGGTCGGTTTCAACCAGGGTTCTTATTCCGTGGGTAATGAGTTACCCACGGTAACCCATTATTATTGCCGTGGGGAATGGGTAGCGATCGTTTACCCATTACCCACAGGGTATGGGGAAAATAATGGGTAGCTACCCACGAAAATGAGGCATTACCCATCACGATTACCCATTACCCTCAGGGCAATGGGGAAAATAATGGGTAGCTACCCACGACGATGGGGAATTAATCATCTTGATTACTCATTACTCTCAGGGAAATGGGGAAAATAATGGGTAGCTACCCACTACGATAGGTAATGGGTTACCCAGGGTAACATTTACATTTGTATTAAAAGTGTTTACTTTTAAACTCAAAGTGTCTTTGTTTGATCTAAACGTGAACACTTTAAAACGCAACGTAAACAATTTTATTTTCAAAGTGTTTATGTTTATTTGTACCGTTAGAATAAAAAAGCGTGCGTTAGCAGCATTTGTGTGATTTCGTTATAGTAAAGTGAATTTAGAAGTGTGAACAAGTTAAAAAATGATCAGTCAGGGTAAAATTATTCAAGAAAGTGACTTGGTGGGAATTCTTGGCAACGATATCCAAATTAATGAGCAGGGTGCTTTAACGTACACGTGTGTTGTTGCTGGAGAAAAATCTACCAACGATAGTTTAAGTGAGGAAGATACGGATCTCCTTAATCTGCTAAAGGAGTTTGATCTGGAAACACTTTTTCTTGACCTAAAAAGTAAGTAAAAATACTTAGGCAATATAAACACTTATGTAATATTATTAATTTTCCTTAGATGCTGGAATAACTTTTCAAAGCTTACAATTTTTGTCAAAAGAAGACATTGCGGAAGCAATAAGAAATATTGGTCTTCGAGCGGAGTTTAGAGAAAAGTTGTTTTTCTGGCGCAAGTCAAAGGTAAATATAATATTAATTTTGAAGCTTATTTGCGATGTTACGCACGTACATAGATACAATTCCCATTTCCATATTACTACGCTTATAATTTAGCAAGCTGTTTTTTTTTCAGTTTGGAATAGAAGACGAAACGTTGAGCCAGAGTTCGAAGATTGTTGGTTGGCTAGAAAAAAATCGTCACTACGATTTATCTTGTTCTTCAAATAATTCAATAAGAAGCGCATTTGGATCACAGGTAAGAATATACAGTAAAAAGTTTTGTATTAAATTTAATGGTACACTGCATTGCAGCCCCTTTCAACATTTTTAAAGAATAACTCAACCGGGAAACAACTTATTCAATATTATGAGGTAAGGGCATGTTTTACGAATAAGCAACGCGATGACCTCATTAAAATAATTTTAGAAGATGTCATGTTAACAAAGGCAAAGCTTAGACCGGAACACTTTGCTAGTATTGTGGAAGAAATAGTGGGTTTATTTCCCAAAGAAATAGAGTCCCAGGTATTATTTAAAACTATATATAAAAAGAACATATTATAAACTGATTTCTTTCAGGATTATTACTACATTCCTCGTCAAAGAAAAAAAAACCCATCAGGCAAGCTGTATTGCAAATATTTTAACTTAAAGACAAAGATTAGAAAGAGTAGTCCATCTGCGGGAACATTTCTTTCGAGTGAAGTACGTGATCCATTAGAGGAAGAAAATTTGGAAGTTGACGAAACGCTGTCGTTATGTTTAAAAAGTACGCTTCAAAAAGATGCCAGTAATTGGGATGAGGTTATTGACAAATGGCAAAAAACATTTACACTTCGGAAGCAGGATTTGGCAACACGCTCAAATTCTGATTTTTTGCAGGAGTGGCCAATGTTAAAAGACTCCAGAGCACCATTTCTGGTATTTAAAAAGAACATTACCACAAAATTCAAGGATATACAAATTCTTCTTTTTTTTAGATTAATCTAGATTTTAATTTGATTTATCCACAAAAAGATAATCTTTTAAAAACAAAGTGGGATAATTTTAAAACCAAGATAGTGAATTACTACGATGTCAACATACGGAATCAGCAATCAATAGATCTTCTGAACCAAGCAAAAACAACGAAAAAAATTGGTGAGTAACAATTATGAGCTTTTTGTTAAATTAACCAAAGTCCAACTCACCAAAATTAAGCTTTTTATCATATCGACTATAATTATCTTTTTCGTAAAATTAACTTATTATATTAATTTTTTTGTAGATTGTCAAGACTACATTTTTACAATTCTTCTCAATTCAGTTCTGCTACCTTCAGCAAGATTTAGTGCAGATGGAAATACAAAAAAGAAAGCCACCATTAAAGATGCCAATGAAAGCTTCGTATTGCAGTTAACCACAATTAGCGATTACTCAAGACGAATAAAAGAACTTATCGGTAAATACTATTATAATAAATTGACTGTACAGCTGTTTGTAATTGTGGTAGGAGACTCTGTGGACGATCTTAAAACCTTTTATATTTACTTTGACGAAACTTTGTACAAACTAAATTCTTTTATTGAAAGTTTGGACATATGTTTTAAAATCTTTCACGTGTTTAATCTTAAATATCCCAAGATTTGCGAAATGCCATGGATGTTTATCCAAAAGTATTTTTATGGATTAGATTCAAAATTTGACGCAAAAAGTTCAAATATTACTTCATTGTCAACTCACATGAATGAAAAAATTTAATTTTGTCAATTTTTCGATTGTCATACTGTATAAATGTTTCAGATGTTTTCAGTTTTTTAATAATGTTGATGTGCTCATAAGACATTTAAAGCACATGCACTTATTGTCAAATAGAGATATACTTCAATGCGAACAAAATAAATGTAAGCAAATTTTTTCAAACTTTAGTTCTCTAAAGCGACATTTATTAACTCATAAGAATATTAATTACACTTTACAAACACCAACAGAGATACCTGTCACATCCTCTGGAATTAAGTTAGTTGAACCCATTTTATCAGAACCTATCATAGTAACAATGCCAGACACAATTTCACAATTTCATATAAATAGAGAACAAACCATAGCAGATTTACAAAATAAGTCTTTAGCTTTCTGTCTGCAACTATATTCAAAAAGTACCATGCCAAGAAAAGATGTTTTAAATATACAAAGCATGGTATCAGATTTACTAGGAACAGTTTCTGCTACAATCAGAAATATAATTTCAAATTCAAACAGTAACTTATGTACCGGACTACAAAACGATCTTGACTGTATTCTTAACTTTTGTAATGATCCTTTCATGGAAATAAAATCTGAACATCGAATAATTACAGTTTTGAAGGCGATGAATTTATATCAAAGCCCAAAATCTTTTGTAATTCTTAATGAAATAGCTGACACGGTTGTTCGGGGAAACCCTACACTCGATAGTAAAATGCTTAGCATTCAAATAATGCCATTAAAATTTCAATTTAAAGCACTTTTTGAGTTACCTAATGTTTTACAAATGACTTTAGCAAATACAGAAAAGTTTTTAGCAGACACTAATTTTTCAAATTTTTCTAATGGCCAAATTTTTCATTCAATTAAATTAAAATTCGATTCTCAACTGGTAATACCTTATGTTTTATATTTTGATGACTTTCAAATTAATAACGCTCTTGGTAGTCACACATTCTCAATTTGCGGTTCTTATTACAATTTCCCTACTATGCCACAATATATACTCTCAAAACTTGATTTTATTTTTAATGCTGCTTTTATATCAACAAAAGATTTGAAATGTTGTGGAAACAGAACATCCTTCTACCATTTACTTGAAGAGCTTAAGTCATTGGAGGAAGGGATATTAATTCAATCATTTGATCAGACTTTCAAAGTACATTTCGTTTTAGGCCTTGTAGTGGGAGATAATTTAGGTGTAAATAGTATTTTGGGTTTTGTGCAATCTTTTAATGCCAAGCGTTACTGTCGAGCATGTATAACTACTAAAGATCAAATTAAAATTGATGTTTCAGAAAACGACCAACTGCTAAGAACTCGGATTCAATACGAAGATGACTTATCTCTCAATACATTTCAAGACACAGGTGTCAAAACAGTTTGTATTTTTAATGAGTTAAGAAGCTTTCACGTAACAAATAACATTTGCTTTGACATTATGCATGATGTTTTAGAAGGGATTTGCGTATATGATATTTGCAACATAATCTTGGGTTTAGTAAATGACAAAGTTATTTCATTAGACACTATTAACAGCAGAAAAAAAATTTTTCAGTTTGGAAATATTGAAATAGGAAATATTTCGCAGCCTCTCCTTATGGACCGACTTCAATCAAACAACTTAAAAATTACAGCTAGTGAGGTTTGGTGCTTTACAAATTTTCTTACACTTATGATAGGAGATTTAATTTCCCCGGATGTGAAGCATTGGAAACTATTGGTGTTGCTAATAGAAATAG
This sequence comes from Phaonia tiefii, assembly GCA_963931995.1. Lineage (NCBI taxonomy): Eukaryota > Metazoa > Arthropoda > Insecta > Diptera > Muscidae > Phaonia > Phaonia tiefii. The sequence continues at coordinate 133,295,250 of OZ008368.1, forward strand.
TAGATTTATTATTTGATTCTAGTTGTTCTACTTTCGATCTAGATAAGTTGCAAAATGTAATTAAAACACATCATCAATTGTATATTCTACTTTACGGTGATCTGAAACCTAAGCATCATTTTTTGGTGCACTACCCCAGCGCAATTAAAAAATGTGGTCCTCTTAAGTTTGTCTGGGCGATGCGTTTCGAGGCAAAACATAAAGATGCAAAAATATATTTTAATAATATAACATCTCGATTAAATCCTGCCTATACAGCGGCTATGAAAAGTTCTTTTTGTTTTTCAAATTTTTTACAAAAGTATAAAAATGGGTTTCCGCATCCTTTTAACACTGAAACATTTATTACAAAAGACTTAACAAAAGAAGAATATTTTCTTATAATATTGAACTTTGAAAATATTAACTATCAATCTGTTTATGTTTCGACTATAATACATTATAAAGGAATAGAGTATAAACAAAATTATTTTTAGCATCACTGAATGAAATAAATTGTTGTATCTATAAAATCAAACTTTTTATTTACAAAAATGAAATTATTTACGTTCTATGTTATCCTATTGAAATTATTAAATTTGATGAACATTTTCAGTCTTACGAGACTGGTATAACACAAAATTGCCTAAAACTGATTAACATTTCTTATTTTACAACCCTGCCTATGAATTTACATCAAATTAACAATGGAAAGACATATGCAAGATTAAAAAAGATATGATAAAATAATGACTTATTTTTTAAATTCGTATTATATGTAATGAGTTATTAATGAGTTATATATAAGTATTTCATAAATATAAAATAAATTTAAGTTTGTTTGAATAAAAAAAATTTGGATTAAAAATAATTAAAATAATGTGTTTTCTTTAAAGTTTATTGTGAACACTTTTAAATTACATTTGAAAGTGTTCACTCTTAAATTAAAAGCTAACGCTTCTAGTTTGAGATTGAATATGTTAACTTTAAGTTTAAATACAAACATTTTTGAATTGGGTCAAAAGTGTGAACTTTAAAATCAAAAGTATTTAAATTGTATTCGAAAATGCGCATATTAAAATGTAAAGTTTTCACTTTAATATTCAAAGTGTTAACATTCATAATTTACATTTTAAAGTGTAAACTTTAAAATTAAATATTTTTCAATACGGCTGGTTTTCATACATGAAAATTTTTAATTTTAAAGTCCCTGGATTTAAAGTGAAATTAAAGTGTCTCTTTTCTGAGTGTACAGGAAAAAATCCAGCAGTCACCTTTACACCCCAGAACAAGAACTTTAAAAAACCATCAATTCAATCAGCAATACGAAATGAAATGAAATTTTGGGACGACGGTGGGTCGGGTGGACCACTTTTAGAAATTATTTACAATAATCTGTTGTGTATTCCTCCAACAAGTGTTGAAGCAGAGAGAGCTTTTTCCGCCGCTGGAACATTTTCAACAAAAATCAGGTCAAGACTTACTGATACGACATTGGATAATTTGCGTATATTTTTATATATTATTTTATTTTTCTCATTGAACTTGATTTATTTGTTTGTTTACTTGTTTTTTACTAAAACACTTAAATAAAAATTTTATTTTATTTAATTTGAAATACTTTTAAACTTGTATTTTTTGTTTCAAATTTGTTTTGCAATTACGGAATTATATCGGAATTCCGGATTTCATTTTATGTTAATCCAAAAATTCCGGAACTCATTTTTCGATAAAAATTGGATTCCCTAGTAGTGATACGGATGGAGCTTGTGATGTTTTAAAATTCTAAACACCTGAGATCTGTCACCCCTGCATTTATTAACGCAACCTGTCTCACGAAGGCGATCAAACGTACTGTTGAAGACGGTGTGGTGGGGAACATCTCTTTGGGGGAAAGCTTCAGCATACATACGCTGCGCTGCCATTGAATTCCGATCAGTTTTGCCATAATAAAAAACGAAATCCGCATACTCAGAATTTGAAAATTTCATCGCGAATCGAATTTAAAGGTACACGAAAATAAAGAAAAATGGAAAAAAATTTCAACATTTTTTTTTGACACATATGTAACTCAGATAAAAATGTTTAAAAAAAACTAAGTTGTTTTAAAATGAATTAAATGCATTTAGAAATGTATTTATGCATTATTTTGAGACGCTATAGCTCGAAAACGGTAGCCGTTAGAACAGTGGTGCTAGAACAAAAAATATTCATATTGATCCAAGCTATCGCGCGTTTAATTTTTTCGGAAAGTTTTTGGAACACCCTGTATGTAACATGTTCGGTTCGAGTAAAATTTCCGTAACGTCAAAATGAAGAAATGAAAATAAATTTTTGAAAATCGTTAAATTTATATTCCACCTTGGCTCAGGCAGGGGGGTACAAATTCCCTCTGTACATTAAGTCGATGTGTGGCAAAATCAGTAAAATCGCGCGATTGTTTTAAAATAATTTTTGATATTTTGATGAAAACAGGTCCTCATATTATGTTGGAAGTTTGATAACAAATCTTTAACTTTTTATATCCCCGGTTTTCCAAAAGGCTACTGAGCCGTATTATACCTTGAAAGAAAGCCTGAAATCTTCTCTATTGCCGGTGTGTAGAAAAAATGTAGCAATACTGCGGTCTATTTTTGAAAAATAATGATTTTAAAGAAAAAATGAGGTTATAAAATTATGTTTTTTAAATTATTCCACAATGGGTTAATAAAAAGTAAAATATTTTTAACCGTATTTGTAGAGTTTAAAAAGACCTTTCTAATGGCATAAATTTCAACAAGGTCGGAAAAGTAATTTCAGACATATAGCCGACTATACACTCAAGCTTTGCAAGACCATATCTCAAGAAGATGGGCGGTCGTACAAAAAAAATATATTTCAGGTCAGCTTAAAAACCTATATTGATGATAACATTTTGATTCCATTCCTAGAAATGCCCCTGAACTAGAGTTAAGCCAAGTAAATATGTTCCCTTATTTAATTACAAAGTTTGCGGCAGCTCAAGTGAATTCGTCGTATCGCGTAACTATCTCCTTGCAAACGTTTGTTGTTGCTTCTCCTGCTCCCGGTCGGTCTTCTGCTGCCATTCCATTTTCACTTATTTCGATTATTAATTAAGTTTTATTTGCTTAAAATGATTTGCATTTAACAACCAAAACCAAACGTCATAAAGCAAAACAGCTGACTTCGAAAATTCGCAATTCTCTTTCCCTTATTATTCCCGGGAAAAATTAATTCCCAGGGAACTCATTTCAATCGAAAACATAACCAATTTTTGCGGGTTTTTAAGGGGTTTTCATAAAGTGGTCCAATTCGTATGGAAGATTTTTTTTTTGAAAAATCGCCAAAATAAAAAAATCGCTAAAATAAAAATGTGGCTATAAATCCATATTGGAGACACCCATTGGTTAAAGCCTCCTACGGAGGTAAAATTTATATTATTTTTTCGATTGGACGCACCGTTTTCGAGATATGTATAACCACTTTTTTATTTTAGCGATTTTCTTATTTTGGCGATTTTTCGAAAAAAAATTCTTCCATACGAATTGGACCACTTTATGAAAACACCTTAGAAACCAGCAAAAAATTGGTTATTTTTTCGATTGGACGCTCCGTTTCCTAGATATAGATGTTTCCTAATTTTTTTATATTTTATCCCCATTATCCCTGAGGATAATGGGTAATCGTGATGGGTAATTCCCCATTTCGTGGGTAGCTACCCATTATTTTCCCCATTGCCCTGAGGGTAATGGGTAATCGTGATGGGTAATTCCTCATTTTCGTGGGTAGCTACCCATTATTTTCCCCATACTCTGTGGGTAATGTTTAAACGATCGCTACCCATTCCCCACGGCAATAATAATGGGTTACACTGGGTAACCCAGAGTAACTCATTACCCACGAAATACGAACCCTGGATATAACGAAAAAAATCCAATACTACGAAAATAAATGGAAGATTTGCTGTGATTTAAAGGTCATCAACATTTTGCAAGGGATCATCGATAAGGGCGGCTTTCCAAAATTCTTTTGTTTTCTTTGTAATTGGGATTCGCGCTCACCTCTGAACCAATACCAATGTAATTCGTGGAGACCAAGAGGAAGTGTGGAGGAACAAATGAAACAACATAAACTGAAGAATGCGCCTTTACTTGACAATACTCAAGACATCTTGCTGCCACCGCTCCACATAAAATTGGGAATTGTTAAAAAATTCATCGAAGTGGCCGTTGTAAATTGTCCAAACGCATTCGACTATTTTAAAAGCGTTTTCCCAAAGCGGAGCGATGACAAAATTAAAAAAGGTATTGTAGTAAATTAAAACCGAATTTTTGATCACCTCATTGTACTATTTACACTATGCTACTGTTTTTTTCTGTCTTTATTTTTTGTCTTCCTTTAACAGGCGTACTTAATGGTCCTGACATTAGAAAGCTATTCAAAAGTAACTTTGAATCATCGCTTGATGATAGTCATTCAGTCTTGGGAGGGGATCGAGACGCGGAACCGGAAGCAAGAGAATGGGTGAAAGAAATGCTGTATTACATTAAATCTGAATTTTCTTTATTTTCATTCTGACGATTTTATCACACAACTCTGAGCAAGGAGAACGGTTTCACCAAACCACAATGCCCATGGAAAATGATACAAAGGCAAAAACTCGACGCATTGCTTGCAGAGGTAATATCAATTTTATTGTTTTGCATTCCTTTTTTGATTTCTTTTCTAATTCATTTCAGGTATGTTGGTGGAGTCACAAGATCACCCTGTATGATGTTAATGAAGTATTTGAAGAAGAAATAGCTGATGATGGAGGGCAGTCTGGAAGCAACGTTCCTGTAGACACCATAAGTTCTGAATCAGAGTCAGATTCGGACGAGGATTTGGATCCACAACTTAAGAGAGTGCGATTTGCAAGTCCAGGGCCATCAACATTATAAACATAATACGAATATTTTTTTTTATTATTTTTGTAATAGATAGCATAGTATCTCAATGTTGAAGCAAAGAAAAAACAAATGAAATTACAACATTTTCGGGAAATTTTTCACTTTTGCGGCTACCTAAGCGCTACCTAATCGGTATTAAGAATCATTCCTAGGAAGATTAATCATTCCATGGAGATCTTAGGTACAACTTTGTAGTTGATTGTTTCCTTGAATTTTGAACGGTTTGCTACCATGGACTTGAACAGGAACATGGATTTTGACCTTGAAGATGAAGTTTTTTTGATTTTCTATGTTCACAAGAGCTACAACTTTCGCTCAGAGAGTAAATCAAAATTCCGAACAGTTTGCAAGTACATAGTTTAGAAGAACTATCGTCCAGAATCCAGAATCCGCTAGTGACATCCAAAGAGGTAAACATTTTAGAACCAATTAGTTTAGATTTATAAACCTCTATATTCGGGAAAGAATAATGTGGACTCAAGATTGCTTTATTAAGATTTCTCGGGTCTAGGCAAATTCTAATTTTTTATTAGGTTTGGTTACAATTACCTTGGAATTTACCCATTCAGTTGACAGGTGTAATAACTTTTAATTCTACCATTATATCTAACTCATCTTTTAAACTTTGGTGTAAACTAAACGGAATTTTCCTCGGTGGATCAACAACAGTTGTAACATCTTCCATAAGTCTCAAATTACATTTTGATTTTATATGGCCTAATCCATTAAATTCATATGAATATTTGTCGACAATTTTATCGGTAGTTAATACATTAATTTTCTTAATAATATTCATTTTTATTGCCAGATCTAGCCCAATTATATTTTTACAGTTTAGGTTTAAAGTAAAGAAATTACTTGAATAACTTTGATTTTCAAAATCAATATTTAAATCAACTTTCCTAGTACAGGCAATTTGTTTCCACTAAATGATAAAATATTTACCTTACTGGGCAGTACATTATCGTTTAAATTATATTTGCCTGTGCACCAGTAGTGCGATTCACTAACTTTTAGCGAACCGATAATCGCTATGTTACTTAACGATTTTTGTCGCTTTCAGTAACGATTGTGTGATTGACTAACTCATACTTAACGATAATAAACAGCTGACTTTTTGTGTTTACTGAAATTGATATTAAGTGGCAGCTCTGTCCCATAGAATAACACATACGTAGAAGGTTTTATTCGCTCATCTGACGTTTCATTTCACACTCTCATCGTAGGTTTGTGGAAATGAGAGCAAATTAAATTTAAAATTTACATACACCAGGTGGAGTTACAAAATATGTTCACTTAACTATTTCCTGTCGTTTTGGTATAGAACTGAAAAATTTAAAAGTAGTTTGCACTTTTTTGTTGATTTTTATCGTTGGTATTCATTTGTATTGTATTTAACACAACTAGTTTGCCACAAAAACATGAAATTCGGGTGTAGTTCCTTTGTGGATCGCTGTATACTATTGCCACCATCTGGTATTATTGAACCCATATTTTCCACCCTCCACTGTGTAATTTCCATCGTACCTATGACGTTTAATTTATTGAGCGAATAAAAACTTCTATAGTATGTGTTATTCTATGCTCTGTCCATGTAAATATCAAAATATACGAAAAGCATACAAAGGAATCGAAAAAAAAACAAACAAATTTCTGTTATAAAATTGAAATTGTTAGTTTATAAACGTTCAAATAATGTAAGTATGTACATATATACATATTTGTTATTTGTGCATAATTTATTTTTTACAATGACTACAAATCCAAGTGGGAAACGGAGCCGCGCCTCGCCGGAGCAACTGTTTTCTGTGACAAAACATATCCTAAATTTTCGAAAGCCATTTTTAAACGAACAGTAATTAAAAAACCCCAATATCAAACTGCCTGCAGAATACCAAAATCGTTAATTTTATCGTTAAGTGAACTTAACGATTCGATTATCGTTAAAACAGCTTACTGAATCGCACTACAGGTCTATTTGAAAAATTATTTTGGCTCTGTTGATAGTTACCTCTATTTTCCACTCGCTATTACTGGGATTAGAATTTGAGTGAATATTACAAATTATATTTTCTTTGTCATCTACAATTTCTCTTATAATGGAATGTGTGAGAGTACCAACAAAAAGATTCGTTTCATTTTCATTATCTTGATGAACATGCTTGACATACTTCTTCTCATATTTTGTTGTTGCTGTGACTTGAAAAAAAAACGTTCTTGCATAATGACCCTTTTTGTTGCAAATATGGCAGTTGACTTTATCGGCTGGACATTAATTCCTATGCACTTGACCACAGCGACTACAATTTTGTGGCGGTGACGATGTTTTGGATGATGACGGCGAATTTTGACGTGCATTTGATGACGGTGATACTGTTTTTTGTAGCTGTAGTTTGACTTTTGCGTCTTCTGTATAGCTCTGACGAAATTGCCTTCTTGTTGTAACTGACTTGCGTTCTCCTTTGCAATGTTAATGGTTTTGGCTAGGTTTAATGCCTTCTCCAATGTTATTTTACCTCGCTTATCAGCTTTTCTTTTATATCGGCGTAATTTGGTAGCACACCGCAAATGAAAATGTCTTTGACCAAGTGTTCGCGTATCTGTCCAAATTCACATGAGGAGCTCCAATTCTTCAAGGATGTGATGTATTGCTCAATAGATAGTCTTCTAGAAAAGACATGTGGCGCTCAATTGCAATGTTTGTACTGGGCAACTAAGTTCTCATACTTGACGGCATCAAACGAGTTAAACACTTGTAGACAGTCCGGTCCTAGGTGGTGTAGAAGAAGTGCGACTTTTCTCTGATTTGTTTGTTGTTTCAAGTTCAATGCTCGTATAAATATTATAAATTGCGTTTTCCACATTTTCCATGCAACACACATGTTGCTTTCTTTTAGGTTGATAGTTGTTGCCACTGATAGAACTTGTGGACATTTCGCTTCATTTTTAGATTCTATCTTGTCTCTTGTTTTAGATGGAATTATTTATTTATGTTTTCTCTACAATTGACTTATTATTTTTTTTTGCACTTAAAAGCTTTTTTTCCTTTCTTTTAATTTGAAGCCACATATGACACCATGTTATACTTTATGCAGTCATTTACTAAAAAAAAGGCATTGGTATATACATACATACATACATATATAGTTACATGGATAAAGTCTTATAAGCTAAGGTTTACAACCGGGTGATAATTATTCATATAATAGTTAAATGGTATTTACACAACAAATGCTAGACATACGACTTGGGGCAGCAGTAAAATCAACGGAATACGTGAGTCCATAGACAAATTACTATACTAGACTTAACATTGCTCTCAGCAAAATTATGACATTTGGCCTGGTGTGTTATGAACGTTGGATGCTGAAAAGAATTACTTCAATAATACCAGATAGAGGCAATGGTTCAGAACAACCAACAAAATAACGGCAACGGTATTTCGTTATTGTGTTAAATACAACACAAATGTATGGTAACAACAGTCAATTAAAAAGTGTAACCAAACGACATGAGCAATTAATTTCAGTAGTCTACCCCTATCACCCCTATAGATAATGATCCACTTGTTTAATATCGAATGGGTTAGTCGACTTCGGGATGCAATTTAAAAATCCTTCCCCCTTCCCATGTTTGTCAGAGTATGCAATACATTTCAAACAGTTTTTGACGTGTTCAGAAGCCTTTTTCCTTATACGAGGAAACCAGTAACTACCGGCTATAAGGTCCACCATCTTGTCGGTGTTCACATGTCCCATCTCATCATGATACTTGTACATCACACGACCCTCCGTAGCTTCGGGTACACAGAACAGTAGTGCCGTTCTTGTCCGACTTTCTGTACACAACCCCGTTTCTCATCTCGAACAGTTTGTTCTGAGTCTTCTGGTGCTCATCCTTCAGCTTTGCCAAATTCAAATCCTTGTTTTGGCATATAACGAGATTCTCCTCAAAACTATTACTCTATATTGCCATCACACTCAAGCATCTACTCAATGCATCAACGTGCTGCATTCTAGAACCCGGTCTATGCTCTAAAACATAGTCGTAATCTTGCAGCTCCAGACCCCATCTTCCTACTCTCGGGTTCATCTCCTTCTTATTAAGCGTCTGAGTCAAAGAGTTATAATCCGAAACAATCTTGAAATTCTTGCCTTGTAAATATACTCGGAATCGTCTTAAAGCATATACTATTGCAAGTGTCTCCAATTCAAAGCTTTGATATTTAGCCTTTGATTCCGTAGTCCTTCTAGAAAAATAGAATCCGCTTTTTTTGCAACAAACCCGCTCCAAAGCCCATGCTACTGGCATCACAGTGTAGTTCCATGTCGTCGCCTGGGTCAAATATCGACAACACTGGCGAGTTTCCCCTTTAATAACTCAAAAGCCTCCAATTCCTCCGGCCCAAACACGAACGTTCTATCCTTTCTTGTCAAATCCGTTAACGGTCTCTCCAATACAGAAAAATCTTTAACAAACCTTCTAAACTAACGAGTAACGAACGAAGTGTATTTTATAGAACTTTCCTCTACATTCACATGGAAAAATCCATTTCCCAAATCTAATTTCGAGAAATATCGCTTACCAGACAATCCATCCAACAGATCATCGATCAAAGGTATGGAATAGCTATCCGTCAATGTCATTTTATTCAAATTCCTATAGTGTACGCACATGCACAACTCTCCGGTTTTCATTTTCACCAAAACTATAGGAGAAACGAATTCCGATTCGCTAGGTCGTATGTCGTATTTCCTTATACTCAACCAGAATTTTCTGTAACTGCTCTCTTTCACTATATGATAGTCTGCGAAGAGTGCAACCGAAAGGTTTCGCGTCCACAAGGACAAAATTTAATCTCGCACCTCTTCATCGGTTCAGATGGTCGCGGTCGTAGTTCATAACATTTCGAAAATAATTTCCGTAGCGTACCCTTACACTCAAAATTAACATTCTCGCCTAATATTAATCCATTCCCATCACCATCGCCACAATTAATGAACATTATCGCATTAACAAAATACTCCTCCTCGAATTCACACAGGAATCTTCCGAATCGCAATTTGGCAAAAGAGCCAACCCAGCAAAATCAACAATTTGGAATTCAAGCATTTTTATATTGTGAAGAACGTAAAAAATAAATTTTCCCATAGTTTTCAATTCACCATTGTTAATTCCAAAATAAGAATTCAACAGGTCAAATTTACCAATAATCTTTGATAATTTTATAAACGAGGAAGGGCTCCCTGTACCCATTAGGCACTCTAGATAGAAAAAGTTATTGAAATTACAATCTGCACTACACTGAAAATATCTTAAATAATTATTATATACAGTGGCCGACAAAAGTCTACATACGATCCCCATTTCTGCTACCTCTTGAGTCCGAAAACATTATGAGGCAAACTACTGATGCAGTTTTGTTTAAAATCTATTTTTATTAACAGAACACGAAAAAACTGCTTTAACTGCTTACAATCATTTGGGCATTGAAACAAGAAAACTTTCCAACTCAGCATTCGTTTTGAAGCTTCTCATTCAGTATTGGAATGAGTAGTCCCAATTTGTTTGACTTTACGTTCAATAATCTCCAAACCGTGCTTAATGATATTTAATTCTCGGATTTAAAGAGGAGTGTACAATTTTCGTGAGGCATAATAAATCAGAAAATCGTCCACGTTATGAGCGGTGTGTTTTGGTTTGTTATCTTCGGGGAAAATCCAAATACAACGAATATATAAAATACCGACCGATGCTTTCAAAATTTGTTCTAAGGCTAATTTATATTGGCAACAATCCATTTTACTCTTAATAAGTACCAGATTTCCAAATCCTGATACACCGGCGGCACCCCAAACCGACACGCTGCCCGTAACATGTTTAACAGTAGGGTCTACGTCTTTCGGATTCATTGCTGTGGTAAATTTACTACAAACTTTGGTTCTCCCGTCATTTCCAAATTAATTACTTTTAGTCTCATCCGTAATCAATAGTCGTTTCCAGAAATCTGTGCCTTTTTGGATATGCTGTTGGGAAAATTCCAAGCGAATTTGCGTTTTTTTTCGCGTATAAAGGATTTTTTGCATTGAGTCCTGCTATAGTAACTATCATTATTCAAAGTTCATTGAATTATTCATGAATGCACTATAGTATATTATTTTATTCACCAATCCTTGGGACCAATGGGGATTTCATTTTCAGATTTTTGTCCACTTCTCTTAATGTAAAGTTGGGATCTCTGGTATTTAAATTCTTTGGGCGCCCACTGGGATTTTTTGTCAACAGTACAGGTGTTTTCAAATTTATTTAATATTGTCTGATTTTGATTTTCTTAAATTTAACTGTTTTGATATTTAACCGAAGGTTTTCTATATTTCACAACTAAGTGTCGCACAAAACTTTAAATTTCTTTTCGACGAGCCACTTTCAGAATTAAGTATTTCTTCAATCTAACCAAACTCCAACTAAACATAATTTCTTGGATCCTAATGCAAAGCACAATATTAAAATTCAACCAACGGGACTTCTCTAACCATTCAGCAGTGCACAGTGTAGACTTTTGTCAATGCTTTATTTTCGTTTTTTCGTGAATATTTTTTTTTTTTCAAGTAAAATTTTTTTGTGATATTATATTATTAAAAAAAAGTTTCAAAGAAAACTGCATCATTACTTTTCTCCATAATGTATTTGTACTCGTCTGGCAGGAAGATTGAGGATCGTATGTTGACTTTTGTCGACCACTGTATATACACTTCGCTTTAAACCTAGATATAGAAATGGAGGACTGTCAACATCGTTTCTATTTCGAGTCTTAATTTATACCACCTGTCGATTAAATTTCACGTCGGTAAATCATCCACATTTCTACTCTATATCATCTTGCATAACTTATTCGAAAACACTACTTTTTTCGACATGAAATCGAATTCGATATCCATTTAGTATTTACAAATATCAATGTATTTTGTAGGATTGTAGGATGACTAAAACAATTTAAAAAAAATAATTAAAAAAAAATTAAGTTACAGTGTTTTATTTCTAAATGCACTAAAAACTAGAAAATAATTTTTCTCTTAGTCTCAATACAATGGCTCAATACAAATTAAACTAAATCTTAAAAAAAAAATCAAATATCAACATCTCCAATGATTATTTCCATTTATGATTTTTGCCATTTACAAACATAAAAATTTCTTTATATTCGTCCATGGCAATTAAAATTTATTTTTTAAGTGTAGTGTGAATGTAGAACAGCAACTGACTTTGAATCGGTAAACAAGCAGCAAGCTTTCGGACATGTTGGTGTGAAAAAACGATCAAGCTACTATCGGTGTGAAAACACGATGACTCAAAAGAGTACTAGCTGCACATCTATGATCTAGACCATTGTTGTTGAAGTGCTAAGTAGGCGGACCATTGTACAACCCCATCATGAAGAAGAATATACTTATTGAGGCTAAGAGAAAAATTATTTTCTAGTTTTTAGTGCATTTAGAAATAAAACACTGTAACTTAATTTTTTTAATTATTTTTTTATTTTTAATTTTTTAGTAAATAAATTTTTAATGTTTTAATTTTTTTTTTCATATTCATGTATTGTCATCCAAATCTGACAAGTGTGCAAAATTTTAGTTCGATTGGTCAACTGCAACTGTGTTAAAAATGAGTTACTAGATTTGAACAATACAGACTGATTTGAACAATACAGACTGACAGACAACAAAGCAAGTTAAATAAAACACTGTAAAAACAAAACAAACGCGACTACAACTAGAATTTCGTCTTGTTCTTTATTTCTTTGACTTAAGCTAATATTCAAATAAAAAGATGATGACAGAGACAACTATATATATATATATATATATATGTATGTGCTAAAAAGAGACAGTACGATAAAAGAATACGTACAACAGGGAATTAAAATATAATTTGAAATAACGGCTTTCAGTATATACGTACATCGAGAAACTACATAAGTGCCAACAACAGTATACACATATGTATGTAAATAAATATCATTAGACTGCCCGTCATGAGAATCATATCCCATAACAAATGATGGACTACAATATTTTGTAGTACAGTCAAAACCGCTTAATTGAAAACCGTTTAATTGAAAAACCCCAGCTTAATTGAAACAAAATATTTGAATCAAGTAATTCTGTAAATTTTTGACACATTTTATACCGCTTATTTGAAACTCCGCTTAAATGAAAAATTGGTTAATTGATATAAAAATTACTTACAAAAGTCACATTTCATTGATATCAACTCCGCTTAATTGAAAAAGTTTAATCATTGTAAAAAATGTATGCATTGCGTCATTGATTCAGCCATTGGATCAGGGGATTATTCGATCTTTTAAATGCCATTACCGAAAGAGCATCGTGGCAAAACAACTTCTACACTTAGAATGTGGATTTTCTTTTAAAGAATTTGCAAAAAAAATATTGCTTTGCTGGAGGCGCTGAAGTTGGTAAGACTGGTGTTGGAATAAATACAGCTGATGAGGTAGACTTTCTGAAGTTGTAGGAGATGAAATTGGCCATCTCATTGATATTGATGAGAACATTGATACAATGAGAAATCGATATCGAGGAAATCGCTGATGAAGATATAATTATGTCTGCCAAACCTACAAGCTCTAGAGTCGATTAACAAATTAAGATTATTTTATTGAAAATTCTGGTGCCTTAAATAAATTACAGGATCTTGAACAGATAATGTGCAAAGCAAATCTAAAAAATTTAAATCAAATGAAAATTAAAGATTAAATATTTAAATCAATAAACTGAAATTGATTTTCAATTTAAAGAAACTAAAGCATAAAGTGAATTGTTTTGAATTTCAGATCGCTTAATAGAATCAGTTTTCAACTATCCGAAATTCGGTTAATGAAGCATATATCAATTATCCGGACTTCGCATAATTGGAAAACTCGGATATTTGAAACAAGTACACTGCATTTTGCCGTTTTCAATTCAGCGGATTCGACTGTATTACTACATATTGGGCAGTGAGCCAACGTTTTGACCCAACTCCAAAATATGAGAAACATGCCCACACCTTTACACTTGATCCTAAATGCTTCACAGTTTTGGACGTATCCTGGAGACGTATACCGTATTCGGTCGACGTCTTACAAATTGTCGAGACCCTGCATCACCCCACAAACTAATTTTTGATTCATCTGTCCCAAAATGTTGCTTCACTTTTCAGTTGGTCAGTGCAGTCGTGTGTTTGCATATTGCAATATTTTGGTATCATTCTGTATTTTAGAGTGGCATTTCTCGGACTTACGTACATATTATGTGTGTGCAATATGCTGCGAGGGGTGTAAACATAGAGATGGACAAATATTGTCTTCTTGCGGTTGTTGTAACAGATTGTGTTTCCACTCGTTCGTCCCTGGATGATATAAAAACAAAATTAAGGGTAATTCCCCTATGTGTCACTGGAGGTGGATGTAGTGAGCTGGAGAAAGGGTCTGCCCCATAGGTCCACTGGGCGCAAGTCAGTAGGCCTATCAGGACAGTTGAAAATGTGAATAGTGTAATGAGATCTTTGTAGGCAGTGTGGGCACTGGTCTGAAGTGCCTGGGATTATTCGCGATCTTTATGAATTCAGAATAGAACTCCAACCAGATCTAAGCTGGGCCAGAATAGTTCTGGTGTGCCTGAGCAGAAGCCTCTCAGTATCTGAAATCGCGGCTGGGTGTTCATTAAGAACCCTGTTGCAGGAATACCCATTTATGGCCTCTGACACCTGCGTGTTGTTCAACAATTTCTGGGCTACTGCTATCGACAAGCTGTTAACGTCAGATGAAATGACGTCTTGGATGTCCGCGCAGTAGTGCCTGATGTCCTAACGTATGTGACGGTGAGATGGATGCTGCATCAGAATGTGATGGTTGGGGTGACTGGGCAAATGGCAAGCCAAAAGAAACTGTCTCGTCAACAACACATTATGTTGTTGCACTGAAAGAAACTTGGTCTCCTCATGTAAATGGTCCATGTTCGTCATTTGTGTGCATCCGGTTGCGATTCGAAGCGCACTATTTAGGACCGAGGACTTATATCTTTACAAGTCACTACAATTGCCTGCTTCTCTTTGCCCCAAGTTGTCCCTGCAAGTGCCTTTAGGACCTTGTCTCGGGTGTGGACTTTTCCCCTAAAGTGATCCGCATGCTTCGAGAATGTAAGGAGATTATCGAGAATAACTCCGAGAAATTTGGGGTTACAGACTTTGGGTATAGACCCCGCATTGTCGAGCTCTCTCCTTACTTCTTTGGTCCAAGAAGTATAAAGGGTTACAGAAGACTTCGACGAAGGTAACTGTAAATTCCGTTCCTGCAGAAAGCTAGTAATAGTAGCCCTAGTAAGTTTACGCCCGAGGAGATGATAGTGCAATCATCGGCGTACGACACAATATTAATTCCATAAAGGGGCGCAGGATGATTCGCAAGATAAATGTTGAAGAGTATAGGTGACAATACTAGTGTGAAAGGGGTCTTATCAAGCCAATGCATGGTAAGGTTTTGGTTAAAGACTGCCTGCAGCAGGATCGAGTGATCTAGAGTGTCAAAAGCTTTAGACAGGTTTAAAGCTGCTAACACTGTGCGTTCAGCGAGTCCATTGGTGATGTGGGTAGTTATCAAATGTAAAGCCGTCGAAGCGCTATGCCTTTCTTAAAGCCATGTTGGTGATTGGCGAGCTCAAAAAGTTCTTTCAGGGTCGGCAAGAGTAGGAACTCCAAAACCATTGCTACAGGTGATAAGGGGAGATCGGGCAATAATACTCTCCCTGGTTAGCAGGTTTATCAGGTTTTAGGAATGGGATAACTCGAGTAGTTTTCCACACGTCTGGTATGACCAGTTGGTATACGCGCGAGATTCCGAATGCATATTGGTCCGAGTTTCTTCAGCATTATCATCCAGATGCCATCTGGACGAGAGCTATAGAGGGTTTAGATTTTGTTATTATGGCTTCGACTTCCATGGTTATGAAGGAGCAAGGTACTAGATCTCCTTTGAGAGTCTTAGTTCTCCGACCTACAGCTTAGTCCTATTCTGCCGGGTTGGGTGTGCAATAAATTTCTGGCAGATTTGGCAGTGCATTTCATGGCATCCGTGTAATGCGTACTATCAAACGGGATAGTAATGTGGCCCTTATCATATCCATTATCAGATTAACCTCTGAGCGTATACCATAGCCAATATATATGGAACTTTTCCAATATGGAACTTTTCCAGACGTTCTAGCCATCTGTCACGAAGGTGCTGGTTGGTGAGTAAATTAATCTCATCCGTCAGGGGTAATATTCGTTCATCGGCCGAGTTGCTCGCGCGTATGAGATCACGCTGATCCGCAAGACGAGCAGCATCAGATGAGTAGTTGGGTCTATAATTACAAATTTTACCAGCTGGGATAAAATGCTTTCCACCCTTGAAAATGGTACCCCTAAGGTTCATCTCACCCTGTCTGGCGCAAGAGGGTTGCTGCAAATGACGAAGGGATTCATCAATAACGTTCGCAAAGCCAGGCCAGTTGGTTTCGTTGCACTTGACGAACGTGCGTTTATCCGACTCCAGAAAGTCGCTAGGCTTCTCTAGTGATCAAGATGGGAATATAATCAGAGTTCAAGACTATATGGGTCTGCCAGGTGGTATTGGCTAGTAGTGACGCATTTACGATGAAGATGTCAGGGGAGCTTGAGCAATTAGCCGTTATTCTTGCAGAGAAGTCCTCATTTATCTCTGCGAATTCCGAGTCGACTGTCTGGTCTCCATTATTAAAGCCACACTGATCTTAATGCTTCATCTCATGATGAGCATTGAAATCTCCAAGTATAATTGTACTATCACACTGGTGTAGGTGTTCAATAGAGGGATGATATCTCGCATAGATGCTATTAACGGGCGGCATATAGACATTCAAGATTTCTCTATCGCTATACTCACCGCTTCAAGGAACTGATCGGACGCACTCACTAGTGAGCTTGGTCTCTTGAACGGCGTCTATAAGGATCTTATGAGTATGCATATAGTTGGTGATCTCAGCAATGTTGTTCTTAGACCATTACAATTAAATTACATGATCCTAAAAATTGCTGGTCACCAACTGGACGCAGTTGCCGCCGAGGGTGGTGCCGTGGCGTTAGGTTGGGAGATGTCTGGCGCATCTGGGGTATTGCCGGAGGCGATTGAGAAGCTGTCGAAAACATGGTGGTGGATTGGCTTGTAAGTGCAGCCGTGATGATTCGGGCACAGCTGAGTTGTCCTCTGAGGCGACTGTATGTCTGACAAGGTCAGCTGAGGGGTTTCAATGGCCAACTGGGTTGCCGCGGGTTGCGGCTGAAATAGTGCGTTCCCGAGAGTAACAGGTCGCAATTGAGTAGCTTACGGGGGCAAAATGAGAGTTGTCGATAGCAACTGGTAGCTGACAGGAGCGTGAACCCCATTTGAAATTGCGGGACGCAATTGAGAATTTGACGAGAGCAACTGGGATAGGTTGGTTGCCTGAGGAAATGGTTGTAGTGGCCGAGGCGTGAGTGAGGGTAATTGCACTAATCTGGAGGGTGGTGTAGGTGTAAGGTTCGCATTCCCCACTGGAGTGCCGACTTTTGTCCCGGCATTAGCCATGCAACAATCCACGACAAAGTTCCAGTTCCTGTGCGAACGAAGATTAGTGCCATCATTCTCTCATATAACATCATTCTCTACAGCAATTACACTGTACTGATGTTATATTCCTATGTATAACACCGTTGCAAACTGAGCAGTCATTGGGAAGGCTCATGTGCATTGTGATCAGACGGTGTAGACACAATGCGTGACACAATCAACAGATCAAGACCTCGGAAGTGCCTGGATTCTGTGTAACACCACCAATAATTAATAAGATTTTGAGCAAACCTGCTACCATCATTTGCTCACTTGGGTAAAAAACGGGTGGGTGATACAGCTGTTGCTGAGTTCTTGCACGAGTGAAACTCGGGTCGTTCCGGAGCATAGATCCGATCGTTGTGGGAACGTGGAGGGCATTAGGGGTTGTTGGTGCTAAACAATTTTATTCGGTGAATGGTTGCAATTGGTACCAACGGTTTTCTGCCACGGGTTTCAGCCTTTTTCTTACATAATTTGTAATTTCTGAACATTTTTGCCGAACATGATTTATGATTTTCCCTCAGATATCAACATTTTTAAAAGAACCCGTTTTTCTTAATCACAATGCTTTTCTCATCTCAGTTAATAAAAAATATAGCACAAAATTACTTCAAAAGCTGTGAATATTTGATAAAATCTTCAAATCAAATCGAAAATTGTAGATAAAATCACTTTCACCTGCATTTTTTTGAAAACTATTATTTTGATTGCTCCAAAATTTCGACTAATCCCAAAAATGTGACATTAATGAAGTAATTACAACATCAGATAACGTATCTTTTAAACCAGTACTAGCAATAAAAAATTATCACAGAAAAAAATATAATAAAAGACGTTAATTACTGTCCTGCGCTGCTATTATTTTGACCGTAACCGTACTTTTCGCCCCATTTTATCTCCTACTGAATTAGTCACATTAAAAGCAGATTATGTTAAAAATATTAAACACATTCGTGCAGCTGATGACCTGTTCGGAAATAATGAACATCCATAATCTTATACACATAGCAGATGATGATATTAATATTGGGGCGACAATAATATCTCATTTGTTCGCTTTGATTTTGAAAATAACACGGGTTGTATAAAATCTCTTATAAAATCAGCAACTAATCCTATTGCTCAAACTCAAATAATACCTCACATGTTTCTACCGACTGCTTATCAAGTAACATTCCTAATGTATATGGGTTAATTCCAAACACAATGCTTTTTTTTCGTCTCAAGCTTTTTATTTCTTTCATGTAAAAGAAAATAAAAAAACAGAAACGGCAAGTAAGCTCTAAAATAATTAGCAACAAACAAAAGTAGTTGTTATTATTGTAAAACTTTCTGGTAAATTGTGCAAATGGTGCTTTAACTGTATATCATGCCTATTACATACAAATATACCTGTCTCCACACATGTTATTCATTAAGCAACATGGAAAAAGAGTTGAAAACAATAGAACAATAATAAAAAATATAACTGTTTTTCAATGATTGTATTTATTTTTATTGCTTTTTCCTGGTTTTACCTGAAAAATGTTATCAATGTCATTTTGACGTTCTAATTTTACTTTGTCTCTGCGTTTTTTCCGTAATGTCACATTTTTTTTAATTCAGTCATAATCATTACTTGAGCTGTTTCGTTTGCTTTATGTGCATCGCTATTAAAAAGTGCAAGAAGTGATAAATTGATTAAGATAAAAAATAAAATAATAAAATCAATTATTTGGTGTTTTCAAGTGAATTTATAATCGCACGATGGTAAGTACAGCTAAAAATTTCCGTACTGTCACACAGTTATTTAATAAAAAATCGTAAAAAATAAAATAAATAAAAATGTATATTAATATATTACGAAGTTTTGATCACTTTTTCATGTTTTTTTTCCGTGAAATAACTTTTTAGAAGAAAAAACCAAAAAAAATATCACAAATTTCTTTACTGTCACTTTTAAGTAAAAAGGTTTTTTTTGTATTTTAAAAGCTTATTTCTCGAAAATTCCGATTGATTTCAATACTGTAGTTCTTTTGATGTAAAGATAATTTGTTATATTACTTTGAATGACTATTGAATGACTATATGAAATATTCACAGATTCCGATGAATAGATTTGTTCATGAATTTTTTGTTAATATAATTGGATTACTTGTATTTTTTGTTTCGTTTTTATATAAAAGAGAAAAAACAAACAGTAACCAAAAACAAAATAATGAATAAATGTTTAAGTTTTCGTTACACTTGAAATTTAAATTGGATTTTCTTTACTGTCACAAAAAATTCCGTACTGTCACTTTTTATTTTTTCAAGTTTCCAGCAAAATACAACAATTTCTTCCAAATTGTTTGAAGCAAATTTGTTACTTTAAATGTAAGCTGCACAAAAACAAATTTTTGTAAAAAAATTACTTTTTTTTAATTCTTGAATTATAAAAGGAAAAAAAATAATTGGAATCTCTTCGAAAAATAACTTTTTGCTATTACTAACCCGTTTTTTTTAAGAAAAACATCCAAAGCTGGTAAATAATAAGTGAACGAATGCGATAGTAGGCTTTGTTCTAACATTTTTGCATTAATTTCTTAGTTTTGTCAATTTTTGTAAAAAGTGACATTCCGGAAAATATTTCACCAAAATGCAATAAAAAAGCAAAACAATTTTTTTTAAAGAAACTAAAAGTAATTTCGCAATCTGCACAAATCTTAATGCAAGTAAACAATTTCAGAGAATTAATTCCTCAACCTTAAAAAAAAAAAAATGCTCATGTACACTACTTTTGGAATTAACCCATATCCGTTATGTAGAGATAAGGGAATGCAAATTCCCGTGCTTTTTTCATTTCCCAGGAAAGCGGGAAAAATAAAATAATTTCCCGGAATTCCGGGAATTTTCGGTTTAAATGTGACTCCCATATTTTTTAAGTCAATTTTGTACCACAAAAGAGAAAAAATAGTACAAACGTCTTAAATAACACGATAAGCTACGAAATGATATATTTGATGCATCTAATACTAACCAGGATTTACTTCTATTTTAAATTTGGCAGCCTAATGTCTGTGAAACTTTCCTAATAATATTCACATCAACCATATATCTGTACTATATATCTATACTATCTATAGTTACGCACAATTATGATTCTCGGGCGTATCTCTAACATTTAGTATCCTTTCGAAATGATATACAAAATTTCATGTTTGGTAAGTATTTGCAAATATCAAATAAGAAATACGTCCTCTTTCAAGATATAACATGATTATTTACCCTTCAACGACAGGAGATATTAAAGTTTAAAATTAAACTATAATGTTTTCAGTTGTTTCGGCTTAAGGTCATAACAATAAAAAGAAAACACTTCAAGTATTTCTTTTTACAATTTTATAAAAATAAACTATACGAGGGACAATTTATTGACACCCATACTAGGAAGAAATTGACGACGAGAACTGCCACTGCACCCAGAAAATGCGGATTACCTAAGATCCACAAAGATGGTAATTCTTTGAGATCCATTTGTTCATCAATTGACGCACCTTGTTATGGACTATGCAAGTTTGCGTTGTATATACTTAAGAACGTGACGAAGAATTAAAAAATACAACGTAAAGGACGCAGTGGACTTCAAGACGAGGATTCAGAACATAAGCATTGATGAGGATGAAATAATAGCTTCATTTGACGTGGTGAACTTATTCCCCAGCATACCAATTAATCCAGCTCTAAGGACTATAGAGGATAACTGGGACGAAATTGGGCAGTACACGAATATACAACCTAAAGATTTTATGGAAATTTTCACATTCTACATTAAGCACACACGCTATTTCCAGTATGAAGATAGATTCTATCTGACGTCATCATGGAGGTATTATTGGATACAGTACTCGACACATTGGGGGAGAAGCCGAAAATCTTGACGAAATATGTGGACGATTTATTTGTTGTTATCAGAAGAACTGAAGTAGCCAACATGATGTCAGTATTGAATTCTTTTAATGGACAACTCAAAATGGACTGGTACCAAAAACTTACAGCGTCGGGACGATTGATAAATTATCATTCCAAACACCCAAGAAGGACAATTATTAACACTGCCAGCAACTTCATTAAGAGAGTTATGAAGATAAGTGACACTGAATTCTACAAGACGAATAAGGGGAAATGGTGGAAATCCTTAACTTGAATAGTTTCCCCAGGAAAATTATAGACAATCTGATATCACGGGCAGAGACGAACGCCGTACTGAATCTGAGAGAATGTATAAAACCACAACGTATGTTCCGGGTTTCTCTGAAAGATTGAAACATTCCAATATATATGACAACGGAAAATATGAATTGGCGTTGAAATCGAATTTTACCGTGAATAGTTTAACATGAAAAAGTCTATTGACAAAAATGACAAGCCAAACGTTGTATACAAAATTCAATGTAATGGTGCCAAGTCCAACATATGCCAGAAAGTATATCGAGGGCTTATAGTCAAATTGTGCTATCTACAAAAATACAATTGTTCAGGAGACCAAAAAACCATTTAAATTTCTTATTAATAGAGATTTACTCAAATTGTTTTCTATAATATGTTTAAATAATTCCTACTGAATCCCACGAATAAAAAAATATCAATTTGACACGTTATCCGCGTAATTATGGTAGATAGCACAATTTGTCTAAAGGGGCCCTTAGACCTGTGGATAAGTTGCAGCGACTTCAAGTTGACATCAACTTATCCATGGTGTAAGGTGAAGTTGGTGGTTTGTACAAACTAGTTGATGTAAAATCAAAGCCATTTTGATTTTTTGAAGTTGATATCAACTTATCCACCAGTGTAAGGGAAAGTTGTATGAACTTTCATACGCATTTCGGTGAGAAACGTTCATGAGGCAACATTATCGGCAAAATGTAAATAAATGAACCAAAAAATAAATAAATTAAATATTATCGGAAAAATATAAACTAAATAAATATGATTTGTAGTGTTATTTATATATATTTAAAGAAAATAAAAATGGCGTTTTTTCGTAAAATTTGTGATATTTTCGCAGTGCGCTCACCACCTTTCATTTCGATATCTGACAAGAAAATTAAGTTGCCTCAACTAGTTTGAGAGTGTAAGGGCAAACTGATGTCTAGTTATCGAAGTTGATGTCAACTTGAAGTCGAGCAACTTATCCACAGGTCTAAGGACCCCTTAAGATTATTTTTTATTTTTATATTTTAATGTGTAGATAGCACAATTTGATAAAAAATATTTTGATTTTTTATCAATCTTAATCATTTTATGCACCCTAACGTAAAAAATAAAATCTTTCAAGAGAAAAGTAACAATTATTAACAGTTTAATTTATACATTATTTTCCTGAATAACATTTGATAACAGTTCAAGAAACAAAAAAATTACAGCAGACAGTTGTCCGAGGCCTTCGGCCACGGACTGTCCCTGCAGGCTGTGTCAGAGACACGGCCATTAAGTTTAACGTAGAATACGCCATCCGATAAGACAGAAAACATATATAACAATAAATTCATTTGCTTATATTATTTATCATTTATTGTTATATATGTTTTCTGTCTTATCGGATGGCGTATTCTACGTTAAACTTAATGGCCGTGTCTCTGACACAGCCTGCAGGGACAGTCCGTGGGCGAAGGCCTCGGACAACTGTCTGCTGTAATTTTTATATTTACCAACGGCATTTGATTCAAGTCCGTTAAAAAAAATATTATGTTCAATTTTTTTAAACTTAATTTAATTTATGTATTTTAATTAATATTTTTATTGAAATAAGTTCTGCGAATGTTGAGATACATGTTCTTAAGCAATGTTGAGCAACCAAAAACACTCAACCAAACACCACACATATGTTTGAGTGTATGTGTTTAAACAATTTTCATTTGAGAAATTAAAATACTAGAAATATATCAACCAATATGAAATGTATATCAAACGAAAGATAACATCTTCATTTACCTACAAAAAAAAATTTAAAAAAATTCATCTAGCCGTTTCCTCAAATTCAATGAAATAAAGATTACAACAATAAAAACCTGACATGACTCCTCATACCGTAAGGTAAGACGTATTCTACGTCAAAAAAAGAAATGCAGTTAATTGGGTTTTTAATAGTTAAGGTTATCATAAAATAAATGATAATCAGATGGTATTACTTTCTTTAATTCTTGTAAATGTTTCCATTTTCTTGCAGAAATTGGGAGTGGACCATAATATAAAGGTTCGGGTTCAGAGGTGCTCGAGTATTTTTTGATACGGGTTGGTAGATCAGCATAATCAGTATCGAAGCGGACCTTATATTTAACTTCGCCATTCGGTAAATATAAGAGTGACTTAAGTTTTGATACCGTTGGATCATGATTAGTTCGACCGGGTCGACCGGGTTCCGTATCAAACGGCATATTTACAAATTTCCCATCCA
Organism: Phaonia tiefii; assembly: GCA_963931995.1. Classification (NCBI taxonomy): domain Eukaryota; kingdom Metazoa; phylum Arthropoda; class Insecta; order Diptera; family Muscidae; genus Phaonia; species Phaonia tiefii. Next base: position 133,319,257 of record OZ008368.1, read on the forward strand.
ACTTGACTTTTTTTCTCGCTTGTCTTGTAATTCTTATGTAATCGTTTTGTATATATATAGCTTCGTTTTTCAATTTCACCTCTATTTTGGCATGGGCACTGTCACACTCCATTTGAGTGTGCCCCTTTTCAAGGTATTTCTGTTCAATTATTTTGTCGTGTTTGATTGCGAAATTGGAAAGAGCATTAGACAAGTGGTGATTCCGGTTCTGATAGCCACAGCCATCAGAATAAATTATAATCGGTAATCTGTCAGGTAGGCAATACGTTGTTAGGCGGTGCAAAATTATGGAAAGAAATTTTTAGGCTGAAAGATCCCCGTTAGTTTCATTCCACCAGTAATTTGTGCATTGGTGTGAAGCTAAGTTATTTACAGTGAAATTATGAACTTGCAAACGTTGCTTGAAATATACAGCCGAAGCATTAATATTGGGGCAGAGTTTAACCGCTTGTGCATCCATTGTAAAGACATAGCACTGATTTTGTTGAGCAGCTAGTTGTTTTCTCGAAATATGTTCGTTGTATTCCTCAGCTGTTATTTGTTTTGTTTTGAAACCAACACACAAATTGCATTCGTCTTTACGTGGCATAAATAACGCAAAATATTGTTCTCCAAAATATTTAGAAAATGTAAATATTGACACATAATGAACCTTCTTCTCCAAACATTTTGTTTTATAATCTCTGTAAATTTCAGCTTTAGTTTTGAATGTTGCTGCGATATATATTTTACTACTGTCTTTACGACAGTAGTGACTTTCCACCTTTTCTAATTTTTGAAAATAATCTTTTAGATGTTCATCCCAGTCACAGGAGGGTCGAATAAGTGGTGGTGAAATCGGTGGATGAACCACCCAATAATCAATCATTCTCTTGGATATACATAGCAAGAGTTGAAAGAAAAATTTTTCGACAAACTTTCAACGATATTTTCTTATGAGGTAATTTAAAAACACAACTCCTGTTAGAATCTGGAATTGTTTTTCTCTTTGTGTCTGTCACTGTAACATAGCTTTTCAAATTACTCGCTTGGACTCCCAACTCATGTTCCAAAACTCTTTAAATATTTCATTTCTTTCAACCTCATTAAATTTTTCGCAATGATTAACGGAAATTTTTTTACATGCTGGTGATAAACATGTTGGCCCAATCTGCCTGTTAGATTTCAGCAATATTTGTTTCCATCCATCAGCTGTGTCGAAGCCCAAGTATCCTTCTCCCCTCATTCGCTTTACATAATATTCTTTTCGTTTTTTTTGATGTGGATCAATGAATACGAATTTTTCTACGCCTGACTACTTGTCGGGCCGTGTGTTCATCATCAGAAGCTAGGTTAAAGTTTTTGTGAATGGTCATAAAACAACACTACAAGAATACAACAAACCAGTTATTAGATTATCAATATCATTATCTTCATTGGACGATGCATAGTTTATAGCAAGGCTATGTAAGGAATTCGGTATTTTCAACGAATTAATTAAATCTTCTTTGGTTTCCATTTTTATAAATTAAAATCTTTAATTAAACTGTTTTAAATGAAATATTGTTTTTATTCTACGACAAGATAGATAGCACACTTTGTATTCGAAAAATATTTGTTAAGTAGATAGCACAAAAACAAAAACATGAAAATAATGGAGACAGAAAAAAAATTTTTGCACGAAATTGATATCATAGATGCACTAAACAGTTTGGCATCAAAAACCCATTTTGGACAAATATGCAGATAGCACAATTTGACTATAAGCCCTCGATATGTTGGTACTTCAATGAACAAATTGAAAACTAGAATATGTGCACATAAGTTGGACCAAAAAACTCATTCTAAGCCGATAGAACAAAAGGCAACACTCGCAAGTTCACTGTACTTTAACTGGACACAAACCTAATTTTGACAAAGTGGAAATTCTGACTGAAAAGAAAAATTACTCAAGACGCCTCTTTCAGGAAATGTTGCATATAATTGACGTTCCATCGGAGAAAAGGCTTAATTTCAAACGAGATACAGATCAATGTGCACAAGTGTATAGGCACACAATTGACAAATTCAAGAGAAGAACAAATCAGTTGGCATAAGCCTGCGGAAAAACTTGGACGCGCTCTGTGTTATCTCAAAATGTAATTACAATTAATCGTTCTCCCTTTGGGGAAAATAATATATTTGTTTATGTTGATTCTTGTTTGAACTGTTCAATAATGTTTATGAATACTTTGTATTTATTCTTGTTTTATCAGATCCTTGAAAGTTATCAATGAAGTTGGTCGAAATATAGGAAATTATTAATAACATTGTAAAAAGAAATACTTGAAGTGTTTTCTTTTCATTCTTATGACCTTAAGTCGAAAAACTTTAATTCAAAACTTTAAAGTCCAACATATGAATGTGTCAGTTGCCAAATCGATTAACTCCACTTTCCCAAAATTTTGGTATGTTAGTGTCTGTGGGTTAAACTAATGTACCCAGTTCATTTTGAATTTAACTATATAATAGATACAGCTGTAGTGAAGTAATACATAATGTTTGCATTTATAATGAACGTGGAATTTGAAAACCCAGCGAAAATTTAAGTTTCTACAGGTATTTTTTGATGGAGTTAATCGATTTGGCAACTGACACATTCATATCACAAAGGTAAACCATACTTACAATTAACATTAAAATATAAATCTATAGATACACATATATATATTTTATAAGCGCATGCTCCTTTCATAGAATATTAAAAACAAAATAATACTGACGAAAGTAACTAAAGAGTGAACTTTTGGTTCACTGCTCTTCTCTGACCACCTTAACATTTCTTTCGGCGGCGGTCACCTCGCATAGTGACGGCGACATTATCGAGTATTTATCCATGAAAAAGCTTCTCAAAATACCGTTCGGAATCTGTGTAAAACTGTAGGTCCCAATCAGTGGGTAGTTTGAGTAGTTTAGAAGATAACTGGAAAGCGCACTGCTCAGTGATTGTGAGAAGCTCTCCCCTGTCCCTTCATGGGATGTAATGGAAACCATTTATTTTTTATTTTATTAACTTTTTCCAAAATTTACATTTTTACATGAGTTGAAAAGAGGTGGAAAAAGATTTGGAAATTGTTATCTTTTTAGATATATACGAGTATGATTCCATCTGAAATTATTTCTTAGAAGAATATTTATCGATTTCCTTTGAGCTTTACAGATTGGGGTTTGTCTGCAATTAGAAACAAATGTAAATAGGCGGAACCAGGATTTGAACTATTGTTGGCGGACGATCATTCCGAAATTTGTGTTCTACGTCAGATTTGGAAATTATTTAATTATTTATCGTCACTGTGATGGTATGTTCCATTGTTGCGATTAATACGTTTCACTTATGTAGGAAACTGAATTGGAAATATAACCAAATATTAACATCAAACAACCTTTTATTATTTTCCACTTTGCTATTTCGTGGAAAAATTCAAATGTATTATTTTTATTTTGATAAATGACGCAGAATATATGTAGTATGTAGTTCTGGGCAATTTGACGGTTATGTGTTTGAGCACTGTTGCTAAAAGGGTAATACAAGTTGGTGTAAAAACAGAGTTGCTCTTATTTGGAACAAATCAGTATCGTGTCTTTAATGACTAATACGTTGCAGTAGCACATTCATTTTGATAATTTTAAATGTTTGACTAAATACAGTAATAAACAAATTAAATTTTGAAAAAAAATCAAAAGATGCCCAAACCTCAAAACCTTAACAATTACATTAAACTTTTTTTTCTAAAATGCAAAAAAAAAATAATAAAGTTGCTGAAATCTAAATATTTCGTTTGAATAAACGGTTATATATTTCGTTACAACTGTACCGGCAAACCATATTTAGGTAGTACTTACAAAGCCCATTTAATAGGGCGGGTCGATTTATTTTTCGACAATTTCCCTATGATTTCCGTATTCTATGGGTTATTCCATGAAAATTTGCCAAAGGAACCATACCTCTATCGTTAAAATCGAATCCCCTACTTTTTGTTGGTAGATTTTTTCCCAAATTGACGGTCGTATGAAATATTACCTACACGTTCACATCCATAACTCAAAAACTATCGATCAGGTTTAATCGCCAGTAGGCGCGTTGGAAATGTGAGCTCATTTTGATCAATTTACAAAAAAAAATCTCCAACATTGGTCCAACGGTTCAAAAGTTACGGGCATTTTTGTCCAAATTTTGGAGCATTTTTCCATTTTTTTCATGATTTTGTCCAAGAATATTACTTTCATGGCCATTTTTTTGGCTCAATTTTTTTGACTTACGAACCTTACGTTACGACTGGACTGATTTTCGCTTTACATTATTGGCATATTTTTTCTCAGGGTGCACACCCTGTGTTATGTATGTTTATTTCTTTTTGTTTTTAGTTTCTTTATAGACTTCTTTATTTTTGTTTGTTTATAATATTCCAGTGTATGCTAGTTTTGTTTCAGCGTCATTTCAGTGAAGTGTTACTTGAAATAACTAACAAATAATCAAACTATTTTGAAATTTAGAAAAGATTTAAAGGTAAGTGTAAAAACATTGCTAACTATTATAGTTAATAGTTATATTATTATTCTATGAAAAACATATTTAATTCTTTTAGTGACGGTTTAAAAAATGGATTCAGAGCCTGGTTCATCGGAAAATCCAACAGATACCCACGCAGTAGTTTGCAACATTTGGTCTCTCATGATGTTTTTTCTTTTGGCGTGGCCTGTGAATTACCTGATATTAAATCTGTCAACTAAACGAGATATATTGAAGTACTATTTTTTCTTGGCCGAACGTTCAAAAGCCCAAAGCAAAATGTTTTCGTATAAAACATTTACTCCCCAAGTAGCAGACAGATTGTTAGGAATTTGGAATCAACTTAATATTGAACTTATACTCAAAGGTAGTATCATTAGAAAATTGAATAATTTGCTTGACGCATATAGTAATGCAGATAAACAACGAGTAAAACGCGCAACAGAATTCAAAAAATTCGTAGAATCAACAAACCAATTATTCAACATTGGAAAATGTAAATGCAACTTGAAAGAAAACGACTGCTCATGTGGATCTATCCCAGAAAATTTAGAAGATTTCATGCGCGATCAATATAATGACAGAATACAAACGATACCGGAACACGATAGTGGAAGTGAAGAGACGATACCAACGACTATACCAACAATCCCAGTGAGCAACAATCCTACATACGAACCACATTATGACGAAATGGAAGTTGATGTGAGAGGAGGTTCAGAATTAGTTCTACCACCACAAACATACTCTCCCAGATACAATACTAAAAACTATGCAATGATGTGTGACAGATTTGGTGTGCATGATAGAATGGGATCAGCATTGGCAACAGCTCTGATGGAAGACCTGGGCGTAAAAGATGCTCATGGCAATCTTGTCATCATGGATAAAAGTAAACTTCGTAGAGAAAGAGAAAAATGGAGACAAGACGCACTTCGTAAGCGGTATGATGGCTCGAATTTGATATCATTTTCATTCGACGGCAGGAAAAATGATGCTCTAACTGTAGAAAAAATTCATGAGAAGTTGCATCCAAGGATGGTTAAAGAACCTCATCTAGTTGTTTTGAGGGAACCAAAATCTCAATTGATAGGCTACACAAAACTAGAAAGTGAAACTGCGGCAAGTCAACAAATTGATCGAATTCTTCCAAGAAAAACAATTGTCTCTCGATTCATTAATTGCCATATGCGCTGATGGTGAACCAACAAATACTGGCGTACACGGTGGAATTTTGCGACTATTCGAAAAACAGTTAAAGAGACCACTGCACTGGTTTGTGTGTCTTCTGCACTTTAACGAGCTTCCGTTTAGACATTTGTTTGACACTTTAGACAAATCAACCACCACTGGACCACGATCAACTACCGGAAAGTTGAGCTCAAAAATTGCTGATTGTGAAAATCTTCCGGTATGTAATTTTTATAGCTGATTCTTTACCATTTTTCATTCTATTTTTTAGATTTTATGTTTTCTTTTCAGGTGGTAACCGATTTTGAGGAAATCGCTTTGGAAAATATGCCTCCTGGTGATTTAAATCCAGAAGAATTATCTACCGATTCGAGGTACTTGATGTTAATGGCCAATGCAATTTCTAATGGTGTGGTTCCTGCGGATTTGTCTCACATAAAACCAGGGCCAATTGCACATTCTCGTTGGCTGACCAAAGCCAATAGATTATTACGGTTGTATGTGACAACTAATAATCCAACTGAAAATTTAAAAATTCTGGCTAACTATATAATAAAAGTATACACGCCAATGTATTTCAATGTTAAGTATTATAGCTCTGCCGCATACGGTAGTACATTACTTTTTAAATTTATTACTTGGACACGATTTTTACCACCGAATTTACTTGGAGTTGTAAATACAGTAATTCAAGATAATCCATATTTTGCACACTCAGAAAATATCTTGCTATTTATGTTGTTTGATGATAGAATGGAAAAACGAAACATTGCTATAAAGAAGATTTTATATTCCCGAAGAGATATTGTCGACCCAACGGAACTTAGAGTTTATAAAAAATCTCTTATAAACTTTAATTGTACGGAATATACAAATATGATTGATTTAAATGACGATACCATTTTATTCGAACCACCGTTTACGCAAAGTTATTCGTATGAACATTTGGAAGGATATTTAAATTACGAAGTGCCACCGTTCGATGATCCACAAATTCCTTTACACATTCAAGGAACGGAAAGACATGTCCAATTGCTGGCTGCCACTGCTAAACGAGTTGCAGGAAAGAATGTAGAAGGCGCTATGGCGACGACATTAGACAGCCGTACGAAAACACCCAGACTTGAAAGCAAACAAGACTTTCAGAAAAAATAATGTTTTTTTCACATTTTGTCTTTTACTACACTCAAATTGAATATTTTTTTTTGATAACAGGTTGATAGATACTTTATTATCTCTTAATTTGAATTTTTGTTGAAAAAAAAATAAAAAGGGAAAAAAAATCAAAAAGTTGGTTTTATGTGTTATTTTGTTTTAGCAATATCGCATGAATTAATCAACCGAATTCGATAAATTTGGGCTTAAACTCTTCGTTTTGAATTGTAAATTGAATTAAATAATGGATTGAGCCAAATAAATGGCCATGAAAGTAATATTCTTGTACAAAATCATGAAAAAAATGGAAAAATGGTCCAAAATTTGGACAAAAATGCCCGTAACTTTTGAACTTTTTACCAACAAAAAGTAGGGGACTCGATTTTAACGATAGAAGTATGGTTCCTTCGGCAAATTTTCATGGAATAACCCATAGAATACGGTAATCATAGGGAAATTGGTGAATTTTTTCACTCCCTACAAATCGACCCGCCCTACCATTTAAGTATCAGTAGTTTTTTTAAGTATCAGTAGTTTGCCAGTACTTTTTGGGGGTGTACCGCGCCAATTTCTGTCAGTCAGTACTTTGCCACTACTGTTTTGTTTATACCGTCTGATGCATGGATATAATAGAATCTACGGAAATTAACTCTTCTGAATTTTAACCTCGGTAACTAACAACTTGTGTCAAACTTTAAATTAAATGTGAACATTCTCAAAATCATATGTATTTTATTTGAATTCGAATTTTTATGACCGATTTTGTTAGTTTTTGGTTAATGTATGAGAAATTCATACTACAAGCTTACAAGTCTGGAGCATTTTTCTAATTGAAAAATGGTTGGTTTTTGTTGGAAATAATAGACAATTCGGTTCAACACACACTCACTGGCATGACTAGTTTCGAACTCCGTGACAAATTCATCATCCCATGCCTAACTACTGTGCCTGAATAGATACCATCGGTTGATCACCAATCGTATATTGGCAATTCACATGTGCGAATTAGTATCAATCGAAGAACCCGAAGTCTATAATTTCAACAACAACAAGAACAGATAGTTTTTGTCCGCCATGTTCTTCTTTTCCTCATACGTTCTTGCATTGTTGTAGTGGTTTGAGTTGAGTTTTAATCTATATCACAGAGTTGTATTTTTCCGTGATATAGCTTTTCCATCACCGGGCTAGTGTCAGTTACGTTTATTTGAATTTGAATTTTTATGACCGATTTTGTCAGTTTTTGGTTAAAGTATGAGAAATTCATACTATTTTAGATTTGTAATTCTAATCAATATAGAAACTATTTGTATTCATTCGGTATTATAAATTGCAAGGAAACATTCTAATGAATATTGACTAATTCAATTCGACAATAACAGGCCTATTCTCGACCGACTGACAGCCACATTTGACAAGAACTTCAACTTGCTGTTCTGGGTGTCAAATAAAAACTTTTTTTGTTTCAGTTGACAATGATAGTTGTAACGTTCACAATAGCACATGACAATAAAAATGCTGTGTAACTAAACAGGAAAAAATTATAAAAAATTGACATATCTCGCAAACGGAGCGCCTAAACGAAAAAAAATCAATTTTTACTAGTTTCCAACGCATTTAGAAAAGTTGGTCCAATTCACATTGTAAAAAATTGTTGTGTCGGACCAGGTTTTCTAAAACCCTTGGAAAATTTGTTATTTCTTTGATTGGACGCTCCGCTTGGGAGATATAACCACTTTTCTAATTTCTAATATGTATTTGTTAGGCAAATAATGGTATTGCCAGATTGATAAACTGAATTTCAGTTGTTTTCAACAAATACAAAAAACTCTTCATAATGTGTTTTTTAGCTCTGGTAACAATGGTATCATTTTTAAAACAAATAAAGATGTAGTCTTGTCCCAGCAATTCAAGAATAGGAAATTGAAATAAAAAAAATTGTTTCCCATTACATCCCTTGAAGGGATTGGGCAGAGCTTCTCATAACCTTTGAGTGTGCGCTTTCTACTCACTGATTGGGATCTAAATTTTTACACCGGTTCCGAACGGTTTTGTGAGAAGTCGCCGTCAAAAGAAATTTAAGGTGGTCATAGAATGGATCGAACCCACAATCGTATATACAAGAGCCGCGTACACTACTATCGCAACACCGACGGCCATATATGCTTGTGGCCGTCTTATATTATATTATTGTATCATATGTCCAATGTCGAAATTGAAATTTTTTTTATTTATTTTAACTCATTCCAACGTATTTGAAATATTGGTTATTATTGTTGGAAATACGTATTATTCAGCGTGTGCAAACATTTATATTATATTGACAACACTTCTTATGTATTTCTTTTTATATGGTAACTCTGCTTGCGAAACATTTTCTATGAGTACATTGTAGTTGTCTATCAGTTAGATCAGAGATCTATTCTAATTAAAACTTTCCCACAAGGCAAATAACCTATAGAGGGGAAAGAACATTGAACGTAACAATCAAGATATTTAAGAGGAAAATAACATTCTAGAAGCGTCGAAAGAATGCGGAAAATTCAAACTTGTTGTAACGAATAAATTTAAAGAAAGGTGTATCAAAAAAAACCCCCAAAGAAAAAAAGCAGATAGAAGATGAGTTACGCAAGTGGTAAAGATTGAACCTCTCGGAAGAGAGAAATACGACACCTGGAAAGTACAGGTACAGGCTTTACTGTTCAGAAATGATATGTGGAAATATGTGTGGTCAATCACCGAAACCGACAGACGCAACGAAGAGGGAGAGAAATCACGGTAGCGGGCTCGCATTCATCATAGAGCGATGCGTGAGCTTCAGACTCACAGACCCACCCTCCCATCCCTAGTCCGACCAGTTTCTTGAAGCGATAGAGACTATAATCCGCCCGTTAATACCATCGGTGTGAGCTAACATCCCACTATTGAACACCTACTCCAGGGTGATTGTACAATTATACTTGGCGACTTCAATGCTCATCATGATATGAGGTTCTCCCAGCTGGTCTCAGACCAGCGTAGCATTAATATTGCAGACCAGACAGACGACTCCGTACTTGGGTTTGAAAAACCCCTTCGCAGCAAACCATGGTACGATGAAGAGTGTCGCATTGTAAATGATGAAAAGAACGCTGCACGCCTGGCAATGCTCCAGTCAATTGCAACGCGAGCTGCGACTGATTGGTATAGGGAGGTAAACTGTCTCTTTAGGCGTAAGAAACCACAGTGGAAAAAGCTCGAGAGTGAGAATATTGAGTCATACAGAAGGAAGAACGAACCACGAAAATTCTACCAAAGTCAAAAGCGGAACTAATGGACATGGTTTAGGGCCCCCTTCTGTAAAGGCAAGGGCGGAAATCTCATCGCAGATGTGCAGAATATGTAATGGAGAGATCATTTCTCTGCGCTATTGGTACCTGAGATATCCAATGACGAGACAATCGATCAAAATTTGGACGACGACGTTGATTGCCCCCCTCCTAACCAAGACGAGGTCAGAACAGCTATTGCCCAGCTTAAGAACAACAAAGCCGCAGGAGCCGATGGATTACCGGCGGAGCTATTTAAGGCTGGCGGCGATGAGCTGATAAGGTGCATGCATCAGCTCATTAGCAAAATTTGGTCAGATGAATGCATGAACGGCGATTGGAGTCTCAGTGTACTATGTCCCAAATTTAAAAAAGGTGACCCGAGTCTCTTTGCCAACTACCGTGGAATAAGCCTTTTATCCATAGCATATAAGGTTCTATCAAGCATAATGTGCGAAAGACTAAAACCAATTATCGCTGACCTGATTGGACCATACCAGTGTGCCCTTAGGCCTGGAAAATCGACAACCGACCAGATTTTCACGCTACGCCAAATCCTGGAGAAGACACACGAAAAACAAATCGACACCTATCATCTATTTATCGATTATAAAGCGGCCTTTGATAGTCCGATACGGGAGAAACTCTATGAAGCAATGTCTGAGCTTGGTATTCCTGCAAAACTCATACGCCTTTGCAGGATGACCTTGACGAACACCAAATCCGCAGTGAAAGTTGGTAAGGATCTTACCGAACCTTTCGAAACTAAGCGAGGCCTCAGGCAAGGCGACACCCTATCGTACGATCTCTTTAACATCTTAATGGAGATCATTATGAGAAAAGCTGCAGTCAATATGAATAAAACCATCAGTAGCAAAAGCCACATGCTGCTCGCGTATGCTGATGATATAGATATCATTGGGCGCACAATTAGAGAAGTTACTGCGGTGTTTTCGAGAATTGAGATGGAGTCAGCAAAAGTGGATCTAACGGTAAAAGAGGACAAGACAAAATTAATGGTATCAACGAACAGGGCCTCCACGCGATTAGACCAAAGCGTGAACCTTGCTAACCGTTATAACTTCGAGGTAGTGGACGAATTTATATACCTCGGATCTGCCGTGAACAAAAACAACAACGTCAGCCTTGAGATCAAGCGGAGAATTGTGCTTGCGAATATATGTTATTTTGGGCTAAGCAAGCACTTTAGAGATAAAGCCCTCTCTCGAGTAACAAAAGTCCAGCTGTACAAGACTCTCATTCAACCTGTCTTGCTTTATGGCGCAGAATCCTGGGTCCTATCGCAAGCAGACGAAACATCTGTAGGAGTCTTCGAGAGAAAAATACTCCGAAAAATTGATGGCCCTATAGTGCACAACGGCGAGTATCGGCGACGCATGAATCATGAGCTGTATGAGCTTTATCCAGATATTGACATAGTTAAGCGGATCAATATAACGCGATAGCGCTGGCTAGGCCATGTCAGTAGAATGGATGAAGTCGAACCAGCACGAAGGGTTTTCGAAACCGAACTCGAAGGAAAACGAAAAATAGGAAGACCCAGACTCCGCTGGAAGGATCAGGTTGACGAATCCCTGCGTACACTTAGTATTGCCAACTGGAGATAAGGCAAAAGATCGAACTGGTTGGCGAAATATGTTATCTTCGTTTTGTAAGGTCCCTGACCCCTCGGGGTTGTTCGTGACTGGATAAATAAGTAAGATAGACAATTCGGAATTCGCAGCGATAAATGAAGACTTCGCTACAAGAATAACGGCTAATTGCTCAAGCTCCCCTGACATGTCCATCGTCAGTGCGTCGCTACTAGCCAATACCACCTGGCAGACCCATATAGCCTTGAACTCTCATCATATTCCCATATTCCCACCCAAGCCGAACGACTTTATGGAGTCGGATAAACGGACGTTCAACTACAACAAAGCTAACTGGCCTGGCTTTACGAACTTTATTAACGAATCCCTCCGTCATTTGCAGCTAGCCTCTTGCGCCAGACAGGGTGAGATGATCCTTAGGGATACCATTCTCAAAGCTGAGCGTCTAGCTGATCAGCGTGATCTCATACGCTCCAGCAACCCAGCCGATGAACGAAAATTTCCCCTAACGGATGAGATTAATTTACTCACCAACCAGCACCTTCATGACAGATGGCTAGAACAGCTGGAAACTGCAATATTGGTTCGAAAAGACTATGGTCTACTATCCGAGGTCTATCTGGTAATGGAAACGATATTTGTCACATTGCTATCGCGTTTGATAATACGCATTACACGGATGCCAAGATATGCGCTACCAAATTCTGCCAGAAATTTATTGCACTCCCAACCCAGAACTAAAAATCTCAAACGAGATCTAGTACATTGCTCCTTCATACCCAAGGAAGTCGAAGGTTTTGGAGTTCCTACTCTTGCCGACCCTGAAAGAACATTTTAAGGCCTCCAATCACCAACAGGGCTTCAGGCAAGCGCATAGCACTTCGACGGCTTTAAATGTGATAACTACCCACATCACCAATTGCCTTAATCAGAGCAGACCCGCTGAACGCACAGTGGTCGCAGCTTTAGACACTGTTGATCACTCGATCCTGTTCCAGGACATCTTGAACTCATTTGTAGAGTTCAGGGGCCAGAATTCCCGTTATCGCAAGATAAAAATGGGTGTGCCACTACTTGTGTGTTAGTATTGTGTCGTACTGATTGCACTATCATCTCCTCGGGCGTAAATGTAGACGACATAAAGGCCCTTGCAGGGACAACTTGGTGCAAGGAGAACGAGACAATTGTAGTGATTTAAAAAGCGTGGATCATTTACACGAGGAGACCAAGATGCTGCCAGTGCAACAACATTATGTGTTGTTGACGAGACATTTTATTTTGGCTTGTTATCTGCCCAGTCACCCTAACCATCATATTCTGATGCAGAATCCACCTCCTCGTTACATCCAGAAGGACATCAGGAGCTACTGCGCGGACATCCAAGACGTTATTCCATCTGACGTCAACAGGCTGTCGATTGCAGTAGCCAAGAAAATGTTGCATAACACGGCGGTGTCAGAGGCAATAAATAGGTATTCCTGTAACAGGGTCCTTAATGAGCACCCACCCGCGATTTCGAATAATGAGAGGCTTCTGCCCAGGCACACCACAACTATTCTGGCCCAGCTTAGATCTGGTTGGAGTTCTATTGAGCTCATACAGATCGAAAATAATCCCAGGCACTTTAGATCAGTGTCCACACTGCCTACAAAGCCCTAATGACATTATACTTACACAATCTTTAACTGGCCTGGTAGGCCTACTGACTTGCGCCCAGTGGACCAATGGGGCAGACCCTTGGAGGTGGCATCATTTCTCCAGCTCCTCACCGCTACCTTCAGTGAAACATTAATTTTGTTTTTTATATCTTCCAGGAACGAACGAGTGGAAACAGGCAATCTGTTACAACAAAAACGAAGATACCACAATGGGAACAAAATGACTCCAAGACGAAATCCAATATAATATTGTCTATTACTACCTCAGAATTGAAGGAAATTAAAAACTGCCTTTCGTCGAAATACTTATGGGATAAGTTATGTGGCATATACCAATCAAAAGGACCTGCTCGTAAGGCAATGTTGCTGAGAACTCTCATATTGTTAAAAATTCCGAGGGTTGTGATATGCAGGATATTGTGAAAAAAATTGTTGATATCCTCGACAAAATTCGTGAAATGGACATGGAAATAGTGGTTGACCTGGTCGCCATCTTATTGCTGTACAGCGTTCCGGACGAATACGAACCGTCTCGTGTCGCAATAGAGACGCAGGAAAAGTTGCCAGATCCAGAAACATTAAAATTGAAAATGATGGATGAGTACAAGGCTAGGAAGCATAATAGTTCCTGGAAAGGTGCGGACGCAATGTACACGCGAAAAGAGAACAAAACAAAACACCATCTTCAAATCGGGGAAACACCCAATGATTTAAATATGCTTGCCACAACTGCGGTAAAATCGGGCAAAAGGCTTAAGATCAAATTTGATGTCTGTATCCAAAATAACCGACCACGGTTTTGAAGTGACATTCCGACGAAATGGTTCCGTAGTAATGGACCCGAAATCAGGCAGAAAACTGTTAAGAGCATCCAGAAGATTAGATCTGTACTACGTCAATTTACAGGAGAGTGGAAACATACCTCAGAATACACTTAACATCCTCTAGGAATGACAAGAGCGATATGGTCAACTGAACGAAGCCTATCAAATGGTAAAGTTGACGGAGTAAACGCGAACATACACGATGACTAACCTATTTGTGAAACGTGCATTCAGGGGAAGCATAGAGCTGGTATAAGAGCTGGTGCATTCGGACGTCTGTCGACCAATGCGAACTCAGTCACACGGTCATTCAAGATACTGCGTCACTTCCATTGACGAAAGAACAAAATGGTGTGAAATATGTTTTTCCAAAAATAAAGGCGACGTAGTCAAATTTTTTAAGGAATAAAAAATATGGTTGAGAATCGAACGAATAAAAGAATCAAAACTATGTGGACAGACAATGGCCGAGAATATGTCAACGCTGAGTTTTCAAATTTTCTTAAAAATGAAGGAGTGAAACATGAACTCACTGTTGCCCACACACCACAGCAGAATGGCGTTGCCGAGTACAAAAATAGAACATTCATGGAAATGGTTCGCTGCATGCTTCTACAAAGCGGATTACCCCCGAATTCCTGGGCAGAAGCTGTTCTTACCACTAACCATATTCGAAACAGATGCTTATTTATTATTTATCAATATGGAAACTGAATGTGATGAACCCATTCCCATGGCGAATTTGAAAGAACAGTGTGAACCACAATCAGCTGCAGAAGCTTTGTCATGTCCCGAAAGTGCAGAGTGGAAGAAAGCCATGTTGCAAGAATACTTAGCGTTGAAGCGAAACAACACATGAACCATTGTTGATCGTCCGAAAAATAAAACAATCATCAAGACAAAGTGGGTATATGAGCAAAGCGAAACGCGGATGGTGAATTCGAAAAGTGGAAGGCCAGACTAATAGCGAAGGGCTTGACACAAAAATTAAGTATAAATTACAGTGAAACGTTTGATCCAGTAGCCCATATGAGCTCCATACGGATGCTGGTGGCAATATCAGCTGAAAACGGAATGGATATTCACCGGCTCGATTTTGTCAGCGCTTATCTAAACTGGACATTAGCGAGGAAATAGCATCGAAGTTCCAAAAGGATTTAGTAAAACAATCAATCATAAAGACAAAGCAGACTATACTAATGGAAAGGTATGCAGAGCTCGGAAGGCATTGTACGGCTTGAAGCCAATGGCATATCAAGCTAGACCAGAAACTCCGTGAATTGGATTTGCAACCATTAAATGCTGACCCGTGTGTTTTCGTAAACCGTGATGCCGAAAAACTTACCATTGTTCTCATATACGTCTCAATACGCTCAACAAATTGAAACGTGAATTTTCCAATACCGTCGAAATTAAGAATATTGGACTTTTAAAGTACTGCCTTGGCATTGCATTTGAGCAAAATATTAAAAAAGGGGAGATTAAAATGCATCAAGGGGTATATGTGCAGGAAGTTATCAGTCGATTTGGAATGCAAAATGCCAAAGTGATTGCGACTCCAATGACACCGAATGAGAAATTGCCGAAAAATATGTGTCCTGCATCGGATAAAGAAATTCAGCAAATGGTATGAATCTTGCAGTTAGCACTAGTATCTTGTATCTTGCAGTTAGCACTAGACCAGACATCATAGCACATGCAGTAAGTGTGACCAGCCAGTACAACACGAATTTTGGAAGACTACTTATGGGCTGCAGCTAAGCGGGTATTAAGATACTTAAAAGGCACCAACGGCAAGGGATTGACTTTCAAAAGATATGGAAGAAACATAACCGGTTTCACTGACGCCGACTGGGGTTCCAACATCGATGATCATAGATCTTACACAGGATTTGCTTTTATTTATTGTCATCAACAGAAGCGGAATATATGGCAATATCGGATACAGCAAAAGAGGCCGTTAAGCTTAAGCTTGTCATCAACGGAATTTTTAACGAAGTTAAAACGATAACAATTTTTTGTGACAACCAAGGTGCTGGTGAACTGACGAGAAATCCTGTTCCACTAGTTGAGAAGGATGAGATTGAAATCAAAAACATAACTGTAACGATTTCTGAATGTAGTATTTATGGAGTTTGAATGTTTGATTTCTAACTTCCTAACACTGGTTAAGGTCGAATCTATATTTCGAAAATGAAGAAAATACTCGGTACACAGTAACCGGTTCTTACACGCACGTGAATTTGAGTTTAACTTGACTGTCCGTCTTAATTTGCTTCTCAATTAGCGAGTCATCCAGCAAGAACACTTAAAACGTGGTTCAGCTTTGTAATTTAAGATAAACGATCTACATAGTCTGACGAATAGCTTTTGACCTATGCTCTATGCCGAAGGATTTCATTACACAGTGATATAAAAAAGGCTAAAGTAGAAATACCTGGGAAGTGACAGTATTTTTCTTGTAGGTGCTGTCGAGTGAAACAAGAATCTGCTTGTGAAATTTCCCAAAATCTTGAAAACCGGTTAAAAACCCGGATTTGCGCACCTTTGCGCACTTACCATTTTCAGTGCTGGAATCTCCATACATTTTTTATATTGTAGACAGTCAAAATTGCTCTTCAATCAAATGCTAACAAACACAACGAGTGAAACCCTAGCCATTCTCTGTTCTCTCTCTTACTCTCTTCATTGAATATTTCAATACACCGAGCAGCTTTTTGATAATGTTATTGTATATAACTACACAAATTCCAACCATATTGAAGTAAAATTACATAAACTATGCAAAAAGTATGAAATAATCAAGATATGACGCCTGAGAGGAATGCCTTTGAGTGAATTTCTAGCACTTTTTGGTTCTCTTTTACCAGGGTTGCCAAATTGCGCACATCTTCTGGTCGTCTAATTCTAGATCGTCTTTGGTAGCACCAAAAAAGATGCACAAGTAGAGAAGAAAACCCATCGCAATTTTGCAACCCTAGTAGAAGAGAACCAAAAAGTGCTAGAAATTCACTCAGGCATTTCTCTCACGCATCATATCTTGATTATTTCATACTTTTTGCATAGTTTATGTAATTTACTTCGACATGGTTGAAATTTGTATAGTTATATAGAATAACACTATCAAAAAGCTGCTCGTGTATTGAAATAGACAATGAAGTCGACGCGATTCACACAAACGCATTTAGTTAGATACAATAACATCATCAGAAGACTGCTCGTGTATTGAAATATTCAACGAAGAGAGTAAGAGAGAGAGCAGAGAAACGACGCGCTTCACTCGTTTTCTTTGTTGGCATTCCACTCCATGAGTAAATTTTCTTCTCTATACCATAGTTGCTTTATGGTAACACCAAATTTGTTTATATAGATTGGAAAAAAGTTTAGATTTCGAAGACGATTCTAGAATCTTTTGAGCTGAAATGCGGTATACACGAACATGCTTTTAGGCCTTTCAAACGATATATTCGTTATTTAAGAAAATATAAGAAGGGTGTGTATTTGTCCAGTAAACAGATATGTTTTTAATTTTTTTCACCATTTTTCAACTTCAGCGTGGATTTTACACATTATTTTATAAAGAAACCCTAATACTCTTGAATTTATTCAAAAAGGACGTTTCCTAATGAGTCAATTTTTAAAAGACCGGCATTAATTGACTGAGTTATTGTAGTTTTTATTAAAACAAAAATTTTGCCTAAATACAAGTGTTGGAAATTGGAAAACCCTATAGATAAAAACGATGAAAAAAGTACTACATATGGTAACAAATAAATTAATACCTCCTTTTATTTTGGCTTCACTTAGTTTTGGGAACACCGCTTTAAGATGACAAAAAGCGTCGCCGTTTACTTCCAGTTATTTTTACATATTGTTTCATGTATCCTAGCTTTAGATGCAATGGTGGCAGAATTACATCCTCAGCTTTAAATGATGGGATTTTTAAAATGTTCTTCCTGCCTATTTGTTGCGACTCACGAGATGGCCATATTTTGCGATCATAGCGATGTTTTGTGTTACCACCGTGCAGACCAAATAAAATTTTCAAAACTTTTAAATCGGCGACTATTTCCCATTTATGCGTGGCAAAGCTGACGAACCGTTGTATTTTGTCCATCACTTCATAAGTTTCCTTTGTGCTAGTCGCATATGCGATTGGAATTGATGATAGCAGATTGTTGTTATGCAGTGAAACAGCTTTCAGGATTTCATATAAAGGAGTAAAAAATCACAAATTCCTTCAAGAATACTTTCTTTTACATGAACCATCCATGAAAAGTCGCCGTTTCATCGATTAATAATTGTGATTCAATGCCGAAAATAGTTTGGGTACATCTACGCAATACACTAGATCCCTATCATTGTCATCAGTCTTAAAACATTCTTCAAGTAACAAAGTACGGTCAATTTTTCTACCAGATGATATAAGAAAATCTTTTTCCACCAAATTCCACTGCTGTAATCGCTACCCGAGAATTGCAGAATCTCGTTTTGACATATGTAAATCGCGAACGAGATGGGCGAAATCTGCATTTGAAACATAATTTCATGTTCCACACGATGACTTTCTACGCGCGCTTTTTGTGTTCATTCTGTTTTGGTAACCCTTCGTAAATCTACGTGCGTTCAGACGATGACCCCTAAATACAACCATGCGTGATTTTTTTGACGTTTTGTCGATCAAACTTCTTTTGTTGTTTATTCGTAATGGAAAATGTCAAGTGTAAAACACAAACTCCACAATTTTTTATTTTCTCCAATTCACCGAAAACATTTATTTCATTTAATAATTACTTCAAAACAATTGTTCGGCACTTTGTTTACTGTTTCTTTATCGCCATGTACAAATACGAATGTGGTGAAAGCGAAACGTCGATAATCCCCCTCAAATTTCATTTCGTGATTCTTTTGTTACCTCTCTTGCTTCTCTTCTTCCCTCACCAAGAAACATCGTAAGTCATGAAAAGTGACGCGCGTTAAAAAGTCATCGTGTGGAAGTCGAAAATGCCGTTCCGTTGACTTGAATTTGGATGGAACGAACTCTTCTTGTTCCGAGTCTGTGTCAGTTACATCAGCAGATTTTCTCGTTGTCGGAACATCATCAACGCATCTGTTTCCTGACACATTGGTTTGGCAAAAGTAGCAATCATCTCGTTTATGGTATGACTGATGATTCCAAGTCATAGGCGCCGAAAAAGGCAAAACAATTGAAGGTTGAATTTTAATTTTTTTTTAATGTTGCACAGCAATATTCACAAATAATTTCGGGCTCGTACCAGCGACTGGTATTATAAGAGCGAATATTATTTTTAAAATCACGCCGATGACTGAAATCCGTAAATAACCCACAAATATAACAAAATTTATTACGTTTGTTGCACATTTAAATTTTAATTGCACACGATAGTTGTCAAATTGAAAACTTTTTTTATGTAAACAGTTTTAAAGTGATAAAGAAGTGATTAACAAAACGTCAAAAAAAACAATGTTTTTACACGAGTTAAGCTCTCATTGCAAATTTTTGTTATATACACCCAGACTTCTATTTTCTTACAGGCTTATAAGTGCGTAAAACCGGTATTTTAACCGGTTTTCAAGATTTTGGAGGTGTTTGGGAAATTTCACAAGCAGATTCTTGTTTCACTCGACAGCACCTACAAGAAAAATACTATCACTTAAATTTGCGGTACGTTAAATGCTTATTTTAGAGGACAATTCAATTAATGAGTTTGTAACTCTAGTGCGACAGTACATAAGTATGCCAAATGGTTAAATGGGTCTTGGATCACCAACATATTCTTACATAAACCCAAAATCTTGAATTTGTAATCGTGATAATCGGGAGGGTTGCTGAGACTAAAACTTGTGAATTACGACGGTTTTATCTTATTACCACATCATTTACCTTTGAAAGCGAATTTACTGAACGTTAAAACTTTTAACCCGACTGACCACTTGAAAGGCACGAAAGTGGCATATCTCCTAAATATTTGCATCATCTTACCGGTTGATCGAGTTCCTGCACAAATCACTCACTGACTCTACAGCCACAAACCGAATCACCCTACGTACTGATCCATCCATTATTTCCATTTTTAGTCATAATCACTTCTTTCATTATTATTTTTACGCATCGATGAATGGGAATCATCACTTAGTACTAATTATCAAGTTGTATCCTATATCCTCTAATTTATCGCTATTTTGTATTGGATCAACATTCATCTTCTCATTTTCTTTTGAATCTCTCTGTTACGGCGGTAACCTCAAACGCTGTCCCGGCAGGCAATGGGACCATATACAACACCGAGAAATGCAAAATAATAATAAAACCCGCTCTTTATATATTCCTTTCGTTTAAGGTAGTCGTTTATTTTTGGTTGATTGGTTTGTACATTTATTTATTCGCCTGTGAACTTACAGTGCGAGCGCAATGCGTTTTAATATCTGAACGGATCATAAATTATATTAAAAACCTTAAAAATGTGCATGTTAGACGTGAACGTATACGGTTGTGTTTTTTGTGAGTGCTTCGTTTGCAGTATATTCTCAAACACACGAAACGAAAACAAATAGATTCATATATTCTAATCTCAACTAAAATAGTCGGGAATCAAAATATCAGCGAATGGACGCTTAAACAATAAAAAAAAACAATTAGTGTAAATCAAATATTAAACCTTCCCAAAACAGAGTAAAGAAGAGGGGAAAAGTAGAAAAAAACAATAACAATAAGTGTATGAGCTCGGCGGAAAACGGCAGTAATGTCTACAGACACATAAGCTCACATGAGAGTCAGAGTGATAAGACGAATAAACGTCATGAAAGTTGGTATATTACAACAAAGCCAAATAACTCTGAGATCTGACAAAAGCTCTCCCCGTGTTCTTTACCAACAAACGCGGGAAAAAGACACAGAATTAAAGGCAAATAGTAGAATAGTAGTCAGCAGAGCTGAAAATTAATGTTAAAAGTCGGATCCGCTGTCTAAAAATCGCTTCGCGCCGCTAAGTAGCGATGCCCAGCCCAGCGGTTCTAACTCGGTTTCGAAGAATACCGTAAGGCCTCCCCCGATATTCTTACGAGAACGAAGCTCGAAAGGTTTAGTGGATAATATTGAGAAAATTATTGGCAGTAACACATTCCATATTGTTCCTCTACTGAAAGGTAGAATATACGAGACGAAGGTCCAAACGTATAATGAGAAAAGTTTTAGAGAAATATCTAATTATTTCACCTTATCTAAGAAAATTTTTTACACCTACCAGCTAAAGAGCAGTATGGGTTTAGCTGTAGTAGTTAAGGGCATTGACTATGACGTGGAATCGAAAGAAATTATGCTCTAGAAGAACAGGGGTTCAGTGTTCAGTAGAGCTGAAAATAAATGAGGTCTACCCTATTTACAAACTGCAATACTTGCTGCACCGACGAATTCCAGTGGACGAGCCACATCAAAGATGGGGCCCCATTCAGTGTCAAAATTGCCAGGAATACGGACATACTAAGAAATATTGTGTTTTACAGACAGTTTTTGTAGTCTGCGGTGACTTTCACCAATCGCCTGAATGCACGATAAAGACACAAGAAGATAACAAGTGTAGTAATTGTGGTGGAAACCACACTGCGAACTACAGACGTTGCCCAATATATAAGGATCTTAAGAAGAAACTTGATGAAAAGTTGAAAACAGTTCGTTTTATAATTCCCAAGACCCACTATAATATGGCAACACAGATACCACTCCACAAAAATAAAGCCAATTTGTGATCAAAATACCTTACATTTGAGTACAAACATTTGGCTGTTTATAGCCATCTCTAACTGGACCTTGTGGGCACCATAGGTACGTTCGCCAAAAAAAATATAGTTTCGAGTTCTTATATTTTTCTCTAATTTCGTACGAGCGTACGAGCTCCGATAATTTTGCCGCTACTAGGTTCTATTTTATATAAATAATATTGTATTATACGCACATCTTAATGAACTACAATTTAACAACAACAAAAATAGGATTTCCTATAGAACCACAGCTTTTGACTCCTTATCGTTCAGCTGAATGTTTTGTTTTAAGAACTATACAGCAACCAAAAATAATAACTTTAACGTAATAACTTTTCGGCAACTGGAAACGCAAGTGAGGTTCGGTTGCTATCAATAATCGACCCACAAGTACATACCAACGGATAAGATGCCAGCAGATGTATTGACTAAGTGCTTACTAAGTTAAATCATTATAACTGTATTAAAAATATAGACATGAATTGATAGCTTTTGTAAACACAAAGATTGAAGGGAAGTTTTGGAAATAAGTATTATTCAGTGTGTACAAAAATCAAAAATGTATATTATATTGGCCACACTCCTTATATATTTCCTATTATATGATAACTCTGCTTGCGAAACATTTTCTATGGGTATATTATAGTTGCATATCAGTCGTCAAGCATCAGAGATCTATTCTAATTAAAATCACCAAATTACTTGAATTAAATATCCTTTAATTGTTTAGTTACCAACTCTTTATAAAATAAAGACTAAATTATAATAAAACCATTACAATTATAACCAACACCATTTGTTTGGTCTCTGCTATATAATTCACTTTATTTTAATGGGGCAAAACTTTTGTTGTCATAATTTTTACTAGCCCTAAACTGCTATGATGGTAAATGAAAGAAATGTCAATATACCATTCGTAGCCGCAGCCGTAAAAACTTTTCTCAAATCAACTTCTGGCGTTTCCCCATCTTTATAATGGTCATTCGATTGTAGTCGTAAGCATCTCCTGTAGTTCGACAATTTTTGAAATAATAAACTCATCTATGTCAATGTATAACAATATAAATTTAGTTAGTCACCTCTATTAGGAATATTTTGTTCATCATAAAATATAATGTGAACACAGAATTCCGCGTAAAAGCTAGTCAAATAAGTAAGTGAATCCCCGGGGAATAATATTCGCATTAGAGATGAGTATATTTTTATTTTAATTGCTTTAAAAGTATAGCGTCATCTCTAAAAAATTAGTAGTTGTTGTATGAAATTAAAGTAAATAGAAATTTAGGAGTATACCAAGGCAATGTACCCATGCATTCCAATGCCTACAATATCCGAATACTAATATTTTCCTTAATGGATGTTACTAATATTTCCCTAAATGGATATTTCCTTCTCGAAGTTAATAAATTATATAATTATATATATTAGCAACAAATAAACTACATTTGAAACTACATAGAGCGAATGAATGAGATGTATGATGTATGACTATCAGAACTCAATTTTTTGAAAGACATTTGACATACATAAATGTCGTAAATTTATCCCAAAAAATACTAAAGCCATTCAAAGTAAATGCCGAAATATAAAATTTATGTTAGAATAGGTTTAGTTTTCTAAAGGACATGTTAATAACATAATGGATCGCACTAAAATATTAAACACTTTTCAAATATAACTTACCTCATCTACGCCTATTCTACGACAGGCTTCCAAAAAATTATCCACATTTCGACGACAGCGTGCCATTGTTAATTTTGACTAAAACACGTAAATTGTTATGAAATACATTGTATTATAATAAAAATATACAATATCAACTCACTACTCCAGGTGATGGCACATGAATACTGGCAACTGATCGGGGCCGTACATAGTTGGCTAAATGGCACAGAATAACACCATCCGTCAACGCCGACGCAATATCTTCGGGAAGTGTCATTTTTAAACGAGTTTCAATGATCTACAGTAGATAGATGAAGATTTGTTTCGACGACTTTTGGAAGAAATTAAAGTAGGAACTTACGCAACGTAACTGGGTCATCAACTCGATTTCCTCTCTTTGTCGATCAAACTCGCGGCGCATTGTAAAGCTTAATTTTTCTGGCGGTATATCATGGTTCCAAGTAACAGAGCTAAAATAAAGTCCAATGCTTAACTTTAATTTAAATGCAAAATTCAGGAAATGTGTTCAAGCCCACATTAAGGACTATATGAATTGCATGGAAACATTAAATAAATGTCTTCGGTTAATGAGTAGTGTGAATACACATCGCAGTGGCCTTAAAGGGCTAGACGGTGCTGAAGATGATGCTTCACAAATATCGAAACGATCGTCCAGCGAATGTGAGTTTGAATCCCACCCGCGGCATTTACATTACTTTCACTAACCGAAGCAAACATGATCTCTTAGCCTTAAAGGAAATTACAACTTTATTAATTGTTGTCGTTAAGTATTTATGATTTAGCATATATGTATGAGTGTTATATTTTATTTTGATCTTTTCTTACCGATGAGCTTTTCCAGTTACCATTTTATTGGCATTAATAACACTACTCGGCGGCGATGTTGTGAATTTATTATTATTCGTCAGTATGCCAACCCCAACGCCAGATACTCCAACTCCATTGCCGACAGCATTGCCCCCATTTAAAGCTTTCATGGGACTACTTGGTTTTACATACCCAATGCAATCGCCATTTGAAGTGATCACTGCTCCTGACAGTACTTCATTTTTTGCTAAAGACATCAGTTCGGTATTCCTAGAGGGTATAACTTTTTGTATTGGCTTCTTTGGTACGACTACGATATCTTCGCCATTTGTGGTGGCATTATTTGAACAATTCGTATTGTTGGCACTATTTTTGATTATAGACTTTGGCACAATAGCGCTTTGCGCGTTACCGTTGAGACGGATTTCCATATCATCGTTTATGGGTGGTGTACTGGGACACATTACAGCACCACCGTTTAACTGCTGTTCGTTGGAATCGTATGCATGTTTTTGCTCTTTAATTTTATAAACCTCTTGACTGCGTTGTTGTTTCAGAGCTTCCTTATATTCTCTGTGATCAAAATAAATAGAATTGCTTTTTCGCATTTGCCTACAATTATTATGTACTTGCCTGTAAGTTTGAATATTGCCCAAATTCTTGTTAAATTTATCTTCAATTTTACAATTCTGCTGGGACATTTGCTGCTGTTGATGATGATCAATCATGCCATCATCGAGATCGGGTGATGAACCAGTGCTGCAAGTCGAGTGATTGTCGCCACTGTAGTTGAGGTTATGATGAGTGATTGTCATGATATTGTCTTCCTTACGTTTGATGGGTGAAGCCTCATCAGTCGATTGACTATCCATATTTAGGGGCTTAACCACAGCCGCTGTAACATTTAATGACTCATCGACTATTGTACTTGTACTGGATGTTAATGATGCATCCATGAGATCTGCATTTATGAGTGTAGCCTTTGGAAGGGGTGGTGTTGTTGATGGTATATGCTTGGGAGAGTCAATTTTGGACTTCACTGAAAGGTTAAAGAAACTATAAAATAGAACAGACTGATTGGCATTTCATCTTACGTGGCATATCGTGCGACCATCTTTTGTCCATACCATCACATGTACTATAACCGGAATCTACATGATGTCTTCCTACACGATGCGTATCTACAACATTTCCACCCGCATTATTGCGTGGAGCCCGTCTAAGAGTTGTATACCCATCATAATTACCACCTGCTCGTGAGCCTTTCTCATCTTTAGTGGCTTGAGTTTCAAGATATTTAAAGACATGCACCAGACCACGAACACAAAGCTAGAAACGAATAATAAAACAAATTTATAGTAATGTCGACACTAACCAAATTTGTGTTTTATCTCATAAACTAGAGGTGAGTGTGTGACACAAATTTGTCGTGTCACGCGTGATCGTAACTGGAATTAAAGTTTATTATGTGATTTTGGGTGCACGTGATTCAAAATGTCAATCGCGTGCGTGATCGTACGTGCCTGAAATTTTTAGTATTCACGCTCACGAATTATACTCACGAATCACACTCACGAAATTAATTAATTGTTTTTGAAAGAAGGCGCTGAAGTTTTGAAAGGAATTATATTCAAAAAACACAACTATGGCTGAACTGGTAGTGCCAAACATAACTATATATTTCGTTTCCAATTTATATTTGATCAGGCTCTACCATATGATTTCTCATTTATATATTATTCGATCTAAATTGCATGAAAAATCAATGAGAAAGTATAAAGTAGGACCCGACGGAATATAACATAGAACACTACCGAAAATATAGTAACGAATCTTATCTTCTGCCGCCTCTTACTGATTTCTAATTAAAAGGTGTGGACGTCACTATTCCGGAAAGAACGGATTGGAAGGACGACGGGATTCCCTATGGGGACTCTATTTCTATCTTTGCAGACGAATCGAAGATGGAACATGGCACAGGTGCTGGTAGATACAGCAAGGACCTGCAGCTAAGTCTTTCCTTTAGGCTACATAGTGAATGTAGAAGGCCGCGGAAGCCGTCATGGGATGTGGAACCGATACTAGCAGACGGATAACCCTCTGTATGGATAGCCAGGCTGCGCTAAATGCGATCAATTCTACATGGTGAATATCAAAGTTGGTGAGGAATTGTAAGCATAAGTTGGGCAGTCTGAGGCGTCTGGATATCAGCCTCTGCTGAGTTCCAGGACACTGCGATATTCCTCGGAACGAATCAACGGACTTATTGGCTAGAGGAGGCTGTACGTTGCCTGATAACAACTCTCTCTAGTGGATGTTCAGACGCCTATCTGTTACCATTTTGCCTTAGTGGAGGACTGGATGTGGAAAACTGATAGAAAGCGTTGGGTTTGTAGACCCGACTATGGATCCTATGGAATTCTAAACGGCCACTGCAATATCAGACACGTAACGGGCAAATGGGATAGTTGTGTGCCGGATTACTGTCGCTTGTGCGAGGACGAGGAGTCGAGACGGTGGAACATCTTCTTTGTAGGTGTCCCATTCTTGGCCGTAGGAGTTGACCTACTTGGGGCAAGAATTAATAGTAGACCTGAAGTCTCTCTCCTCAACCGAAATGAGCATTCTACTGGGATTCATGCAGTACCTCCCATGGTTGAGCGGGTCAAGATGAATGCGGGGGTTCACTGCTGTCGGGTATTCATCCCACGATCATCCCTTCTTTCCACTCCTTACCCACTCATATATTCTTTTCTTTCCTTTACTCTTTCCTTTTTTCCCAATCACAATAAATCAATAGACCGCCGAGTGTAGAGTGACCTGATTTTACCAGACCACACGTATCCCAAACCTAACCTAACGAAACTATATAGTGATGTTCTATAAATAATGGGTGGGCCATGTAAAACTTGGGATTTAATTTAATTTCGCTTTAATAAAATTCTCATAGACATTTTTTCAAAATTATCATTTTATTGGCAAGACCCATCATTGACATTTATGAATGAAAAACAACATCGTTCAAATTACTCCTTTACAGAACCTCGTTGGATCTACTCAAATTTTCAGTACAATATTTTCGATTGTTTATGCGCCTATCTAGGGTTCAGAATCGTTCACTGAAGCGCTCGCGTTCGACAACGTGTGCGTTTCAAATTTTTCATAACGTTCTTGGTCGCGAATGAGAGCGTGAACAATTTGTCTCTTCGCTCTCGTTCGCGTGTGCGAGGGAACAAATCGTCTTTTGTTCATATATGAACGGTAGCAAAATAATGAGCGCTCATAAATGTGTGTGGACGCTGCATTGCTGTTATTGTTCATTTACGATCACTACTCCGTTCACAGTCCATTAAAGAGAAAAAACGATTTACTGTGGAATTTTTAAATATGAATATACCAGAAAACCAGTTACATATTTGTAGATCCTATTGTGTTATTGTTTGAAGCAGTGATACATTTACGAACAGGCCCATAGCTTTCGACCAAGCACCACGTATAGTGAGCATGAAGAATAGGCTGCGGTAAATCGCTTACTACTGTCCTAGGGGGTCAATCTATTTGCTACATAATAGGTCATTCTTTCAATTTAAATCATTTGTTTTCGATTAACTTCTCTTTATCCGCTTCATACTTCTTGTAAGCGTTTGCCTTTATTTTGCAAGTTGCCATTCAAAAGCGTTTACGCACAACTCTTACTAAAAGAACTGTATAACAATTACTTACACTAGCTGGTGGTGAAGTCATAGGATTATTTTCTAGATTTAATTCAACCAATGTTGACATCTGACGAATTTCAAGAGGTAGACTAGAAATGCGATTATTGGATACATCCAATGAAACCAATGTAAGACATGTTAATTCTGAAAACAAACAAAAACGAGGTTATTCCAGATACTATCCAGCCACATATAAAACTACATATTTCAAACATACCCCGAGGTAAATACATTAACTGATTGCTACGCAATGAAAACGATCTCAGTGAACGCAATTCTCCAATACGGGCCGGTAATGCTGTGAGCTGATTGTATGATGCATCCAAGTCCGTCAAACGATCCATGCGACCCAACTCATCGGGAAGGGCGGTCAAACGGTTATTCGATACGAGCAAAACTTGCAGTGGCAGGAAACACATCTCGCGAGGCAATGAGGACAGCTGATTGCTACGCAAGTCTAAGTAGGTCAAGGACGTGAGATGTTTAACCGACTCCGGAATACTGCGTATGGTGTTGTGGTACAGCAGCAAAGTTTCCAAAAATGAAAATGATGTTATCTCTTCGGGTAGTTCACAAAATCGATTTCGCGATAGATCTAAAATAAACAGAATTATTAAAATTAATACAAATTTTGTCATAGGAAATAAAACAATTTTTATACATCTCTGGTTTAGAAATACTAAATACTCTATGTACATCAATGCATCTTGTGTTAATGTCATTTGTTATGATTATCTTACTATACACTGACGTCAGTGATTAATTAACTGATCGTTCGAATAAATTTTATAATTGTAATAATAAATAAAACTCCAAGCTGTTGGTTAGACTTAACACTATTCTTGATCAATTTCAGTCCACTCAGTTTGTGGTTTTAGTTATGAGGAATTGTGTGTTTTTGAGTTTTCATCATATAGTGAGAGTTTATGGTCGGTGTTTAATACTAAAGTTTAATTTTACCTCATGTTACTTTCCCTTCCACAAACAAATTGTGATTTTTTCCCAATTTAAATCTGTGAAGTTATGTCAATCTTAATCTAGATGATTTAAAAATACTCGTATGATTGTTTTTTCGTGGGGAATTTTAAATTTAGACTCATATTCAACAGTCTCATATACTCATACAAAAATAATGCGAGACCTATAAATACTTCATGATTTCTTCTTCGTTGTATTATAATATATAAGGAGATTTTAAATATGACAATGTCAAGATGTTTCGGTGAGATCAATTGGCTTCGACTTTGTGTAAGAAAGAAGTTAAATATGAATTCCGAGAAGAATACAGCACAGAATACGAAGATACTGAAGTGATGGGCTCGACTCTGTAAACGTGAATTCTAGCACATCTGGTTTTTGAGTCGAATTCATTTTTAATTGTCAGTTAAGCGATTGGAATCATTGAAGATAACATTTCTACACTTATGAAATTAATACGCATAAGAAAATATTTGCAAGGAATTTTTGAAATCGACAACAATTCGCTTTGTCCTCAAGTTTAAAATGTAAATTACTCAATATTACTAACTAACTCATTTTTTCTTTTTGCGTTCTTTTTACAATTTAATGTAAAAGGCGAAATCAAGTAAAGAATTGTTGTGAAAACGTTTGCTTAAATAAAATGTACATTACACCCCGTACCTGCATAGATGTATACGCACATATATCACGTGACCCAAATTACATCATATATCTACATAATTAAACCGGACTGTGCACTACCCCGCCGCGTATACAACACACACTTTAAATTTGTTCGACAAAATCGTGCTAGTCCAAAAATATGCTCACATGTTCAAACGTGGAAATTGGAGCACGCAATCCTATTTGAAAAAAAACTAGTAAACTGAATAAATTTGAGCATATTAAATGCAACGACATGTGATTACTACACATTTAAAGTGGGATGGGATGTGAAAACCGTATCAGAAGAAATACGATTTTCTTTTATGCACTGGACACATACATTAATGAATAATTGCAACGCTGCCGCACAGACAACAAATAGAAAACTACATTCCGTTTCACGTAGTTAGGCTCAGAGAAAAATACACTCCGTTTCACGTAATTTCACAAAAAATATGCCCGGCAGAGGACTCCGAGGTCTGCCCACGGTGAGCGGCTGTCGGGTCAGCGACCATGTTTGGTGTTGTTGTTTATCACAGTTGTTATACTCAAAACTAATTCCCCGATCTCGGATGTCACTCGTACCGTGCCCGTCGGGAAGAATCTGAAATTTGGCTTCCGGTGCCAATTCTTTGGAGAGGATATGAGGCACGTCTGGTAAACATGTCGGTGCACCAGCCGCAGGTATATTGTCACACCTGCAACCCTCCAAAAGGAAATTTAACGATCGTTGTCATGCTTTTAGGATTGTCAAGAGAAATTGTGATGTCGACCAGGTGACACTCATTCCCAGACAGAGAGATTCTCTGAAATGGGCTCGTACTATTATTGATAATTAAGACATTACAGGCGCTTCCACATCGGAACAAGCAGAGATGGAACTCTGGCTAAATATCCATTAGTGCGGTTGTAAACAACACCCTGGTAATAGTGGTTATCGACCAGGGGGAGGAAGGCGGAATCATTTCGGTGGATAAATGGAAATATGTATAAATATATATCGTGGAACAAATACCGGAGATATCAATGCCATATCGACAGAAGCTGTCTCTCCTGCTAGAGAGAGAATGGGAATCTGGTGACTGAGAAGCAGTGTGTGCTCAAAATGTGGAGAGACCACTTTTCAGCACTACTCCACTCGGAGTATTATGTGAAAGACTAAATCCAATTATTGAAAACCTGACTGGACCTTATCAGTGTGGTTTTAGACCAGGCAAGTCCACGACTGACCAAATATTCACGCTACGCCAGATCCTGGAAAAGACACACGAAAAGCAAATGGAAACATACCACCTTTTTGTCGATTACAAAGCTGCTTTCGATAGCCCCATACGGGGAAAACTGTACGAAGCTATGTCTGAACTTGGGATTCCGGCAAAACTGATCCGCCTCTGTAGAATGACGCTGACCAACACCAAATCAGCAGTGAAAGTGGGGAAAGACCTCACTGAACCATTCTGTACCAAGCGAGGACTTAGACAAGGCGACACACTTTCGTGCAATCTCTTCAACAACTTAATGGAAATAATAATGATAAAGGCTGCAGTAAATACGAACAAGAGCATTAACACGAAAAGCCATATGTTGCTGGAGTATGCTGACGATATAGACATCATTGGGCGAAATTTGCGAGAGGTTACTGCAGTATTCGCAAGAATCGAAAAGAAATCAGCGAAGGTGGGTCTTGCTGTTAATGAGGGCAAGACAAAATTGATGGTGTCAACGACTAGAGACACCTCTCGACTTGGTCCGCACTTGAACGTTGATAACCGATTTAATTTTTTCCGTAGAATATATGGTCCTGTTAGAGAAAACGGCGAGTACCGACGTATCTGGAATGCAGAGCTATATAGCCTATAATCAGACGTGGATATAGCTAGACGAATTAAATTAGGCCAATTGCGTTGGCTAGGCCATGTTATCAGAATGAATGAAGATGAGACAGCGCGAAAGGTTTTCGATAACGTACCAGATGGAAGCAGGAAAAGAGGACGACCGAGACTCCGCTGGAAAGTCCAGGTAGAAGCATCCCTCCGTATCCTTGGTTTTACCAACTGGCGAGAAAATGCGAAGGATAGAGCCAGTTGGAAGAATATGTTGAAATTTGTTTAATTTGTTTGTTTAATTAATATGAGTAAGACGTCTGACCTCATGAGGTTGTAAAATAGTCAATAAAAGTAAAGACTGCAATGTTGTGGGTTTTATAACTCCAGGAGCCATTCATCACGCTAAGTGGATGGCAAAGGCTATTTAATGCTTAAAAATTTTAGTTTTTCGTCGACAATTTGAGATGTCTAAAGAAGAAGAAAGTTCTGTGCATGGCATTTCTGTTTTCCTAGTTAAAATTTGGTCCAATGCTCCAAAAGCTCATCTTGCTCACAAACATCGACGAGACAACAATGTACACAATTAGCAGTGATGCCAACTTAGCTCTTTTGGGGCTAGATTTAGCACATTTCGACCTTGAAAACCGAGAACAAAATGTCATCGGCGCTTTTTTTGCAAAAACGCGTAATGTGGACGCGTTTTGAGTTTTTATTTAACTCTTTAGCCCGTTTTCTAAAGAACACCAATTTGCTATAGAATGTATAATTTTTGGCTTCCACCGTTTAACACCGTTGACTGTTTGCTTCTATTTTTGTATTGGTTATTACGCTTAATACTTATAAATTTTTAGGTGGAGAGACACCCAAAAATATCGGAAGGTATGGAAAGCAGACCCCTCTCTTAGGAAGTGGCTAAACTCCCAATGATGAGTCCACGTAGGGGGTTACTATGGCACAGCTAATCGAAAAGGTACTAGGGAAATGATGTAGAATGAGAGACCAAAGAAGACATACAGATTATAGACCATGCCGAAAACTTAGTTTAAAAGTGTTTGATTGACACTAATGACAGCTAACTTATGTTTTATGTTGTTTTGCATCGAACGAAAATACGCATTCCCTTTTATTTCTATCCGTATTGGTCCAACCAAAGAGTAAATTACAAAAGCAACTGGAACTAAATGAAATGGCCTACTACCTCAACGTCATCAAAAGAACGCGAAGAGAGGCATATCGGCTCTTTTCTACCTCTCTATTGTCCAAAGCAATATGTATTTATTGCAAATGTATGATTGCTGCAAAATACTTCTCTATACGCAACAAACTATTCTGGATCACAAAAACGTATGAAAGACATGGAGCCTTTCTACGGAATTCGTTTGGTACAACCAGATACAACAGAAACAGAAAACAAAAATGTCGTCAAATATGCACTACAAACATCGATTTCTTCGGGTGCACATCTGAAAGGATATTCCAACAGAGGATGTTAAAATTTAATGAAACAAGTAGCGTGTGAGATACTCGTATCACCGAATTCTTGCTAAGACTTAAGCAAACCCCACAAGAAAATGTCTAAGTGGGTCAAATCATAGCGACGTCCTGATGGAACCACAGACCGGTAACGCTCTCCGTTGACGGATCACAATCCAGACCAAACAATGGCATTCTATACATGCATTGTAATTTTATATTGATTGGCATCGTCCTAAATCCGACAATACTTGTTGAAGTGCCCATTTATTCAAAAATGGGTGTCGACGCGCCATTTTGATAATAAAGTCGTAAAATTCGCACGTTTTGCTCGACACCAGAACTTGCCATGGAGATTGTCTCTATTGTCGGAAATATTAATAACGGGTAAATTAATAGAAGATAACCGACGTGAACTGTTAAAATCTGCCTGTCACTATTGGAAATCCCCTTATTTTTAAGCGCGATTTAGCACTTTTGGGATTTTTCTGGCCGTTTTCGTTATTTGGCGCGTTTTACCACTTTTTAGGTACTTCGACGACGCGTTTCGTTCCTGCAGAGTTGGCAGTACTGCAGTTAGCCATCACTAGACCTTCGTTGCCATCTCGGTGGTGCAATGGCTAGTGCGCGCGCCTCTTAACGGCTCCCTGCTCTGACCATCTTCGACGACGGCCATCTCGCTTAGTGATGGCGACACTAGCCAGGAAAAAGCTTCTCAAAATGCCGTTCGGAACCGGTGTAAAACTGTAGGTCCCAATCAGTGACTAAAAAATCAGAAAGCGCACCGCTCACTGGTTGTGAGAAGCTCTCCCCAATCCCTTCATGGGATGTAATGGAAACTGTTTTTTTAGACGTTCGTTGCAACGAATTTTAGTGAAAGACTTGAAGATGTTTCAGTACAAAGTGCGAACGGTTCACGCATTGCTGCCTGCTGATCTTCAAACGAGATTAACTTATTCCCATACTCTGTTAAACGTGGTGCAAATCATAATGAGCGACAAAGCACATTTCCCCTTAATCCTTCTGCACAAATTGGGTCAAAATTACCCAAATTTAAAGAACAAACGACTAAAATCATGTCTTAGGATGGTTACACGTTTATAGAACTGTTTCATATCCTCAGTCAGGGCCTTGTGTTGAATTTTACGTTAATTTTTCTTTTTCAGGACGAGTCATGTTTTTTGTCCATTGCATTTTAGATATTTTACATACGCGTATAAAGTTTGTGGGTGTGGTCCTTGTGCGGAAAGAGTTGTGGCTAGTGTATTTAAAACATAAACCGGTTAACCGAATTCCGGACGGTTAACCGTATGTCGGTTGTATACAAATTGTTAATTTCGAATAACCGGTTTCAACGCTTATTTCAAGTCGATTACCCGGTTTATCGGTTTTTACACAACTGATATAACAACGCAGAATTACAAACCTAAAGCATTTTTATTAGCTCACTATGGTTACTGACCACATCAGACGGACACAATAGACTTTACCAACGAATTATTTCGCCGATAATTTCCTGAAATAAGTTGTCCAATTGCAATAGAAGTCATGTCTGCCAACTCCGATTTATAAGTAGATGTAAGGTAGCACGTTAGCAGTAACGCATAAAAAGCAGAATTCACTCTCCCACAAGGACTACAAAACGTCCAAAGGAATACAGACATAGTCATATATATTTATACAAATTAAACATTTTAGTACGCTTAGAAATAAAAAAAAATGTTGGAGCTTTAAGCATAAATTTGCAAATGCAAACTTCTCAATTGTAGTTCTTAAAGTGTATAGATTATAGTAGTTAAAAAGATTTAGCAACCAAGTTGACGGCTGCTGATTTAAATTACAAAAGAAGTATAAGAATACACATCATCTTTAAAAATTATTTGCACACTTATTTTGTCTATCAAAACTATTTACACATTCCTGAAATTTAGATAAATACGGTGCAATCTTTGAAAAAACCTCCTTTGTTTTGGTAGTTAGCAAATTTATATTGCTTTTTTTTGCGAACCCATCGCCGCCACCCTTACCCGCCCCTGCCGACCGAGAGGGCCACGTCCCCATAACGTGAGGACAGAGTACACATTATAGACCGGTCTATAACGGGAGAGCAAGGATCATAAGTTCACACGTTGCAACCAACTACAGAAATTCTTCACCAGTCGGTATTACACTAACACTAACATAACAGATAATACATAATAAATACGCCCTCATTAGTAAGGAGAAAGTAAATTTACATATGTAAAGGAATATATAGCACTAATGCAATCGGTTCAAATGACAAATTATCCTAGACTTTGTAGTTTCCCAACTACCAGTGAAATCAATAAACTGGTATAGCTCATTAAAGTCACGACACATTCTCCTAACTGGATAAAAGGACGCATAATTCGAACGCTGAAACTCGATGTGAATGAGTTTATAGTACCTCGTGGGTCTCATTTATGAAAATCTTAGATAACAGAAATTCGAAAACATATACATCCATCAATTACCTTCAAAACTGTAATAGAGTTTATCATAGTACGTCTACTACTAAGAGTCGGCAATCTGATCAATGCTAGTCTACTGCTATACGAAGGAAGATTATAGTTCGGGTTCCATTGAAGGTTTCTCAGACAAAAAATGAGAAACTGTTTCTGGACCGATTCAATCATATTAACATACAAATTGTACTGGGGGGTCCGAAACAACAGATCCATATTCGAGAATAGGGCGGACTAGTGAAGTAAAAAGATTTTTCGTAATGTAGGGATCTGAAAATTCCTTTGCCCAACGTTTAATAAAGTTCAGAACGCCATAAGCCTTATTTACCATCGTAATTATGTGGGAGTTGGAATTCAATTTTCTGTCCAAGAGATCACCAAGATCAACAAATGAATCCACCGCTTCAAGAACGTTGCCACCTAAAATGTATTTTGCCGAAAAGAATGATGACCTAGGAACAGCATATGCTTACATTTCGAAAAATTA
The DNA here is from genome assembly GCA_963931995.1 of Phaonia tiefii. Lineage (NCBI taxonomy): Eukaryota > Metazoa > Arthropoda > Insecta > Diptera > Muscidae > Phaonia > Phaonia tiefii. The sequence continues at coordinate 133,355,417 of OZ008368.1, forward strand.
AGCTTCATCAAATTGGCTTCGCACCACGTCTGGAAAGTAGACAAATCCCTCTGAAGTAAAGTATATTGACAAGGATCCTTGTAAGAAAAATAGATCTTCACGTCATCAGCGTACATTAACAATTTAGAGTGCATTATGGAGGCGGGTAAGTCGTTAATGAATACCAAGAATAGAACCGGGCCAAGATGACTGCCCTGAGGCACCCCAGATGACTCAAAAATAGATCTTGAGAACGATCGACCAAATGATACCATATGTTCTCGGTTCATTAAGTAAGAATCACGTGATCGTGGGTGATTTTAGGATTGTAAAGCGTGCGTGATTCGTGCGAGTGCACAATCACAAATTCAGAAAACCAAAACGTTCCATACCTACATATCTCCAAACATAAATTCTGCAAATCAACGAACAAAAAGCAAACCAAAAAACACATACATAACCTGCTTTCAAGTCTGTTATTGCTTTTAAAAATCTTTAAAGAATGTTCAGAAGAAATGAGTGCTGAAAATGAGCCTACCATACAAGACTACGTGCTGTGGTATGAAAAACTTCTACTGTCTTCTAAAGAAGATGTGTTAGATTCTCATATAATAATTCAAGCTAAAACTACATATATTAAAGGCTTCTATACTTAAAAGATGTAAATGAAAGATAAAAGAAGAAAATGAAAGATACTTATAATGTCTTAGAGTTTTGGAAAACAGCCGACGACGTCCCCTTGTTGAAAAAGTTGGCAAAACAGATTCTTAGCATACCTGCCAGCTCTTCAACAAGCGAGCGTGTATTTTCAACGTCGTGGCGTATATTAGAAGAAAGACGCAACCGGCTTTTAAGCAAAAATATTGATAAGATTTTATTTCTTCACAAAAACATGTAACTTTTTTATTTATATATATTATATGCATATCATTCATTCCATGAGAAAACGCCACAAATCTGACCGGAGGTCTTCCGATTTTCTTAAAATTTTGCACGGAGAGACTCTATGGAGCCAAATATACATTTGCGTTTTTAGATTTTTAAAATTGTTAAAGATCGCGATTTTATTAGCGTTTTTCATTTTTCAAAAAGTTAAAAAAATGGAAAAAGTAGTGAACTTTGAAGAGCCACATTTCCATAAGTGGATCGAATTTTTCAAAGATTTAAAAAGTTTCTGAAAGCTGTTTTTGTCTATTTTATGCTTTGCAGTTTAAAAGTTACCACTATAAAAAAAAATTGTATGCAAATGCAGTTTTAAAGTGCATTTTGCAGTGCGTTTTCCCCCTTCGATTTTCAAAAAAAAAACATTTTTGTAAAATTTAGAATAGTATTTATTAAATAAATGTTCTCTTTTTCTGGGACAAAGAATTTTTCTATTTTTAATGATTTTTCATCTCGCTCCAACTAATAGTTTGATTCGATCTTTGCTACTTTTGCTTGTCACAGAATTGTACACACATATGTACAAATGTGTACATAGGTGTGTATACACGCTGAACACAATACATGATGAAATAGGGAAGAAGTATTTCATCATCCAATTCTAGTAGCATGTAGTTTCCTAGGAATAAGTATTACAAAAAAATCAAAAGAAAAACAATTTTTATATTACAAGTAATTGCATTCGCATTATTCTCAATCAGCATTATTTTAGAAAAACGCACTTTAAATGACAACAATACCTTACAGTAACTTTTTAAATAATAGTAATGCGACAAAAACTGTTTAAAATATAGCAATTCAAAGTTACATACCAAATAAATTTCTTTCATATTTTGTACAAACATTTTCAAAATCCTAAAAAAAATTAAATTTTATTTTTTTTATATGAAAAATCAAGTAAGTCTTTTTTTAAAAATTCATTACAAATAGTAAGCTGCCTTGTCCCAAAAAAAGATTACTTGTCTTTTTTATAAAAAATTCTGAATTTTGCAATGATGTTAAATTTTTTAAAATCATAGGGGGAAAAAGAAGTGAAAAATGCATTCAAAAAGTGCAGTTGCTATAAAAATGCATTTCTGAAATCAAGCCCTCATTTTTAGAGTACGGATTCTACAAATAGACAACCGTATCATTCAGAAACTTTTTAAATTTTTGAAATAGTCCATCTACTTAAAAAAAAACTTCACAACTTTTTTAATTTTTTTAGGTTTTTCAAAAATGAAAAACGCGAATAAAACCTCGAGTTTTTTAAATTTCAAATATCTGATAATGGGATTCTCTTAATGGCTCCATAGAGTCTCTCTGTTATCAATATAAACAAAATCGGAGGATGTGAATTCAGAAAATCACTTATTTTCAACTTTCTTTCCTGGAACGAATGATATATACATTTTGTTATAACCTTAATGTTTAACACTTATGCAATCTATGTAGTACATAGTATGTACATATTTATTTTAAAATAAAAAAAAAATTAACAGTACTTTAGTTTACTTCGTGAGTGTGCGTGACGTGATTATTGTCTATCGTGATTGTGCGTGATCGTGAGGGTTAGGTAAAAATTCGTGCGTGAGTGTGCGTGATTACCAATTAACAGTTCGTGATCGTGCGTGATCGTGAGCTACACTTAGTCACGCGCACATCTCTAGTAAGAACTAATCCAATTCATCATGTTACTATTAAAACCCATTGCCCCGAGTTTATATAATAACAAATTGTGGTTAACTTTATCAAAGGTTTTACTAAAATCGGTAAAAATCACATCAGTTTGATCTCCATTAATAAAGCCGTCAATAATAGAAGAGGAAAACTGAAGCAAATTAGTCACTGTGGAACGACCCTACCGAAAGCCACGTTGACATGGATCTAAAATAGAGGAAACATGATGAGAAATTACCTCTGTGACTAACTTCTCAAAAAGTTTAAGAATGGCACTCAATTTTGCAATTCCCCTATAATTTGCAACATTTACTAAACTACCAGATTTGTGGAGAGGGATTATATAAGAGCTCTTCCACTGTGCGGGAAAATGACCGAACTGAAACGAAGCGTTAAATAAGAGAGTCGACGGTACGCTGAGAGAATTGGAGCAGTATTTCAACATAGAGTCCGGGATACCATCAGAACCAGCTTTATTCGAGGCTTTCAATCTGATAAGTTATCTAGCAACCACGAAGAATTTACGACAGGTGCATCAAACGGAATGGTAGACCGGACAGTGTACGGGTATGATTTCGAAACATCATAGGCTCGGGTGGAATAAATATAAATGCGAAAAAATCGGCGAAACAATCAGCAATAGACTCTTCATCTGAATATTCAATACCGTTCATTTTGATCCTACAAGGTGTGGAAGACGAATTACGCTTCAAGTTAACAAATCTAAAGAATGATTTGGAGTTCTGTTTAAAATTAGCTTTCAACTTATCCAAATATAATCTGTAACTCTCACGAGATTTAGAGTTGAATCTACTCCTAGCAACAATATAGCTAGCATAGTCTGCTAGCCGTCCAGATTTTTTATACTTTTTTGAACATATATTCCTTACATTCTTGAGACCATTTAGAGCCCTTGAGGACCATGGGGGACCAGTATTAGCCATTATAGGCCTCTTGGGTACAGGTTAAGAAACATAGCCATTAATAATATTATAGAAATCATCCAGGGCGATTTCAAATTCAAAAGAATTATCACACTTATCACACATCAAAGAAAAGATTATTCAAAAGAATAAAGTTCGCAGCGAAAAGCATAGGCCAGCATAGGACGAAGAGCGATTGCAACCAACCTGCATGGTATCATATGTATAATTAATTCCCAGCGTTGGATGGTAACTATCCTCAGGAGAAATTAACGGATCAATTCGAGAAATATCAAAGTTGTTAGAATCATCCACTAAAACTAGATCAAGGACTCGATTCATAGAATTGGGAATGTCGTTCAATTGAATCAAGCCAAGTTCGGATATATGCGTAACAAAATCAGATGACCAATCACATGGTGTCAATGGAGTCAGAGAATTGGTATCGGGTAAAGACACCCATGTCACAGACGGCAAGTTAAAGTCACCCAATACTAAAATACGGTCCTTTCTACTGGCTAACGCAATAACTTTTGCAATGGCGTCAATATGCTCTTGATATACCTCAAAGCATGAAGATGGCGGTATATAAGAACACGTGACAGTTTCAAATTGCCTAAATTAATGGACACCACAATAAATTCAAGATCGCCAATATCATTAATTGTAACTAACTCAGTAGATAAAGAATTTTCAATTGAGATTAAAACACCACCACCAATTTTACCAACACGATCTTTTCTATAAACTACGTACTTATTGCAGAACAACTCAGAATAAATATTTATACAAATGCCGCTAAAAAAACGTATAAAATGGTGAAAATAAAGGAAATTCGAGACGCGAGTTGAGATGGTAACGAAGTTTGGAATGGGTTCCTCAGACTTGGAAAAAGAGTACGGAATATGTCTGAAACAGTCTACAATTTAGTAAAGAAGAAAGAAACCTACGGAAACCTACAAAATAGGGTCAAAACTAGTCTATTCAAAAAACCGGTTTTTCAAAAATGTCGGTTTTCGGTTTCATCGAATATTCCGATTTTGGCGAAACCGGTTTTCGGTAAAACCGAGGTGTAGAAACCGGTTAATAATCGGCTTCGGTTTTTATGACAAAATGGACAACTATGCGTTTTATAAACATCGTTTATTGTTAATTCGTCTCTTTGAATTTTAATATCGACTATCGAGTACAAAGCCATGAAATTGCTTGACAAGATACCGATCAGAACCGGTGTAAAACTGCAGGTCCCAATCAAAGTGTGTGAGCCTATACCTTCATGGGATGTCATGGGACAATAAATTCGAAATTTAATTTCGCTTTAAAAAAAAATACTAATAGACATTTTTTTCAAAATTATGATTTTATTGCTTATCTATTCAATTTGTTTCGCGTTTTAAGGCCTCAAAGGACTCGGGATTGTTTGCGTAACACTTATGTATATGTTACGGCGCTCCAGAGATAATAGTCTAATGGGTTCAAATCGCCAATGGACTTCCAGGTTTCAGCTAATTATGGAGTTTGCGAACACATTGCGTACACTATCGCCCTGTTTCACAGTCGCCCTGGGAACAAAAAATCGTTGAGCATGGCACGTCATTTTGGCGGCTCCTTGCTCATTTTCGAAGAAAATTGAGCCAATGATGCCGCCTGGCCAAAAACTGTGGATGCATCGGATTCTCCCCGACGACGTGTTATCCACACCCAAATGCGACAATTTTGTTTGGTAACGTAAATCCCTGAGCTTCATTGGGAAACATGATTTTTCCGTAAAACGCTCAAAATTTTGCGAAAAGAAGTGCGAGAAATGTTCAGTTCTGCGAACCATAAAGCAACTATGGTATAGAGAAAAAAATTTACTCATGGAGTGGAATGCCAACAAAGAAAACGAGTGAAGCGCGTCGTTTCTCTGCTCTCTCTCTTACTCTCTTCGTTGAATATTTCAATACACGAGCAGTTTTCTGATGATGTTATTGTATCTAACTATAGAAATTCCAACCATACTTAAATAAAATTAAATAAAGTATGTAAACAGTATGAAATAGTGAAGTTATGACGCGGGAAAGAAACGCGATTGAGTGAATCGCGTCGATTTTTTTGGTTCTCTTCTACTAGGGTTGCCAAATTGCGCCGGTTTTGTCTTTTCTACTTGTACATCCTTTTTGTGCGAACCAAAACGCACGGGACGAGCACGTACACGACGGCACTCTATTTCAGTCGAATTTATTTCGTAGATTTCTGGCAGTTTGAGTTGACGACTCAGAACTTTGGAAGAAAGTTTTTAATATTTCCCAATATATTTTAGAGCGTAAAGCGACCCATTTTGAAAATGTCTAGCCTTTAACAAATAATCTGTCACTTCATAGATTTGAAATGGGTCATCTGCTTCGAAATACCGGGAGGTTCAAGTTCCAAATTTTACATGTCCCACCCCTTCTCATACACATTTGATTTACCCAATTAGGCAAAATCATCGTTGTGCAAATATTTCTTTGGACGTTTTGTACTTCTTTCTTGATTGTACTTCTTTTGTGTTGTCATTAGATCCATAACTTAGATCAAAATCACAGTTGGCAGATATGACACCTAATGCCATTGGACAACCAATTTCAGCAAATTATCGGAGAAACAATTCGTTGGCAAAGTATTTTGTGTCTGTCTGATGGGGCCAGTAATCGTAAAGAGCTATGAAAAAGGCTGTAGGTGTGTAATTCGGCGGTGTTATATCAGTTGTGTAAAACCCGGTTAATCAACTTGAAATAACCGGTGAAAATTCGGTTAACCGGTTTCGGTTTTGAATATACTAGTCAGAACCGGTCGGAAATTTGTGACAAACATTCTTAAAACATTCGCATAAAATCCAGTCGCAAGTTCGCTTAAAGTTGCTGCAGAGGCAGAAAACATCGTGTAAGTGAATCCACAATTCGGAGAAGATTAAACACGTATGATATAAAGACCTACATATGTCGTGAGAAGAGTAATAGATATATCTGAAAAAAAAAACTAAATCGTTAATCGTTTCGGCGGGGGTTCAGTAATGTTTTGGGGATGTGTTTCATACAATGGAATTGGAGATCTAGTACAAGACACTCTAAAACAGGCAGGATACGTAGATATTTTGAATGGCCATGCTATTCCTTCGGCTCAGAGATTATTTCCTGATGAAAATTGGATTTTACATCATGATAATTCTCCATGCCACAAAGCATGGTTACCAACAACGTTTTTTAATCGAGTTGGACAAGATGTTCTTCTATGGTCACCCCAGAGTCAAGATTTAAACGTATTACGAGTATAGAATGTATGGGCATTCATAAAAAGGCAGAGATATATCCAAATGGACCGAAAACGAGAAACTGTTGATGATATAGCAAATATCTGGAACAGCTAAGGAATCGAGTTTGTACACAATTTGATTTCATCTATTCCAGCTAGACTACAACCTGTCATAGATGCTGAGGGAAATGTATTTCTGTTTTTTTTTGTGTTTTATAATAATTAAGTTATTGAGAATTTTTAAGAAAATTTAATAATTTTGAATCGTGTTAGAAGACAAATTGTGAGACTAGTGTATTGTCTTAAAAGTATACATTTTGGAAACAGTTACATACTTTGCAGGTTTAGTGTAAATAATGTTTTAGAACAATATGATGTATGAGAAACGCCTTGCTCCCGGGACTACAATAACGTGAGAGTTTGTATTATCTCGAAGATAAACAAATGTATATAAAAATAAATGCAAATATAAAAATATATAAAATGTACAAATTAAACGTAACAAATATATGGGGACGTATAAAAACAAATGGAAAAATATGGTATTAACCTCTATGGGTTCCCGGTATTGATTTTGAATAAAAATTGTAAAAAATATTTACATTCGTATCAAAACTTGGTGAACTTTCGCTGAGGAATCCAATTGGTGATAAGTAGTTCGTATTCGTCCAACTATGTTATTGCCTATTGAAAATATCAACTATTATCTGATTTGGGTGATAATGTTTTATAATGTAAATACATTTGAATGTAAACAAATTTGTGTAAATAATTTTTGTGTGTTTTTAATCAAAACTATCAAGTTTATTGCCAAAAATGTTAAACTACCATAGTCTATACATTTTGAGGATTACAATACGGAAGTTTTCTTGTTGCAAGTTTATTCATATTGTTGTATGTTAGCAGTAATTAAAAAAAACAGTATTCACACTCCAAAAAGAAGTACATAATTAGGTAAGTCAAATGTATATGAGAACAGATAGGTTGAATAAAATAAATACATAAATAAGGGGTGGGCCATGCAAAATATTGAATTTTTGGAACCCCCGTTATTTCTAAGCAGATGCCCTATTTGACATCTATGAAGTGAGAGATTATCAGTTAAAGGCTAGAAATTGACAAAATGGGTCGCTTTACGTTCGTACAAAATTAAGACATATTAAAAATGTTCTTCCAAAGTTCTGAGTCTACAAGTCAAACTGTAAGAAATCTACGAAATAAATTCGATAGAAAATAGAGTGCCCACAACGCAGTTTTTGGATCAATTTGAGTATTCAATTCGTCAATCCGTGTCCTTAGTGGACAAAACAACGTCCGGTGCGTTGAGTGGAAAATAATGCCGCTGTTGGTGAAAGTGTGGTCGAACAGGCGTCAACATCAACTCGCCGCCGTTCACATTAATTAACATTTGTCGCACTTCTTTCGCAGAATTTTGAGCGTTTTTAGGGAAAAATCATATTTTCCGATGAAGCTCAATTAACAACCAAAATTGTCGCATTGGGTGCTCGGAAAATCCACACGTCGTCGAGGAGAAGACGCTGCATCCACAACAAGTGACTGTTGGGTCAGTCAGACGAAACTCGCAAGTCCATTTGCCGCCTCGCAGCTGCAATTTGAACCCATTAGACTATTATTTCTGGAGCGCCGTGACCTATCAGTGTTACGAAAACAATCCCGAGGCCGAGTCATACAGTCGAAAATGTACGAAAAAATGAGTAGATAGAATGAGGTACAGTAAAGAAAGACATGGAAGTTGTGTTAATACATAAAATCAATATTGGCCCTTAGCAATAAAATCATAGTTTTGAAAAAATGTCTATTAATATTTTTTACAGCGAAATGAAATTCTAAATTTTACATGGACCACCCTTTAGTTTCCCATTATATCCCATGAAGGCATAGGCTTACACACTCTGATTGGCACCTGCAGTTTTACACCGGTTCCGAACGGTATTTTGACAAGTATTTTCATGGCTATGTACTCGATAGTCGATCTCAAAATTCAGAGATGAATTAAAAATAAACTATGTTTATAAAACGCATAGTTTTCCAATTTGTCATAAACCGAAACCGGTTATTACCCGGTTTATATTACTCGGCTTAACCGGAATCCGGTTTTACCAAAATCGGAATATTGAATAAACCTACATTTTAGTAAACCCGGTTTTTTGAATACACTAGCTGTGGCAAAGATCCAGGAAGTAGAAGTAGCCGACACTCCCATTGACGGGGAATTTAGGGATCTTCTTCTGTATCTAATCGACTTACTCCCACAACTGTCAACCATGTTTTATCCAAGTTAAGGGTAAGGCGGAACCGGCGCACATGGAAATATCTTGCATCAACTTGCCGAAGTAAAGATGATGGTATTTGTCGAAGTTGAAACCATTATAGTTCAAACCGCTAACATTACCGCATGCCTACGGTAATTCCTAATACTACCGTCTCCATGACTGCGAAGCTTTGCTCTTGCTATTCGACACGTTAATTTCATTTTCGATTTTATATACTCAAATGAATAAATAATGTATGTGAACACATTTTTTTTTTATAAATTTGGATTACAAATGAAGAATGACGTAAAACTAGATAAAAAAAAATCCTTATATTAAATTGCTGCCAAGTCATTTAAGCTTAACCAAAATGGTTTTTTTTGTATCCTATAGTATACTTATAAAGGGTTTTTCAACAGAGACGCTACAAAAGTAAATCGATAGGAACAGCAAACGACGCCATATTTTTTCCCGCTCTTTTGACATTTCTCTTCAGTAAGGTATGCCATTTCATCATGGAAAGATATACGAGCCAACGAGTCGAAATTATTAAAATTTACTACCGAAATTTGGAGTCAGTGGCCAATTTATGGTCGTCATAATCGTCCTACCACATCAACAATTGAGCGTCTAGTGGTAAAATTTGAATCCACAGGCACAGTACAAAATGTTCCAGTGCCAGTGAGACAAAGAAGTGACCGTACTGTCGAGAATATTGCTGCCGCTGAGGCTTCAGTTCAAGAAAGCCCAAATGTGTCTCTCACACGTCGTTCTCAAGTATTGGGCATCTCTGTGACGTCGTTGTGGCGAATTTTGCGAAAAGATCTTGGCCTACATCCTTACAAGATCAAATTGACGCAAGAACTGACGCCGCTTGACCACCATAAGCGTCGTATGTTCGTGAATTGGGCTGAGCAACAACTTGAAAATGATTCGGATTTTCATCGGAAAATCATCTTCAGCGATGAGGCTCATTTCTGGCTGAATGGCTTCGTCAATATGCAAAATATGCGTTATTGGTCAGACAGCAATCCACACGTAATCCATGAGTCATCATTGCATCCCGAAAAAATTACGGTTTGGTGCGGCTTATGGGCCGGCGCCGTCATTGGGCCGTACTTCTTCCGTGATGATCAAGACCGGCACATTACCGAATATTTTTGGCCCCAATTGGATAATATGGACTTGGAGGACATGTGGTTCCAACAGGACGGCGCCACAAGCCACACAGCGAATGCCACAATCAATTTATTGCAACCCAAGTTTGGTTAAAGTGTTATCTCACGAAATGGCCCAGTCGATTGGCCGCCTCGATCGTGCGATTTGACTCCGTTAGATTATTTCCTGTGGGGCTACGTCAAGCGTATGGTCTATGCCAACAAGCCAGCGACGATTGATGAACTTCGTACGAATATCGAACGTGAAGTTGCAGCAGTATCGGCCGATTTATGCTTGAAAACCGTCGACAATTGGGTTCAGCGTCTGGACTTCTGCAAGCGTGCCCATGCTGACCATGCAGAAGAAATCTAGTTCCATACATAATGACATCGAAAGTACTTTCACAGGAATAAAGAATTTCATTGGTATCTAAAACCGGTTTTGTTTTATTTAAAAAAACTTTTGTAGCGCTCTTATTGAAAAACCCGTTATACCTCTGTCAAATATTTATATGTGCAAAATAATTTTTTTTCTTTTCTTCTGAAAACTAACTGTAATTTAATGTCGACCATATACAATTTTTTCGATAATATCCCTCTATAGTTATCATATACTTTTTTCTCTTTTGGACTTTATTTGTAGTCCCTTTATCTATGATTATCTCTGTAAGTTTGCAACTCAATAGAAAATAATTATATGTGCAATCGCGTTCCTGAAAGTGAACAACTCTATTTTTCTCGGGTGTTTAGCATAATATATCTTTCTGTACGTGAGTAAAGTGATAGTTATGAATATATTCTAAGAAACGTTTTATTCACAGTTTAGTTTCTAGTTGAACATGCCACGTGGAAGTGTACTTACGGATGAGGAGCGCGGAAAAATGGTTGGAATGAGACTTGCAGGTAAAGGAATTGGCGAGATTGCAGCTGCGGGAGATCGGCATCGCAATACATTTTCGAATTTCCTCAAAGACCCCGAAAACTATGGTTGTATTAAGCGCAGTGGACGCATCCCAACTGTACACCAGAGGACTAAGCGGCGCATTTGGCATTTAGCAGCTAATGAGAATATGTGTTGTAGGGAAATAAAGGTGGAAATGGGTCTAAATGTAACGAGACAGCGTGTCCAGCAACTGCTAATGAACGATATAGGTCTTCGGTACCAAAGAAAAATGGTCAAACCACGCTTAAACCAGCAACATAAAAATGCGCGTATTGCTTTTGCAGAAAAGTACAAGCTTTGGGAGCACGAATTTGAAACCGTTATATTTAGTGATGAGAAAAAGTTTATTATGGACGGACCTGATGGTCACCATAAATATTGGAGAGATTTACGACATCCTCGGCAAAGGTGCTACAAGCGAAACCACGGTGGTGGATCTCTACATTTGCAGCACGAGGGAAGTCAGTAATAAGCTTTGTCCCAACTAAAATGAATTCGGAAGCGTACGTTGAACTGTTGGACAGCAATTTAATTGACTTTGCTGTCGAATTATATGGAGATAACTGAACTTTTCAACAAGACAACGCCCCGATCCACATTGCTCGGCTCACAAGGGATGTTTTTAAGTCCCGAAATATTCAATTACTGGAGTGGCCAGCCATAAGTCCCGACCTCAACTCAATTGAAGATCTCTGGGGGATACTTTCCGCCAAGGTGTTTTCAAAGAGGAAGCAGTATACGACGCTTAAAGAACTAAAACTAGCAATATTGGCGGAATGGGAGAAAATTGACATGTCCACTTTAAGCAACTTAGTGAGTTCCATGCCATGCAGGCTACAACAAGTTCTTATGCACAAGGGCGACTCAATATCATATTAATTACATATTTTAATTGGATAAGAATAAGAATTAAATTTAAGTTTAATTTTTGCATATATAAATATTTTCTATGATGAATATATCAAACACTTTTTTTTTGTTCTAAAACGGAAATGAAAAAATATGGTTTCTTATAATTTTAAAGAATAATAAAACATAAACTAATATATAAAATAAAAATAAAAAAAATTTTAGTTTTCAAAGCTTCAACTCAACATGATACATTGCACATATAAATATTTGACAGGGGTACTATAAGTACATATGTATATTTACACAAAAAAAAACACAACTACTATAGTATAACCTGCTCCTCTATGTCGAACTGATTTGGGTGGCACTACCTTGTCATTTCTAGTCAAACGAAAACGAAAGGTTGAAGGACAAACATGATGCAAGTCGAACAAATGCCTTCAACTTTGGGATACCCAGTTTGAGTCGAATTTGAGTTACTTGCTTTCATGCGCTTAGACCCCTTTCACACTCGGCAAGTTACTTGCGCAAGTCTCTTGCCCAAGTCTTGGTTTGTTGATGACAGAGGTAAGGTCGGGATAGGGGAATAAATTTTGACTACAGACTTGCTTGTACTCGGAAAGTTGAAAAACTGACTTGCGCAAGTAACTTGCCGAGTGTGAAAGGGGTCTTAGCATTGCTATCAATATCAGGCCAGAAACCCTCTTTATGTTGCAAGTGCGTACTATCTCATTCATATCTTAGTTAGAAGAAGTAAACGAAGTTTCTCTTTGAAACTACCTACGACAAACGGACTGTATGCAGATAACAAAAGCAAACAACGGCGACAATTCGATGGTACAGTTTTATGGCGTAATAGCAACAACTCGTTTAAGACAATAGCAGGAACCCAAATAAGAAACAGCTAAAGTTAGTAGTGAGTCTGAGCAAAGAAAAGCTGCAAACCAACAATTCAAGGCAATCAAGGCATCCAACACAGCCAATGGATTCAACCAGTGCGCCATCAAAACTGCCGACCAGTCAACTAAACAAAGACGGCAATGATGACTGCCACAATACCAAACAACAGCAATTTTTTTAAAATGCATAAGTTCGTATGTACTTGGGGGACATGCCATGACTTGAGTGATCCCGTCCCTCGAATGAGATTTACGCTCACAAACATTTGTGATGCATTTAGTTTGATGTTGGTTTACAATTCAATTAACGGACTATAAATGGATGCCGTTGTTTATACTCGAATCGGATCTTAAGATTTAGTAATATTGTTAGTCAGTTTGTGCTCCAAATCCCCTAAAGATGATAAATTAAAAATATTAAAAATATATCAACAAACAAATGAAAGATGGGTCAGGCCACGAGAAGTGTGACATAGTGGGTCAGGGATTTTGACCTTGAGATATTTGAGAATTTTTTTACTTTTTTAAGGAAAAATAAGGAAAACAATAAAATATCAGAAAATATCCTACACTGAAAAAAAATGTTCGGAAATCAGGTTTAAAGAAAACAATCGCATTTTAAATATGGAGCCGGAGCAAGAAAAATAATCAATCATACATGAGAATTTAGGAAATTTAATTATCGTTCAAAAGCAGAAAAAAATTGTATATTTTCAAGTAGTTTCTGACGTATATAAATTTTGGTAGGACAACCTCATAGTCTAATAATATAAGTCGACGCGTGGCGTGTTGTTGTAATATGAAACGATTTTGACAGAATTTTGTTGTACTATTGTTATGACAATACACTCGATATGTCAAAATCATTTTATATACGAAGAAGAGGCAAAGGAAAAACGCCAAAGTAAATAATTACATGCATAGAATTACATGTATTAAAAAAAAAGTAATAGGCAGAAAGTTGGAACGCATTTAAGATCCAAATTGGTAAGTATCCATCGGTAAGTCCATACATATGTAGGTAATTTTAGTTACTTCTTCTATATATTTTTAGCCATCAAAAAAACTACAGGCGGTGAAACGACCAGCGTAAGCAAAGAGGGCAAGGAATCAAAACAAATGATGAGACAAGTTTGACACTTCGAGTGTACTACGTAAACAAAGAATGATAAATAGAAACAACCCAATAACAAAATGCCTGATCAGCTGGGCTTATGCTTCCACTTATATTATTACACTATGGACAACCTTTACGCCTAAAAAGCCAAAATGCAATGTTTACAAAGTTGTAAACAGTTATGTTTCTCTTTATTGTTCTTCGTTACTTACGCATTAAACTTGGGCGCACTGAGCATTTTAGTGCATATGTACTGAAAGTATATTTCAAATAGCAATTTGTTGTTGCAAAATGTTTTGTTACATTTACGTCTATTATTTTTTGACTTTCCTTTCATTTTTCGACGCTTCGCTCATTGTTGTTATTGCCTCTTGTTTGCAATATTCGAGAGTAATTTCCTCTTTTAAAGAAGTAGTGAAAAAGGTGCTGTTGGCCCAATATGGTGAAAAGAAAAATTTGTTGCAATCCATTGGGGGGAAATATTGAAAAAAATATTGAAAAAAAAATGTATTTGATCTTGCAGAACTGGCATAAAACTTTTGACAAATTCAGCAGCATGTTTATTTGTAATTCTTGCCGAAGGGCGATGTATAAGCAAAAAAAAAAAAGATGATGAAAATATTGCTTCTGATTTGTCTTTTGAAATCGAAGTAGATCCAGAGCAAATTTTTCAAATATCTCAAGTGGTTTTCGAGATATAAAATTTTGAATATTTAAGAAAATGCGAAATTTCTGAAATTTTCAATTTTCCAAACCCACCATTAGACACTCAGAGATTTAAAAAAAAAAACACAACGTTTTGTCAACATTTTAAACGAGCTAAATATATCTCCTTCCCCTCTCTGTGTGAGCACAAATGTTTGATGTAAAGATAAACAAAGTGGAACATTCAGTATGTGTAAATATGTGTGAATGAATGGGCTTTCTGCCAATTTTTCACAATTGGGATGTCATCTCCCAGCATGTGAATGAGACATAGGAATTTCTATTGCCTTTGGTGTCTCCTCTGCGCCTACCTAAATATGTCTCACAATCAGGCGCCATCAAAAGAAAAGTAGTGGTGGTATTGGAATTAAGCCCAATATATATATGTACATATGTATATCCAAGCACAACCAATAAAAAACAAACAAACAAATCCTCGAGATGAATATGACAGACGATCTAATTTCGTGAAAAATGTGCGAATTTCTTAAAATCGGAGGCATTAGTGGAGAACTCATTTTTGTATATAAAGTATTTGTTTTTTTTTTTGTACTTTGTTGCTGATTCATATTTATGTTGACCCATATAATTTTGGGACCTATTTCAGAGTGAAATAACTCCTAAATAAAATATGAAATTAATCCCTAAAACATTAAATAAATCCCAAATTTATATTCAAAATTGAAATGTTCGAGCGCAAGGTCGTTTTTTTAAATAATTTTATTCTTCAATATTTCGCTGCCCTTTGGGTAGCATCGTTGTTTTTTTTTTCATTTAACATTTTAATTTATAATACGAACGGTCAGATAAATCCTCACATGTTTTCCTCCCAAATTTAAGGAAATAATTGCTTGATCATTTAACATTATTGAGTTAAAATATATTGAAATACACATTTTTTAAGAACTTTTCTCAACACAGAAAAATGTGAAAAATTTTAAGAAAAAATCGAACGATTTTTTGTTAAAATTTTCCACATGCGGCGCTACTACGTTCTCTGTGTTCTTATTGAGATTTTATTATTACTTACATACAAATACGCACTTTATAGAATTTTTAATAACTCAAGATGTTGAAGGAAAGTTATCCGACCAAGCCAAAACTCTTTCATCATTACATACTTTGTTTTACATTAATCTTCATTAAATGAAACATCATTATTATGATCATGTTTACGAACTTCGCTGAACTTTAAATTTGTAAACTTCTTCTAAAATGTTCGTAAACAAGATCACAAAATTCACAGCACACACGCATCCAGGCAACGAAGGCAGCAAGCATCAAATACCTCTGCTTAGTCTGGTTCTAGACGTGCAATTGTAATTGCTGCAATTCTTCATGATTCTCTTTTGGAATTGCAATTTGCTTTTACACGCACGCAATTCTGTTTGTGCAATTCTGGTTTTTATTATTGCTGCTTCTGACATTCGTATAAATCAGAGACATATGCAGACTATTCGTGTGAAATTTTTACGAATGAGTAAATGAAAAGAAATGTCAAATTATTCTGCAGCCGCCATTACTAAAAAAATTGCGAATGAGAAGAACTGAAAGAATTGCAGAGTTCACGCAAGTTTTTTCCTCGTTCCATTCATTTTACCTCTCTCTCCTACGAACCCATGAATTGCAGCAATTATAATTGCACGTCTAGAAACAGACTTACCAACATCATTCTATTCTGCTGCAGAGGATTTACTATCTTTTTTTACTCTGCCTGGGGAATCCTTTGCATTCTGCAGACAGAAAAAGAAGAAGCATCCTGTCTAGGCCACCTTTGTTTGTATGGGTGATACGCATGATATGATCTTATTTGTATTTGGGATTTTTGAATATTGTTGTTTACCAATTTGAATGTGAAAATAAATTTTTTCGGCCTATTACATTCTGGCCGTGAACCATTCAACAACGTTTTTTCTTTTACATTCATAAGAACTCTTAAAGTGTGTTACTCAAAGGTTTTATTTTTCAGAGTTTAGCTATATTCAACTTTTTTTTTTTTATCTTTCCGTGACTGAGAAATCAGTAATCTTTTCTTTGGAAATAATTTGAACATTATTCCATTCCCATTTAAGTAAAATTTTAAAATAATTAGTGAAAAGTGCGTGAGTGATTCAAGTCATTTCTATTCCGAGTACAAACAACCATTGTACCTACTTACATTCTTTCCCGCATTTACTCGCTACGTAATAATCCAAATTTTTTAAATTTTATAAAATCTTCTACAACTACAATTAGTTGTTTTTCTTTTATTACATTTCGTGCCAATCGTGAAAATTGTGCGTGCCCAGAATGACAGATTTATCTTCGCTTATTGCTGGCCAACGGGATTTGGCCGCCACGGTTAAAGAAATGTATTCAAGGTTTCTTGCTAAAGAGCATAAGTCTCGCGGATTTATAAACTGCAATGCTGAAGAACTTGATAGCATTTATATTCAATTTAAATATCAGCACGATGAGATAAATCGAATAGTGCGAGACGAAACTATTGATGCTTCTGAGGTGCCTTACATTGCTGAAAAGTTTTATCATGTATTGTCTGATGAGTATTTTTCGTTTAAAGGCGACATTTTGGATGCTCTACACAAAGAGCCACTCACAAGCACATTTGCGGTACCACATGGTCACTCGGAATCCATCATAACCATGGAACCCAAACTTCCGAAAATTCAATTACCGAAGTTTTCGGGCGATTACATGTGAGTGGATACCATTTAGAAACATATGTATATGTTTCATTGGTACATGGCAATAGTTCACTGTCAAAGGTGCAAAAGTTTGTCTATTTGAAGGGTACTCTTATTGGACGGACACGGACATAACACCCAACTTTTTTTTTGGGCGTTATGTATATGTTTCATTGGTACATGGCAATAGTTCACTGTCAAAGGTGCAAAAGTTTGTCTATTTGAAGGGTACTCTTATTGGACGGACACGGACATAACACCCAACTTTTTTTTTGGGCGTTATGACCGCCTCAGACACGGACATAACGCCCTAATTTTTTTTGGGCGTTGCGACCGCTCTCAAAACGGACATATAGCCCAAAATGAATCCGGACTTACAACCCAAATTTTTTGGGCTTTATGACCGCATTACAAACGGACATAACGCCCAAGTATTCTCCATATTTGTATGTATAAAAAAATACAGAGGAATTTAAGTAGAATTAAGGCAGCAGCAATCCAAAATCGCCTCAAGATTTCATTGATGCATTTAAAAACGTTGAGTTTATGGAAGAATGTAGTATGTGCGACAGTGAATCAGACGAACGATTTTATCAAGAGAAAGATTTTGCGTACAAACTTTATTCTTGTGACCAATTGCAAATCGTATACAAAACGTGCCTCCTGTTGATCGGCACTATTTAGGTGATGCAACTTTTTCCGTTGTGCCATCATGTGGGTACAAACAAGCAGCTCCTTATTATTCATTTTGGACACGAAAGACATGTAAGTAAATACATATGTATGTGCTTTACAATTGTTTAAGACTATGTAATGGTAAGTATACACCTAATCTTTGTGTTCAAAGCTTTGAGTTTATATTTTTCAAATCATTAAGTTGGGAAAAGGGGAGTTGTATTAAGTTGGGAAAAGGGGAGTTGTAGGCGAAAATATGTTACAAAAAACGCGCGATGATATTCAAAGGACCCATAAAAAATAAAACCCTTACGTTATGTCCCTTCTGCAGGCAAATTGTAGGCCATGTCGACGAGATTTTTATTTAATAATTGTTTTCTATAAACGTAAATATTGAAACATATTGCATCCCCCTGAATTCATTGAATAAATATTAATTTTTGTAAATCTTGATTAATATTGTTTTTCGTTCTGGTTGGGAATGACCGTTTTTGGAGCGGTCGAAACACCCAAAACAAATTTGGGCGTTATGTCCGACTCTATGGCGGTCATAACGCCCAAAAACAAATTTGGGCGTTACGTCCGTGGGCGTTAAGTCCGGGCACAATTCTTGGCTCTTCCTTTACAATCGAAGATTGACTTTATTTCAACTAAGGGAATCTGTCGTAATTGCCTTTCTATTGGCCATGAACATTCCCATTGTACGTCATTGTATCGCTGCAACACTTGCAGACAACCGCGCCATACGGTTTTGCATTCTGACGAGGCGTCCAGTTTCACTCATAATGGTCCACAAGTTTCATCCCACGGAGTGAGTGCTTTTTCACGTGTTCTTTTGTACACAATTAGACTGTTTGTGAACACAAGTAGTGGCATGTTTCCATTACGCGCTCTTTTAGACCCTGGCTCACAGGGTAGTTTAATTTCTGAAAAGGTTGTCCAATTCTTGAACTTCAACGTCGGAAATCGTTTTGTAGAGTGGTCGGCGTGGGGAATGGTTGTGATAATTTATCCAAGTACGTTGTTAGCATCGACTTGTGGTCTCGAAATAAAGAGCCTGTGCTAAATTGCGACGCCTTGGTTTTATCACAGATATCATCCTACAAGCCATGTTTTGCCTCCCGGGCAATAGAATTGCCTAAACTAAATGAATCCAGTCTGGCTGACCCTCTTTTTTATGATAACGACTCCATAGATATGATTCTTGGCTCTGATATATGTTCTCGCATAAAAATTCCATCTGAGTCGTTTGTGTTTAAGAATTTGTTCTTCCAGAATACCCATTTCGGTTGGGTATTTTCAGGTTCGCCAGATACTGTTGTAACTAATGTTGTTCACTTTCATAATATTAACCTGGAAAGCATCCTTAAGTCCTTTTGGGAACAAGAGGAAATATTTGTGAGGAATATTTTAAGAGTACTACACAATTGACTTCGAATGACCGATACAGTGTACATTTGCCATTTAAATTAATTTTGGAGGAGAATATTCCTCCAATACTACATAATAATATTATTGGCGCTTTTAAGCGTTTGCATCAATTAGAATCTTCATTTTCTAAACGTCCATTATTCGCCCAACTATATAAAGATTTTATGAGTGAATATGAATCCCTTGGGCATATGTCTAAGATCGGCAATTATCCCAACGATGTTACTAAAATCTCATATTTCCTCCCTCATCACATCGTCTTCAAAGAGGATAGCACGACTACAAAGTTGCGTGTCGTAGTTGATGGGAGTAGTCATCTCGTTGGTCATAAATCTCTTAATGATGAATTATCTCCTGGGCCTGTCTTGCAAAATGACCTACCCGATATTTTGACTAAATGGAGGAGGCACGAGTTTGCCTTTAGTGCTGACATAGAGAAAATGTTCAGGCAAATTTACGTTTTTCCGGAACATCGACCATTTCAGCAAATTCTCTGGCGCTGTATTCCACATCATAAATTATCTGTTTATCAGCTTAACACAGTGACATACGGTACGACTTCAGCGCAGTACCTTGCAATACGTGTTTTGCATCAGTTGGCACATGACATCAAATCAGATTTCCCAGAAGAAGCTAATATCCTGGTGTCTGATTCCTATGTTGATGACATCTTATCGGGATCCGACTCACTAGATCATACTATAAGCTTGCGGAAGCACTTGTGCCAGCTTTTAAGTAGGGGTGGCTTTAATTTACAAAAATGGATAAGCAATTCCAAAGAATTACTTAAAACCATTCCAGAGGAAAGCAGAGAAAAATCTGACACTCTGAAATTCGATCGGGACAATATTGTCAAAACACTCGGTGTTCAGTGGAACACTGACGACGACTCCTTCTCTTTCAAGGTGAATGTTAACGACAGTCGAACTGTCACGAAGAGAATTATTTTGTCGGACACTGCACGGCTCTATGACCCACTAGGATGGCTTACACCGAGCACCGTCCTTGCCAAATAACTGTTTAAGCAACTGTGGGAAACTGGTGTTACTTGGGACGAAAAGGTCCCACCACACATCGAGCGGCAATGGTTAAAATACCGTTCAACATTAAAGACTTTCTGCACACTTAGAATTCCAAGGTGGATATGCTTTACTCGTTCTTCTGAAGTGGAACTTCACTGTTTCTGTGACACTTCATCCACAGCATATGCGGCTGTATTCCAATTCAAACATCAGATTCTGTACACATTAACATTTTACAAGCGAAATCGAAAGTATCGCCAATTAACACAATATCGATACCACGATTTGAACTTTGTGCTGCAACTCTTCTTGTGAAGTTGACACATATGTAAAAAATGCATTTTCCGATATTCCAATTCATAACATATGTTTTTGGAGTGATAGTTCAACAGTCTTAAGTTGGATTGGAAAATCCTCATCTTACTGGACTGTATACGTTGCCAACCGCGTTGCTGAGATTCAGTGCTTAAGCAATCCAGTTCAATGGAGATATGTACCCTCTGCACTTAATCCTGCTGATAGTGCATCAAGAGGTATACTTCCCCATGAACTCATAGATTGTGAGACGTGGTGGCAAGGCCCTAGTTTCTTGAAGAATGTACCTTCAATGTGGCCTCAAAACCTATTCGTGGCCGACACTTCTAATGAATGTCGGAAATCGATAACTACATTAGTCACAACTAAACTGATGTACCCCGATTTTCTGACAAGATTTTCAAAGCTTCAAAAACTACTCAGGGTCATTTCGTTATGCATGCGATTTTGTCGCAACTGTAGAAATCCAACTGAAAAGCAAACTTCCACATTGACTGCGTCAGAGTTGAACGATAGCTTACTTCTTCTGGCACAGCTTTCTCAAAGAGTTGACTTTTCAGCAAAGATGCATAGAATGATCATTGAAGGCGCGGTTAAGGAGAAGGCCCGTTTGAAATTAATGCCTTTTGTCGATGATGTTGGAATTATTCGAGTTGGTGGGCGACTTCAAAATTCGAGTTTGGCATACAACGTGAAACACCCAATTCTTTTGGCAAAATCAAGTCCACTGTCGCGACTTATTATTTCTGATGCTCGCGAAAAACACTTCACGGTGGCCTTACACTAACTATGTCTTTTGTCAGTAGAAAATTCTGGATTTTGTCTGGAAATCAGTTAGCTAAATCTATTATTCAAAGCTGCATGCGCTGCTTTAAGTATTCGGCCAGGGCTTCTAACCAGATTATGGGTAATTTGCCTGCAGTTCGTTTACACGTCACTCGACCTTTCAAGCATAGTGGGGTCGATTATGCGGGGCCAATTTCGATCAAAAATTCTAATTCTTAATATTAATCATCTCTCCCGGTGGAGGGTAATTGAAAAAACTCAAGCAACATTTTTGGAAAAGATGGCACTCGGAGTACCTCAATCGCCTACAGTCTCGTCCTAAATGGCTCAAACCAAAGAAGGATGCACAAGTTGGGGAGCTCGTTTTTATTGCGGATGAGAGATGTGGTCCGTCTAAATGGCTTCTTGGTCGTATTTCTGTTATTCATCCTGGTGCTGATAATCACGTTCGTCTGGTTTCCGCCATAACTAAAGATGGTAAAATCTTTAAAAGGTCTATGTCTAAAATTTGTTTTCTCCCTACAGATTCGCCTACTGAAGTTGCCAATTGCTCGAAGCAAGATGTCTTAGACACCGAGAAGGACGGAGCCTGCCCTTGCCAGTTGTGAGTCGGAGCACAGCTTAATCAAAAACGCTCCCACCGACAGGCCGTTCTTTTAATCCCATATTTCAGAACAGTCTCGCTTCTGGGGGGAGTATGTTGGAGGAAAGTTATCCGACCAACCCAAAACTCTTTCATCAATACATACTTTGTTTTCCATTAATCTTCATTAAATGAAACATCATTATTATGATCATGTTTACGAACTTCGCTGAACTTTAACGGCCTTATTCATAAAAAATCATTAAATTAGCTCTACAGCATTCATCAGTTACTGAAAGCTTTAAGATTTGGGGAAGCTTTTATTAGTTCCGTATTCATAATGAGTATTTTAACCAGGGAACAGATAATTGACTGGCAATCCTGTTTTATGTATTCTCACAGTGCTTGTGATGTAAAAACAAGATGAACAATAACCGATAGACCGAATTAAATTTTTTGATGTGTTAAAAATCTAAATCTATCAAAGTCAACACATGCAAACAACACACAAACAGGTTATCTGCTGCTGCTAAAACCAGATTTTATGCTGCTGCTAAAACCAGATTTTATGCTGCTGCTAAGACCAGATTTTATGCTGCTGCTAAAACCAGATTTTCTGCGACTGCGAAAGAGAATAATGACGTATTAAACAAAAATAAGCGAGCAAGAGAGCAATGAAAGAGTGGTGTGGCAGGGGTGAGGCAAACGAAATTGTTTCTATAGCGTATGTATTAACATAATAATGTATGTATGTACATGTGTCTGTTGCTGGTGTTGAACGGAGATATAAAGCATAGCCACGCAAAATTTAATTTGCAAGCCCATGGGCTTGCGCAGTCGACGTAATGGTGACACACTAATACGTCAGCTACTTCGTACAAAGTATGTGTGATATTGTGTGTTTGGCTGTTTCGT
The DNA here is from genome assembly GCA_963931995.1 of Phaonia tiefii. Taxonomy (NCBI): domain Eukaryota; kingdom Metazoa; phylum Arthropoda; class Insecta; order Diptera; family Muscidae; genus Phaonia; species Phaonia tiefii. The sequence goes on from OZ008368.1 coordinate 133,378,550, forward strand.
TGCTGTTGATATGGCAAACATGTGGTTATGTGACACACGTATACGTCAGCTACTTCGGACAAAGTATGTGTGATGTTGTGTGTTTGGTTGTTTCGTTGTTGTTGCTATGGCCAAACAAAGCGAGTCATTTGATGTTCAGCATTGCCCAAAACAAGTAATTTAATTCAATAAACTATTATTTTTTATTTTACAATGTAACATTTACTAATGTGTTCATAGAAATCGAACAGGTACCGTGTAGCAAAAAGGTGTTAACACATCATCCGTGAATTCGAACACTCATTGATTTTTTTTTATTTAAATGCGTCAATGCATTTTTGCAAAATTTTAAACATTAATGGAAAGAACTATTCAATAAAAAGATCAATTAATGTTTCCTATATTCATAAATTTGGAAGAAGTGTTAATAAATCATATTGAATTGGATTTCAGTTTTGGGTACTCAAATATAAAACCGGATTATAGGTTGTAGTTTCAATGTTTTGATTTTATCTACATCAGTATGTAAATCAAATTTCATTTTGGTTAAAAATTGTAAAAATTGGAACGAAACAATTTGGTTGTTTAGAAGGATAATGAAACACTATAAACGCTGCAAATATACACAATTCCAATTGTTTATAACGCATAAATATTTAAGTGCGGCACGCGTGAAATTTAAAAATGTATTTCTTTTGTGTATTAATGCGGATAAAATAGCCTTATAGAAGGGTTAAACGTTCAACAAAAATGGCGACCTTAGAGAACTCTTAACAGACGAATTTTTCGATTATGAATACAATTTTTGGGCTTTACCTTCTTAAAGCTTTAACAAAGCTATGACAAAATGACATCTTCTAAAATGTTCGTAAACAAGATCACAAAATTCACAAGCACACACGCATCCACGCAAAGAAGGCAGGAAATACCTCTGCTTACCAACATCATTCTATTCTGCTGCAGAGGATTTACTATCTTTTTTTACTCTACCTGGGGAATCCTTTGCATTCTGCAGACAGAAAAAGAAGAATCATCCTGTCTAGGCCACCTTTGTTTGTATGGGTGATACGCATGATATGATCTTATTTGATTTGGGATTTTTGAATATTGTTGTTTACCAATTTGAATGTGAAAATAAATTTTTTCGGCCTATTACATTCTGGCCGTGAACCATTCAGCAACGTTTTTCCTTTTACATTCATAAGAACTCTTAAAGTGTGTTACTCAAAGGTTTTATTTTTCAGAGTTTAGCTATATTCAACTTTATTTTTTTTTATCTTTCCGTGACTGAAAAATCAGTATTCTTTTCTTTGGAAATAATTTGAACACAAGAAAAATTGAAAAAATTTAATTAAATTTTTACTATCTCTGTGATCTTAATGACATTTTATTACTACTTATACACAAATGCACGCTTTATAGAATTTTTAATAACACAGCCGCTGCATTCTGCAAATTAAACTTATGACATTAATTACACTATGCAACATGACTTTTCAACCAGAACGGCCAACCCGTTTTTTTGACGTAGTTTAGCAGCCTTATTAAGAAAAACAACAACCAAAATTTTTGAATGGCACAGTTTTTATTAAAATTTTTTTTTAAAAAATTTCTTGCTTTTCAAAATGGTACGTTCATTTTAATTGAATTTTCTAATGATTTCCTTCATCGATATTCTGGAAATTTATCTTAAAAAAATTCCATAAAAATACCTTTGAAATGAGTGAAAATATTTCAAATCGGAATGCATGGTTGAGAACTTATTGAATTTACATTTTCAAATTTTGCATTTTTTTTTGCAAAAAATCAAATATTTTTAATTTTTATTTTATCATAAAAAATAAATACAAAAATAGATATATTTTTTTTATTTTCCTATATCAAAAAAATCCATACAGAAATACAACTGTTATAGCCATTTTAGTAGATTACCCCAAAATATTTTTTTTAATTCTTCGCTCAAAATACCATACAGTATCAAGAAGTTGTCGAATGTAAGCATTTCAATGTTTTAACGCGCATGTAAAGAAGAATTAAAAAATTTTTGGGTTAATCTACTAAAATGGCTATAACACTATAATTGGTACATTGAGACAGTACCTTCCAGAGAGTGTTTGGAGAAGCTGCTGGCTATACTACATGAGGAAGGCCTGGAGGTGCCGTTTTCAGCAGCAGCATTGATGGGCAAAAAGCAGAAATGTGCAATTAGAAAAGTTTCCCCCGGAAATTATTGCCACATTGGAATTGAAAGTCAGCTGAGAAAAGTTGGAGACGTTTTAAAAACTTATGACATAATAGAAATGGACATAAACATTGACGGAATCCCATTATTTAAAAGTTCGCGAATCCAGTTGTGGCCAATTCTCTTAAAGATCGTACATTTTAAAGAAAAAGTGAAAGCTTTTCCTGTAGGCATATATGTAGGGCTTAGCAAACCGAGTTGCATTAAAGAGTTTTGCAAAGATTTCGTTGAGGAAGTGCTTTCGCTAAAAGATGGATTTCTTTTAAATGATACGAAAATTAAAATTGTGTTCCGATGTTTAACATGCGACACGCCTGCTAAAGCTTTCGTTTGTGGTATCTCAGGTCGTACTGCATCGCATGGTTGTACTAAGTGCACACTAGGGTGGTTCAAGAAAAAAAAAATTGAGCTATTGACTGGGCCCCCCCCTATTTAGGTATAAAACAACGTCTGGCAAAAAATTAGGATAATCGGATATCGGGAACAGGTCCCTCAACGGCCCTGAAGTTTGAAAAACGGTTTCCAAGGGGAAAATATGATTTTTTTTTGAATTTCTCAAAAATTTTAATATTTTTAATTAATCTTCAATTAAAACGATTAAAAAATCGTGATTAATAGTAAATTATCTTTCTAATAAGGCAAAAAAAACTTAAATCGGTTAAAAAAAAGCCAAGTTATTACAACTTCCCCCGGCAACTGATGTGTCACAGGCCACTTAATCAAGAAGTTCGAGCCCAAATTTTGAAATTTATGTAAATAATGTAATGCAAATATATTTTTGTGTTGAATTAGTTCCAAGGTACTCAATTAAGAAGTATTTTTCATCCTATGTTTTGCTTACTCGTTTTTAATAAATGCCAAAAAGGTCGGAATTTTTAAACACTGTTTTCAAATCCCCAATTTTAAAGTTTAAAAATTTTTTTTAAAGACATTTTTAAAAATCAACGATATGAGTTAAAGGTTTCATTAAGCACATATCAGGTATTAAAACCTTCAAAAATTGTTGGTATTCCTCTTTTAATTTGGCCAGTGCAGCGATTTTATTTCAGCGGATTTCAAGAAAACAGGGATTTTTGTCACTTATTAAGGTTTTATGGTTTCTTTTTAATTCCATATCCTTTTGGCCGGCATGTTACAACGCAAAATTAAATACTTTAATTCTCTAAATAATATCAAAATAGAGATACATAAAATTGACCTTATTTACGGTCAAAGGTCAAATTTTAGGAGATTTAATTTTTTTTAATAATATTTTTGTAAAAAAAAAAACCGATAAGGATAATATTTCGAATTAAATTCCGGATGATGAAAATAGATTAATAATTCTTTTCAAACATTTTTTTTAATAAAATAAAGTTTAGATTTCCAGTTTTATTAAATATTTTTTATAAAAAAATATACATGTGGGTGAATAAATAAATAAATCAAAAAGTGTGATACATATTTTACCTTAATTTGTACTGGTTAAGGAAATTTTTAAATTACATGTTTGAATTTTTCTTAAATAATATTTTTATTCTAATCAATCTATTAAAGTGCTTTTTTAGCATTAGAATAACGTTTCCTGTATTCGGAAACAATTTGCAAAATAAATTGTTTTTCTTCTTCGTTTTGTGATAAGACTTGATTGTAATCTTCCATAAGCTTTACTGCCCTTTCTGCGGAATCATTAACAACATTTAATATACAAACGATACTTATGCCAACATTATAGCCAGTGTCGTCACTCCAATCTTTAGGATTGTAACATGCCGGCCAAAAGGATATGGAATTAAAAAGAAACCATAAAACCTTAATAAGTGACAAAAATCCCTGTTTTCTTGAAATCCGCTGAAATAAAATCGCTGCACTGGCCAAATTAAAAGAGGAATACCCACAATTTTTTAAGGTTTTAATACCTGATATGTGCTTAATGAAACCTTTAACTCATATCGTTGATTTTTAAAAATTTCTTTAAAAAAAATTTTTAAACTTTAAAATTGGGGATTTGAAAACAGTGTTTAAAAATTCCGATCTTTTTGGCATTTATTAAAAACGAGTAAGCAAAACATAGGATGAAAAATACTTCTTAATTGAGTACCTTGGAACTAATTCAACACAAAAATATATTTGCATTACATTATTTACATAAATTTCAAAATTTGGGCTCGAACTTCTTGATTAAGTGGCCTGTGACACATCAATTGCCGGGGGAAGTTGTAATAACTTGGCTTTTTTTTAACCGATTTAAGTTTTTTTTTCCTTATTAGAAAGATAATTTACTATTAATCACGATTTTTTAATCGTTTTAATTGAAGATTAATTAAAAATATTAAAATTTTTGAGAAATTCAAAAAAAAATCATATTTTCCCCTTGTAAACCGTTTTTCAAACTTCAGGGCCGTTGAGGGACCTGTTCCCGATATCCGATTATCCTAATTTTTTGCCAGACGTTGTTTTATACCTAAATACATATTTTTAGGGGGGGCCCAGTCAATAGCTCAAATTTTTTTTTGCTCCATACAAGGTTGGAGCACCCTAGTGCACACAGGTTTCAAAAAAAGCGGCACTTAGATATGCATTTTTACAGATGCTGCTCAAAAGCGACATAATACTTTAGTTGATATTTTGGCGGAACACAAAGTCTTATTGGATCGCTTAGTTGGTCAAAATGCAGTTGCCACAAACATAATGGGAATTTTTCCAATTACCAGCGAGGACAAATTAAAGGAATTAGATGCTATTTTAACAACTCAAGCGGATCCTTATGTAAGTAGTTTACTTTACTATGAAAACAATTTACCATTTCTGGTTAATATTTAACAGATACTGCAAATGAAGTCACTGCTCGCTGGTAATGCTGAACGCAACCTGCATCAGGAGTTTGGGCAGCAAATTATAATGAACTTCAATGTTGACGGTTCTTTCGGCAAGAAACGATTACGTGACTACGGCAATGTATCTAGGGCCATGATAGATAACAAATTTTTAAAATATGCCCAAATTTTTTTTAAATATTTCAACATATTTCTTTGTCATTACCCAGATGCTATTTCAACTTTCTCAGATACGGGAGAAACAAATTTTTTAAGCAAACCAGCCGCAGCATACCTAATAACAAAATGAAAGAGAAGGGGACAATTCTGAAAAAGAATAATAATCAATTTATAAATTGAAAATGTTTAATGGTTTAGCCAGCCTAGAAGAAAATGACCCCGCATAAAAGACTAAGAAAGTACCTTTTTATATCATTTTATTTTTAAACCATTACAAATGTTTAAAGGTTTAGCCAGCCTAGAAAAAATGAGCCCACATTAAAGACTAAGACTAGTAGAAGAAATGAGCATTTTTTTATTTTAAAACAAATTTATACATAATAATAATAATATATATATATGTATCTAATAATAATAATAAATTCTGAAAGGTTGAGCCAGCCGTGAAAAAAATACAGTTTTTTCGTTTAAGTAATCTTTTTCTTTAATTAAATATCTAATGTTAACTAAATAAATGCAACTGAAAGTGTAGACTACAATTATCAAAATGTACTACTGAATCTTTGGTTCAAATGGTCAGTAGTGAAACTTTGGTTCAAATGGTCAGTAGTGAATCTTTGGTTCAGATGGTCAGTAGTGAATCTTTGGTTCAAATGGTCAGTAGTGAATCTTTGGTTCAAATGGTCAGTAGTGAATCGATGGTTCAATGGTCAGTAGTGAATCTTTGGTTCAAATGGTCAGTAGTTCATTCTCAAATGTCTATAGTAGAAAGCATTGCCTGGGGTACAATTGGTCACTAGAACTGGTGACAACGTCAATAGTGAATAACCACAGTGTTACTATCGACACTTCCCACAGGGTATGTTCATGTTTTGGTTATAATCAAATTTAAATCGAATTGTACATGTTTATTTCGGTAATATTATATTTCCAGTAATATTATATTTGTTTCGTTTTTCTTGAACAGAACACATTCGTTAAAAATGTGGAATATTAACAGTTGCTGATTACACTCGCATTGTGGTGGTGCGGTTCTTTCAATAATATATTTATGGGTTAGAAGGCTATGCCCAATTTTTAATCTATTTAACTTAATGAAATCTGTTTTACTAAGGTTGTATGTATTAATTTTATGCGAAACATGGTTTTGAATTTGAAATAAATTTGATTGGTTATCGCTTTTCCATATATCGTTCCAAAGATCATATAAATATTTCTTAATTGATAGTTTATAGTCGGAATATTGAAAATTGACGTTAGATATATGTTTATTAAGAGCTTCTTTGGCAAAATGATCAGCTTTTTCGTTACCCCTAATGTTAAGATGACTTGGCACCCACAAAAAGCTTACTTTGGTATTATTTACATTTGATAAGGTTGTTCTTATTCTTTGAATTATGGTATTTTTTGAAAATATATCACAAAGTCCCTGTAATGTGATTAATTGTATTGTTGATATTTTCAACACATGTTTTTATTGCAAGTAGTTCGCTTGTATATACAGATGAGAAATTTTGGGAGCGTTTGGATATTACATTATTTCCCCAACAAATTGCAAACCCGGCTTTTTCGTTCATAACTGACCCGTCTGTATAAATACATTCATAGTTTTTGTACACAGTATTAAGTTTTTCCAGAAATCTTTTTTGAATTTCTGTGGGGCTTACTGCAATAAGCAAGGGTAAAGTCTACATTTATACCAGAAAAAGTGCATGGCGCTTTTACAGATAATTAATATGAATTAACTCCCAAAATGTTTGGAAATTTTTGGGACTTATTTCATTTTATTTTTGGGACTTATTTCATTTGGGTGTTATTTCATTAATTCTTCCTTCAAATTCTATTCTAGGTTTTGCAGTTTTCTATAATGAGGAAACAGCTGGAGCGGCTGTAAAAAGTTTAATTTCCTTATTGCACTTTGTTCAAGTGCTGCGCAGCTGGTGGGGGTATTGGTGATGTAATTCCTCGACAAGCTTGTTTATGTTGCCCTTGATACTACTGCTGTCGGCTCCTCACGTTGGTTCACCACAAAGATGAAGACAGTGGATAGAATGAATGACAGAGCTGCTATTTAAGTGCACACAATTTTATTAGTTTACCCTACGTGAAGCTACCAATGGCATCGCTACGTGAATTATTATAATACTATAGAAAGTTGGAAATAAACGAATCATTACAATTTAAATCAAAGTAAAATTTTGATTAATATTAAACATTAAGTTTACGTCAAGACATAACCAACAACATGTAATTTTTAATTGTATGTAGGTCATTATGTGTCATTGTACCTCAGATTTTCTACCCCAAATGAATATTCAGGGTCCTATTATTACCATTTTTAAAAAAGTCAGCTCAAATGTTGGCAGCCATTGTTAGCTGGCCGAGCAATATATCTGAATGAGTGGTTACACAGCAAAAATACTCAAATCAAACACGAAGTTTGTCAACTGTATTATTTATATTTGGATTTTAGATAACGAAGAAAATTGTTAAACTCAAGTACACAAATTGTATGTCGGTAATTGAAAATATTTCAATTAAATTTACAATCAGCTTAAGTATAAAGTTAATCATTCCTTTACAATATTTTCGATTAAATGTTTACTTATGTTGAGTACAAAGTTAATCAAAAATTTAATTATTTTTTTTTAAATATATACGTAATTTATGCGTATTCTATATAGTGACAGTCAAAATAATAGCACCAATAGAATCTCTTTTCTTCCCACAAAAAAAAGTTTAAATTTACTTATTAGTTTTGTCAGCGTATAAAATATTTATTTATTTTTGTTCTAAAAAAAAGTAACCGTTTATTAGTTATGATCGCTCTTGTGAGTGCATATCAAAATCAGTGCTGCCAATAGAATAGCACGAGCTGGCATATCTTTTGTTTTTTTACAGTGTTTTATTTAACTTGCTTTGTTGTCTGTCAGTCTGTATTGTTCAAATCAGTCGGTATTGTTCAAATCTAGTAACTCATTTTTAACACAGTTGCAGTTGACCAATCGAACTAAAATTTTGCACACTTGTCAGATTTGGATGACAATACATAAATATGAAAAAAAAATAAAACATTAAAAATTTATTTACTAAAAAATTAAAAATAAAAAAATAATTAAAAAAAATTAAGATACAGTGTTTTATTTATAAATGCACTAAAAACTAGAAAATAATTTTTTTCTTAGCCTCAATAAGTATATTCTTCTTCATGTGGGGTTGTACAATGGTCCGCCTACTTTGAACTTCAACAACAATGTTCTAGATACTTTCAATAAAGAGCGTAATTAAAATGAATTAGTTAATTAATTTTCTAGGGATCTCTCAAATAAAACGCTTGCATTTAAATTAAAAATGGTGACAAAATTAAATGTCAAATTAAGTGTCAAAATTAAATGACCATAAACCATATTCCGAAATAAGAAATTTGATTGGCTGTTCCAATAAAATGATAATAAATGCCCTAAAAAATAAGAGAGCAAGATGAATCATGTGGCCGAAAACGAATTTTGATTGAATTTTGAGAAAATGCAAAAAGACTCATTTCATGCCAGCCACGGAGCTAAAAGAAGCGTTGGATATACCAGCAAGCGTCGAAACTATTCGTCAGCAACTACGAGAACACAATTTAAAGGCTTGCAACTCCCGAAAAGTGCCTCTTCATTCTCATAAATATATTGCAAGACGATTGGGGTTTTCTAAAGCGCATGTAGACTGATATTTTTAAAACTATTCAAACTATTGCGTAAAATTAGTTTAGATATTATTTATTTTAACCCGCTTACTAAAATAAATGAAATAAAAGCCATAATTTGTAGATATGGATCGATGAATTACAATTTTTGACTTGGTGCTATTATTTTGACCGCAACTTTATCGATTCCGATAATAATTACAACTCAATATGTTTAGCGCTATTTCGATGTCCACAGATATCGATACTTCACACACATCATCAGGTGCCTTCTCCACAGTATTTGGGTATATCGTCACACCTTATAGGGATAAACAAAACGCAACTTAATGAGAATTGTTTCAACACATACTAGTAGGAGAATTTTCCCAACACTTTCCAACTAATTTTGATTTCAAGTCTATTTTGTAATTTCAAGCTCACAAATAAATATATTTATTTATTTCCTGATTTGTGCGTCAATTTGTTCAGTTTGTTCGGATTTTTGTGTTTAGTCTTATGCTCCTATTACGGTTCTCAACTTTTGTGAGTTTTTAAGTTGATAAGAATGGAGAGATCGTAAGAAGATATTATTTTGGCTTCAAATTATAATTTACATTTAACATTTGAACATTTTAATTTAACAATAATATTTTATATATTTAGAAGTATCAAAATCACAAAGAATGCTCAGTTTGAGAAACTTGTCCAGCTAATGGAAAGTAATCCAGCCGTTGCCCTTGAAAACCCACACTTTAGCATCACGCAGAACAAGTGCGAAAACTATGGGAAGGATTTGCTGGGAGTTAAATAGTGTAGGACCACCGTCGAGAACATGAATGAATGACAACGTGTAAATACATACCTTGCACTGGGCAGCTCAAGAAGGATGGATGCATCACGAATATTTCTTCTTAAATACAACACATCTATATTCGCGTTTTCGACTCCATCTTCATAAAAGAAATCTATGCTACTTATATCCATTTCGATTTTGCAAGCACAATACAATTGTTTACTTCTTTTATTTTCACATAAATCAGCTGCTTTTACTTGTCAAAATTGATATTTCGAGCTGGTAACACCATAACAATTGCTACCAAAAACAGTTGTGAACCACAATACAAAAGATAAGTTGGGTCGTGTTGAAGTTGGGTCGTCTCTAATACCCTTTTCACATTTACCGTGTTTCAGCTGAAACGCCGGCGTTTCGCTCTCTTTCGATGATTTCAGCGAAACACACTTTAATTGACACTTATTTCCATACAAAAAAAACGCAAACATTATGCTCTTTTTACTGTAGTTTGTTTGAAACCACAGTAAAAATGAGAGAGAGTACAGTGTTGTACTCCAATAGTAGTTAAAAAAAGGAGTAAAATGAAAAAATTTCCATTGCTGGTTCAAAGCAAATGTCAGAAAAATGAGGGAAAACAAATCTGTTTGTTTACATTTCTAGGTTGCTTTTGGTGGTAAGTACTTATTGCAATGTGATTTATGAATATAATCATTTATATCTTTAAATGCATTCATTGCTTTATCATACAATGATATAAATTCTAATATTATAAAAATTACATTAATTTTTTGATATTATTTTATATTTCTTTATTCACAAATGTGCGTTTGTGTTGTTTACAGTCAATACAGAAAACACAAAACAGAAATGAGAAATGTCACATGAAACCACAGTAGTTAACAAAAGCACAATGTGAACACCATGGTTTCGAAATGAACTCAAGAGAGCGAAACGCCGGCGTCCCAGCTGAAACGCGGTAAATGTGAATAAGCTATAAGTCGACCAAACTAAGTTGAGTGGTTAACAGTAATAGGGGCATTAATTTACATTTCTAGGGCAATAATTTTATCTGTGTAACGGGTCATGAGTGGATTAAACTCTTTTTGAGTAACACGCAATTACCTAGAGTTGTGTAAAACCGGAGGGATCTTGCCCTCGAAATGTAATCACTAAATATAACTAGAGAATCGTGTTCTGTTTATATCCCTAAGTTGTTCCTCTTGTGACTTCTCAGTATTGTTTTTTATTCGGGTTTTTTTTGTGTTCACAATTTTCACACATTTTATTTAGTTTTAATTCATTTATTTATTTTCACTCTCTAGCAGTTCTTTTATACACTTAGTTCCCTACCCATGTTCAGTTCATTTAGATCTTTATTTCATTTAGATTGTTTGCCATTTCGCGCCAAATTCTAGTTAAGGAACTACAATGAACTCAGTTAAAATTACAGCAGACAGTTGAAAACATATATAACAACAAATTAATTTGCTTATATTATTTATCATTTATTGATATATATGTTTTCTGTCTTATCGGATGGCGTATTCTACGTTAAACTTAATGGCCGTGTCTCTGACACAGCCTGCAGGGACAGTCCGTGGCCGAAGGCCTCGGACAACTGTCTGCTGTAATTTTTATATTTACCAACGGCATTTGATTCAAGTCCGTTTAAAAAAAAAATATTATGTTCAATTTTTTTAAACTTAATTTAATTTATGTATTTTAATTAATATTTTTATTGAAATAAGTTCTGCGAATGTTGAGAGGGCCGCCCTAATATTAAAAAAGGTTTACCTTATCGAGTCTTCGCATTAGCATTCGAGCGTTGTGTGAAAGCTTTACGCTTTACAATTCAAAATTAATGTTACAACAGCTTTATTGCAGCTTTCGCAAAAAAGCTTTATTACGTTAGCTTACTGTTTGTTTCACTTTTTACTAGATACATGTTGCCAAGCAACATTAGCTTGCTGTTCGTTTCACTTTTTACTAGATACATGTTCCTAAACCAAAACCACTCAACCAAACACCACACATATGTTTGAGTGTATGTGTTTAAACAATTTTCATTTGAGAAATTAAAATACTAGAAATATATCAACCAATATGAAATGTATATCAAACGAAAGATAACATCTTCATTTACCTACAAAAAAAATTTTAAAAAAATTCATCTAGCCGTTTCCTCAAATTCAATGAAATAAAGATTACAACAATAAAAACCTGACATGACTCCTCATACCGTAAGGTAAGACGTATTCTACGTCAAAAAATCTATTTTCCTACCGGTGCAGAATCAAAATATCAATATCCCTTAAAGGAACTAAAATGCCCAACTCTACAATTATCCACCTTTCTATGATCAAAAATCAGTTGATACCTTTTCTCTTAATGTATTTATTTATTTATTCACTCGCTTCATTATTTCTTTCAAAACAAACTTAAAACTATGTATATATTACAATATATATATTACAATATATTACAAAAAAAAATAAATAAATGGGATAAAAAATATAAATAATAAATAGGATAGGATTGTGACAATGAAAGAAAGGACGCGTTACAATTATTTTGAGAAAAGATAAACTTAAGTTAAACTCAAGTCGAGCAAACTTACGGGAGAAAACAATCACAAAAATAGACAAATAATAAAAACAAAAACGATTATCTCATAAATAAATATTAAACAAAAAAATTCTAAGAATTATATTAATAACAATAATAATAATAGTAATAGTATTAATAAAATTAATAATAAAATTTAAAATAATAATTATAATAATAATTAAAATGAAACAGAAACACTTTATAAATTGGGAACCAATAAAACCATATAAATAAAATAAAATAAGACACAGTAAATATAGAACCGCATACAATTAAAAAAAAAATACAGCAGACAGTTGTCCGAGGCCTTCGGCCACGGTCTGTCCCTGCAGGCTGTGCCAGAGACACGGCCATTAAGTTTAACGTAGAATACGCCATCCGATAAGACAGAAAACATATATAATAATAAATGATAAATGACATAAGCAAATGAATTTATTTATTTGATAGTTACTTTTGATAATACACATAAGCTTATGGTAGGAAAAATAGGATAAATATGTTTTTAAATTAAAAGAGTAAGGATAAATGATAAATAACAGACGCAAATCAATTTGATTTATATTTTTTATAATTATAATATATCCATGTTAAATTCAAATTCACATTTAACATTTTGTTTCACTTAAATACATAAGTAAATATACGAAATTTCAATATTTCATCAATCAAAACAACAGCCGAAGGTTTGTGTCCACACTAAACAGCAGCATAGTTTGTGTTCACGCTACAAACTCAAACACTCAACCAAACACCACACATATGTTTGAGTGTATGTGTTTAAACAATTTTCATTTGAGAAATTTAAATATTAGGAAGATATCAACCAACATGAAATGTATATCAAACGAAAGATAACATCTTCATTTACCTACAAAAAAAATTTTAAAAAAAGTTATCTCGCCGTTTCCTCACATAATCAATGAAATAAAGATTACAACAATAACAATCTGACATGACTCCCTATAGTGTAAGGTAAGACGTATTCTACGCCAAAAAATATATATAATTGGCGAAGTGTGCGAAAAACATTTCTCACGAATTTTGATAATTCAATAATTTTTAAGCGTTGTTCGGGTGTCTATCCATGATGAAGTAGCATCGCCATCAGAGCATGTTTAACTTTTGAAACTTGTCACGAATTACAAGGAACTGTCAAAAATTCTACTCTGAAAGCCTAAACAGTTTTAAAATCACACTTAATTTATAAATTTCTGAACAAGAGCTTAACGTACGAGTAAATGTAATTTTATTATCACCTATGTCACCTGCCAGCAATATTATATTCAAATATTCATTTGCATAAAAAAAACAGTATAGAAATTTCAGTAGGGTGACCTAAACATACCCTCACCTTAAATCAGTCATTGAGTCCGAGTTGCATTTAAAAATATTAATTTAAATTATCCCCCCGACATTTGTGTGGGAGGTACAAAAATGGGAGTGCCAAATTTGAATTTCTACCAACAAGACGGCCGTCTAACATATGTATGATTGCTGAAATACAGCTAGTATTTTAAGAAAGTTATCGTGCCGAAAAGACGACCGGCCACGGTACCAAACGAATTTCCAAACATTCTCCAGTTAAAAGTCATGCACGAAACTGTTGTTGACATTTACGTCCCTATATATATAATTATTTCTTAATTTATTTATTCAAATGGCATATTTTGTAGCAACACGAATGCCCACAATTTCTTGAGAAGACAATACAAAACAAAAAGTTCACTTTAATCTCGTGTACACTGCTAACAAATCACTCATTCAATATACTAAACATTTTCAAGTGACTTGAGACGTCTTAATCACATTTAAGTTCCAACTGAAACAAAATATTAATCCGGAATTATAATAACGTCGTAGTAGTCAACTCCTCAAGTCGACTTAGAACCAGTACAACTTCTTTTCGGTACAACAGGAAATTGACGCACCGCTAATGACAGTGATGGTTGGTTGTTTGGAGGATAGTTTGGAGCATTAAAACTTTGTTTAGTCATTTGGCTGATTTCAGTTCTTCTTCTCCTCGCCCTCCACTCACCCTCCAATCAACATAAATTTATCAATTATGCAAGGGGTTTAAATTACCACATTACGTTCTAGGGTTTTTGTTTCTTGGAACAACAGTCTCCTACCAATCTGCCCTTGTTGTAGTTTTTTATTTAGCAAAGGAAACTGTTAGTGTCTGGAGGAGCTGCATCTCTGACTGCAGCAAGACGTCAATGGCCAAACGAAAAGTTTATTCAACCGGTTTTAAGATTGTTACAGTATTATACTGGTATAGTAAGTGAAAATATACGATATAGTATATCTTTCCAACAGAGAGCAAAGTGTTTTTCTAGAAGGGACCGACATACAAATGCACACTAACATTTGTGGCAACATGTTCAAAGTATAGTTGGGTTAAGAAGGAGTACATTATCGATGGAATGGAGTGGATTGTAGTATGGAGTAGAAGAATGGATTCTGCCGTCATGAATGAATGAATCAGATATTGGAAATGTTTACTGCGTTAACGTTGATGTTTAGGTATTCCATTCGTAGAATGTTAAGCATTGTGTAGTATTCCATTGAAACCATATAGTGGCTTAGTTTAATCTTATACGACGTCACCAACATATCAGGGCAAAAAGAAAACGAAACCTTAAAAAAATCCTTTAAATTACTTAAGCGAAAGACTTCTGGGAAATCAATGTCTTTTTCGAAATTATAAACAATGTTTAATTGCTAAATTTGAAGAGAGTTGTATCGTCAAAACGAATAAAACATATTATATTTGTCTCACAAATAATTTTACGTTGGTGCAAAGAACATTGAAAGCAGTGCATAAGTTTCAGTCGGGTGAACAGACTTAATCACACCCTCACCCCAAGTTATATGTTGCGCGGGAGTTCTGTTACATACAAAAACGCCCATATTCAAAAGCAGATTGACATTGCGCTACATACACAATAGTCAGTTATTACTTAGACAGTAGCTTTTAGTAAAACATTCCGGTCACCGCCCAACTTTTATATGGGATTTACCAGAATAGGTGTGGCAAAACATCTCATTTTCTATAGGAGAATTTTATTTGACTAAATATTGACTAGTACAAACTTTCATAAAGATTAGTACGGTTTTGCGGGACTTCTCGTGCCGAACACCCAGACGGCCAAACAACTTCTGTATGGGAGGTACCACAATGGGCGTGGCAAAATCGCCATTGTTTTAATCGGTGATTAGCGTTTGATAACACTGTGTGTAATTTTTTAAGTCATGGCAAAATAACCATATACGGACACCACTACGTGATAAAAGACTAAAAAAAAAAAGACCCGTGTTTCCCAATTTTTCCCAAAGTCATGCACTTTTTTTTAAGGGCCGTCAAAGATTTGGGGCCTCGGTATCATTTTCGTAAAAATGGGATCATTTTCTCAGGCTCATATCTTGCAAACCGTTCAGAATTTTACTCTCTGAGGCAAAGTTGTAGCTCTTGTCATAAAGAACAAAAATTGCGAACATATAAAATCAAAAAAACTTCACCTTCCAGATCAAAATCGCAAAAAACTTAAAAAAATTCGATTTTTTTTAATCTTTTTTCCCGTGTTCAGGTCCATAGGTAGCAAACCGTTCAAAATTCAAGGAAACAATCAACTACAAAAATTTACCTAAGATCTCAATAAACAAATTTCTAGAACATATAAACTTCCTGGGAATTATTCTTAACACCGTTTTTTAATTTCACTTGTTTTTTATTTACTTCAACATTGAGATACTATGCTATCTATTACAAAAATATTAAAAAAAAGTATTCGTATTATGTTTATAATGTTGATGGCCCTGGACTTGCAAATCACGCTCTCTTAAGTTGTGGATCCAAATCGTCCGAATCTGACTCTGATTCAGCAATTATGGTGTCCACAGGCACGTTGCTTCCAGACTGCCCTCCATCATCAGCTCTTTCTTCTTCAAATACTTCATTAACATCATACAGGGTGATCTTGTGACTCCACCAACATACCTCTGCAAGCAATGCGTCGAGGTTTTTGCCTTTGTACCGTTTTTCCATGGGCATTGTGGTTTGGTGAAACCGTTCTCCTTGCTCATCGGATTCGGTAGGGAGTTGTTTGACAAAATCGTCAAAATGAAAATGAAGAAAATGCAGCTTTAATGTCATCGATGCGCCGATTATCTCAAAATAATGCAGCATTTGTTTCACCCATTCTCTTGCTCCCGGTTCCGCGTCTCGAGCCCCTCCCAAGACTCTGGTGCATACACGCTGAAGGTAAATCCATGCCATTGAATGATTTTCATCAAGCGATGAATCAAAGTTGCTCTTGAATAGCTTTCTAATGTCAGGGCCATTAAGTACGCCTGTTAAATGAAAACAAAAAATAAAGACAGAAAAGAAAACATTAACATAGTGTAAATAGTACAATTAGGTGAACAAAAATTCGTTTTAAATTTACTACAATACCTTTTTTAATTTTGTCATCGCTACGCTTTGGGAAAACGCTTTTCTAATAGTCGAATGCGTTTGGACAATTTACAACGGCCACTTCGATGAATTTTTTAACAATTCCCAATTTTATGTGGAGCGGTGGCAGCAAGATGTCTTGAGTATTGTCAATTAAAGGTGCATTCTTCAGCCTATGTTGTTGTATTTGTTCATCCACACTTCCTCTTGGCCTCCACGAGTTACATTGGAATTGATTCAGAGGTGAGCGTGAATCCCAATTACAAAGAAAACAAAAGAATTTTGGGAAGCCGCCCTTATCGATGATCCCTTGCAAAATGTTGATGACCTTCAAATCACAGCAAATCTTCCATTTATTTTCGTAATATTTGATTTTTTCCATTATATCTTTCAATGTTTCATAGCTTTCTTTCATGTTGATACCCATTGCTAGCGGAATGGAAGGTTTTCGGTTCGACACATGCAACAACACTGCTTTCAAGCTTGAAACAGAACCATCAATAAATAATCTCCGCTCACTAGCGATGTAGTTCATTCCCATTTTTACCACCAACGCTTTTATATCGTTGCAGTAAGCGAACGAATTGTCATCATTTAGAGTGTAGAGCATCTGAAATTCAGCTTGTCGTTTGCGGTACGCCGTAGAGTTAACATTAGCATGTGTGAGTTTTCTTTGCTTTAAAAAAGCTGTCAAAAATATTGCAAGTCGCTGCGATAATCCCAATATGGCCACAATGGAATCCATTTCCATTTGTGTTATTAGTTGTGGTCCATCTCTTCCCTGTTGGGGCTCATAATCGGTATCAAATGGATCTTCATAAGTAACACCACTTGCTGTACTCATTGCTGTAAATTCTGTAGTACGATCTGGAGTTGGCGGCCTTGGTGATACAAAATTTTCAGGTGCAAGCACTGGTAGTGTGGCTGTTGCAGTTGCTTTATAAATTTTGTTCTTCTCAGAATCTCGATTTAGACGACATGTGTAATTTACGCATGCATAGCAACTGGTTGCATCATGATCACCTGGGCGATTAATCCAGTTTACCGGCTTACAATACTTCATAGTACCTCTGTCTCCACTCAACCATGCCATGAGATTGTTATAACATTGGCGACACACTGTATTAGGTGTGTAATTTTCACCGGTCAAGTCCACTTCGTCGAAAAACAATGTATATGCTCTTTTGAATTCACTAGTTAAAAGATTCTTTTCCTTCTGAAATCTTGTAGATGTTTTTTTTCTGGTTTGATGACCGCAAACGTAGCAAAAAAATAAATCAATATTTTCACACTGCATATTGAAATTGTCAGTTGCCAATGTTGTGTGCGAATTATACTGTAGCACTTTCACTTTTTTTACTTTCACTTTCACTTTATAACTTTCACCGCTGAGCTCTCGTGGACGTCGCGCTGTGTAATGCCTCGATGTGAGCGTCGTGTCGCTTTTATATTGTGTGCTGCGTCCCTTGTTGCGTGTGCTGAGCTTACTGCATTGCCTGTGCTGCTTCTGTCGGTGCATGATCGCGTGATACCTAAGCGCTACGTAAACGGTGTTAACCCTTGGACAAACACATCGTCCTGGCCAGGCATATTTCATTTTTTGCTACCTATGGACCTGAACAGGAGAAAAAGGTAAAAAAAATGAAATTAAAAAATTTTCGGCAAATTTTTCACTTTTGCGTGCTACCTAAACAGTGTTAAGAATCATCTCTAGGAAGTTTATATGTTCTAGAAATTTGTTTATTGAGATCTTAGGTACATTTTTGTAGTTGATTGTTTCCTTGAATTTTGAACGGTTTGCTACCTATGGACCTGAACACGGGAAAAAAGGTAAAAAAAATCGAATTTTTTTAAGTTTTTTGCGATTTTGATCTGGAAGGTGAAGTTTTTTTGATTTTTTATGTTCTTTATGGCAAGAGCTACAACTTTGCCTCAGAGAGTAAATGGAAATTCTGAACGGTTTGCAAGATATGAGCCTGCGAAAATGATCACATTTTTACGAAAATGATGCCGAGGCCCCAAATCTTTGGCGGCCCATAAAAAAAAAAGTGCATGACTTTGGGAAAAATTGGGAGACACGGGTCTTTTTTTTTAGTCTTTTATCACGTAGTGGTGTCCGTATATGGTTATTTTTTTTCGTGTTGCACTGTGTAACGTGAAGCCATATACCTAATTTCATTAAGGTCGGAAGTGTTTCACGTGATTTATCGGATTGGCAACCCGGACGAAACCCCTGTTTTGTATGGGAGGTATCAGAATGGACGTGACAATCTCACCCATTCCCTCCAGTTAAGTTGGCATTTACAGATTATTAACCGGGGTGTGAGTTGAAGCTAATCACATCTACCAGAAGAAAGGTTTGAAAGAAATATGATAAAGATTTACGGCAATTATCGTGTAGACCAGCCAGCCAGACAGACAGACGGACATGGCTCAAACATTTTAAAAAGTCCTAAAACGAATTTCGCCCTATGACACTAAGGGTCTAATATGGCTCCTTCTATGTATTACACTTTTTTTTATGTATTAAATGATATATACATACCCCCATCCCTATGGGTGAGGGTATAAACAGCACCAACCACCGAAAGCACCATTTGGCGGTGTACACCACCAACTTCCATTCAAACGTGACCTAATAATATTTGTGCGCAATGGCTTTATCTTTTTACAGTGGTCGAATAGACATATTTATGTATAAGAAAATGTAGCCCATTAAACATTAACAAAGTTGATTAACAAAGTTGATATTTTGATTTATTACACGCAAAGAAAAAAAACGTTTATTGCTCGGTTGCCACAACAATACTTTGATTGATTTGTATTAATTTATTAATCGCAACCGTTTATGTAGTTCTCCCAAATAAACTCATATATCGCAAATGTGTATCATGTTGTTGCAAACGAGATCTCGTTTGCATTAAACGAGTACAAAATTACATTTGTCGCAAGTTAAAAACCGTTTGCGATAACTGAAATTAGCCATTTTTCTAATGAGTACGAAGAACGTAAATTTCTCTCATTCTCTCTTTCTGTCGACGCATACACATAAAAGGCTTTTGCCTTGTCAAGATATACCTTGCCTTGTCAAGATGGACAACTGGCGCGTTATAGTTTGCTGCGCTTTTAGTTGTTATTTGAATGCAAGTCGAGACGGACGACAAACTTTAAAACAAACTTTATGGTTAAAACCAAAATCATAAAAGTTGGAAATTTACACAAAAAAGAGCTTATGGAAGCCATAAATATAAATTTTAATTTACACGTAATGTACTGAATAGAGTAACTACAACTCGGTTGCTGTAACTACAACTCGGTTGCTGTTACCGAAAGAACAGTTGGTGGGACCGTTTTTCGTTTATCACAACCGTTTTTTCAGCTTTAATTTTTCATAACTCGTTTACTGCAAACGTTTTTCAGTTTTCGCAAACGTTTTTTTCGTTAGGATCAACTACAACTCGGTTGCTGTAACCGAGGGAACAGTTGGCGGAACCGCTTTTCTTTTCTCGCAAACGTTTTTTTTCAGCTTATGTTTTTCATAACTCGTTTGCTGCAAAAATTTTTCGGTTCTCCCAAACGAAATGATATGTATGGCTTAACAGAAGTTCGTTTCTCCCAACTACAGTCCCCAAACGAACTTCAGTTATCTGAGATTTCATTTGGGAGGAACAAGTTTTTTCTTTCCGTGTATAAATGCAAATTAATTAATACTCTTTTTTCGAGTGTAAGACGTGTCTGTCGAATTGACTAGCATTAGTGTTCTAAGAAGAATATTTATTAATTTCTGAACAGAACGGGGATTTTTTCAATTAGTGAAGAGATGTGAACAATCGGAACTACGGTTTGAACACAGGTTGGCGGACGATCGTTTTAGAAGATTGTGACTCTTCTCATCAACGCCTCAACTAGAGTGTCTAAAAACGAATCCGAAATAGCGGGGAAACCGGTTAACCGTTTTTTTTTGCTATTAACCGTGTGCCGGTTTTTTAAAACACGTAATTTTCGAACAAACTGGAAACCGGTTATTTGACGTCGTTTAACCGGTTAATCGGATATTACTTAATTTGTGTTAATATCATTAAAAAAATAATAAATGATATGATTTTCGAATTTTTGTGAAATTTTGGAATTAAGAAACTTGATTTCCATTTTGAAAAATGATCTAACTACATATCCAAACAAGTTTTTCCTCAGAATGGTTTTATGATTTGAATTAGAATTAATTAAAAATTAATTAAGCTTTTCAAGCTTTTTTATCAAATTTCAAAATTAATTTCAAATCCGGGAATAGTGGACTTTTTTGGACTATTTTTTGGAGAGATTGACGGAAATACCTCAAGAATTATTTATGGAGATCTTGACATTTTGTATAAAGGATACACGTTACTTTAAGTACGATGACAAACTATATGAGCAAAAGAAGGGAATGCCAATGGGCTCTCCTGTGATAGCAGATATAATAATGGAGGAACTACTGGACACAGCACTGGACAAATTAATTGTGAATCCGAGGATAATGACAAAATACAGTGGTATGCGATGAAATAGAGTCAACCCTAATCAACATTTTCAAAACAAAAACAAATGTAGAAAAATTAAAGTTTGTTTATAAATTTTATTTTTAATTGTTCAATTAAGTACTAGATATAACATTTTAGAACATTAATGTCGTAATTTAAAATTAAATCATTAAATTAGGTATAAATCAAAATATTTCAAAATGCCCCGTTTTGCCTGTGACTTAAAATAGAGTCATCGCGATTCATCATTTGAACTAGAATAAATAGCTGTGTCAAATAAAATGTATGTTTCATTAATCCTTTATATTATCTCAGTACTTTATGAAATAACTAGTATTTTTTATCACAGCTAAGCAACGCCTTGAAATTGAATCATCAAGTCTCCACAAGTCATGTTTTCCACGCCGATTGTACCAGTGTCATAAGCTCATCTTTATTAAATTGGTTTATTCCTTTGATAGACACTTTAATGTCCCGCCACAAATTCTGAATAGGATTTAAGCCCGGCGACTGCATAGACCATCTTAAAACTATGACACATTATTTGTGTGTTTGGGGTCGATATATGTTGAAACATCCATCGAAGCGGCATTTCCCATTTAGCACAAGACATCATGATGTTTTTTTTTAATACAGTGGTATAATATGCAGCGTCCATTGTCTGTTCAATTTGTAATAAAGATTCTGTCCCAATGTAAGAGTAACAACCTCGTACCATTATGTTTCCGCTACCACGTTTAACTGTTTGGATTGTGTTCTGGGGCCTGAATTCGGTGTTGGTCTTCGTACAGGAAGATTACTCTTATCATAATTACCCAATCTCACTTTAGTTTCAGCTGTCCTCAAAATATATCGCCATTTGCGTACGGACTATTTCACATGCTCCTTGGCAAAATGCAACATTTTTTTAACGTTCAGTTTGGATAGAAATGGAACTTTTCGGTCACTTTTTGCCTTTAAATTGTTTTTAGTTAACATTTTTCTTAATGTAGAGGTGTCAACATCCCGATCGTATTGCCTTTTAAGGGCGGAAGAGGTAACAAAAGTCGAACTCTACGTGGAGCAATATTTTTGGTTCCAAATGTTCTGTAATTTTCAGGGTTTTACCGTCTGTTTCCTGGATTGGGGTTATATTTTATTCCGGTCTCCAACATTTTCTTTGAGCATCCAATTATGTCAGTAATTTGTATGTAGCTTCTGAATTCTTTTATCGTCTCTTTTATTCTTTCCTGGCGCTCATGATATTTATATATATATACATCGGCCCATTTTGGAACGTCAATAGAGACAATTTATTAATGCTACTAATAAACATCATATTTAGAAGCTAAACTTTGTTTTCAAATTCAAATCCAAACTACCATTAACCATTTCAAAAAAAAAATATTTTTTTGTAATTGACTCTATTTTATAGCACACGTCATTACATAGCCTTTAATCCAAGGATGGGCAGCTTGGTCTGGTCAGACCAAATTTGACTTTACATGGCAATATCTTCTTACTATCCGAAAAAGTTAACAAGAGAGAACCATGAATTCTATAATTCATATCTTCTGAATGCAAACAAATAGTTTTAAATTTTTTTTTTATAATTTTTAAGTGTGAAACTTACGTTCAAAGACAAAAGGCGCTAAGCTAACCTACTTGGTCTAGCTAGACCACTACAGATTATGATCTATACCTAAATTTTTTTGAGTATTAACCGTTATAAAAATTAATATGTTGTGTGGTGTATATTCGCGAAAGGGTGTGAAGATAAATTTATCTGATAAATTTATTCGCTTCGTCAAGTTGACTATATCTCCGATCTGAAATGGAATCAGCATATATTTGTAATGGGGATGTTATGTGCTCCCATGGGGCTAATTTAGAGTACATAGTTAGTCCATTCACTTTTATCAGTAGTACCCAGTATTAGCACTCGAAGTCATTATTATTGTCAATGACATGGGCCACTTCATAAGTTGGGCTATATCTCCGATCTCAAATGGAATCAGGATATATAGGCTGCGCTGTTTATGCGCTACGGTGTTAGGCGGCTAGACATTAGAAGTTCATTCACCTTTGTCGTGAGTGACCCAGGTTAGACAAAAAAACAGGAAGAAAAAATATTTGTTTCTATATAAAGCTAATTATTTGCTATATTCATCATAAATGGCTTCCAAAACGCTTTTTGGCTCTTTTTTCCGTACAAAATGTCTTTATTTTTGACAAAAAATGAGATTTCAGAAATTTTGTATAAGTGGTTTGTGTCTTCGATAAATAAATTTATCGGATGAATTTATCTTCACACCCTTTATTCGCGAGGGTATTTTTTTGTATGCTTCTAAATGCATGCACGTTCTTGCATGATGTGTGAAAACAAAAAATTCGGTTATTTTTGAGAATAGTTACATACATATATACATACAGACATATGATGTGTGTACTTTTATAAAGTGTGTTTGGTGCCTGTAAAAAATCATTCAGTAATGTAAAAGCATTTCGCGAGTGAACTTAAATGTTTTCCAAATAGTTTTCGTTGCTTTTTTTATTCAAAATAACTTCTGATGATTTATCAGGAAGTGACATCGTTGGTATGGTTCTAAATAGGCCAGCCAGATTTGAGACTATGTCACCTGCTCAAAGACAGGTTATAGAAGAAAGGATGATGTCGTATCTCTGTAACAGTGATGATGAGGAGAATGAAGAAACTCCGGCAAACATTAAGCAAATCTGCAGTTATTGACGACATTTGGATTATGCTCAATGCAAACTTAGAATCATCATTCACCCCTGGGGCTAATTTAACAGTCGATGAACAATTATTCCCGTATCGTGGGTGCATTCGATTTACGCAATATATTCCCTCAAAACCAGCCAAATATGGCATCAAAGTTTGGTGGATATGTGATGCTAGTACAAATTATCCCCTAAAGGGACAAATATACAGTGTCGGTCAAAAAAATAGCACCAACGTCGAAAACTATTGTCATTCCAATAAAAAATTAAATTCTGTGCTTATTATTTGAACATAACTAAGCGATGACGTAGTACTCTGTTTACTCTTTTTAAGAGAAGTTTTTTACCTCAAGATAGTTAACTGTTCTCTAGAAACGATCGATCATTTACAAAAGGATCTACTTCAGTGCAGTCAATGAAATAGCACCAGCAGGCTTTTTTAAATTTGTTTTGCAAAATTTTGTGAAAAAAAGTGAAAACAAAAGGTAATAAAAATTTTTTAATATACTTTCTTCATAATAATACTTTTATAAAAATTGTATAGTTATGGGTCGCGGAAAGCATTGTTCGCCGGAAAAACGTGAACTAATAAAAAAATTTGCGTACGAGGGTAAATCTTATTCCCAAATAAGGAATTTGCTGGGCTGTTCCAATAAAATGATAATAAATGCCCTAAGATATGAGCAAAAAGTTGTATCTCGTGGTAGGAAGCCAGTTTTGTCACCCTTAATGGTAAAGCGTTTAGTACGGACGACTAGAGGAAATCCCTTTATGACAGCCACGGAGCTCAAAAAAACATTGGATGTGCCGGCAAGCGTGGAAACTATTCGCCGCAAACTTCGAGACAACAGCCTCAATGCCTGTAGTCCTCGAAAAGTGCCGCCCCTTACCTCTAAGCATGTTGCTAAAAGGATATCTTTTGCTAAAGCACATCAAAATTGGCCAAAGGAAAAGTGGAGAAATGTGCTTTGGACTGACGAATCCAAAATTGTCCTTTTTAGTGGAAAGGGTTCCAGATCTTTTCTCCGTAGGCCACCTAACAGTGAATACATGCCAAAATGCACATCAAAAACTATAAAACATGGAGGTCATAGTATTATGGTATGGGGTTGCTTTTCATATCAAGGTGTGGGTCCCATATATTGGATCAAAACCGTTATGGATGCATCGGTTTATGTAAAAATCCATAATGAAATTATGCTGCCGTATGCTTCCTACGAAATGCCGCTGGTGGGGGTCTACCAGCAAGACAATTACCCCAAACACACCAGCAAAATGGCAAAAAAATGGTTCAACGATAACTCTATCAATGTAATGGAGTGGCCTGCACAGTCCCCAGATTTGAACCCTATCGAAAATCTGTGGACGGGTATAAAGGGTGTATCAACAATAAAACCAACAAGCGTTGAAGGACTCTGGGAGGCTGTGCAGAAAATTTGGAGTTCCATCAAAGTTGAAAGATGCCAGCATTTAATCGATTCCATGGGAAGGCGTTGTGCCGCGGTAATAGCAAACAAAGGTCACGCGACAAAGTATTAAAACAATACAATTAATTTATCAACAAGATATCTGAGTACAATTTTTGATTTATTTTACGAAAGACCACTATTTTTTGTTAAAAATGAAATGAAGTGCTATTATTTTGACTGGGTAGTTTTTAAGTTTTTTGTTTAAATCGACTATCATCACCACTTGTTTTTCTCTTCTTTATATATATAAAATTATTTCATTTTTTGTTTCTTTTTTTATTTACAATTTTTTTTTTATGTATTTTCTTTTATTTATTTTTTTATTAATTCAAATTCCTAGATATAATTTTTTTATGATACGATGTATTCATAATAATTTTTAATAATAATTACAAATTCATTTCTATGCATGCATACAAAAACAAAACAAATGTATCTTATAACACAATTGTTTCAACTGTGATCAATTGTTTTAAATTTACAAAAAAAAATAATAAACTCTCTTATAAAATTACCACTTACCCTTTTACAGTACAGCGCTATACTGTAAAAGCTAAGAGAAATATATAATTATTTCTCAAATTTTGTTGATTATTTTACTTTCTCTTTCTTTTATATATATTTTTTTTGGTACTTGTTTTTTTTTTTTTTTTTTCTTATCTTTATTACATATTGTTTGCTTTAAGAGAATTCTTATTAAGATTCTTTTACAAAACTATTGACAGATTATAATGGCAAGAGATATGAAAAGCTAAGGGAACATTTGGGGTATATACATATGTACGTATGTATATAAATATATATTTTTATTTGCTTTATATTTTTAGTATTTTTTTTCTTTTTCAGATTTTTCAAATATATTTTTCGTACAAATTAATATAAGTTATTATTTACACATGTGTATGAATTATGATATATGTGTTATGCCGGTTCAAATAACTGGATATACTGGATCACTCATTGGCCTTTATATTAGGATTTATATATATATTTATTTTTTCTTTCTTTTTGAGGTGGATGATGGTCGATCGAAACTGGCTATTTCGGTTGTTAATTTTCTTCTTTACCACTTTTATTTATCTTTCCATTTTATGTTTATATTGAAGTAATTCTTCTTAGCACTAGTTTTAATGTGAACTGTTCTTCCTTTAAGTCCAATATAGTAGGTAGGTATATTTAATTAGATATACATATATATTTTTATTGATTTTTTTTTTTTAAATGTTTTTTTTTCTTTTGATTTATCAGTATTTTCCGTCTTTTATTTGTTTATATCTTGTTTACTTCCATTATGCAATTATTAAATTTTTAATTATTTTCCTTATTGTCGTACAATAAAATGAAATCTCTTTTTCTTTTTTGTCTTTGGGCTTAACACAAAACGTATCGTCACCGACCTCAAGAACACCTCTTTTCTTCTCCTCTCTTCGATCTCTCCCAACCATTCGTTCATATTTCTACTCCTGTCTCCTCTTTTCGTTAAATTATACCGATTTCCACAGAGCTGTATTTTACGGGGGTGATATTAAAACTTTAAAACCCAAATACATGTTCTAGAACCTATAAAACCCGATTCGAACTTATCGTCGTAACAGGCTCGCATCCGTCGATATCAATATTGGTATGGAACGTGTGCGTAAATAGCATAAACAGTGAGGTATCCTCACAAATCGTGTGGCCTCGACCCACATGCCTAAAAGCTAGCCGGGAATTAAGTTGTAGCTCGTCCCAGATACGTACATCATACTGCAAAAATATCCTGACCATGATACACTCCCATCACTTTACCATCTACTCCTCCAAGTTTGTACATCGAATTGCCAAGTACATCCAAATCTACACACTTGACATGTGCCGGAGCTAGTTTCGAATTATAGAATCCTAGTTTAT
Source organism: Phaonia tiefii (assembly GCA_963931995.1). Lineage (NCBI taxonomy): Eukaryota > Metazoa > Arthropoda > Insecta > Diptera > Muscidae > Phaonia > Phaonia tiefii. The sequence goes on from OZ008368.1 coordinate 133,405,875, forward strand.
TACTTAATTTAAAATTTCGCCGGTAGACGGCTTGTCCCCTCGCAAACTTCACATTTTTCGTTCTTAAATTATAGTTGCGGGCCGAAAGCTGATGCGCTGCTTTCAAATTTAAAAATATTTTGTCCCTAAGTAGTTGCAGTTTATCCGAATTACATTTCAGAATCAAGTCAGTGTCTTTCAAACATCCCAAGGTTCTTATCAAAGCATATTGGGACGCATGCTGCACCATGTTCATCCCAAAGATTGCATAATATGGAGCAATACCTATAGAGCTATGATAAATACTCCTCAGTGCAAAGGAAACGTCGCTGATATGTTGGTCCCAGTTGCGTTAATAAATGATCTAATCATCTGCAGAACTGATCTATTCACGCGTTCAGCAGCATTTGACTGAGGAGCATATAGAGCAGTTCGTATGTGTTTCACGCCGTATCCTCCTAGGAAGTCTCGAAACAGTTCGGAAGTGAACTGTTTTCCATTATCTGAATGTATAAATTCGGGTACTCCAAAAACATGGAATACTCTCCTCTCCATAAATTTCACGACATTTACAGCCGTAGCAGCACGCATGGGCTCTAAGAACACAAACTTGCTGAAATGGTCGAGACAAACGAATAAAACGGTGTTCCCATCTTTCGATCTTGGGTAAGGGCCCATAAAATCAATATATTGTGGCAACCCAGGTGATAACATGATACGAGCTGTTATCGATGTCAATAGTTTTGTAGTTACACTCACATATGTCATTCTAACGTTTTATCATTTATTCTTGTATTCGTATTCACACTATTACAATTTTCAAAAAATCACGCCACTTCTTGGAAGAACAAGACTTTTCATGCTAACCTTTCTCTGTTTGCAAAGTCAGTAGAGTTTTAAGAATTTAAGAATAAAGACATCATTTAGATAAATAAAAGGAAGTCTTTGCATTGATAGCTCAAAGAACCAAATTGGTGACCCCGACGTGATCAGAACACGCAACCTTTAATAAACAACTGTTTAAAGTTCGTCGCGCTTTACAATGACCGAAAGGGGACCAGAAGTCCCACAGCAAGGTTCGGTTCCACCGCTAGCCAACGAATCATTGATTCAACGAGTGTCAGTCAAGGTACCTCCTTTTTGGCCTGAACGCCCGGAAATATGGTTCGCACAAGTGGAAGCGCAATTCGGAATATCTCGAATTTTAACAGATTTGTCAAAATTCAATACCGTGGTGGCAGCCATCGAATCGCATGTACTGGCACAAATCTCCGACGCCGTCCTAAAGCCGCCTTTGACAGGAAAGTATGACAACCTAAAGAAGTGCATCATCAACACGTTCTGCGACAGCGAGCAGAAGAAGACACAAAAACTGTTGTCAGACATTGAATTGGGTGATCGTCGACCTACACAGCTGCTAAGTGAGCTAAGCGAATTGGCCAAAGACCGAGTAAGTGACGATTTTTAAAATCATTGTGGTTTCAACGACTTCCCGCAAACGTCCGAGCCAAGTCCGTGTTCTCCGTGATCGACCTGAAACGAGCATACCATCAGATCTCCGTCGAACCAGCTGATATACCGAAGACAGCTATAATTACTCCGTTCGGGCTCTTTGAGTTCCGACGAATGACTTTTGGACTTCGTAATGCCGCTCAGACATTTCAGCGACACATGAACCAAATATTTCGTGATTTGGACTTTGTGTTCGTCTACATCGACGACATCCTTGTCGTTTCAAAAGGCGAAGAGGAACATGGCGTGCACTTGCGAACTGTTTTTGACCGACTCCGTCAGCACAACAAGACTGTAAATTTTTCAAAATGTCATTTTGGGAAAAGTTCGTTGAATTTCCTGGGTCATACTCTCTCTGCTGAAGGCATTTTACCGACTTCGACAAAAGTTCAGACCATATTAGATTTTCCCACGCCAAAAATGGCATGCGAATTAAAGCGATTCCTTGGCATGATTAATTTTTATCGGCCATTTTTGCCTCATGCCGCGGCGGACCAGCGGCTACTACAGAAGTTAATGTCAGGTAACAAGAAAAATGATATGACGATAATCCAGTGGAACGATACAGCGTTAAAAGCTTTCAACGATTGCAAGGAGACTCTAGCAAACGCGACTCTGTTGAATCATTTCGACTGCGAGGCACCACTTACGTTGACTGTGGACGCATCAAATACAGCAGTAGGAGCTGTGATTCATCAAATAGTAGATGGTAAAGCCCAGCCTTTAGGATTTTACTCTAAGAGACTATCGACGGCCCAGCAAAAATACAGTACGTACGACCGCGAGCTCGCTGCTATTTACCAAAGCGTCGAGCACTTTCAATATTTGTTAGAGGGTCGTTCGTTTACGATTTTCACAGATCATAAACCGCTAGTATACGTTTTTCGCCACAACCGCGACAACATTTCCCCAAGGAGAATTCGACAGCTGGATTATATTAGCCAATTTTCAACCGACATCCGCCACATTGATGGTGTTAGCAACAGCACAGCCGATTGTCTCTCCCGAATTTGTTTGATCGACAAAAGTGTCAATTTCGAATCGCTTGCAGCGGAGCAAGAAAACGATGACGAGCTGCGAGAGTTGCTAAATTCGGGTAAGGAAACTTCACTAGTCCTTAAAAAGCTTCCCATTCCAGATTCTTCACTCTTACTTTACTGTGACATAAGCCAAGGGCACGTTCGTCCGTTTGTTCCGTCTGGATTTAGACTGCAAATAACAAGTAAACTGCATAGTTTAGCTCACCCTGGCGTGAAAGCCACGAAGAAGTTAGTGTCAACTCGATTTGTTTGGCCCTCCATGGCGAAAGATATTACCAACTTTGTGCGAACATGCGTGGCCTGTCAGCGTAATAAAGTCAATCGCCACACTCGATCTCCCCTTGGAAATTTTGGACCAACAGACCACCGTTTCGACCATGTACACATCGACATCATTGGTCCGCTTCCACCATCTCAAGGGCAGAGGTATTGTCTGACGTGTATCGACCGTTTCTCTAGATGGCCGGCAGCTATTCCTATATCAGACATCACCGCTGAAACTGTCACACATGCATTGATAAATGGCTGGATCGCATTTTTCGGAGTACCAACACGGCTTACTAGCGATTTAGGACGCCAGTTCGAATCTCAAATATTTAGAGAACTAATGCGAATGCTTGGTGTACAACACATAAAAACAACAGCATACCACCCACAGGCGAACGGGATGGTCGAAAGGTGGCATCGTACGTTGAAAACTGCTATAAAATGTCATGCAACAAACGATTGGGTATCCGTTTTACCTTTCGTTTTACTTGGCCTACGCACGAGTCTGAAGGAAGATATCAAGTCCAGTCCAGCCGAAATGTTGTTTGGCTCGCCGATCCGCGTACCTGGTGAGTTTTTTGAATGCCCCAGCACAGATTACAATGAAATCGAGTTCATTAAAGCACTGCGTCATAAGATGAGTTTACTGAGACCTACAACCGCTTCACGTCACGACTCAACCAAAATCTTTCACCAGCCTAACATCGAAAAATGCGATTATGTTTTCGTCCGTGTCGACTGTGTCCGTGCACCGTTAGAACCCCCTTACGAAGGACCTTTTAAAATTGTCAGCCGAAGCGAAAAGTTCTATAAAATTGAAATGAAGCAACGAGTCATCAACGTATCGATCGATCGCCTCAAACCCGCTTTTGTTCCTACAACTTTCGAAACAAGTGGATACAATCAAAACCAGAAAGCCGATTTAACTGCTCCTATCGACCTACCAGGTTCAAGTGAAGACGTCGCGCAAAATAATGCTGAGACAACTTTTAACGCACCAGCGAATCACACGAAAATCACCACCCGATGCGGGAGGCAAGTTCGTTTTCCGGCTCGCTACTTATAGCCGCTCCATTAAGGGCGGAGCCCTGTGGCAACCCAGGTGATAACATGATACGAGCTGTTATCGATGTCAATAGTTTTGTAGTTACACTCACATATGTCATTCTAACGTTTTATCATTTATTCTTGTATTCGTATTCACACTATTACAATTTTCAAAAAATCACGCCACTTCTTGGAAGAACAAGACTTTTCATGCTAACCTTTCTCTGTTTGCAAAGTCAGTAGAGTTTTAAGAATTTAAGAATAAAGACATCATTTAGATAAATAAAAGGAAGTCTTTACGTTGATAGCTCAAAGAACCAAAATATACTCTTTGGAACGGTCGCTCTGTTACCATTTGTTCGCCCATAATGGGTCGCTTGAAAACATTTTTAGCCTTACTAGAGTTACATACGTCACAACCCTTTACCACTGCCTGCACATCTCTTACCATACCAGGCCAAAAATATTTCTCGCGCAGACGTGATAAGGTCTTCTGAATCCCTCCATGCCCCGATGATGGTGAGAAATGTGCCGCACATGCTAATTGGTCTTGGAGTTCCTTAGGAACCCAGAGTTTCCATGCCTTGTCCTCCTCAAGAGCGTCACCTGAAGCAAAGTTTGTACGTTTGTATACGTATTTATCCGACACACACAAATCGGGGATGCATTCTTTATTTCCCAGTACATTATTTCTGAGATTTTCATATTCCCCAGAATCAAAGTACGGACTCAACAGATCAATATCCAACAATCTGCTCGTTCGAAGGATTTCCTCCATGTGTGCCCTAGATAGCGCATCCGGTACAACATTTTGCGATCCCTTACGATGTTCTATATTAAACTCGAAGGCCTGAAGCTTAAGGCTCCACCTTGCCAGTCTGCCCGTAAGCTCGGTCTGGCTCATGAGCCATTTCAGGCTGGCATGATCCGTTATGATCGTGAAAGGCAGTCCCTCAATATAGGGTCGAAACTTCTTTACACTGAGCACCGCAGCATAGCATTCCAACTCTGTCACGCTATAATTGCGCTGAGCTTTGTTTAGCTTAGCAGACATATATGCTATGGGACGCTCATGACCCTCACCATCAACCTGGAATAATACGCCTCCTACTCCTTGGTTTGATGCGTCACATTGAACGTAAAAGTGGTTACCAAAATCATGGTTAACTAAAACAGGAGCAGATGTTAGGCTATCTTTTAGTCCCCCAAAAGAAATAATAGCCTCCTCTGACAACGAATAGTTCTTGATACGCTCCTTCACCAAACATTCGTGAAGCGGTGCAGCTATCGACGCATAATTATGGATAAAGCGGCGATACCAGCCGCACATACCCAAGAAACGCCGTAATTGCCTAGGAGTTTTTGGTATCGGAATATCTCTAACCGCTTCCACTTTTGCCTCATCAGTTCGAATGCAACCGTCACCTACAATGAACCCCAAATATCTCACTTCTCTATGACAAAATTTACTTTTTCTGACATTGATCGTAACACCGGCGTTCGATAAATGTCGAGAGACCTCACTTAGCAAATCCATATGCGAGCTGAAATCAGCAGATACCACTAAAAGATCGTCGAGATAGACAAAGACATTATTCCTAATGGCGGCCGGTATGACCTTGTCCATGAGTCTACACATTCTCTGAGCAGCATTGCACAGTCCAAACGGCATGACTGTAAACTGGTACAATGGCCGCCCAGGGACTGTGAATGCTGTTTTCTCTCTCGACTTTTCTTCTAGTGGTATTTGCCAAAAGGCATCTTTCAGATCTATCGCAGATATGAATTTCGTATCCTTCAGTCTGCTTAGGATCCCCTCAATGTGTGGGAGGGGATACGCGTCTTTGATGGTCCTGGCATTAACCTTACGTGCGTCCAGACATAGCCTATTCTTCGTCTCCTTCCTCACAAGAGTAACGGGAGAACTCCAGCTGCTATTGCTGGGTTCAATAACTCCTAAACTTAGTATCCTGTCCAATTCATCAAAAATCAGTTTTTGAATAGCAGGTGATACCGGATAATGTCTCTGTTTTATGGGTATATCCTCATTTGTCACTTCGATAACATGCTGTTCAAGCGAAGTTCGGCCTAACCCCAAAGTAGCAAACGATGGAAATTTTAACTTGACCTTCTCCAGTTCATCCCGTTGCGACATGGAAAGCTCGTGTTGATTCATATCTTCAACATTATCGTCTAGCGCATGTATCTCCGATATACTCATATCGCCTGGTACAGGTTCACCCAGAATTGAAAGCTTAAACACACGCCAAAAATCAATTCCGAAATAAAATTCCTGTTCTAATCCGGGTACAATCAAAAAGTCTAAATTTTCCGTTACATTCTTCCATACAACAGGCAACGTAATTATTCCCATAACAGGCACTACACCACCATTCGCCGTTTCCACCTTCTGGTCATGAAGTTTAACTATTCTCTCTCCCATGTCCTGTAAAAATTGGATTGCGTTCTTGCCAATGCAGCAAGCAGCAGCTCCAGAGTCCAACAACGCCATCACTTTCTTTCCGCCTACCAGTGTCCTTACAAATATCCTGTTGTCCCGTTAATGTTGACTATAGTATCAATGGCCTTTTTTTTTGCTCTTTTAACTTTTGCACAATTGTCCCTCATCTGTTTAATTTTCTTATATTTTCTACTACTGATTTTAATCTCTTCACTAAAAATTCGAGCCCTAGCATTTTCGTAATCCAATTTTCTTTGATGTAATGACTTCACCCCTAAAACTACCTTCTCTTCTTTGCTACCAACATTAGTATTATTAGTATTGTCCTTAAATAATAATTTGACTACTGGAGCTCCGGGTTTACTGCAATCTGGCAGTAATTCCCGGTCATCTCTGCCACTTGAGCATTTTTTTGTCACATATGTACAAAACGAGTCGTTCTTCCCACATGCAAAGCAAGTCATTTCGTGAAAAGTTGACTTGCATTTATTTTCCGGGTTAACGTCCTGAAAATTTTTGCGATAATAATCGCCTGGCATACCACAGGTGAAACATAAATTTAAGTGAAATGGAGATTGACAGAATTTCTCGGACGCAAAAGGATGTATTGTCTTCTGCTCAGGCTGTTTTGTAACCTGCGTTTGTTGGGAGTTCCCATAATTAGTCCTGTACTGAATGTTTCCAGGTATGTAATTACTCGAAGATTTGCCATTTCCAACAACTCTATTTGGGACTGAGACCGCCTCTATCTTAGAGATGGGGTCGGTATCTTCAGTTGTAACCAAAACGGAAACTTCATTTACAGCTCTTTGTCTTTGCCTACTTTCCTTTAAAAGCTTTTCGGCTCGCCTACACTCCCTTTTCAAGTCTGCCATGTTGGCTATGTTAGAGGAAAAAATTAAAGATGCAATATTGTGACGCAAGTTTCCTCTTAAAATTTCAACTAACTCTGATTCCTGCAATTTTTTTCGCAACCGAAACGTAAGGTTGTGAACTTCAGTGTAAAATTCTTCGAACCTCTCACCAGGCTGTTGTTTTCTATCCATTATTTCCCTAATAAGTTCATAATCAGAATCGGATGATTTAAAGTGGTTTAATAATTCCTTCTTCAAACTGATGTATCCGAAATCGACATCAACTGAATTATCTTCCAGCACCTGCCAGTACCATTTGGCAGCAGTGCCAGACACTACGCAATGAAAATCAGTAAATAGCTGGTTAAATGAAATATTATGCTGCTCTCGCATTTTCTCAATACGAAAAATAAAGCTTTCAACGGTCATTTCACGGCCCGTACCATCGAATTTAATATGCCACCTGTCCAAATCGACAGGCTTACGTGTCTCAACTTCCCTTTGGCTATACGATATACCCATACCTTCACCATCACGTGCCGACCTTTCATTCCCGACCGCTGCTGGCGGTTGTCGCTGCCCGGAAATGTTGCCATGTTCATGGATATCCCTAACTTCAGGTGGTCGCTGATCCATATTTGCAAGGGTCTCTCTACTGGGAGTTGAACTCGAACCTGGCGGATTGAGAGCTGATGCATTAACCGAACATTCAACCTCTGCAACATGTTGGCTAAGAGATACTATGTCTCCCTTCATTTGGCGAATTTCAGCCATGCAGTTCGTCATTAGTTGATTTTGTTGGCATAGCATATTCATCAGCTGTGTTAGCTGATCTGAAGTTACTGTATTAGCTCCAGGAGTACCACCATGAGGAAGATCCCCAGTTGGAGAATTATCCCCACCAGATGACTGGGGCTGTGACATATCCGTTAGTGCTTCTAATTTCCGTGAAAAGCTTAAGGAGTTGTCAATGCTAGTAGGAGCTACTTCGTTTGTTATTCTAACAGCTGAAGGTGTGATTCCCTCCGAAGATCTACCAAAAATCAAACTAGCACACAAAAAATCTGTTGAAAATATATCTAGGGGTCTCTCGATTCCCACTATGGTTCTTTCGACTCCCGTATCAATTTGAGTCAAAAGTGACCCAAAAACTTCTAACCCCCGTGCTCGAGTAATACTACGGGTCACACGTCTATTTTGAGGAGCAATTCTACTAAAAGGGTTTTGGGATTGTCCCTTAGAATTATCCATCCACTACAATTAAATCAATGGGCTTGATTTTAAATTGAAATAATAAAACGATATGTAAATGTTAAGCTTTGAGAGAATGGAAATTTAAAATTACCAATAATTCACTTTACTCTATGGCTGTTTACAAATTTTCAATTGCAAAAATAATGATTTATCGATGTTTTAGGTGTTGAGAATGGTTTAAGTAAGACTGGTATAAAAAGCGTAATCACCCCCTGCATACACACACTACCAATAAAATCTGAACACAACTCGAAACTCTTGCTAAATAGAATTTTCGAGGCTGCTCAGCTTTCTCTAGTAGATTTACAACCCAATTTAAAGAGCCAAGCCAGGTCTAACGAATCATTCCACAGACGGTCTCTTATATACATATACAAAAAAAATAATTGAAGATCAATAAATTGCAAGCTCCTTTCAGCCATACACAAATTTGCATCTTCCGAAACAAATGACACTATATTGAAATCAATTCGAAATCAGTTAGCAATCTAATTTCAGCCGCATTTTCAATATATTACATAGACTTGTATCTCATTCATACAAAAAAAAAACGTTATTACTCGGGCCCCACGTTGGGCGCGATATGTGTATGTTTGCCTTTTATAGGGTGTGTATCTCGAAACATCGATGGTGGATTGACACGCTGGCTTGCCGGCTACTCGTCAGATACGGGTGGGTGCACTACACCTCAGAAATACACACAAACATAAACATATATCATTCGTGTCAAAGATAATTTTTAGATAATTTGGATAATCGGACGGACACAAAACAAAACAATGTTGTTTTTTTTCATTCATACTCACGTCGTCAATGTTTGTCCGAATGTCTAAGCCTCCCTCCCCTTCTGCAGTTAGATAAACAAGCAGCCTATGCATTGTCTCTGGCTCAAGTGATGTAGACAATACCCTATGCAATTCTAGTCCGTGTGTCCGTTTATGTCATTGTCTTGTCCGTCCTGTCTAGATTACGCTTTTTATCTCACAAAAATCTCATTTCACCAACCTCAACACCCTACATCGATATAAAAGAAATCTAATCAGACATAACTATAACTATATTCAGCGCAAAGTAAAGTTTATACATATTTCTCCACCTTTAAAATCGACTATCATCACCACTTGTTTTTCTCTTCTTTATATATATAAAATTATTTCATTTTTTGTTTCTTTTTTTATTTACAAATTTTTTTTTATGTATTTTCTTTTATTTATTTTTTTTTTAATTCAAATTCCTAGATATAATTTTTTTATGATACGATGTATTCATAATAATTTTTAATAATAATTACAAATTCATTTCTATGCATGCATACAAAAACAAAACAAATGTATCTTATAACACAATTGTTTCAACTGTGATCAATTGTTTTAAATTTACAAAAAAAAATAATAAACTCTCTTATAAAATTACCACTTACCCTTTTACAGTACAGCGCTATACTGTAAAAGCTAAGAGAAATATATAATTATTTCTCAAATTTTGTTGATTATTTTACTTTCTCTTTCTTTTATATATATTTTTTTTTGGTACTTGTTTTTTTTTTTTTTTTTTCTTATCTTTATTACATATTGTTTGCTTTAAGAGAATTCTTATTAAGATTCTTTTACAAAACTATTGACAGATTATAATGGCAAGAGATATAAATATATATTTTTATTTGCTTTATATTTTTAGTATTTTTTTCTTTTTCAGATTTTTCAAATATATTTTTCGTACATATTAATATAAGTTATTATTTACACATGTGTATGAATTATGATATTTGTGTTATGCCGGTTCAAATAACTGGATATACTGGATCACTCATTGGCCTTTATATTAGGATTTATATACATATATATTTATTTTTTCTTTCTTTTTGAGGTGGATGATGGTCGATCGAAACTGGCTATTTCGGTTGTTAATTTTCTTCTTTACCACTTTTATTTATCTTTCCATTTTATGTGTATATTGAAGTAATTCTTCTTATCACTAGTTTTAATGTGAACTGTTCTTCCTTTAAGTCCAATATAGTATGTAGGTATATTTAATTAGATATATATATTTTTATTGATTTTTTTTTTTTTAAATGTTTTTTTTTCTTTTGATTTATCAGTATTTTCCGTCTTTTATTTGTTTATATCTTGTTTACTTCCATTATGCAATTATTAAATTTTTAATTATTTTCCTTATTGTCGTACAATAAAATGAAATCTCTTTTTCTTTTTTTGTCTTTGTGCTTAACACAAAACGTATCGTCCCGACCTCAAGAACACCTCTTTTCTTCTCCTCTCTCTTTTCGATCTCTCCCAACCATTCGTTCATATTTCTACTCCTGTCTCCTCTTTTCGTTAAATTATACCGATTTCCGCGGAGCTGTATTTTGCGGGGGTGATATTAAAACTTTAAAACCCAAATACATGTTCTAGAACCTATAAAACCCGATTCGAACTTATCGTCGTAACACGCATAATGGATATATCCGATAACCTCTTTGAAATACAATTACCAATATTAAAACCCAAAGAAAAAGATTTGAAAGCATGATGTGCTATTGGATTTTTTATGAAGAACTAGATGTATAGATTATATTTTTCTCATACATATTAAAAAATTATGGACTTTTTGTTTTTAATTTTATGTTTCGTTGAATAAATAAATTTTTGTTTTAATAATTTCCCGTAGTTAATTAATTGTCTTTTTTTTGATACCTTCCTTAAGATTTTGTCACAAAAATTCGAAATTTTCCTTTATTAAGTTACATATGTATTTCCAGTAGGCTTTTTGTCGTATGTTCACTCATAATAATTTGTTGTGACAAAATGCCACATACGACAAATGTATTCTGATCCAAAAAAGCTAATAACGCTCTTTTAATTATAAATACAGTACATTTGAATTAGGCTGATGAAAATAAAATATTCAGATTATATTTAACCAAAAACTCGAGAGAATCGATACATACGACATCCGTATTTTGAGGTAGCGATATGTAGTCGGTATTTTATGAAACATGGTACAATTGTTAGACTGTCATTACTATTTAGTTGGTGAAAATTTGAAGTAAATCGGACAACGTTAACATGCGGCTCGTCGAAGTCAAAGTTTAAGCTAAATTAAAACAGCTGATTTCTTTGAAATACATAATTCTCAGAATTTTCAACTTTGACCTCAAGACGCTTCGTGTTTATATGTGCGTGAATATAGATTCCGAATCTAACTATCAAAGACAAACCACATTGAGTAACAGACCTGTGTTATTGAGTTAACAGACCAATGTTAAAGCACATAAAGGTAGGTTTACGTACGTTTTCGCGAGTTATAAAAAGTTGATCAGCCCAATTCTCAATAGCAATTCCCTAGGAGTTTTTTCCCTATTCCCTGTTCCCCTATTCATAATAAAATCTCCCTGGGAGTTTTTCCCTATTCCCTTTTCCCTTATTCTAAACGAACTTCGAAAAAGGGAAATTTTCCCCGAGAAAAAGTAGATATTCCAAATGTGAATAAAATAGAGAAGGTGAAAACAACTTTTGGGAGTAATTCCGCCAACAAATTGCTAGGGAGTTCTGCCCAAAAATGTAAGTATTTAATATTTTCTATAAAAAATTAACTAATTACTTTTATTTTAATCAATGTTATGGCATAATTCTTACGGAATAAATTTACTTTAGCACCAACTCTCAGATCTACACCAAAATGTCACCACCGAGAAAAGCGTCTGCACTGAGTTCAAAAGTTTTAAAAGAGGTTATCAAAGTTAGTAGAAATGTGTATCATTGCAAAGGTCTTGCTAAAATCTATAAATCTGTGTATACACATATTTATTTTTATTAACCCATTAGTGCATAAAGAAATCTAGCGCACTATTTCTATAATTTTTGTTATTTATGAAGTAATAGTAATTTAGTCACTGTGATTAGTGATTTTTTCCATGTTTATTCAAAAATTTTTTTTAAGATAGGTTTTAGAGAGTGTCCCTTTTAAGGGACACTATGCATTAGGAACACTAGACGTATGATACATTTTAAAACAATCTTTGGGATGAAGTCCTTTATCACATGTAGTACAAACAAAGTTCGACTTTTTTCCACAATAGGCGCATCGTCGGTCCGTTTTTGAGTACTCTACTATATGGTTTATATTATCAAAACGTAGATCGTCGTTGATATGTAACCTGCTTACACGCCTGGCTGACGGGACTCCATATCTCTCTAAATATGTTTGTGCTAAGTACCGAAGGAAAATCAGTAAACTGGCACAAGCTTTATTATTTGCATCGACCTTTTTCATAAGGAGCCATGCATTTGCAACCGATACATCCAGTAAATAGGCGAATATTGGCCACCACCACTTACGTTGACGTATACGCGTCCGATATACGGCCACCAGCTGATCCATTTTGTCAACTCCGCCCATCCCCTGATTATAATGCTGAAATACCTCTGGTTGAGGTATTTGCACAGCTCCCTGTCCTCTTACATAACGTCTGCATGTACCATTTTCAATGCCATCATAATTTGTGGCAATTGTTACCACGTTATTATCTTTCCATCTTACAAGCAAAATATTCCCGTTGTTGGAGAAGCGATAGTCGTGGGATCCTCGCTGTTCTCTTTTCATTTCCGAAATTGGTCGAAGTGGGCACTTCTCTGTTCGTCCATCCCTTATAGTTCCGGATGTGCAGATACCCAGGCTCGACAAATGATTGACATTCGCTTCATGCTCATCATCACTAGCATCCGAGTCTTCATCCGTATTATTACCATCGAGAGGGGGGATCGCATAAATATCGGTTTGTTGCAAAACCCCATCAAAAGCTTCCAATTCCTCTAATATTTCGGCTACAGTGAGCCTATAATAGAATAGAATATAAACTGTCCTATCCGCATAGCGTCCCTTATAAGGGACGCTTCATAAAACACTCACTATCGCACATGTTACACTTTCTAAACATCATGTATCTACTCAAACACATTCTTTTACTTAAGTTTAAACTGAATCTACCGAAAAAAGTTAGAACAGCACGTTTTTTTTAGTTTTATTTAACTTTCACTTACCCGCCTCGAGTATTGAGATTTTTTTGAACTTTACTTTCGCCAAGAATGACAAGAAAAGCACAAGAATTGAAACAACATCAAAGGATAACTGTTTTCTGCGCATGTCAGCTACGCTCTAAAACAATTATTTTCAAAAAAAGAGTAGTTTTTTGGTAGACTCCGTTAATAGACAAGACTTTTGCGTTTTTTAATGTATAATTCTCACCAATAACCCTTCAAAGACCGGAGACATTTAAGTTCAAAGTTTTGAATACATTTGCCACTTTTTTCACCAAAATTAAAAAATTATTTCTAAAAAATCGCGTGATTTAACACAAAAATACTATGCCAAAGCCACGAAGCGGGTGTTGGACTCGCACCAGACGAGAAAATCCCTAAGCCACGCAGAAAGCTTTATAATACAAAAATACTATGAACTTTAATTTTGAACTTTAATATCTCCGGTCTTTGAAGGGTTATAGGTGAATATTATACCCTAAAAAAGTTAAGGTCTTGTCGATTACACTGTGTGTGATTTTTGCACTTTAAAAATCTGAATTGAGTGAACATAGCGAACCTGCATAATTTTGATACGCTGAATCTAATGGCATTTCCCGTTTTTCTCTACCACGTCAAAATTTCGAGATATTTGACCCCAAAGTTTGCTGGGATGTCAACAACTGTAATATTTTTGAGACTGAATTAGAGGCAGAACGCTTCAAAATTTAAGTTTGACTTCTGAGTAAGAAATGTAGAGGACCTTAAGAAGAATACCAACTTCAAGTTTGTACCCCCTCTCCTCCCCCCTTACCCCTAATAACTCGACAAAAACATTATTATTAGGGGTATTATATGTAATGTTGTTCTGTATATTTATTGGATAAATTGTGTAAAAATCGTAAAATTGTAAGTAACCCTACCATTATATACTGTAACATTGGTCTGTCAATTCACTAGCAGAGGTCTGTTTATGTCTTTGCTAGTTTCGGAATCTATCTTCACACTCATCGTGTTCATTATGTCAATTTTCTCCAAATTTAAAGAATTTTGTTTCTGCAGACTTAAATAAATATTTAATTGATTGTATTTTGTTATTCGACCTTTGATTTACCAATAAAAAATCCAAATTTCTTCCAGTTCAGGTCAATATTGCTTTTTGATTTTCTATATTTCGCCACACCATTGGGTAGCACCCTGAACATCAATATTCACAATATTTCTTCCCTATGAAGGCTTTCCTGAAAAGCAATTGCAAAGATGTTGCTATTTGATCTTCTCAACCCATCCACCATAAATATTATTAAATATTTTCTATTTTTTTCATAGAAAAGTACTTTCTAAACGACGAAAACCTCGTCGTTGCGACTTATTTCCGGACATAGCCCTAAGTCAGTACATTTAAACGCATGAATCATCTTTAAAATAAATACCTTCGGAACATAAAAATTTTGACTTTCAATTATTTGCCTATTTTAAATTTTTGGTCCACTGTATCCAAACGAAGAAAACCTCGTCCGCCTATCCCCGGACGTAGCCCTTGGTCAGTAGATTTAAACTGAGTGCAATGGTAGTGTGCACGGCTCTTGTGCATGAGAACGTGGGTTTGACCCCTGCTCTGACCACCTTAAATTTCTTTCGACGGCGGTCAGCTCGTTTAGAAAAGGCTTCTCAAAATACCGTTCGGAACCGGTGTAAAACTGTAGGTCCCAATCAGTGAGTGTAAAACTAGAACGCACACAGCTCACTGGTTGTAGAAGCTCTGCCTAATCCCTATATGGGATGTAACGGGAACCATTTATTTATTTCAATCATTTTCAGGATAGAAACCTTCGGAACATCAAATTTGTCACATTCAAAAATGTTCGCATTGACGAGGTTAAAATGTTACAATATGCAAATATTTGAAATTGAACAATTTCATGTTCGGAAGGTGGTTATGTTAAAACTGATTAATTAGTTTAAATGTACTGACGAAGGACTACGTCTAGACATTAGTGGCATTGACGAGAAATTATTAAATATAGTGGCATGTATTATTGATAGATTATTAAAAAACATAAACTGGAATAATTGGAAATTTAATGGCAGGCCTTAGTTAATGATATAGGTTTAGTTGACGAGGAAAGTTCTATTTATCTATTTTGGCTATATATGTATGTTTAGAAAGAAATACCAGTTTTTTATTGGCGGCCTATGTGATTCTCGTAATTGGTTGGCATTAGTTTTTTTTCAAATATAGCCAACTCAAACTGTTTTCTTTTTATTTTATAAATTTTGCTGCCTTTGCAGTAAAAAAAAAGGGAGTGCCACATAATCCCCAAAATCAAAATCCCCAAACACAAAATCCCCAGACGAAAAAAAAATCCCCAAATCAAAATCCCCAAATACAAAATCCATAAACACAAAATCCCCAAACACAAAATCCCCACACTTTTTCAGAGATATTGTCACAAAATCCCCAAACACAAAATCCCCAAATTTTTACGATATTACCGAAAAAAAATAAAATAAATGTTGAGCGTCTTAAGAAAATTAAAAAAGTGGTTGAATCTCGAACTGATTTAGATAAAATAACTCATTTGCCTTGTAAATCTCATAATATTTCACTGTGTACCTAAAAGCTTTATAACATGTTATAAATTTCATCTTATGTGTAAACTCTTTTGATAAAGAAAAATTATTGTTTTTATCCCATTATGAAACATTTGTGAATTCATTATATAATATGTTTAAAATTTTAATTTCTAACTGAACTATTTTTATAACGAAATATTGTTGTTTTCCCCTTATTGTTATATATATTATATATTTTAGTTTACTACTACTACTATTCATGACATACCCAATAAATATTTGTGAATAAATATTTACAATTTGTTTTGAATTTTAATTTCAGAAAAAATTCCAAACACAAAATACCCATTTTCTGTGTGAAATACATTCAAATTAGGTTTAAAATCGCGGCGATTTTTAACCTAATTTGAATGTATTTCACACAGAAAATGGGTATTTTGTGTTTGGGGATTTTGTGTTTGGGGATTTTGTGTTTGGGGATTTTGTGTTTGGGGATTTTGATTTGGGGATTTTGATTTGGGGTTTTTGATTTTGGGGATTATGTGGTACACCCAAAAAAAAATCTATTTTTTATACCTACTAATCGTATTTAATACATTAACTATGCTAACTCAACAACAGAATTATGTAACCGAAGTGGTTTGTGTATTGGATAGTTAAATTCGGAATTTATCTTCACAGACATGGACGTCTACCAGTTGGATACAGGCACCTGATATGTAGTGAGTAGAGAATGCAATTTCGTTAATTTTCAATTCCCGCTTTCCCGAGAATTTTATCCGGGAATCCTGGGAAATTTCCAAAACAATTCAATGGAATATTTTAGCAAAAAAGTGTAATCCAGCAAGCTTTTCTTGGACTTGGGTATTGTATATGGTTTACAATTTTGTATTTCTGAAAAAAAAAATTTTTATCAGTTCACTGAAATAAAAATGACTATTACATCTTCCTTCGTTGGTTTACATCGCTAAAATAAAAAGTATCATACTCCCTACTATTGTATCGTTGCTGCAATGAAGCATGTTCCACAAGATTTTTTGAATGTTCATCGTTGCTTTGCTGCAGCAACTCAATTGTACGAATACATCAATTGTGCGTTTTGGAGAAAAAAAAAGTTAAATAATGTATTTGTTAAGGATTTGAGTGTTGGGCATATCTTGATTTTTTCAATATTTTATTTGTTTATTACTGTATTTAGGCAAACATTTAATGTTAACATAACAAATGTGTTACTGCAACGTATCAGTTATTAAATCGCCGATACTGATTTGTTTCAAATAAGAGCAACGCTGTTTTTTCACCAATTTTTACGACCTTTTTGGCAACAATGCTCATATTCGGCGACAGTTATCAAAACAAAAGTGATAAATTTTAATTTTTCCAAGAAATAGCAGTGTAAATATTATAAAATCGACATCATTCACATATGGATGATTAAATTTCCAAACCATCTTCTAACATCAATGAAACATATTCATCGCAACAATGGAACATATGTATTCATCACAGTGACGACAGTTTTCAGGTTATTGAAATCATTTTCGTTGCGGCGAGGTATATCTAAGCAATATATCTTGACCTCAATCAAGCCAAACTAATTGAACAGAGATAATATAAAAGGTCAACAATCAACATCTAAGCAATACTTTTAGATTTATTCCAACATTTTACAAAAAAATATGAAATTGTAGTTTGCCAAACTCAGAAATAATTTAAAACAATTTCCAAACCTGGACTAGAACGCTGAGGAGCTGATAAGAAAAAACGATTTCCACAACTTTTCAACTCAGTCTTCTTCGCAGGAAAAGTTTAAAATTTTAGTAAAAGTTCACTCTTTATTTACTTCTGTCAGTATTATATTTTTTGCAATATTCTATGAATATTCTATTCTACGATGGGATTATACAAAATATATATATACTTTTATTTTAAACTTTAATATGTCCTGTCGTTGAAGGGTAAATAAATCACTTTATATCTTGAAAGAGGTCTTATTTCTTATCTGATCTTAAATTCTTTTAGATTTTAAATTACATATGAATTGTTACGATTAAGTAAAAGCTTTTACTTACTCTTTATAACCAAACAACGTTATGCAAATAACAGTGCGATTAATGCTGTGCCTAAAAGTATACTCTTACCACAAACCAGTTGACTTGTCGGCTACCAGTACGTAATTTTTAAAAACTATTCTACTATAGGGTAGAACAATCTGGAAACAGGGTGACAAGAAGCATCACTCGTATAAATAGATTAGTTTTTTGGAATTAGGAGTCAGTTTGTGATTAACCGCTGGAAAGTAACCAACGCGATTCGATAGTAATATAAAATGTTGATAAACCTATTGTAAAGTGGTGTAAATAAAGTAAACTGTTGTACTATATATGTAAGTAAAATAAAAGGAAGTTAAACTGTTGAAATTATCGTAATTTAAAACGAACCTCGTTTTACTATCGGGAATAAGACAGCGCAAAACGGAAGAATAAGGAAATTCGTAACAATATTTAAAAGTTTCCAATGATATACATATAAAGGGTCCGCCAAATAACTTTTTTTTTTGAAAATTCTATAAAAAAAACTACTGAATATTTTCTCAAATTTCTTTTTTTATTTGAAAGTACAATCCTTCCGGTTAATAATGGAAAATAATTTCATTCAAATGGCTGCATCGGCTGGCCATGCAGTAGCCTACACGATCGGTCCAATTTTTAAGCACATTATCGATTGTGTGCAGCTGTATTTCACCAATGGCTTCACGAATATTGTCCTTTAAAGCGTCAATTGTCTCTGGCTTGTCGGCGTAAAACTTATCTTTGAGGGCACCCCACAAATAATAGTCCAGCGGTGTCAAATCGCAGCTCCGAGGTGGCCAAACGACATCAACTCTGCGGCTGATAATGCGATCTTCAAAAACAGGGCGCAAAACATCGAGTGTAGCTTCGGCTGTGTGGCACGTACGCCGTCCTGTTGAAACCAAATGTTGCCAATATCCTCCTCTTCAATTTTTGTGAACAAAAATTCGTTCAACATGGCCCGATAACGATCGCCATTGACTGTAACGGCCACTCCTTGCTCATTTTCGAAGAAAAATGGCCCAATTATGCCTCTGGACCAAAATCCGCACCAAACAGTGACTCGTTTTGGGTGCATCGGCTTTTCAATGTATGCGTGCGGGTTTTCTGTGCCCCAAATGCGACAATTTTGCTTGTTTACATACCCGCCAAGATCAAAATGAGCTTCATCTGAAAAGATGATTTGTTTGGCAAAATCGGCATCTTCTGTAAGTCGATCGCAGGCCCATTTATCCCATATTTCCCAGCGTTGTTCTAGCGTATACACAACCATATTCGTTCAGCGGAAGGATAAAACTAATTATCTGTCAAATCAGACATGAGCTAAGTGTTACCATTCACGAAATAAGCACTAGTTGAAAAAAAAAACGTTATATCATTTCGATAGAATACTAATTTTCAGATATAAGCCCGATTATATATTCACGCTTTGTAGAATTTCAACTTCAACTATATGTATGAAATCGACACCAATAATAATAATATTACTTATATAATTACACCTCAGAAAGTGTCACTAAGCGGTCAAAGTTCGAAATGAGTTTGTCGCCGCTAAACAGTTGTCGGTTGAATATAAACATATCATGCTGGTTGTCATTGGACAGACAATGTAAAAAACAGCGTTAGTTTTATCCACGTCACTTATATATTTAGTTATGGTTGGTGTGAATGTTATTAGATAAATTTCACAGGTATTAGGCTGCCAAATTGAAAATAGAAGTACATCGTCGTTATTACTCGTATTAGATGCATCATATGTTAGATTTCGTAATATATAGCGTTATTTAAGATGTTTGTACTATTTGTTCTCTTTTGTAGTACAAAATTCGAAAAAAGTTAGAAAATATGCGACTCACATTTCAACCGGGAATTCCCGGGATCCCGGGAAATTTATTTCTTTTTTCCCGATTTCCGCGAAATGAAAAACTCCGGGAATTTGCATCCCATAGTAGTGAGCTTACATTTTCCCATTACCTCTATGTTAAATTGGTATCCGTTGATTATATTGTTTTGCACAGAAGTGTGAATGTGGAAATGCCGTAACTTAATTGATATTTCTATGGTACTTAATTGATATTTCTCCTTTGGAAATAATTGATGCTTCGGACTATTCACATCTTTAAACACTATAAATCTCCAGGTCCGGATGATCCATTGAGTATCGATAGGTTCAGCCTCATACTACTTTCTGTTACTGGAAAGTACAGAGAAGTACGTGTGATTTTATATCCAAGTCGATTAAACCTAGTCATGCATCTCTTAAGGATTATATAAGTAGACCAATTGAAGTCATGTTAATCCTCGACAATTTAGTGTCAGGCAACATGAATGCTAGACAGGGAAATCTGTTGAGAATGTACTACACGACGTTGTTTGGCAGCATTTTTAAACACAGATGTAGCATTGAAAACGTGGGGTCAACGCTAATCGGAACTTGGAGATATGAACATGCTGATGATTTTTATTGATGGGATTGATCATATGCTTAAAACCCGTAAAATGAGTGTAATCCTTGAAAGTTACATACGCACACTGGTCACACGTTACACATTCCAGGATGGCGTACACTCTCATCCTGTGCCGGCTATTAGCCGAAAAATACCTTTTGCACTGGAGAGTGGCTGTTGGAAAAAAAATTTTCCCGTTACATCCCATGAAGGGATTGGGGAGAGCTCCTCACAACTAGTTAGCTGTGTGCTTTCTAGTTTTATAGTCACTGATTGGGACCTACAGTTTTACACCGGTTCCGAACGGTATTTTGAGAATCCTTTTCATAGCTAAATACTTGATAGTGTCGCCACTTTGGATCATTTAACTAAAGAGGGTGCGCCACATCAAAATTAGGGTCTTAAAATCACAATCTATTCTTACACTCACCGATTGCAACCTACAGATTTACACCAGGTCCGGACGGTTTTTTTATGAATCTTTTCCATACTCGATAGTGTCGCCTCACTAAGCGAGGTGACCGGTATCGAAAGAAATCAAACACACGTTTTTTTTTATTATTAATTCATTTATTACAATATTTTTCAACAATGATATAATAGTGCCCCAGCGTAACAAAGACATTATTGGGGCGAGTTGGCAAATTGTTTTAACTATTTACAAATAAAATATAATATTTGATTTAAATTTTAATTCAAAAAGAAAAGGAAATATAATTTATATAAACGAGATCCTGTTTACAAAAGAATCAATTCTATAGTCTCAAGTAAATGAATTTTTAAACGGGATTTAAAAATCGAAATACGTTCAATATTCTTTAGAAACTGTGGTAGACGATTAAAGTATAAACATCCTGCATATTCAATGCGTTGTTTTGTCGTTTCCAGCCTACATTTTTTAATATGAACATTTGAGCTGCTGCTAGTGTTAATTATATTTTGATTTATGCGAAATGTTATAGTGTGGTGTCCAATATTATGTAGGTATTATGTAGTGTCCAACCCGTAAATTGGCAATGTCGTTTTAGAGATTTCTTTATACAATGGAAGTGTGGGAAAATTCAGTGGAAGGTTAAATATAGTTTTCAGTACTTTATTTTGTGCTCTTTGAAGTGATCGTAATTCATTGCACTTTTTGTGACCATATATTATTGGAAGGTAATTTAAGTGACTATGAACTAGTGCATGGTAGATGATAAGCTTAGTTTCTTTATTAAATTTGTTTTTAAATTTATAAAATATACCAGCTGCTGGTGCTATTTTTCGTTTGACATGCTGAATATGTAGGTTCCAAGACAAATTGCTCTGGAAATACAACCCTAAATATTTTATGGAAGATGATTCAAACACATACTTTCCGCCAATAGCTATGCTAAAACTTAGGTCATCACAAGTGATGTAAGGCCGAAATCGCACAAGCTTTGTTTTATCCGCATTCAAAACCAACTTGTTTATTCTAGCATATTCTTGAATTACTTCAGCATCATGTTCTATTTGACCTTTCAAGATAGCATCATGTTTATATGGATAAAACAGACTAAGATCATCGGCATACATTATGAGTTCACCATTCAAATTCAAATGTGAAATATCGTTTACGTATACCGTAAATAGTAACGGGCCCAAAACGCTTTCTTGAGGTACACCATGTTCCACATTCACCATTTCACTCCTGCAGCTGTTTATCTCCACAAACTGATTCCTTCCGTCAAGATAGCTCTTTATAAGTTTAAGCGCACCTGTTCCCAACCCATAATGTTTAAGTTTTTGGAACAAAATTTCATGATCAACAAGGTCAAATGCTTTCGAGAAGTCGTAAAATACTCCTGCAACTCCACCATTACCGCTATACAAACCCTCACAAAAATAATAATTTACAACATTCACAATCGCTTCCTGGGTACCACTTCCTCTCCTAAATCCATATTGCTTACTATAGAGTAAATTATTTAGATACAGGTATGATGACAGCTGATTACATAAAATTTTCTCAAAGATTTAGTCAATTACTGGCAGCAAAGATATGGGTCGAAATTTGTCCACCGTATGCGCATTGGAATCCTTCGGAATAGGAGTTACCTTAGAAATTTTCAAAATATCTGGGAACTTTCCAGTAGATATAATCATATTAAAAATATTTACTAAATGTGGAGCTATAATATCTATGCAATTTATCAATGTTTTTCCAGATATGACGGCCTGAACAGTTCGTCGGTTCCAAGTCCGAAATAACTTTTCTGATTTCATCGATGTTTGTGCTTGAAAAGGCAAACGAAACATGGAATTGCCGAAGAGAATTAAATGTATTCCAGTTATCTCCAGGGAGCTGTACGATATTCCCCTTCAATTCTTTGATAACATTCACAAAATATTCATTGAATGAATCACCTTTTTCTTTGTCACTTGGTAGCCATTGGCCATGCGAATTTTTCAACTCCAATCTAGGGCGTACATCTCTGCCAGTGGTTTCATTTAGAAACTTCGAACATATTTTAGGGTTACCCTGCGCCGATTTACGTTTAGACTGATGATAATCATTCATGAAAATTACATTAGCTTTTTTTACAATTTTGCTTATATTTTTCAATATTTTCTCAGAACGAAAGGTTCTACGGCTCTTTCGTGTCTTTTGCAAAAGCTTTTCTTTTAATTTTATAAGAGCACTTAAATTGTTATTTATCCAAGGAGTAATCATATTTTTAACAAGAATATTAAATTCTTTTGTAGCAGTACAATGTGAAATACAGTTGGAAACAGTTGAAATTAATTCCCGTGTGTCATCAGACGGATCTCCAAAACTTAGCGCCCCATTTAATTCTCTTTGAAGTTTTTCCCGCAAAGAGTTGAATCTTCAAGTACAAAAGTCGCGCATACTACCATTGCACCACCTATGATCACACACATGCGCAACAAGGTCATGGAAATATTCTCTTTGAGTTGTGCGAAATATGGAATACTTGATTCGGTCATTGGATTACACCTTACCACCAGTCATGACTCCTGATCGGAAAGTGGGAATATTAGACCATTTACTACTGTCGAAGATGAAGATCAAAAAGAACATCTCATTTGTCAATGCCCATTTCTGCAATTCGAGAGAAAACGTGAACCTGCTAAATGGTGTCCATTTCCCACACCATATCTCCGATATCTATTGGCTTCGGGCAATTTGTTCGAGTTTCTTTGGCTAAGTTACTAAACCATTCGTCTACTATGATTTTTGTTATTCCTACTGCTCAGAGGTCTGAAATTTCCAGCACTGAAAATTACTAAATTAAAATTAAAATTATTTATTAATTATATGTTAATAATATTATATTTAAGGCAAAGGATATAATTTCAGACAAAACAAATCAAGAACGCAAATTGAAGTATTCTAAATCACCGTAGCCAGACAGATAAGACATTAATTATACTCTTTGCATATTACAACGAACAAGTTGCAACACCATATCGTACGAACAAAGGACACAATATTCGGTTAACTAAAATAACGAATGGACGTTTGTCATGTCATTAGACCAAAAAGGAAATGTGTATAATCGAAATTTTGTTTATTTGTTTTTGTTTTTATGAAATAACGTCATTCTTGTACACAAACGTGATGCGGTAATACATGTACATAGATATGCGCAAACAGGCCTTGAAGACGTACGCTACGATACCTTTCAGAGACTATAATGATTATGTACGTTTACTCCGCTCAAACAGGAAGTTCTGCATGAAATAACAACAGCAACACTTAAGTTGTGGCATAAGTTTTGCTGAAAATGTGGAGGAAGCCACATGTGCGATGACTTTATTCATCACCATGCGAGGGTCATGTAAATGATGTACAATTCATTCGTATCGTGTGTATTAATAAATTCAAATTGTACGAAATGGGGGAGCTTTTTCGATGGGGAAACATGGAATACTTTGCCTTGTGCCGTTAATTTAATTTATTGCAATTTACGACCTATTCTCGTAAGTGAATTACAATATGAATATTTTTAACTTTCAAGCCCGGGAGTAATTGACATAAAAGTTTCGACAGACAGTCTGCTGTCTATTTACGGAAATTGTACGCCCAATCATTATCTATCGATGCCTTATTGGGTGAAACAACTTTGTACAGAATTAACAATTAAATAAGCTCAGCTCAGTTCAGAAGACCCCGACTTCAAGCGACTAATCTCTCTCTCTCTGTACTATGGATCTGAAACAAAACGGGGTGCAGCATGTAGCACAGCAGATTCAGACACTTGGAGTTTTGAAAGTGTGCAGCCCAAAATCATACAAATAAGTAGGCTGAAACATCTGTCTTTTTTTGTTGTTTGGATGCAAATATAACGTGTTTGTAGCTTGTCGAAAATATAGTATACTCGTGTCCAAACACAATGGGTGTTGCTTAATATTACATGCTTGAGACACAATAATTAATAGGTTATATAAATATTATATGTTTTTGTGATCCAAATGGAGCTTTGTCTGCTGAAAACAAAAACATGACAGACAAGAAAGAAACAAAAAGCAGCAGATTTTCAATGCATGAAAACAATGCTGGCAAACAGATACGTGTTTCCTGCAATATGTTGCTGGGGCCGTATTTTTTCCATCGTGTATAAATAGATTGAGGTAATAAGATAATTGCTGTATTATTTAAAAGAGAAAACAGAGTGTACATTTATCAACATATAACACTGCAAGAACAATTGAAATTTGTAATATTAGAGCGAATTTTATAGTATACACTAAGTTCTGACTTAAGTAAAAACTGAGATAAGGAAAACTTGAGTATTATGTCACAATTAAGGAAATTTTCGTGTTACAGTTTTCAATTTAACTTGTTAAGAAGAAGAGGAAAATATGGTAGCATTGCCAGTGTCTGGCATTTTTGAATTTGTCAGAATGATAATTATTAAATAAACTAAAAAATTAAATAAATTAAAATTTGTCAGTTGTTTGTTTATCTATAATAAAAATTATAATTATTATTATAATTTGTAAGTGTAATTTGTAAGTGTAATTAGTAATTATAATTATCATTAATTGTTCACTTAAATTATAGTACAAAAATAATTCATTTCATTTACATTCAATCAATACAATTATTTCCAACTGAAAAAAAACACACAAAAATAAAAGATTTGCTTCAACAAAACTTCATAAAAAAAAATAAATGGTTTCCCATTACATCCCATGAAGGGACTGGGGAGAACTTCTCACAATCACTGAGCTGTGCGCTTTCCAGTTTTCACTCACTGATTGGGACCTACAATTTTACACCGATTCCGAACGGTAATTTGAGAAGCTTTTTCATGGCTAGATACCCGATAGTGTCGCCGTCACTATGCGAGGTGACCGCCGCCGAAAGAAAATTTGAAGGTGGTCAGAGCCGGGTTCGAACCCAGGATCTCATGTACAAGAGCCGCGCACACTAACCATTGCACCACCGACGGCCACAAAACTTCATATGAATTCGAAAATATTCAGAGAAACTGTAATAAATATTGAAAATGTTGAAAACTAACTGAAAATAAAAATTAAGAATTACCCAAATTAGATGGTAAACTTATTTATTGTTAGCCTCTTATCTTAAAATCAGAGCTCGCAACCAAATATGCTCAACTCAAAAGACCGAAAAAATGAGACGTAATCGCTCAGTGTCTGAGCAGCAACCCTCTTTTTCTTTTCGTTCGTGTTGTCGGTCCCGTGTTTCGGGTTGAGCGTAGCACACGAATCGGTCTCTTACTGACCGCTCGATACGAACAGAACTGTTCGTCGCTCAGTTCGTAGGTGAGCAAAGCTAGCAAAAGGTCCGCAAAAAATGTCTTTATTTTTATTGTTGCGATTGCCTTATGTTGTTGCCTTAGATATTTCGTCACAGGCGAATCATTAAAGAGGAAGGGAGAAGACGATAGGGCACTCATTTGTGTGAATATGCGTATGCGAAATAAAAATTTAGGTAAATCAAACTATTTGTCAACAAAATGTAAATGTAAAATAAAAGACAAACATATGTACAGGCCAAACAAAATTAATCATCATCGGTGGTGCAATGGCTAGTGTACGCGGCTCTTGTACATGAGAATGTGGGTTCGATCCCTGCTCAGACCACCTTACATTTCTTTCGACGACGGCCACCTCGCTTCCTTGTCATTTAATATGAAAATTTTCTATCAGCTTTTAAATTGAGCTTTTAAATGACGAGTGTGAAATTCGCCCTTAGTCATGAAAATGTTTCTCAAAATACCGTTCGGAACCGGTGTAAAACTGTAGGTCCCAATTAGTGAGTGCAAAACTAGAAAGGGCACATCTCGCTGATTGTGAGAAGCTCTCCCCAACCCCTTCATGGGATGTTATGGGACACCTTTTTTTTTTATTTTGTTCAATACTTATGAAATGAAATAATAAAAACCTTAAAATAATCTCCATGACTTATGTGTTTTTGCTTATAACTACAAAAATAGGAATTAAGTTTAACAATTAGTAATGACCTATGCCTACGCGCAACTGACATATCGTCGCTTGAGTGCTTATTTGCTCCAAACGCCATTTTGGACTGTTTTGAGTTAGGAGTGGTTTTATAGGTTTTCGGCTATCCTCTTTCTGAATCTGTTGTCAGATTTTACGTAGCTCAAGCCGTTCTTGAGATATTAATGTTGATTTTTGCTACATATCCACTTTTGCGTTTGGAGCAAAATTTCCATACAAAATTTTGTTTTTTTTGTTAAGTTTTATTTGCTTCATAACCATTCATAACTTCATAACTTAAAAGTCGATTTACTCGAAATAGACTAAATGGCGTTTGGAGCAAATAAGCACTCAAGCGACGATATGTACATGCTCAGAAGACCGTTTGCCGAGTTTTTACGAAGTAAAGAGTCTCGAGTGAACATATGAGCCGAGCGAGCGAACAAAATCGGTCGTCGGTTGAGCGAATAGCAAGCCAAAGAAGAACGAAGTTTTAGGGTTTTTTCGGGACAGTTTCGCATCGTGTCAGTGGACCAGAGGTTTTTTTCTGACAACAAGCACCAAAGAGACCAATTATTGCGAGCTCTGCTTAAAATGGAAAATTTTTAAAATGAAAAATCGAAAGAGACCAATGGTACACACATACATTTAATGAGCCACAAGAATAAATCTACAGCCGCTGGCAAGACCACGACATTAGGATTATTCTAGTAGATTTTAATGTCAAATTGCGACCAACAGTCGAAAAATTCAGTCTTGATGCGAACTCTTCCAACTGCGGCATGAGACTGGAAGATGTCGCCCGCGGTAAAGAGTATGGTTACTAAGGCTACTTGAGTACAATGTTGACAATTTAGCTTTTTCCCCGCTAGATTTAGCTTTATTTTAACGTGTTTAGCGGGAGAAAATGGAATTTAGCTTTAAACTTTTTCTGCCTTTTTGAAAGATTTTCAGATTTGTTTAGCTCTTAATACTTTGACTCTTACACATACAACACATTTACCTGAATCTATGAAGTATATTTTCTATGAGACTTGGTTTTGGATTTACAAAAGTTCCAGCCGTTAGTTTTCATAAAAGACTTTGTACAAAAATTTGAGCGGAAATGTAATTTTATTTAAATGTAGTTGTAAATCTTAGGTTGTTTTTTTTTGAAGGAGCCTTTAAAAGATACCAGATGGCTGTCTATAGGGATTGAACGTGAATTTCGTCGTGAGGTCGGTCCTCATCATAGCTTCAGTGTGCAGGCAATTCGACGCACCGCAAGAAATTTTGAGCGTGATTACACTCTTTTGGACCTTAAGCCGCCAACCAGACAGAGATTGGTATGAAGTGAAGAAAACGTAGCCGCCGTAGCGTCAAGTTTTGAAGAGGAAGAATTGGGAATCGCCAGAGAGTCAACCAGGGTTATTTTGCAGTTTGATTTAGGCCTGCATACATACAAGTTTGTGCTGATGCAATAATTGAAGACTGTCGGCCATATACAACGCCGTGAGTTCGCTAATTGGGCGCTGAAATTGTTGACCGGTGATCTTAATTTTGGAGCCATTTTTGGCTCAGCAGGCCAAATTGTCATTTTGGAGCGAACACAATCCATAATTGTTCGACAAAGTATTACATTATGCATCAACAAAGATTGATTATTTGGTGAGGTTATGACATAGCGACATAATCGAACCATATTTCGTTCGAAATGGCGAAGGATACACCATTACCGCCAATGGTGTTCAGTACAGGGCGATGTTAACCGAATTTCTGTACCAGAGCTCGACGACATCGATTTATCGAAATTGTGAAAAAACAATTTGACGACTGTGTCAGCTCACGGCAAGAGCTCAGCAATTAGCCTCCGCAATCATGCGACTTGACACCCTTAGTCTACGCTAAAAAAAAAAAAAACATTCGAGACGCTATTGCCGGAATGGACGGAGTAACCGAGATTTGGACCGATCGCTTGAAGTACAGCCAGCAAAGAATGAATAATAACATAAATGTAGCCTCACAATAAAGCCAGAATCAATTTCATATCTCACGCCGTTGTTATATTTAAATTTATTTTCCTACCGTTCTTATATGTTTTTAAACTACATTACACGAGGTAAAAACTATGGGCAATGTGCTGCAAACAAAAACTTACTTATTTATCCAGTCACGAACAACCCCGGGGGGGCAGGGACCTTACAAAACATATTAACATGTTGGATAACACATTTCGCCAACCAGTTCGATCTTTTGCCGTATCTCTCCAGTTGGCAATACCAAGTGTACACAGGGATCGTTAACCTGATCCCTCCATCGTAGTCTTTATCTTCCTATTTTTCGTGTTCGTTCAAGTTCGGTTTCGAAAACCCTTCGTGCTGGTTCGTCTTCATCCATTCTACTGACATGGCCTAGCCAGCGCAATTGCGTTATTTTCATCCTCTGAACTATGTCAATGTTGGGATATAGCTCATACAGCTCATGGTTCGTGCGTCGCCGATACTCGCCGTTGTGCACTATAAGACCATACATTTTTCCGAAAATTTTTCTCTCGAAGACTCATACATAAGATTTCTCATAAGATTCTGCGCCATAAAGCAAGACAGGGTGTATGAGAGTCTGGTACAGCTGGACTTTTGTTACTCGAGAGAGTGCTTTTATCTCTAAAGTGCTGGCTTAGCTAAAAATAACATATATTCGCAAGCACAATTCTCCAATTCTCGCTGCAAAATAAATGCATTTAGTTATAAATTTACAATTCTCCCACCGGGAGTAACAACCTTGCAGGATGTGGGGGCTTGAGTGTGGCCTCGGCTGCACGAACTAAAGGTTACTCCGGTGGTAGCTGAGTCTCGTTGTAGGTCTATCTGTCGATCAGGCCTACTTAAATAACAAATTTCAATGAAGCTTCCACAACATGGTGACTCATGCGATTTAGGCGCAATTATAATATCAATCGTTGAATGTAAGAACACTTTTAATGTCAAGGTGGTTTGAAGCAGTGACGAGGATCTGGATGGCCAGTTAGTGTTTAAATAAACTGGTCCCTAACAGCTCACTCCGACACCAGGGCACGGGAAGGTAGTAACGTGTTGCCCGGTACAGTTCACTGGGTTGGACTGTAGTACTTTGCTGGGATACTCGTGGAACTCACAATGAACACAAATGACAAAACAGAAACTAATACAAATACTCTTCAACTTGACAACAACACTGCAAACGATACTGGCTCACGATTGACTACCAATATGAACTTTGAGACTGATCCCGTGCGTATCCATGACAGATAGTACAACAGCACCGTGAGATTGTGTCGATGATGGTGTCGCAAGGACGGGATCACCTCGATTGTACTACCTGTGAGATTGGCGGTACTGCCGATCTCATGGGAAACTGTGGACTAAGCAGCGATGAGCGAGAATGGGGATACTACCATCGCACAACATGAATATAATTCGGAGTCAATAACTGTTCGTACTCATGTTAGACAAGATGCGGAGGTTGACAAGACCCAAACTCCACCTCTCGGTAACAAGGGACATGGGGTGGCTGGAGCGGGTTCCACCTTGGTCAAAAGCTGATAAGTATAAGAACAGATCCAGTACTTATAAAGAGAGATGCGTCTATCGCAGAGCATGCCCCGTCGTAAGAAGGATCATGAGCTGCGATACCTAATCTCTCTCTGATATGGACAAGCGGGTGGTATCCGATTTCCAGGAGTGTATCAGGAGGTACGAGTTTTAGCATCCTTATGCGCTGCCCCTGAGTGATGCCAGGGGTAGCCAGTCTGTTCAAAATCGTGGAAATACATGGTTTCTGGTCAAACTCCAAACACCCGAGTCCAGGCCGCCGGCTGCAAAGTCCACAAACAGGGCTGCCTGTTTGGTTCCGGCTGGTGGTAAAACCCAATCCGGTTCTCTTGGCTCACTTTCCAAAAGCGGGCTCAAAGAAGCCAATGAAACAAAGTAGCTTAGGATCAAATCCGTCCCTTAGGATTGCAATCATTGATATAGCTGATCTGGTTGCAGGTTGAAAGAAGGCTGATGGATGTAATGTTGGACGATAGTAGGAGCATCGGTGAGATTAACGTCTGTGATGTCGACTGGCTGAGGGGAGTCAAAATAGTCCATGGCGTCAATAAGGAGTATG
Source organism: Phaonia tiefii (assembly GCA_963931995.1). Taxonomy (NCBI): domain Eukaryota; kingdom Metazoa; phylum Arthropoda; class Insecta; order Diptera; family Muscidae; genus Phaonia; species Phaonia tiefii. Next base: position 133,436,984 of record OZ008368.1, read on the forward strand.
TGAACTTTCATAGAAACACAATCGCCGACTAAGCTTGGCCAGGTTCGAGACTAGAGGTTATTTCTCAGTCTTTACTCTCGCTCCGACCCATTGTATTCGTCTGAATACCGCCGCCAGTTTTGTCAGCGGATAAGGTAATAAAACTACTTGGCAAGCAGAACCCAGGACTCTGGTATTATCCATTGGTTCCACTGGTTCTGGTGTAACTTGATAGGATTAAAGCTCGTAAGGGAAAGATGCTTTTTGGTCTTGGAACCGTCAGGTTCGGCCCCTCCAGCTTCTCTGTACGGAAATTGACGCAAGCGGTGGTAACTCACGAACCATGAGATTGACATTGCCCTAGTACAGGAGGCCTGGATACACCGCGAGAACAATGTGAAAGTTCTGGGCATTGTCAATGTGAACATCTTTGGGGTCAGAACATCTGTCATGGTAAGAGCTTATATAGTAGCTAGAAAAGATTGAAATCCTTTCTTCCAACTTTAGTAGGGGCGACGTGGTAACAGTGTACATGGATGTTGAGACTGTATCAAATTTGATTTTTGCGTCTGTGTACCTGCCATATAAAGAGTGCTATTGGTTCTTGAATTGGTACACCAGGCATCTACTAAAGGACGACGGCTTATTATGGGCTGTGATGCAAAAGCTCACCACACACAGTGGAGCAGCGCTGCGATAAATAATAGAGGTGAGTCTGTATTTGATTTTATTATTCAATCTGGGCTCAAGATTTGCAATAGAGGAATTAGGGCCACCTTTCGTAATAAATTGAGTGAGAGTGCCATTGACATAAGCCTATCTTCTGAGGAATTGCTTGTTAGGGATTGGAGGGTGTCGGATGACTACTCCTTTTCTGACCATAGCACAATTCTCTTCACTATTGACTTCGTGGCGGGATCGCAAGGTGCCTTTAGGAATCCTAGGAAAACTGTCTGGGTGAAATTTCATGAACTTTTCACTAGGTTGTAGGCGTTGGACTCTAATCCCTGCACCACAAGTGACGATGTTAATAGGAAAGTTAACAAAGTCACAGATCTTCTATACAAATGCTTTATTGATACATGTTCTCTTACTTTCCCGGGTAAGAGGAGACAGCCTGTATGGGTGACACGGGAGTTGTGTGCTCTGCGTAAGTCCACTAGGAGACTTTTCAATAAGGCCAAGAAATCGAAAAGGGAATCAGTCTGGACTGTGTACAAAACCAGTTTTAATCAGGGCAAGATGGCCATTAAAAATACAAAACGGGCCGCTTGGATCAACTTCTGTGAGTCCCTAATCGAGGCAAACCGACGCTGCGTGATTTCGTCGCGTGTTGTCCAAGGACCCTAGAGTCCTCGGCGACATTAGGAAATCTGATGGGTCATGGACCAACACCGGAGCTGAGACACTTGAGCTTCTTATGGAAGCTCACTTTCCAAACTGTGTGGATGTAGACTGTGGAGAGGAATCATCTGGCGACTTCCACTCCGGATATCTCGCAACTGGAAGTTGCTTTGGGCTATTCATAGCTTCAAGCCTGACGGGATCCCGCCGGTTATGCTACAGAAATGTGACGCTTTTGCCAATCCCCATCTTCTGAGTATTTATAGGGCTTGGCTCAGACTTTCCCTTATACCAGACAAATGGAAGGAAGTACTAGTCGGTTTTATTCCCAAGTAGGGAAAGTCTAGTCATGTCTCTCCTAAGTACCACATACCAATCACCCTCTCATCTCAAATCCCCGCACCATCGAATTAGCCCATGCTACTTAAGTGGTATGCAACATGCTTACCTCAAGGGTAAATCTGTGGAAACTGCTCGGCACAATGTTGTGGGATATCTTGAGCGCAATTTGAAGTTTGAAGATTTCACTTTGGCTGCCTTCTTGGATATAGAAGGTGCTTTTAACAATATGTCATCTACCGCTATAGGGAATCCCTAGAATCCGCTTAGGTCCTTTCACTTCTTGTCAAATTGATTACAAACATACATTGTAAATTTGAACCTTGGAGTGAACTCAGTTCGGAAGCTGACTACAAGGGGCACGCCACAGGGTGGAGTAGTATCCCCTCTGCTGTGGCTTTTACTAGTTGACAGCATTCTTAGGGACATTGAGTTGAGAGGACGTAAGATTATCGCCTATGCGGACCACGTTGTTATTCTTGTCGGTGGAAAACCGTTGCCTACGATCAGTGACCTCATGCAGGATGCCGTGGGTGAGTTGTCCCGGTGGGCTGGGTGTTAACCCGGCAAAGACGGACCTGGTTCTCTACGCGCAGGCGAAAGATTGAATTTTTGATGAAACCAATGTTGGAGGGCGTATCTATCTATGTCTTCTGAAGCGAAATACCTCCGTATCGTACTCCGTAAACCTACCCTAACCTAAATTTACATAAATTTTGCTAATATTGGCGGGCTTTTTTTAAGACGTATTTAATTTATTTGCTGGTTTTGAATTCGATTTGCCAACAAATTGAAAGAGTCAGGCAAATTAAGTACCAGCAATGGACAACAAATTGAAATAAATGCACAAACTTCATTGGTGGACTAACGAATTAATTGAAACATAGGTATTCGTGGTATTTAATATTCTATTCTAAAATGAGTAAATGTTTCATTCCTTTAGATTACCCGACAATATAAAAACGATACAAAACACTGACCTGTTTTCAAACAAAAAAAATTTGAAGTAAAGATCACAGCAAAGATAGCAATATTGAGGCGTTGGAAGAAAAATTGTATTGCGACAATAATCATTTTCGTATTGCGGAAGTTACCCCCGTCCGGGTAACTTCTAGAATATAATAATATAATAAGTATTAGAGAATAAGAGAATTAATAAGTAACAGAGAATTTAGCTTTATCCTGGGTTTTTTTATTTTTTCCTCTGGGGTAGACCCAATATTCTTTTGAACAACGGTTTTTGCTAGGGCGGGCCAACACCGGCTCCTCGTCTGCGGTTCAATCTTAGTGTACTCCAACATTGTTTTTTGCATTGGTGTCTGTTTAATATCACTTTCGTCGTAACCGGACTTAGTTCTTTTCTCCCTCGAGTATCTCCAACATATGTAGGCCTCTGGATTTTGCAAACGATCTGTGTTCTTAATAATGGTAATAATAATAATGGTTTGACCTGTGACATAGCTTGTGGATTTCCTCTTCTGGACTACCTGGAAATTCTGGCAACGTTGCTAGAGTATCTCCTGACCATAATACGCAATACCGTAGTACAGGGCTCCCATCCTGTAATAGCGTGAATGGAAATCTAACCAGAGAGTGAGCGAATTAATTCCTCAGAACCACAAACTCCCGGCTTAACAACGGCGGTAAAAAAAACTGATATGATACTTGCATCAACTTTGGAGCAGGATATGGAGATCAATCCAAATCAGAGGATGTAAAACTTGAAAGCGCTCATCTCACTGATTGTGAGAATCTCTACCCTGCTCATGAGTGTAATGGGAAATATTTTTTTTATGGTTTGATAAAAGAACGCCTAACAATTGATGTCTCAGCGTACTTTGTCCTGACTTTAAAACGGGTCATCCAAGTGTGCATGCAAACTATAGTGTAATTAGCATTTTATCCATAAAATTCACGGAGTGAAAGGGTAGAGAATTGGTGCAAACCTGACCGGACCCCATCATTTTTGAAAATCAACCTGCAAAATCTTCAACTGCCCAGATATTTAGCTTGCGCCAAAAACTGAAAAAACCCCCCACTAGAAGCAAATCGACGTCTATCATCATTTCATAAAGCTACCTTCGATAGTCCGATACGGGGAAAGCTCTACGAAGATATTTTTGGTATCCCTGACTATGACACTGACCACCACCAAATCTTCAGTGACGGTTGGTAAAGATATTTCCAAACCGTTCGATACCAGGCGAGCCCTCGGAAAAGACGTCAAGTCTCTACAATACCTTAATGGAGAAAATAATGAGAAAAGCTGCAGTTAACACGAATAAACCCATCTACATCTAACCATTTGGGCAAACTCTGGAAGAAGTTACTGCAGTATGTTATAGAATCTAGAAGGAATCAGTGAACCAGCGATTCCTCTGGATTCATCGGATCCGCCGTAAAGAGAAACCACAACGTCAACCTGTAAATTAGACGAAGTTTTGTTCTTATTAATAGGAGTTATTTCGGGTTTAGCAAGCATTTTAGAGATAAAGGAAAAAGAAAACATGGTGCCCCATAACATCCCATGAAGGGATTGGGGAGAGCTTCTCACAATCAGTGAGATGTGCGCTTCTAGTTTTAAACTCACTGATTGGGACCTACAGTTTTACACCGGTTCCGAACGGTATTTTGAGAAGCTTTTTCATGGCTAAGTACTCGATAGTGTCGCCAGCACTAAGCGAGGTGACCGTCGTCGAAAGAAATGTAAGGTGGTCTGAGCAGGGATAAAGACCTCTATCGAAAAACGAGAACCCAGCTTGGTGATGATCAAACTTTCATAACATGTATCTTTCAAAATTGTAGCCCGATTTAAAGTTTCTTTGTTTTAGAGATTATACTGAGCTGCACAAACAAGAAACATCCAGAGTCGTGTGTCGTGTCTCTAACCGTTACAAAGATATTTGAAATCAAAAGATTCAAATGTAAACTCTTGCACTGACTTTGTTTACTTTTTTGGTAATAACTTGGTCATTTTGAGTCATCATTTAATTCAAACTGGAAAAAACGAAATTTGTTAGAAAATGTATCATAATTCTTTGAATAGTTTCTTATATTGTTTTGTAAGAAAGATATAAATTGATGTCCGTGAAGATAAATTCCGAATTTAACTAGCAAAGACACAAACCACATTCATTTATAGAACTCTGTTAACCGGTTAACAGAGTTCTATAAATGAATGTGGTTTGTGTCTTTGCTAGTTAAATTCGGAATTTATCTTCACGGACATTATAAATTGTTGTATTTTTTTGTGAAGCAAAGGACTTGCCTTAATGAGTTTTGAATAAAATTTTCCATGTTTGAGTTTGGAATCATAATTCTAGACTACAATGTTGTTAACTAGCTGCCAAAAAAAATCTGATCCTACGCATTAATCTTGGTCAAAGAACTGCATTTCTAAAATAAACACGAATTTACGTGAAAGATTTTTTGGGAGGAAGTCTCATACTTCTCTCACTATTTCTCAAATAATTTTAATACCATTAAATTAAACATACACTGGGCTCTAATGTTATCAAGATAGTAAATGAAACTGGGTACTGTCCAGTATTTTGTTAACCGTAACTGTATACCTGAAAACTGTACGACTTTGCCACTACCATTAAGGTACCTCCCATGCAAAAGATATGAGGCATATGACAAAATATTATACAGGGTGTCCCCTAAACTTTTGTCTAAACTTAAACACGTAATAGCTGAGAACAAAAGCTACAATGTTTGTTCTTACGCCAATTGCCTAGGTGGCTTCGTTTTCGAGATATTCGTGTTTAAAATAATTGCATTTTTGAATGCATTTTCAATAAATGCATAATCTACTTTTTAAATGAAAAAGAAATATCATTGAAAATTGCTTCAAAATTTATTTTAAATCAAATGCGACAGGAAATGACTATTAATACAACTACAACTGAAATAAGAGACCGCTTATCTAAGTGCATAACGCAACAAGGCTCTCATTTTGAAAATTTTCGTTAATTGAAAACATTTAAATAAAAAATTCGTTTTCATTTCAAACGAAAAAATAAATTATTTAAAATCAATTTTGAAGCAATTTTCAATGATATTTCTTTTTCATTTCAAAAGTAGATTATGCATTTATTGAAAATGCATTCAAAAATGCAATTATTTTAACCACGAATATCTCGAAAACGAAGCCACCTAGGCAATTGGCGTAAAAACAAACATTGTACCTTTTGTTCTCAGCTATCACGTGTTTAAGTTTAGACAAAAGTTTAGGGGACACCCTGTATACATACATACTTTAATAGAATCTGTTTTCGACATTCCGAGATTTAACAGTTGATTGCCTTGACGTAATATAGCTTAATACCAAAGTTCATTAAGATCGGCAGTGCTTTACTGGAGGTTGTCATATTGACCAACATACCAGGTAGGGTGCAGAATCTGTAAATTCAGATAACTAGACTTGTTGCAATACCGCAGGCAGACATACTATAGAAAGTTGGAAAGTATGTGTCTTCATTTTCTACGTTTTAGATATTTATTTTTTCTAACATTACTTGCACATTCTTGCAGGGCTCCAGGACTCCAGCAGTTTGAAAATTGAGGACTCCGCTCCGACTCTTGTATTTTGGAAATACACGACTCCACTCCGATGTAACATTTTCTGAGGTATAATTTTCATTAACAACGAAATAATTTGAACTGCGTATAATGTCATATTTGGCAACCCAACACACAAATAATGGGTTTTCCAATAGGTACTTGACAACTTTGAATTTAATTTGTGAACGCACTATTTCACTGATCATATAACTGTTCCTTTCCTTTTTTTCAGAAAACTCAACATTTTCATCATGGTAAAGTACACGAACGAACAACTTAAGCAAATTATAAAAATGTACCACCGAAATTCGGAGTCGGTGACCGCAACTTTAAAAGCGTTAACTTCAATTTTCGGTCGTAGACAAGCAGTGCAAAAATTTGAGTCTACATATTCATTGTGTGATGCTGCCATGCCAGTGAGACAACTGGTTGGTCGAAGTGACGAAAATATCGCTGCCGTTCAGGCGTCCGTAGCAAACGATCCAAATCAGTCGATTCCGCGGCGTTCTCAAGAACTGGGTATCGCCAAGACCACTTTATGTCGAATTTTTCGTAAAGATATTGGTTTACACCAGTGGTCACCAAAAAGAGAATACTAATCAAATGTGAATGTATTGGTGTATTTGTACTGAATCCAGAACAAAGCGGCATGACCATTCTTCGTTGAAAGCTAATGTGCTACTGAATGAAATTTTCTTCTCTCATACGCTCTTTGATATGCTTTTTGTTGACGTTCGTGTTGTGTACGTGTAAAAAGCCGATCGTGTTCGGCCCCTGGGGGCTATGGACGGTGACCACTGGTTTACACACATACTAGATCAAGCTGACTCAAGAATTGAAGCCGATATACCATTTGACGCAACGTACGTTTTCCGATTGGGCTCTGGAGAAGATGCGCCAAGATGATGAATTTCATCGCAAAATCATCTTCAGTGACGAAGCTCATTTTCGCTGTGTGTACAGTGGCACCATCCTGTTGGAACCATGTATCCTCTAATTGCATTGCCTCAAGAGCCGGCTGAAAAAAAACTTGTATCATAGTGAAGTACCGTTCGGAGTTCACAGGTACGGCAAGACGGTTATTCTGGAAAAAGTAGGGGCCAATGATGCCTACTCGTGATATGGCGCACCACACAGTGACGCGGTCCGAATGCAGAGAAATCTGCCGTCAGCCACTATAAGCCACGCACACTCTCCACTCTCTTCGACCAACAGTGCCGCCACAGCCTGCTGTGCACAAAAGCAACTTACCGCGCTCCACCCTGTATATATATAGCACTTCCGTTGCCTGTTTGCAAGTATAATTTACTTATAGATGTGATTTGGAACGTTTTTAATGATATCAAAAAAATTCATCGGCTGTGTTGCGAGAAACCCACAATACGTTGATTTGGACCTAAGGCAAATTGATTGTATCAAATACGGTGTAAAAAGTATATCATGAGATAAAAATTTGTCCACAAATTATTCTTTTCGAAAATTGCGAGTTTTGATGGACATTCTAAATGTCGAACATGTTGACTTTTGATGGAAATGCTAAACTTGGAGTTGGAGTCGTCCAAATTTGTACGACGTCAATTCCGACTCCAGGCGCATATCCCAGACTCCGACTTCACAGCACTGCATTCTTGGAAAAATTACGAAAAAAATTAAAAATTAATTTTTATTTGAAAATTGCACGTAAATTCAATTTGAAGTATATAACCACTTAGCACCGCTTCACATATTATGTCCCAATATAGGAACTTGTTCGGGGACACCCTGCCTGAGGGAATCGGATTTGGGTATCCCTGCGATATCTTTCCCTCGTTATATTTTTATTTAATTCTGTAGTGATCCTATTTGGTTATTTGTTCGAGAACACCCTGCCGGAGGGAATCCGAGCCAGTGCCTCGACAGTGATAAGTCCTGTATACTGTATACCCTGCCTGAGGGAATCCGTTTAGGGTATCCGGACAATATCTTGCCTTAGCCCTCTTTATCCTTTTACTTAATTATGTAGTGATCCTGTTTGGTTACTTGTTCGGGGACAACCTGCCTGATGGAATACGAACTGGTGTCTAGATAGCGATGTCCTGTATACTCGATTGGGGACAACCTGCCTATGGGCATTGGATTTGGTGTCCTGAAGATACTTTGCCTGGTACTTTTATTGCTCGTTATCTTTGCATTTAGCCCTAGGTTATCCGTATGATTACCCCGTCCTGAAATCATCAACATACATTGAAGTCTCTTTTCAGAAGGCTAATTGGGACGCCCTGACGTGACAGTCAGGCCTAGCCCCTCTGGCCCCTGCATACCACCGTTTTATGGCAGAAGTCAACATACTCCCGTGACTCCGAATGGTCCTGCGGCATTTCAAGTCACCAACATCGACTCCCTTGTACTCGTCATCTGTCCTGTTTCACCCAAACAACTGCCGTTCGAAAGAGCCGTTTCCACGAAACACCTCCAGATCCGATCCCAGCGTTCTAAATTCCTGCGTACAACGTTCAGCTGCACCCTAACCCGCCGAGGGTCCAACAAGGCTTAGAAACTTCTTAAGTCACCCCAGTAAAATATTGTAGAGTGTGCATTAACCACATAAAATTTTTAAATTAGTTTAAGGTAAAATTAAAGTGAAATAAACAGTCACTAAACACGAACAACGGATCATTCTCTCTCTCTCTCTCGATCTAAATTGTATGTAACACTCTGGAAAATTTGTCGTTACAAAATATGTCTATTATTTTTTGATAATACAAAAGTCAAAAAAGAATGGTTAAATCGTTTTTCATATTCCACCATTTCTGCGCCATCTAGAAAATATCCCTTGACTTTCCCACCCACCACTTATATTTCGTTATCTAGGGATTTCTATCATCTTTGATAATGCCTGATGCGCATAGGAACAACTTTTCAAAAATGTATCCCTCAATGTCATTGTAAGTATGTATACATCCATTGGAGCATAACCGATTTAACTGATAAACAAGATGATGTGCTGGGCACAGACACACGCAAATTAAATCCACTTGTATCCAATTTAACTGCCAGCAAGAATTTCACTTCTCAAATAAATCATTCAAACACATATTTTTCAAACATGAATTATGGCACGTTGTCAAGGCCACTTTAAGATATGGTAAGCAACCCTGAATCCATTTTCCTTCTTTCCATTCGTATAAACCCATATGTACACTGGAGCAACCCTCAATACGTTATTCAATGGGAAGAAAATAACAGAGAAAACTACATAATCTATCGGGAACTATGTGATATTTCTAATTCGAAGGCGATGTTGATAGCAGCGGCGCTTGTTGAAGATATTTCGACAATTTCGTTGACTTTAAAATGAATTGCATTGGTACTCGCACTTAAAAACAGGCATTTTCTGGGTCAGAATTTATGTTATTTAGACAGATAGTGAAAACAGTAGAACTTGCTCCTTTTCCTTTAATGCCTGAAGCAAAAATTGTGTAAACTATTCTTCGAATTTGATATTCTGGAGGTGTTTTCGGGAATGAGGGCAAAAAACAATGATGGCTTTCATTTGACCTTCGGTGGTGCAATGGCTAGTTTGTGTGGCTCTTGTACATGAGAACGTGGGTTCGATCCCAGCTCTCTCCATCCTATATTTCAGTTCGGTCATCTCACATAGTGATGGCGACACGAGTATTTAGGCATGAAAACGCTTCTGAAAATACCGTTCAGAACCAGTGTAAAACTGTAGGTCCCAATCAGTGAGTGTAAAAACATAAAAGCGCGCAACTCACTGGCTTGTGATAAGCTATCTCCAATCCCTTCATGAGATGTAATGGGATACCATTTTTTTTGCTTTCATTTGATACGAGGCCAAATCTATACACTTTTTCCTGGTGACCACCATGGGCGCAAAAATTTCACAAATTCCTCGTCGAATTTAATATTCTGGAGGTAGTAGAGATGTGTCGGCGGGACACCCGGTTGGCTCTTTCCTCTATATACAAAAAAAAATAATTTTTGTAATTTTTTGTTCTGTCACGATATTCTATGCGTGTGCGTATTTGTGTACAAAGCCGTGTGCGCCCTAACCACCTCACTATCCACAACTTGACCTGAATCACGTTCATATTAAAAACAATACCGGTGTACGCAGTTGTCTGTCCCCTCTCTCAGTGCTGAGTGAGCAAGAGAGAGGCATAGTATAGACGCATACGCTACTGCGGTCATCCCCTTTCCGAGCGGATTTCAGATGTTACAATTTTTTCGGCCTAGTCCCGTAGCGTGCGATAAGGAACTTCGTACCAATAATGAAAATAGATGTCAATAGCTTTAATATCACCATGGACGCATCTTGTCCGACGGAAACAAAAATTAGGCGCATATTGTTCAATAATAAATCCATGAAAAGCCCATCCCTACTCATTAGCAAACAAATGTCATCCGAGGCTTATATTTAAGCCTCAAACTTTAATGATCGGACAAGATGTACGGCCGCATAAGTCTGCGTACAAGGATAGTATGTAAACGTTGGCATGTGAAGTTTTTTTTTACTAAACTATGATTTATTTAAAAACAGTTTTCTATTATTTAAAAAATGTTTATAGAATAAAAAAAATAATATAAATTCAAAAACATAAATTTTGTGACTTCATAACTACGCAAAGTGTGCGTACCAAAGCAAAATAAAGCAGAATGCTTCTTATCAATGTTCTCACTCTCGCGCTTTCTCCACTGCCGTTTCTTACGCCTAAAGAGACGGTTTACCTCCTTTCTTTTCTCCCTATACCGCTCAGTCGCAGCTCGCGTTGCAATTGATTGAAGCATTGCCTTGCGTTCTTTTCACCATTTTCAATGCGACACTCTTCATCGTACCATGGTTTGCTGCAAAGCGGTTTTTCAAACCCAACTACGGCTGTTGCGGCAGTTTTTATAGAGTCGGAAATGGGTTTCCACTGCTATTCAGGATCGTCATCGGGAGGGGGTGGGTTATGTGGCAAAAGTTTCGAGAGCTTTCTTGAGTAGGCTGTGGCTACCTCTACTAATTTCAGCTCTCCGATGTCCAGCTTCCTCTGCGCCTGTTTTCGTACGATTTTCGCTCTACTTAATCTTGTGCGAACCTTTGCTGCTACCAGGTAGTAATCAGAATCAATGTTAGCTCCTCTGATCTCTCGTACGTCCATTACACTGGATGAGTGCCTTCTTTTTGTTTTTTTTTTTGTATATTTATTAAGCATACATGCTATTATTTGTAAAATTTTATAACATTATTATTATAATGGATTTTAATACATTAAAACTTTTGTTTTACATATGAAATAATGCTACGTTTAAATATAAATAAGTTGTTTTCACATTTTAAAATTTCTGCAATTTCATTAAATAATTTAAGACCATTGCAAAATAACAAATGTTGACAAAAATTGGTTGAACTAAAATTTAATCTGAAATCATTTTCGTTGCGCAAATAATAGGGTTGAACATCAGATACGTAAACTAAATATCTTCTAATGTATTTATTTATTTATTTATCTCACAGCTACAATCCTCAATAGGATACAGCCGGTAATATGTTTTCAACAACGTTATAAAATTTATATTATATACATAGTAGACATAACATACAATACTTAATCAAATTAAAATACATTTAACATAAGAAAAAGAGTAGAGTACAATTAAAATAATATGAAGAAAATTTCTAAAATTTAAAAATTAAAAAAATATTAACATAAAATAATTAAAATGAAACAAAATAGTTAAAAATTATTATAATTAGCTTGTACTCGTATGTTAGTTATAATAATACAAAATGCCAAAATAAAAAATAACTTATAATTAAAACAGTAACAATACAGGAGCTGGGACAGGAACATCTGGAAGATGAGGAACAGGAACAAGAACATCAGCTGGAGTAGAACAACAGGAGGATGAGCAGGAACAAGAGAAATGGTAAACAGACTCCACAAATTTGAGTGGAATGATTCACAGGATCTTCAGGATAAAATCATAGGACATAACATAGGCAGTCACATCTGCAGCAGGAACGTCGCAACAATATGTGTGGAACGATAAACAGGAACATAAAAATAGCATAACGGGAGATAAACAGGAAGAGTAGGGACTTGAAGATATGGAAAATGAAGATGAGGGACATGAATGTCAGCATCTGGCCTCAACCGCTAATGATCCGTCCATCTATTCAGCGTCAGCTACAATTCATTGTAGAATTCAGGTTTTATAATAAGATTAATTAATAGAAGCAGGACTGGTTTAACAGAGGAAAACGGTTGGCAACACAAGCTGGATAATAGTTCCCGATTAATTACGAATTAAATGTTGCTTAATTAGATTCAAAGAATCTGAAGCGGGTAAGGAATTATACATCTCATTGTAAATGAGGCAAACGCGTCGAAAAGGATTGTAGTAATCGTAATTATAACGGACAGTCGGTAGTTTTATAGGATAGAAATATCAGGTTTGTCTACAGGGAACATTAAAATGTATTTGACTCACGAGAAAATTTGAATCTATACAACCCCTAATTACAATAAACATAGCATTTAACATATACCTGCGTTTTTCAAGTGTAGGAAGATCAATAAGCATAAGTCGATTTTAATAAGGTGGCAAATCATCAATGTTCCAAGCGAGACCACGCAAAGCAAAAAGTAAAAATTGTCGTTGAATCGATTCGATGCGGTCTATGTAACAGGCATTATATGGACACCACACAATACAAACATATTCTAATCCAGGTCCAGCGAGAGAGACACAAAGACGTTTAGTGACGTAAGGATCAGAAAATTCTTTCGCCCATCAGTGATCTGGCTTTGCCTATACAGGAATCAATATGAAGATCAAAACGTAACTTTTGATCAAGAAGTACTCCTAAATCCATGAAGGAAGACACGTTTTCCAGTATGTAAGAACCAATAAGGTAATCAAAATTCAACGGTGTACTACGGCAAAACGAAAGCTTTTTAAATTTTTCCAGATTTAGCGACATACCATTTACCAAACACCAATTAGTGAGACTATGCAAGTCATTTTGAAGATGGGTGGAATCCTCAGTATTGCAAATAGGCATATATGTATAACTTAACATCATCTGCAAACATCAAAATGTTAGAGGATTTAACTATAGACGGTAGATCATTTAAATAAAGAACGGAAAGTAGAGGACCTAAATGACTGCCTTGGACCTAAATGACTGCCTTCTGGACCTAAATGACTACCTTCTGGCAATAATCCCTGTTTATTTTTGAAAATAAAAATTAAAGCATTCATCACAAGTCGTTGGTTTACAGAAAGACCACCTTAAAATTTCTATCGACGACGGTCACCTGGCTTAGTGACGGCGACACTATCGAGTACTTAGCCATGAAAAAGCTTCTCAAAATACCGTTCGGAACCGGTGTAAAACTGTAGGTCCCAATCAGTGAGTATAAAACTATAAAGCGCACAGCTCACAGGTTGTGAGAAGGTCTCCCAAATTCCTTCATGGAATGTAATGGGAAACCATTTATTTTATTTTTAAAGTCAACAGTCTCATACCGTTTTCGGAACTGTCAGCATGTAGACTGAAATTGCCAATATTTGGATGAAACACATTCTCCCTACCTACTTTAGCATTACAATCTCCTAGTACAATCTTAATGTCATGGCGAGAGCAGCGGTCCTACGTTTTCCCCAGGAGCTCATAGAATATGTCTTTGGCGTCATCATCTTTCTCTTCTGTCGGGGAATGCACACATATTAGGGAAATATAAAAATATTTCGCTTTTATGCGGATTGTGGTTATACATTCACTCACAGGATTGAACCTAGAGACTAGATGTCGCAGTCTTTTGCCAACTACAAGTTCGCAACCAAATTCATATTTTTTCTCATGGCAACTGTAGTATATGTCGCAGTTTCTTTTTCTTGTGCAGCCGTGTCCCTTCCATGGCATTTCCTGGATTGCGGTAATGTCAGCCTTCTAACTTTCGGGGACATCTGCCAATTGGATGCTTGCACCGGATCTATATAGAGTTCTCACATTCCAGGTGCATATCCGTAAATCGTGGTCCTTATAACGTTTGCGAGGGTCGTCAACAAATAGGGGTTGTTTATGTTTTATTTTTCGTTTTTGTATTTTCACTGCCATTATGAACGCTGGCGGGAGGATTAGGACTTCTTTTAGGGGCCTTAAAATTTCCCGAAATTTGAAATACAGTTAAAACTCAATAATCCGGATTATTGATTGCAGACCCCAATCCGGATTATCGAGATTTCCGGATTATCGAGGCTTTTTTTAATTGGAAAAGCATTAAAATATATTTTTTTACTAATTACGAACATACTATTTGGACATATTATATTATTTCCAAGCGATTTTTCTAGAATTTTGAAATTTTACGCCTTTTTGAAATTTTTTTCCTTTTTTATCCATTCTATTTTTAACACGTTCCAAACAATTTTCCCGCATTTTTACATTTTACCCATTTTTAACCTATTTCACAAACATATAATTTTTATGAAGAAGACTTGTCGCATATTCATATTTTGCTCTTCTTACGTAAAAACACAACATTTAAAAAATTCAAATCATGTCATGTATTTTATTTATTTTTTGATTTTTTAAGTTTTACCTAATTTGACTGCTTTTGAAGTTCAATCATTTTAGACACTACACTATTTTTAATAAATTCCCAATCATTACAATTTATCTTTCTCTTTGTTTCAATTTTACCTTTTCTATCTTTTTTAGCCGCAAACGCTCTTATTAACACATTTTCAATCATTCCAAACTTTTTTCAAGTTTTACCTTTGCTGCCCCTTTCACCCATACAGTATCTTTGATATACATATTCCCAATTATGCCAATTTTTATGTGCACTTTCAAGTTTTATGTTTATTTTGGACATTTTACCCATTGTTCGTTTTTTGCCCACGTACACTATATTTAACATATCGCACCCTATCTACAAAAGAGTCATAACTCAAAATTTTCAAATTTTCAGTAGAGCCAAAACACTGATTTTGTTAACTAGAAATATGTATGAAAATACTCAATAATTGACATATTCATACGGCAATTTTTTGACGAAAAGAAAGAGTAAACGACGTCAGATTTTTACAGCAGATAGAAATGGTCTTTGGTTATTGGTTTTAAGCAAAAAATTAAAATCTGAAAATTTTGAGTTACGACTCTTTTGTAGATAGGGTGCGATATGTATTCCAAATCATTCCAAACGATTTTTATTTCATTTTGAAGTCTAGCTCTTTTTCGCTAATTTTTACTCCTTTTTGACCACGTACACTATAATTAATATATATCCAGTCATTGCCCAAAACAAATTTTGGTTTGCCTTTAGTAGCTTTATTTAAACTTATATTCCAATTATTAGTCGACCTCTATGACCCATTCAGTCCATACTAACGATCTCGTTATTTGTAGTTTTTCACCACATAGACAGTGCTCGTCACTTGATTAGGTTCAACATATTAATCGGATTCATTCTCTCCTCTCTTAAAAAAGAAGAGAATTTGACTCTCTTATTTTTTCAAGTTTTGTGGAGGGGCTGTGTTCCTTCAATTTTCTATACAAAAATATACCGTTAAGTTTCAATTTTGCTTTGAGTTCATCCGTAGGCGAATGTAAGTTTTATTTCTGTTCACTTGATTAGGTTCAAGTACAACAGATTTAGTTTGCGATCAACTGCGGCTGATAATTGTCATAGTTTGTATTGTTGGCACATATTTGAATAAATAAGGTGTTTTTTGCGAAATGGTAAAAGGAAAACGTTTAACAGAGGTGGAGAAGGCCAAAATAAAAGCATACCGTGAATGCAGCCTAAACCAGCGTCAAATCGATGAGAAAATTGGAAGAAGCCAAAATGTTGTTGGTAATTTTTTGCGCAATGAATTTGTGTATGGAAAAAACCAGAACGGCCGGACTTCACAGGTTACTACACCTGCGGTTAGGAGAGCTATACTGAAGGCCGCGTCATATGCGCGAGGATCTGTTGCAAAAATCAGGGAAGAAAGTGGTATCAATGCCAGCGTATCAACAGTTAGACGGGCAATACGTAACTCTGAAAATATAATGAGACTTAAACTAAAGAAAAAACCGCCGCTTACCCCCGTTCGCAAAGAGGTTCGCCTCCTTTTCGCACGCGGCCACATGACTTGGAAGACGGAATGGAAACACGTTGTTTTCTCCGACGAAAAAAAATTGAATTTGGATGGGCCAGATGGCTTTAATTACTACTATCACGATTTGCGTAAGGAGGAGCATTATTTAGCACGTCACCATAGATGTGCAGATAGTGTTATGGTCTGGGGAGCAGTCTCCTTCTATGGAACCTGCGAGCTTTAGTTCCTCACATCTCGCATGAATGCGAAAAACTATATGGACGTCCTAAAAGTCGCATTTAATTAATTTTTCAATACGTTTGGACCGATTGCCTGGACATAACACGACAATGCTTCAGTTCACACCGCGCGGGATTTCGAGCCAAAATGTAAATTTATTGGAGTGGGCTCCATATTCGCCAGATCTTAACATTATAGAAAACCTATGGGGAATACTGTCACGTATGGTCTACGGATCGGGCAAACAATATGATACTAAGGAGTCTTTAGTAGGCGGAATAAAACAAGCTTTGGCCTCAAATTTCTCTCAATATAATTGAAAATCTCTACAATTCAATACCAACCAATATGAAGCCAATACCAATATGAAGTGACCAAGGTTGTACCAAGTATTAATTAGATCTAAAATATTCAAAATCTCTTTAAATATAATACAATTTTGAATAAATACGATTTTCTATATAAATTCATACGTTTTTATTTGTGAACCTAATCAAGTGAACAGAAAAAAACCTTACATTCTACGGAAGAACTCAAAGCAATATTGAAATTTAGCGGTAAATTTTTGTAAGTATTTTTGTATACAAAATTTAAGGCACACAGCCCCTCCACAAAACTTAAAAAAATAAGAGAATCAAATTCTATTATTTTTTAAAAGAAGAGAGAATGAATCCGAATAATATGTTGAACCTAATCAAGTGGCGAGCACTGTACCATTTTATTATTATTTTCTGCACCTTCCACAACATTCCAATCGATTTTTGTCGCAGTTGTCTCTTATGTACATATGTAAATACAAAAAAAATCCACTCGCGAGTCGAAAAATTCGGATCCTCTTCACTACAAAGCTCTCACTCCCAGTAGAATAAAAATGTATTTGATTCGCTCGGAGTGAGAGCTTTATATAGCGGAGGAACTGAATTTTTCGGCTCGCGAGCGGAATTTTCACTTGCTCTGTTCTTCACATGACGGTCGTATATTTTAATAATTTAAGAAGTAAATACTGTAACTTAAAAAAACTGTAAATGTAAATTTAAAACAGAAAACACTTTTATCTGCAGGGACTATTTTGAAAAAGTATTTGATGCTATCTACAGTATTTACACCGATTCCGAACGGTATTTTGAGAATCTTTTGTATAGCTATATGCTCGATAGTGTCGCAGTCATTATGCGAAGTGACCGCCGCTGAAAGAAATTTTAAGGTGGTCAGAGCAAGGATCGAACTCAGGATCTCATTTACAAGAGGCGCGCACACTAACATTACACCACCGACGGCCATATAAAAAAGTATATACAAACTAGAAAGCGCACAGCTCTAAAAATAATCACCCCTACCCTGTAAGTCGTCGCCCAAGTCGTCTACGCCTGAAACTCGTGGTCACCTGCCAACGACGACGTTGTCACATCAATGTACCTGGTAAGATGTCGCGGACAGTGACGCCTGCGTATCGATAATTTACTACCAAAAAGTGTAATCCCTAACGTGTAAAGAAAATTTTCTTCAATTTGTTTGCTAGCATGTATTTTTATCTTGATCTAAGTTCAAGTTCTAGTGATGAAGAACAGACAAAATTCCTTCTTTGTATACTAAGAAAAATTATAAGGTAAAGGTCAGATATATTTAATGTACCAGATATCAAGTAAATTTTGCCATGCCATTCATCAAATATGTCATTTATCTACAGGTTTCAAACCCATTTTCGCAACAATAAAGCAGCATTTAAATGCTGGATACTATTCCGAAGAAAATGAAGAAAAATATTCGATCAACATCTGTGTCCGCAAGACTTGGGGTTTTTCTCCAGTTCTTTTATTAAATTCTCGAACTTCGTAATTCTTATTTTTTCCCCCATTTTATATTTTATATTTCACTTTCCACCAACTTACAAATCAATGAAAACACAACTGTTTGCTAACGACCCGAAATAAGTCGAGTCGACTCAACATAGTTGTAAAACGCCATTGCGGGATGTACTCGTCGTCTGCTGCCGACACGACTTCAGAGGTGCCAAAATTAACACGGCGACAAAAGACGTCGACGTTAGCTGTCGACGACGACTTACAGGGTAGGGATGAATGTCTTTGGGATACCAGATCAAAACAGACCCAGACACGGCAAGACCCTTTATACGAAACAAAATTATTTTTAGCACAACACGAATAACACATATTCATAAGTAAAGAAATCTATTTAATGTTCAACAATTCTGCTTTATTACAATTCAAAAATAATCAAAACAACGCCAAAAAAAATTATACTACGTATGTATGAGTGGGTCAATTGTTTTTGTCAAAAGGCGTTTTTTCTCACCCGAATAAATTGATCCACCCTAATGTACATAAACACGTACGTATGGATTGAAAAAGCAAAAGAAAATACACAGTATGAATGGTAAATAAAGAGAACAAAACAAATAACAAAACCAAAGTAACAGAATGGGAAGAGATCTTATTGCACTCTTTCTTATTAGTTTAGGGCATTTTGGAAAGGTAAGCGGTAGGGCTATCTTTTAAGAGAAAAAAAAAACATAAATTACCTACCATCTGGCTGAGCAAATTGAGGTTATGTACACATTCTTATGTCTTTTTTAAATTTTTTTTAAACCTTAGTATCTCGGCTATATCCTGAAAGGTCTCCCAAAGACCTTACCAACAAGCCCAAAACAAAACAAAAAAAATCTGACCACTGGTTTAGAAATTAGCAATTTTACCCTACTACCCTCCGACCAACAATCCGAAAATTTTCAAACCGCTGCCATTTCGCACATTTGCATTTTCGGGGATGGTCCTAGTGGGCATATTTTGACGAAATGCGCCGAGGAATACGCTGGTGAAATTCGGTGGATCGTGACTGACTCACCCTGTATATTTATACACATAAATTTTTTTTTTCAGTTGAAAGTCTGACATTGACGAAAATGGATAAAACGCATAAAAATTATTAAAACCTACTACAAAAATGGTGATTCCGGCACAGCCACATATCGTGCTTTAAGAGGAGATTATGGTTTACATAATCGTCCAACTACGCAAGCAATTGGCAAAATTGTGAAGAAATATGAAGAGACTGGAGCGGTTACAGATATTGTAAGGCCTGTGCATCATCGTTTCGCTCGTTCCGGTGAAAATATCGCTGCTGTTAGTAAAAGTGTTGCCGAAGACCCGAATGTGTCGATTCTTCGTCGTTCTCAGGAATTAGGACTGTCTTACGGCACATTATGCCGTATTTTGCATTTGGATCTACACCTACATCCATATAAAGTCCAGCTCACACAACAACTGAAGCCAGCTGACCATTCACAACGTCGTAGATACGTGGAATGGGTGCTTGAACAACAGGCGGTGGACGGCGATTTTTCGAACAAAATTTTCTTCAGCGATGAAGCACATATTTCCCAGTCGGTGGGTATGTTAATAAACAAAATTGTCATATTTGGGGTTCTCACTCGGTGGGTATGTTAATAAACAAAATTGTCATATTTGGGGTTCTCACTCGGTGGGTATGTTAATAAACAAAATTGTCGTATTTGGGGTTGTCACTCGGTGGGTATGTTAATAAACAAAATTGTCGTATTTGGGGTTCTGAGAATCCTCAAGTAATTGCAGAGAGGCCATTACATCCAGAAAAAGTCACTGTTTGGTGCGCTCTTTGGTCCGAAGATGTGATTGGACCTTACTTCATCGAAAACGACGATGGAACGACTGTCACCGACAATTCGGAGAGTTATGGTCATATAATAACCGACTTTTTTTGCCTGCTATTGAAGAATACGACTTGGAGAATATGTGGTTTCAACAAGACGGTGCCACATGACACACAACTCGAGCGAATATGGCTTTATTGCAAGACATTTCCTGGCCGCGTAATTTCTCGTCGTGGCGATATCAACTGGCCACCAAGATCATGCGATTTGGCACCATTAGACTTTTTTTGTGGGGCTACGCGAAAGACCGTGTTTATGCAGATAAACCTTTAATTCTTGAGCAGTTAAGAACCAACATTCGTCAAGTTATGGCTGAGATACCGCCCAATATGTGTCAAAAAGTGGTCGAAAATTACCTCAAAAGAATCAATGCTTGCAACACTTCGCGTGGTGGTCATTTAAATGATGTAGTGTTTCACACATAATGTCAACGTTCAAACTTTATAATAAAAAAGAAATATCATGAAAAAAATATTTTATATGTCTTTTATTTACGTTTACTTTTGAAACCGCAAAATGGATAACCCTATATATTTGATACTAAAGTCATTTTTAGAAGTTAAAATTTGTGTTACTTTGAGTAAAAAACATGAATCGCCCAACCGTTATTTACAACTGGGGTAAATATCTCACGAACCTGAGCGGTGGTACCGGCTCATTTCTGATACAAGAAAAGCTATTTATTTTTTTTACAAGAATTGCAACCTGCAACATGTTGTTATGCTCATTCAAATCAGTATATTAATCTTATTTGTAACCAAAATGTTTATCTTTATTAGTCTGTACTATCTAAAGCAACGTTTCTAATCTTACTTTATACAAATAAAATTACGGACTAATATTTTGTTCGATGTCTCTCTCTTTCAATATTATTCAATCTTAATCTATATCAATTTCGTTCCACATACGCTAAATTCCGGATCATCTTCATCAAAAAAAAACAAAAGCGCATCTTGTTAGTGAATAAAAGTTTTTTTTTATAACATTTCTAACACATTTCTCTGTATTTATGCAGAGTTTAACGATTATTTTCCTAATGAAATACGGACGAACAGACAGAGTCACAGATATACCGATAGACAGCAATGCAGCAGCTAGACGTATACATATTTTTTATGGAGCGTGTCATCGTCGTTGTTAGCATTAATCAACTCTTCTTCATCGCTGGTATCCAATTTCATCGTTTGTTTTGAGTTCTTTTTCCCGACATTTGTTGTTTGTTACAATTTTTATTATATTTGGGTCAGAATATGTGAAATCAATCATGAATTTGCAGGACCTTCCCCGATTTTGATGAAACTTGGCACAATTGTTACACTAATTGAACAACTGACAAATCCAAATTTTTAGCCACCTACGTCCACTGGGGCCGAAAATATGGGGGTAACAATTTCGCCGGAAATTTTTAGGTTGTGACGCTCTTTTACACTAAAAATTCATTATCTTGGATTATGTAATAGCTGAGACGCTCATTTTTTTTTTTGTTTTAAAGCTAATAATATGCGTTTCAAAACTGCTATAAAATTTTTTTTTTTTTTTTTTATTAAGGGGTGTACCTCTTATATTAAGGTCGTGGCAAAGAGTGGGGGATATGGGGGGGAATGTATCCCCCGATTTTTTTTTAACTTTTTATACTCAAAGAGTTAGTCCCAAGGAACATATTCTGAAATTTTCAGCTTGGGACGGGGTCATTCCATGAAATATCAATCAAAAGTTGTTTACTTGAAGACAAAAGAAGGGTTCCTAACAAATTTACAGGTCGCTCTAAAAGGTGGAAGAAATGTATACCCCGATTTTTTTAAAACTTGGAATAAGATTTTAAAAATTTTAATCTCGGGACACAATGATTCCACGTTTAATCAAAATAGTCTATTTGACCTCCTCCGATTTTGATTAAGTGGTCTGAAAATATAATTAAAAAAAAAAACTTTTTTTTTTTTTTATTTTATTAAAAATAAAAATAACATAACAAAATAAAGAAAATTTCAAGGGGTTTAACAAACTTCAAAAATAAGCATGTATTTATATTAAAAATAAAAAATAACACAAAACAGAACAAAATAAAGAACATTTCAAATAACTTAAAAATTAACTAATTTTATTAAAAATAAAAAATTACATAAACCAAATTTCAAGGGGCTGGCACCAGTATAAAATTGATCGTCAGAACTTATTTAAGCTTCAAAATAGAATCTACCGATTATAATTTCTCTCCAATAATTGAGACTTTTGTGCTGTCTTGAGATCCAGAAAAAGTTTGTACATTCAAAATTGTGGTTGAAGTTGAAAGAGGAATGAAGGCATGGAACTTTCTGGTTCCAGGAATACTTCTGCACAGACTTAATCTCTCGCTCAATAACTCTTTTTGAATTTCATACTCACCAGCAGTAACAAAATTATAAATTTTTTGTGCAAGATGAAATCCAACGTTTTCATTGGAATAATTCACAAGTAACCATTCTTCCCTTCGTAATTTATTGCAAGATAGAAGGCAAGCTCATTTCAACAAGCTTTGTGATCATATCTGACTACCTAGATCACGATGCAATTGCAGTGTATTTATATACACAAAGAATGATTACTTTTTTGAAATCAAAATTTCCTACGGTTGAAAAAATGTATTACTTTTTTGATGGAGCCGCCTCTCAATTCAAAAACAGAAAAAACTTTATGAATTTATGCAAACATACTGCAGATTATGGTATCTCAGCGGAATGACATTTCTTTGCCACCTCGCATGGTAAAGGAGCATGCGATGGAGTGGGTGGTACGGTAAAAAGATTGGCTACCCGTGCAAGTTTACAGCGACCATACCAAAATCAAATAATGACTTCTCGCCAGTTGTTTGATTGGTGCGTGGAAAATATACGCAATATTCATTTTAATTTTGTTACTGCTGGTGAGTATGAAATCCAAAAAGAGTTATTGAGCGAGAGATTAAGTCTGTGCAGAAATATTCCTGGAACCAGAAAGTTCCATGCCTTCATTCCTCTTTCAACTTCAACCACAATTTTGAATGTACAAACTTTTTCTGGATCTCAAGACAGCACAAAAGTCTCAATTATTGGAGAGAAATTATAATCGGTAGATTCTATTTTGAAGCTTAAATAAGTTCTGACGATCAACTTTATACTGGTGCCAGCCCCTTGAAATTTGGTTTATGTAATTTTTTATTTTTAATAAAATTAGTTAATTTTTAAGTTATTTGAAATGTTCTTTATTTTGTTCTGTTTTGTGTTATTTTTTATTTGTAATATAAATACATGCTTATTTTTGAAGTTTGTTAAACCCCTTGAAATTTTCTTTATTTTGTTATGTTATTTTTATTTTTAATAAAATAAAAAAAAAAAAAAGTTTTTTTTTTTAATTATATTTTCAGACCACTTAATCAAAATCGGAGGAGGTCAAATAGACTATTTTGATTAAACGTGGAATCATTGTGTCCCGAGATTAAAATTTTTAAAATCTTATTCCAAGTTTTAAAAAAATCGGGGTATACATTTCTTCCACCTTTTAGAGCGACCTGTAAATTTGTTAGGAACCCTTCTTTTGTCTTCAAGTAAACAACTTTTGATTGATATTTCATGGAATGACCCCGTCCCAAGCTGAAAATTTCAGAATATGTTCCTTGGGACTAACTCTTTGAGTATAAAAAGTTAAAAAAAAACCGGGGGATACATTCCCCCCCATATCCCCCACTCTTTGCCACGACCTTAATATAAGAGGTACACCCCTTAATAAAAAAAAAAAATAAAAATGTTATAGCAGTTTTGAAACGCATATTATTAGCTTTAAAACAAAAAAAAAATGAGCGTCTCAGCTATTACATAATCCAAGATAATGAATTTTTAGTGTAAAAGAGCGTCACAACCTAAAAATTTCCGGCGAAATTGTTACCCCCATATTTTCGGCCCCAGTGGACGTAGGTGGCTAAAAATTTGGATTTGTCAGTTGTTGAACTAGTGTAACAATTGTGCCAATTTTCATTAAAATCGGTGGTGGTCCTGAAAATTTTCACCTATTTTTGATTGATTTCACATATTCTGACCCATTTACTATTATGCTCTTTGCCACATGCAATTCAATCATTTTTATTCACGTGCTACATATCTCCATTCTCTGCAGGGGTTTTAATCACTCATCCCATAAACCCAATGTTGGAGCGTCGTAAGTGTGTCGTCTTCATCGAAAGAGCAAACAGAAAACGCATTTGATAAAATCGTAAAGGGGTAACTTCACATTTAACTTCAGCCAAACACGTTGTTTGGTATCTGCTGCACTCATTGTTCATCTAAAACTCATTCGGGGGAAAAGAAGAAGTTGTTACGCGACATGTTTTGTTTGTTATAGTATGCGAAAATGAATACTGTGTTGACTTAAGGTCGTACCCTGCAGTTTCACAAGTAGTGGCTGGCAACTTTTCATCGACTACATCGCCGATGACTTTTCATCGACTACATCGCCGATTACATTAGTACTCAGTGGTAGTCTGTAAAGTGGTGTCTCGAGAGATTTTCTATTGTTATTCGTTAATGAAGTAATCTTAAGAACTTAATAGTGTTATTTTCACCCAATGCTTTAAGTTGTTGTTAACTTTGTAGTTGAATTGAAATAAAAAATTTGAGTTTAAAAAAAAGCAAGTTGCTACTTGAGATAATTTATTGTAGTATTTTTATTCAAATTTAACTATTGTTTAAGCACATCCTTTTCAAAAGTACTGACACTGCAACGAAATACCAACTCTACAGATTAGTTATTATTTTGATAAACTGTAAAAGGAATTCTGTTACCAAAAACACATGCCACATGAGAATTAAAGAAATAACAATCAACCAACAAACACCACATGAGACAAACAAGAAAGACTTACACAGAATCAAAGAGATAACAACCAAAAAAAAAACGCGTGCCATAGGACACAAACAAAAAACTGTAACGGGAACCGAAATAAAAAAACATGCTACATTGCAAATAGAAAAAAAAACAAAAGCGCATCATTCATTTCAAGGCTGATCTACTTAAGGTTATAGCAAGCGCACAGCTGATTCATATTCTGAACAGCTGATGCCAAGGCGAATTGAGCTCGAATTGTCAAACTTATTCGCTTTGTTTACATTATTATTGGCAAAGTGAAGTTAATTTATAAACTTGTGTTTTTTGAAAGTTTCCCCTTAAAAGTGAAAAAAAAGTATTTAAAGATGGTAAAATGTGCTATTTGCAATAAAAAGTTTGAAAGCGGTACGGGACCGATGTTTCATGTTCCACGCGACGACAACAAACGCTTGTTGTGGGGCAGTCATTGCCGGATGTGTTTGTGCTGTTTCTGTGGTGAAACAAAAAATATGTATGTACATATATACGTATACGCATGCAATACAAATGGCATATTTTGACATTACCACAAAAGGCGAATTCAAGGCGAATTGCTATATTTGACAGAACCAGCGCAAAAAGTAAGGCGAATTCTAGTGCTTCCACCAGGTAATAAATTCGCCTTGATTCATTTCCCACACTTGAGAATATGAGCTTGGTTGAACGGCCGCAAGAAAGAGGAAGAGTCATTAAGTGCTTGACATTAAAAAAGAAAAGACGTGCGTGAAGCAATAAAGTGTATTACAAATTGCCGGAAAAATTTTTTCATTTTACCACTAAAAATGGACAAATTTGTTTTGAAACAAACATGAAATCGTTAAAAACGACATTGGTTATTTAAAAAAATATTAAAAAATAAACAGAAAAAAAACCCCAGCCCGGAATCGAACCTGGGTTCTTTTCACTTTGCTATCACTGTTTGTCGATGAATTCGTCGCCGAAATGTCACCGATGAATTCATCGACCAATGGTAGTTCAAAGGGTGAGCCATCCCCTTGTTAAATTCGCCGCTCAAAAGCATTACGGGTAGTTTGGCAGGTAATCGATGGCTTTTTGTGGTAGTCGATGAATTCATTGACGTAGAGTCGATTCCCTTTACTGCAGGGTATTTAAGTGAGGAGATCATCACTGTATTTTAAACATGAAGTAGGTGTACATGGTAGGTAGAATATTCGTTATTGTCCAATAACTTGTGCTTAGAGGAAATAGTTATAGTTTATAGTTTTTTATTCGATTATGGTTTTAGGGACAGTTTCAGGAGTATTAATTACTAACTAATCCGTATATTATATATTTTTTATCGCTATAATAAGCGATAGGAACTATGGTAACCGATCTTTGTTGGTCAACAGTTTGTGCATTGCTAAAGATCAGACGACCTTTACGTTCAATAGAAGATAACTAAATGGTCGCATAAATCACATGGACACGGACTTCGATGCTTCAACCATAATTGGGCAGTTAAGAGATAGTTATTATTGCTTTTAAATGGCCTTGTTAACTATTAGAGAAATTTATAGTGGATCGATCCATAGCAGGGATGTGCGATTAATCGAGTATTCAAACCATCTGATAAATAAAACCTATGATTAATCAGTTAATTTGAGTACTGATTAATCAGTTAATTTGAGTACTGATTAATCATATTTGAATAATTGTATTCATCATTCAAATGACTTTTGGAAAACATGCCCATAAACTGCAGTTACACCTACCAAGATTATCGCTTTTCGGGATTATAAATGTCAAACTCCATAAGAAAATAACGTCGATAATCCCGAAATTGCGATAATCTATACAAACTAAAGGAAACACTTGAACATTTTGAGTAAAGGCTATTGAAAAAATTCAAATTAAAAAAAAAACTAAACTTGTGAATTGTTCAATTATTAAAATTTTTGATTAATCAATTTTTAGATTAATCACGAATATTGATTAATCGAAATGAAAATTAATCTATTAATCGTAAATATGATTAATCAAAATGAATGCTTAATCAGTTATACGATTAATTAACCAGAATTCTGGTAGTGTCGTCGAAATGTTGACAAATTCAATGTATTTGGGAAGTGGTTGTTTATACCGTTAGAAACAAATTAAGCCAGTGCATATGTCTTGCAAATTTAGTTCCAAGTTGTCATTCAACGTGTTGGTGCTCAGTAAATTATTTATTTTTAGTGGTTTATAAAAAATTTAAAAATTATGAGATGGGCTAAAAGGTAAGTGTTAAAATCTTATTAAATAATATTTATGTGACATAGAATAAAAAAATAAAACCTCGGAAAAATCGAGTTGCCGTTTTTTTGGGAATATATTTCGCTGTCGTCATATGACGACACTATGAAGAAACGATAGTGTTTTTTTTCTTTGTCTTGCATTTTTTATTTAGTATGACGGCTGTTGATTATTTTGAGCTTTTTTCAACGGCGAGTTGATAGAACTCATAATCGCCCAAAGTACTGAATATTGTTTATCTAATAATTGACAAGATGTGAAGCTGAAAAAAAAGGAACCGAGAACATTTATTGGAATTTTGATAGGATTTTTGATAGTTGCACTTTCAGTCTAATGCTAACTTAGATAAAACCGAGAAATTCTGCAAATTACGTCCACTTATTTCTCACCTTCAACAAGCTTTGGTGCCAAAATTCACCACCTGGTTATCTCGTTGCTTTTGACTCATATCAAGGAAAACCTTATCAAGGTAACGAAGAAATGGTAACGAAGTTTGGAAAATGTGCGTCTACACTATTGCGTTTACTTGGCCAATACCCTTTGTCAAAATCACTTCTTCCATACCACTTCTATTGCGATAATTTTTCACAAAATTTTCTTTACTCAAAGAGGTGAAAAACAGAGGTTACATTTGTACTGGGACCATAAGATGTAACCGCTTAGGAAATAATTGCTACCTGAAGGATCTTAACGAATTCAAAAGCAAAGATAGAGGTGTAACACAGGTTGCAATTGCACAATTTCAAAAAGAAATTTTTTTTGTAACTAAGTGGAAAGATAACGCAGTGGTAACAGTGGCTTCCTCAATTTTTTCTGCTGATCCCGAAGGAAGAGCAAAACAGGAACAGGATGTCGAGGTAAATATTCTATCCAAAATTACAACAAAAATATGGGCGGTACTGATCGTATGGATCAAAACGTAAATGCTGATTGGATATCTATACAAGGAAAAAAGTGGTGGTGTCAAAATTTATGTGGATGTTGAACGTTTCAGTGCAGAATGGTTGGCTTTTAGCGAAAGGACAAGATCCTAAACTTAGCCATGTCAAACAATAAACAGAGACGATTCGCTGGTGATAAATGTAAGTCAACTGTGAGAACCGAGTGCAAGAAATGTGACAAAGGTTTAGGTGGGTATTCTATAAGTCGTGAATCAGTCACTTCGCGTTACTTTTGTCGCTTTGGTAGTTTATAAAGCTGTTCGGTGACTACATGCGTTGAGTTACGTTATTTAATGGGTAGTTCATAAAACGGAGCGCAACGTTTTTGATCACTTCAGCATTCATTTCTTATAAGTAGTTGCCAATTTTGGCTGAAATGCATTCGACGGATAGAGCTAAAACTTTTGTTTTTAAATAATGCAAAATTATATTGTTTACGCACTGAAATTCTTAATTACAATAATAAAATTAGAAATGGAACGTTCAAATAAATAACACAGGTCAACAAATTAAGAAAAACTGTTTGGTGCCGAGATACCGTTGGTGGTTTTGTATTAGGTGTTCATTGACAATACTGAAAATATTTAAATTTTTTTTTTGCTACGTGTAGTTTTTGATCTAACGTCAATTTTGAATATTCGCTATAATCAAAACTTGTGAGTGCTTGTTTTTAGTCTAATCGGTTTATTTGAATAAATAAAATCAGTTTAATACAATGTCCTCATCGCGAAGAAGTTGTTCCAATGACCCAAATGGGTTTTGTTACATTTGTGGCGAATTCACAGATAAAAAGTTCAGAAAACCTATATCAGATTTCATAAAAAGATCATATTTTTTATACTTTAACATGGAAATTAGGGATGAATACAAGCCGTGGATACCCCAAATTGTTTGCAAAATGTGCTATGAACACTTGAGACAGTGTGTCAGTGGTGAAAGAAAACGTATGAAGTTCGGAGTGCCCATGCAATGGAGGGAACCAAGAAATCATATCAATGACTGTTACTTCTGCTGTGTAAGTTTGCGTGGCATTAACAAAAAAAAAATGATTTATCCAGACTTGGAATCTGCTAGAAGACCTTTACCCCATTCGGAGGAAGTGCCTGTTCCAACATTTCGTTCAATACGTGAACAATCACCTGAAGAAATCTTTAATGAAGTGAATAGCGACAGTGATTTCGAAATATCGTTTTCAAATCCAGAAACTTTTATCCAGGAAGAATTAAATGATTTGATAAGGGATCTTGAACTTCCTAAAGAATCTTCAGAGGTATTGGCTTCTAGATTAAAAGAAAAAAAATGTTTATCGTCAGGTACAAATGTCACGTTCTATCGTAAAAGAGAGAAAGATTTGCTACAATTTTTTCAGTCAGAAAATGACATTATTTTTTGTTCGGATGTACAAGGTCTTATTCTCGCAATGGGTCTTCCAGAATACAAGCCAAATGAATGACGCCTCTTCATAGACAGCTGTAAGCGAAGCCTTAAGTGTGTCCTCTTACACAATGGCAACAAATATGGTTCACTTCCCATTGCCCATTCAACAAAATTAAAAGAAGAATATCAAAATATTTCACTTTTGCTGCAAAAAATCAAATATGACGAACATCATTGGAGTATTTGTGTTGACTTAAAAATGGTCAACTTTTTATTAGGACAGCAAAGTGGATTCACCAAATACCCATGTTGTTATTGTTTGTGGGACAGTCGGGCCAAGCATCAACACTGGGATAAAAGAGATTGGCCCGCACGTGAGACGCAAAATATCATTAATCCACCTTTGGTTTCAAGAGATAGAATTTTATTGCCCCCGTTGCACATAAAACTAGGCCTTATGAAACAATTTGTTAAGGCGCTAGATAAAAATGGCCAATGTTTTTCTTACATAACTCAAAAATTTCCTGGTCTGAGTATAGAAAAGATAAAAGGCGGAATTTTCGATGGCCCACAAATAAGAATTTTAATAAGGGACAAAGATTTTTTAAGTTCAATGAACGATTTGGAACGACTTGCTTGGAATTCATTTGTTGAAGTTACTAAAAACTTTCTTGGCAATCACAGGTCAAGTAACAACTCTGAAATCGTAAATGACATGCTAGAGGCGTTTAAAAACCTAGGATGTAATATGTCAATCAAAGTGCACTACATCCATAGTCATCTTGACCAATTTCCAGAGAATCTTGGATCTTATAGCGAAGAACAAGGCGAGAGGTTTCACCAGGACATAAAAACTATGGAAGAGAGATACCAAGGCCGATGGGATCGGCATATGATGGCTGACTACTGCTGGGGTATGCAGCGTGATTCTCCCAATACCCCTTATTCACGAAAATCGCGAAAAAGAAAGTTTTTATGTTAGTAATAATGTAAAATAAAGTAAATAAATGCTGTTTTTTCTTTAAATTTGAGTTTTTCTGAATCCGCAAAAATCTAGAAAACTACGCGTAGAAAATCAAATTGTTTGCTATTTATGTAATAAGTACAAGGCCCTTAGCTAAAAACTAGTTGCAGTTCTTCGGCACCTTTTCAACTGTTGACCTGTGTAATGCGTTACAAAACTATTATAATTATATTTAAAAATTATGGACATCAGTTGATGTTGACAATAATAAACAAAAGTACCAATACATTACAGTCAATACATACCGCCAAATGGCACGTGTTTTCGAAAACACAACTAATTTAATATAGATGGGAAATTTATTGGACATTGAAACCCAAAATAACATAGGTTTTTTACACATTTTATGTGAATATTGTTGGTATTTGCTGTTTTATAAATAATATCAATCTTAAAATCTGTTGATCTACTGAGCATTTCACTCAAGATAAATTTTTCTAACCTATAATAGACATACATATCGTCGGTTCCGAAGTTGTCTTCACGTATCTCCAAAAAATATTTTTTTGGGAAATTGACTCGAAAGTTTCAACAACTTGTATAAAAAAATTGGTGAAAAAGTGGTAGTAGTGCCTGAAATTCTGCATCGACTGGAGTAAAAATATCCAAAGTCATTGATGAAATTTTCCGAGTTATGGCTACTTTTATCTCTAAACAATATTTCACATTTTGTTGTATACGCCACCTTTTGGGAAATATTTTTTTGTTTATGGCGCATACGTGAACATTTGCTGAAAAAAATCATTAACTTTTAGTCCAAATTATCTTCACGTTTATGCACTATACATTAGGGTACAGCGACAATGTATGCAATTTTTTTTTGTTACTTTTTTGTAATGTTGTAGACTTTATCCGGAGTTACTTTTAGGATATAGAACGAAAACAAAATGCATATACGAGGGTTGAGGTTTCGGGATTTGGCAACCCTAGTGTTGCAATCTGACAACTGACAGCTCTATCGTAAAGTTGGACATTTTTGAGGTTATGCGTAGTCAGAACGTTTTGACATACGAGCGCTATTTGTGTTGTTTACAGTAACTTAAAAGATTCATCTCGACCCAAAAATGGAATTAAGTCGTGAACATTTTCGTGCGATTATTTTTTACAACTTTCGACGTGGATTAACTCAGCAACAGTGCATGGATGAACTTAATTCAATTTTTGGCGATGAAGCTCCATCAAGGATCAGTGTTTATCGATGGTATTGTGAATTCAATTTCGTGAAGGTCGTCCAAAATCAGCTGTTGTTCCGAAAACTATTGATGCTGTGCGCGAACTGATTTGAACTGAACTGATACGTGAAGATAACTTAATTTTTGACGTAGAATACGTCTTACCTTACGGTATGAGGAGTCATGTCAGGTTTTTATTGTTGTAATCTTTATTTCATTGAATTTGAGGAAGAGGCTAGATGAATTTTTTTAAAATTTTTTTGTAGGTAAATGAAGATGTTATCTTTCGTTTGATATACATTTCATATTAGTTTCTAGTATTTTAATTTCTCAAATGAAAATTGTTTAAACACATACACTCAAACATATGTGTGGTGTTTGGT
The DNA here is from genome assembly GCA_963931995.1 of Phaonia tiefii. Taxonomy (NCBI): domain Eukaryota; kingdom Metazoa; phylum Arthropoda; class Insecta; order Diptera; family Muscidae; genus Phaonia; species Phaonia tiefii. The sequence continues at coordinate 133,469,242 of OZ008368.1, forward strand.
TGAGTGTTTTTGGTTGCTCAACATTGCTTAGGAACATGTATCTAGTAAAAAGTGAAACGAACAGCAAGCTAATGTTGCTTGGCAACATGTATCTAGTAAAAAGTGAAACAAACAGTAAGCTAACGTAATAAAGCTTTTTTGCGAAAGCTTCAATAAAGCTGTTGTAACATTAATTTTGAATTGTAAAGCGTAAAGCTTTCACACAACGCTCGAATGCTAATGCGAAGACTCGATAAGGTAAACCTTTTTTAATATTAGGGCGGCCCTCTCAACATTCGCAGAACTTATTTCAATAAAAATATTAATTAAAATACATAAATTAAATTAAGTTTAAAAAAATTGAACATAATATTTTTTTTTAAACGGACTTGAATCAAATGCCGTTGGTAAATATAAAAATTATAGCAAACAGTTGTCCGAGGCCTTCGGCCACGGACTGTCCCTGCAGGCTGTGTCAGAGACACGGCCATTAAGTTGAACGTAGAATACGCCATCCGATAAGACAGAAAACATATATAACAATAAATGATAAATAATATAAGCAAATGAATTTATTGTTATATATGTTTTCTGTCTTATCGGATGGCGTATTCTACGTTAAACTTAATGGCCGTGTCTCTGACACAGCCTGCAGGGACAGTCCGTGGCCGAAGGCCTCGGACAACTGTCTGCTGTAATTTTTTTTAATTCAAAATTTTCATATATTTTTTGTTGTAAATCCACAATAATGGTTCATAAGGTATCATAACGTGTTAAATTTTCAGCAAAAGTGGATATACAAGAAAATGACTACATATCTCTGAAACAGATGGATAGATCTAAAAAATGTATCCCAGGAAATAGTCTTATCTCATTTTTTCTGATTTTGTGAGATAACTTCGGGACGACGATATGTCAGTGACAGCTTTCGTAAACGAACGCAAGCGCGAAGTGATATATAAACTACCATTTTTTTGACATTGGCGTTCGCGTTGGCGTTCGGACTTTTAGAATACTACCCGTAATAATATTTCCTAAAAGATTCGTGTAATCTATCCAAAACGATATGTCACAATATTTAATAAGCCTGAACAACTATTAAACTGTTTGCTAGTGCATACATACACATGTATTTACCAAAAGCAACATAAACAAAATGATTAAATGATCGTCTACTCCAACAGTGTCACCAAACGACAGCCCAAGGGAAACGACCGAATGAAACACCAACGCCAATGTATAAAATTCACTGGCTGAGTTTAGAGCATGGTACAAAGAAATGGTAGAAGCACTAGCCCAGCTGATTTGAACTTTTTTCTGGACTGAGTGTGAGTAAGTTTTTCTCTTATGTCAAAGTTTGTTTACATTTGTTTGTCAGCAACCCCCGTTCGCCAGCAACTTGTGTTTTTGAAATATTTCTCTGCAAAAATTACATAGAAACGTTTTAATTTTCACACTTACACACTTTCAATATATCAAATAACACTCAGTTATTTTCTAAATGGCACTTTTTGCAAATTTGCTTACATTTTCATCATTTTTCTATCAGCTGACTTGACACAACACAGACACTGAGCAAAAACAAAATGCCTGTTGTTTTTGGCTTGTTGTATTTGTTGTCGTACTGCATCTACCATTATATTTCTACCATGGTTTAGAGTCAGGAAGTGGCAGTCAAAACGATGACGAATAACTTTTGACGTTGTAAACCTAAACTCTGCACTGAAGACAACGATAAGAAATGCAAAGTTAAGAAAATCCAAAAGGAAACACATTCAAATGTACATTCATACATACTACGTAGGTATGTATATGTACAGGGTGCAGCGCGGTAATTTGCTTATTTGGGAATGAAATAAAAAAATTATGAACCTTAGAAAAATTTATTGTATATTTTAATTATTGAACAGTAAGGGAATTTGTAAATTACATGGTTTTAAATAGTGTATCTGGCAAATGTTATCCACACACTGCTGCATACGTTTTCTGAAGTTTTCATGACCTCTAAGCGCCAGTGATGCCTACTCGTGATATGGCGCACCACACAGTGCGTACACATGACACATTTCCTGCTGTTCTCAATGAAATTACCCAATTTACAATTGATTGCCGTCCAGGAACACTTCCGCGTGGGGGAACAGTGAATCATAAACGAAAGGCACGCTGCACTGCAATGATCGAGTGCGCATTTGAAAAATACGCTTCAACACAAAATGACCTCTGAAAGGCAGACGAATACAAATCTCCCATCAGCCACTATAAGCCATGCACACTCCGCGCTGCACCCTGTAGTATTCACATGCCTTCTTCTGTCGCTTTATGGACATAAAAATACACATTTATTTTTCAAATGTTCAATTATAGCTTGATAGTTTTTACCATAGAGTAATGACGTATAGAGTTGCCAACTCTCTCAGTAAACTTCGCTGGTTGCAAATGGGTGTTGGATGTTGGAAAGTATTGCTTTAATAATACCAGATAGAGGCAATGGCCCAAACCAACCAACAATAAATCAGTAACAGCATTTCGTTTTGTGCGTTAAAATGTGTGTATATATACACCACAAATATATTCTAAAAATAAAGTATAACAAAAAAGTCCAAATTACGTTTAAATTTCAGTTTTTCATCAAAACGACATGAAATATTTAAATCAAACATTTTTGTAATTTCACCTGGTTTAAGTCAATTTACGTCAAATAACTCTCCATCGCACCGACCGCACCACGAATAGTGTGAAAGGAAATGACAGATGAGAAGAATGGAAGCTCTATATGACATTACTCTATGGTTTTTACGGTCATACGAACATCATAGCCTCTGATATTCAAGCAATGCAAGTCTGGAACGAACGTCAACACACATGCATATGTCAACACATTAAAGCGACTCATTGTGTTCTTCTGTGGGAGCGGGAGCTTCTCACTCTGAGTTGTAATGCACGATCGTTGATCCGAAACAAAAAAATAAAAGAATGTAATACAAATCGGAACCTTAAATACAAAACGACGTAACTCACAAAAAATTATTTCTTAATTAGTATTTCAAAACTCAAGTTTTTTTCTGCTCCTTTAAAAAAAATAGAATTGTAGTTATCTGGTTATTAGTGTGGTCCTTATTTGTATGGAGATTTTTTAGCGATGAAAATGTTTTGCTCCCACCCCCCAGTTTTATTCATTTGCTCCAAACACTGGTGTGTGGAAAATTTGTTCCCGATCGGATAACTGTAAGGTGTGCACAAACGTCCTAAAAATCTCGAAATCATCACCCTTGGACGTTTTTTGAAATAAGGTAATAAAATTATTCGCGGTTGTGTACCCTCGTGTTTTTTTTTATAAAATAGTATCTAACTATAGAGAAATCATGTATGTAAAATTTGGTGGAAGTTTGAGATCATTATAAATATATATGCCTATCCGAAGTCATTAGCATTCAATTCAAATAGAGAAAAATTGAACACGGTTTTTTTTGTCTTTGTTATAAAGTTGTATGGGTTATAACTTCATAAATCTTTGAAAATGGTATGCCTGTATTGAAAACATTTTGAAGCTTAAAATAAGGTATACTCTGTTACCTTAGTACACTGCTTTAATAATCCGATTTGGGGTACGATATTCAAAATTGTAGAAAAATATTTTTTCTTTTTCCTATTCTTTGGAACAAAATTTAAAATTTTTCATATGTTCTATTTTTTAAATATAACGAAAGGTCAAAAATTATGTTAAGAAGACAAAGTGTTACATTATGAACTTGCCACAACTACTTCATTCATCCTCAAACATTAATAAGGGATCATCGCACAGTGTTTCAGAATCGATTTTCATCGGCCAAATTCAATATCCTTTGATCTAGTAACTATTTTCAAGCTCCGTAAACACCCGATTGAAGGCAAGAAGTCATAAATTATTGTGATATATCATCATTGAATATCGCACAGTGGGGTATATTTTTGAAAACTTTCGAAGTTAGCAATTTTTTCTTTTTGATTTCCAGGAAATTTAAAATTTTGACTTTATGACATACATAATTGTTAATAATGCGTACAAAAAATTTAATTTTTTTCGTATTACAGATATTCCCTTTTCCGAGTTTTGAAAATCGAAAAATGTTGATGTCTTTTTGCGATTTTTTTTTGAACTGTATATCATTCGGTTTTAGATATATTTCACTCAAATTTTTTTTATTAAAAACAGTGATATGCCAGCTAAGTTATGTTTATTCCAAATTCAGTTCGTTTTACTAAATATTTCAATCAATATCGTTCCAATTTTGACTCTCGATCATCATAAATTCTTTACTTCAAAAGCCTTCAATGAATATGATACAAAGTTGGAAAGGTTGATCTGTTCCCCATGATTTTTTTAATGGATAAACGTAAAAAACTCTTTTTTTCTCAACAACTTTAAAAAATTAGGTATACACTTAAAAAGGTGACAAAATTCTGTTTCTCAATTTGGTATTATTTATATTAACCCGCTTTTTTATACTAATTCAAAATTCGAGAAAAGCGAATATGGGCACGTCCAGGAAACGAAAACTTTAAGACGTTAGATTGACATCTCTGCTATACAATCTAAGTGGCAGAGTTCTATTATTTCATATATTTTCGTGATGACAATTATGCTGCAAAACAACACTTTTTGAAACTCTTATACTGTGATCTTCTGCCATAAGTTCAAAGAGAGCAATGTTTTGAAATGGTTAGTGTGCGCGGCTCTTGTACATGAGATCCTGGGTTCGAACCCGGCTCTGACCACCTTCAAATTTTTTTTCGGCGGCGGTCACCTCGCATAGTGACGGCGACACTATCGAGTATCTAGCCATGAAAAAGCTTCTCAACTTACCGTTCGGAATCGGTGTAAAACTGTAGGTCCAAATCAGTGAGTGAAAACTGGAAAGCGTACAGCTCAGTGATTGTGAGAAGTTCTCCCCAGTCCCTTCATGGGATGTAATGGGAAACCATTTATTTTATTTAAATGATATAAAACGGTACATCCTACGAAACACAATTGAATGTGCCAGTTGCCAAATCGATTAACTCTATCAAAAAATACCTGTAGTAACTTACATTTTCGCTGGGTTTTCAAATTCCACGTTCATTATAAATGCAAACTGACATTATATATTACTTCACTACAGCTGTATCTATTATATAGTTAAATTCAAAATGAACTGGGTACATTAGTTTAACCCACAGATACTAACATACCAAAATTTTGGGAAAGTGGAGTTAATCGATTTGGCAACTGACACATTCAATAAATCCCTGGTGCGTAATGTCCGTAACGAAAATATAAGAGTCAGTTTGATATGAAGAACCAAAGGGAATAAAAAAATTAAGGATATGTTTATACGGTATTTCACAACAACAAAATATAAGTTTAAATAAAGTCCCATATAGGTTCTTGATTTTTGTGATATCTTTTCGTAACGTCCGAACGGTATAACAGCAATTTTAGCGAAATTTTATTGGATACACGGATGCCTAAAACATCAGAAAAAAGGAGAATTGCGATGAAAAAGTCGCGCCAAGATCCAGTACATATCGTGCAAAAGAAGCTGAAAGAAAGCCAGATTATCGGCAGAAAATAAAATCGAAAATTATTGATGCACCATCTCTCGCTGATTAATTTGCAACTTCAAAATTATAATCGGCAAAAGGCTTTTCGAAAAAAACAAAAAAGATGCAAAATCCGAGGCAGTGTCGGAACCATATAATTGTAAACAAACATTAGGTAAAACCGGGCACAAAGCAGATCGAGCTCTGACCAATAACATTTATAAAAAACGCAAAGTGATTGACGTTCTATACAAGAAGTACATTGTGGTACAACAAACTAAAAATTAACTCTTGTACAGAACTTCTTTATATGTGACGACATGTCTGTGCAAGCAGCTGAGCGAAAAGAGACTGTCTTGATAGGTTTGGGAAAATTGCCTATAGCAAAGCGCTATATGGTTCTTACCGTAAACGAAGCCTACGTACTTTTACAAACTGATTTTTGCTACAAAAAAATTTCAAGAAGCAACTTTTATGAAAATATAGCAAAAACGGTACTACTAAGCCGAGACATGCCACATAATATCATAGAATAATACAAACGTAGATAAACTTATTCTCTCATCTGACGTTTCATTTCACACTCTTCATCGTAGGTTTGTGGAAATGAGATCAATTAAATTTAAAATTATCTTACACCAGGTGGAATTACAAAATATGTTCACTTAACTGTCGTTTTGGTGTAGAACTGAAAAATTTAAATATATTTTGCACTTTTTTGTTGACTTTTATCGTTGGTATACATTTGTATTGTATTTAACACAATAAGTTTGTCACAAAAACACGAAATTCGGTTGTTGTTCCTTTGTGGATCGCTGTATACTATTGCCACCATCTGGTATTATTGAACGCATATTTTCCACCAACCAATGTTTACTTTCCATCGTACCTATGACGTTTAATTTATTGAGCGAATAAAAACTTCTATGGTATGTATTATTCTATGTCAAAAACCGTATAAAAACAGTATAAACTGTCAATTACAATGATATTTAAGTTAAAACGTGAAATTATTAATGTTCGGAGCAAAAAAATTTTAATTTTAGTTTTGAATAAACTTTTAGAAATATTGCATTAATGAGTTGGAATGTATAGCGTCCGAAACGTAACGTCCCAACCAGTAAAATTGTTAACTGCAGCATTAATAGTTCGAACTTTTTTTAAGCTTATTAAATTTAGCGGTCGGTGGTGCAAAGGTTAGTGTGTGCGCCTCTTGTACTTGAGATTCTGGGTTCGATCCCTGCTCAGACCACCTTAAATTTCTTTCGGCGGCGGTCACCTTGAATAGTGAAGGCGACACTATCGAGTATTTAGCCATGAAAAAGCTTCTCAAAATACCGTTCGGAACCGGTGTAAAACTGTACGTCCCAATCAGTGAGTGTAAAACTAGAAAGCGCAGAGCTCACTGGTTGAGAGAAGCTCTCCCCGATTCGTTCATGGGATGTATTGGGAAACCATTCATTCAAATTTGGAAAAACTTCCTACTTTTTATCCTTTTTGTACGACTAATAAATGAACAGAATTTATTTATTTATTTATTCAACATCAATACAAAGGAAGCCTACCAATTATACATGTATTGTAAGATAATCATCTATGTACATTAGGGTGGCAGGGAAGAATCAACTTGGTAAATATCTAGCGGATTCTTATGTCAATTGGTCTAAAACCAACGAGGTGAAAATTTGAGCCCAATCGGATAACTCTAAGCCGCCCCTACTTGTGGTCAAACTTTTCGGGTTTTGCCATTTTGGGTGTAAATTTGTAACCTACTTAGTAGGGACATAAATACTGTTATTTATATTGTGGGCTATACAACAAAAACTAATGAACGTTTGTGTACCACTTTTTTTTATATTTGATTGATATGTACAAGTATGTATTGTATACAAAAAGCTAAGTTTCATTCAAAATGTTCGCCCTTGGCCTTCACGCACGTCTTAAGTCACATTGGCCAATCACCAATAGCTTCACGCACCTCATCCATTGGAAATTGGCGGAGGGTTCAGATCAGGGCTGCCAGAGGGCCATTCTTCAGAGCATATAAAAGCTGGCAAAGTGTTTAAAAGCTAGGTTTGTGTCGTTTTAGCCTTATGATCTGGTGCTAAATCTTTCTGGAAAGTCCACGTCTGGTTTTGGAACAGAGTACTGTTAAGCAGATTCACAACTGCTTCCAAAATGGTTTCTTGGTAAAGTTTGGCCGATGTTTCGACTCCTTGTACACAAAAATGCAAGTCAGTTACCCCATCATAAGAGACACCCCATCAAACCATGACTGCAGCTGGATGAGGACCCTTTGCGACCCGCGGGATGAGCTCAGTTGCTTTTTTAGATGATCGTGCATAAACCCTATCATTTTGTTTGTTAAATTTTTCCTGTACGGTAAAAATTGTTTCATCCGTAAACAAGATTTTTCTATGCAAGTTAACAGCGTACTTCACCAAAAGACGTTTGAATTTTTCTATCCTATTTCTTTTTAAATTTGCAGTCATCAAATGTCCTGTACGCCGTTTGAAAGCTCAAAGTCCCAAGTCTTTTTTAATAATTCGACTCATGAACTTTTGCGTGATTTTCATCTCACGGGCCATAACTTTCTGTTTCCGGAGAGCATTTCTTTGAATTCTTGCTTTGACGGATTTGATGACATGCTGTGTCCGAGTTGTACGTGTGCGGCCCGAACAATTCTATGCGCCTGTAGACGAACATGCGACTACTGCCGAGCGGGCAGAGCGTTTTGAAAACATCGTTTTTTCTTTCCACACTTAATAAGGTCTATAACTGCGACAATTTCACTATAGAGGTTAACCATATGATAATAAAAGGGTATGTTCAATTTACTAACAATATTTATGTCCCTACTAAGTACACAGACAATTTTCATTTGTCAGTTCAATTGCTCATTAATTTACTTTTGTAGCAGATGCTGATTATATAGTTTTTATATTATGTTGTAACTACTGTAATTAGATAGTATTTGAATATGAATTATTTTAATATTTTATGTTAAAGTACCAAAGTAAAAATTAAGATGAGTACCCTTATTGTATATCTTACACTCCCGGCTTATTCGAAACGTTAATGATATTTATCTCTATTCAAACCCCATCATAATTATTTGGATGTGCGAAGAGCGCTGTCGCGTTCTATAAGAATATGTAAAGGGATTTGCAAGTATTACTCATTATATGTTAATCTCTTATTTTTTATTCCCACATACCAAAATATGTATATGATACGGTATTTTATTGCTTCTCACTTTGACACGTAAGTATTGCCGTTGGCACCTATATTATGCTCTCACTAATGGAAGTCTTGAATTTATTTCTCAGTAAGGGCGATCGCACTATATCTAATATATTCACTCTTTGGTTCCAAATAGAAAACCGGTTCGAGTAGCTTCTCACACTTATTGTATTTATTTTAGTGTAACTCTCTTTTTTCAATCGGTTCTAAACAACTTTAACATTCTCATGATCTATAAAATCTCTGTACTTTATGTAAAAGATTCTCCATTCTGATGTCAAGCGTGAATAAAATAAGTTCGAAACTGAGTCCAAGTATTTTTATTTTCGAAAGACATTCCTTCAAAAGATTCAAATCTTTACGCGGTTGTTAACTTGAGCAGGAAGACCGAAAGGACTACTGCGGACCTTAATAAACTGTCGTAGTAAAATAAATTTTATCAGTAGGATCGCAGGAAGACCGTAAGGACCACTGTGACCACTGATTCATCAAACCAATTAAATAAAAACTATTAGGAAGTAACAATTCCCAAACTTTGACCTGAATGCAAAGTGGTAATAACACTGTAAGTAAAATTTGAAGTTTTGAAATGACACACAAAAACACCGAGACCGAGATTTTTTGGGTCATAGAATCCAGTGGAATACTCCGTTTTATCAATATAACGAGATATTTCGATTTTAAATTTGTAGTAGATTTAAGGTGATTTTTGATTTTATTTGAGGGAAAAACCTGCAAAAGCTCTTGTTAAAATCAATTTATATATTTTTTTCGACAAAATGTAACCGTTGAAATAATAGACATCTATTTGGAAGCAGAATTAGTTTACCTCTTACAATTTGGGGCCATAATAATTATAATAATTTTGGGATTCGGGATTTTGGGATTGGCATCCCTATTACAAACAGATGCTACAATATATATATCAAAGTGTTGACTTTTATATTATGAGGGCACAAAGAGTCAAATGAGTGCAAAAATCAAGCAACCTGTATAAAATGTCATGGAAATCATAAACTAAACGAATGTAATAATGAGCAAATGATAAAATGTATAAACTGTATACGCGAAAATAGAAGATTAAATCTGGGATTAGATGAAAATCATGTGACTAATGATAAAATATGTCCGGTGTACCAAAACAAATTGGCCAGTAAAAAGAAAAGACTAAGGTTAACGCAATAACAACCAAATACTATAAGTGCAATATATACAAATGTTCAGGATTTAACGAATAACTACAACCAAATTGAGGTAATAATCGCCAAAGAGAATCTGGATTTCCTTGATTTATCTGAGACGCATTTGACCGAAGATATTCAAGAAAACGAAATTTCGTTAGCAAATTATAATCAAATTATTAGCTTCTCAAACTCAGCGCGAACGGGTGGAGTTATTATATATTACAAACAAGAGTGGACAGTAACAAAATTATACGAGAAAGTTGTGAAGTGTAACTACTGGATATTAGTTTGCGAGGCCCAATGTGAAAATAATATTATAGTAATTTGTGCAATATACAGATCTCCTAGTGCAAGTGAAGCAGAGTTTTGCGTAGCGTTTCAAGAAACACTCGAGGTAATGAGTGAGAAGAACTGTGTTACATATTTTGATAATGGGTGATTTTAATATAGACTGGTCAAAAAATAGTTTTTACAAAATGAAAGTTCAAAGTTCAATGCATGACAATGGTCTAAGGCAAATAGTTAATCAATTCACCAGAATCACAAATTTATCAAAAACAATTATTGACTATGTTATAACAAATAGCCATAAAGTATCGGTGGAAATGAATTCAGCATTTAATATATCAGACCATAAGGCAATAAACATCATGATTGAATGTGATAAAAAGAAAACAAAATGCAATAAACAAGTAGAGAAGTTTAAATATAAGCCGGGGCCTTTTAGCAGAGAACTAAGCGCAATATTGAAATTCGATGGAAGCAAAGACATCAATGATAACGCAAACGATTTGAACAGCTGTTACGAGGAAACTGTGCGGAAATTCTCTAAAATAATAACGGTAATGGAACAAGATTTTTCAGACCAGTGGTTTACTGATGATCTGAATAGAATCTGAATAGAATGAAGCAAAATAAAATTATAATGTGTGATAGGGCCAAGTATGAAAATACAATCGAAGCATGGAAAAACTACACTGAAATACGAAATAAATATAAAGTAGCAATTGAGAACGCAAAATTTAATTACACAAATGACCAAATAAACAACACCAAAGATCAAAAACAAATGTGGAACACAATAAAAAACTTAGTGATGAAGAAAGACCAAAATGTGATCAAATCTGTGATATTCAGTGATGGTGAACATAAGGATAACAATCAGGTAGCCAGTCATTTTAATGAATATTTTGTTAATAGTATAAAAGTTATAAGAGATTCGATTGATAATGTGCATTATATAAACCATATAAGGCCGAAGAAAAATTCAAATTCCGTGAAATCACTCTTTTAGAACTTAAAAATATCATAAGAAACTTAAAAAATAAAAAAGACTGAAAAAATAACACCAAAAATAATACTAGATAACTGGATCCCAACAGGCAATATACTGTTAAAAATCATAAATGACTCACTAAACACTGGAATATTTCCAGAAAATTGGAAGGATACCATGATAACTCCGGTCGAAAAGGTAGCAAGGACAAAGAAATGTGATGAATTCCGGCCCAAAAATGCCTTAAAAACTTTTGAAAAAATTCTAGAGATGGTCGTGAAAGGACAATTAGTAAAATACATTGTATCATGTTCGTTACTAACTAAATATTAATCAGGCTTCCGAAAAAAAATTTCATGTGAGACTACCGTGAACTATGTTATTAACCGGTGGAAAAATACCGAGAAGGGTAAAAAAATAATGGCAATCTTTTTGGATTTTAAAAGAGCATTTATTTATTTATTTATTTATTACGGTCTTACAGACCTAGTTCTGAAGTTTTACAAACTTATTCATATAATACATTTATCATTATTTAATAAAAAGATAACTTTCTAACTATAATATAGGTAAGGCTCTACAGTGTGCAAATAAGAGTTTTTTAAAATTATCGATATTATTACAATTCTTTAAAATATTTGGCAGTTCATTATATTCTTTAATACCCTCATAAAATATATTCCTCTTATCAGACTCCGCTCTTACTACAGGCAAATGGTAGCTATTCATATTTCTTGTTTCATACCTGTGAATTTCTCTATTATATCGCATGCGATCATTTAGGTAGTTCGGCATATTCCCTAATTTTACGTTATGAATAAATTTCATTGTATGGAAAATAGATAATTGCTTTACGCTAAGCCAATTCAGACTATCTAGTAATTCCTGAATCGGTGTATCATATTTTCTTTTCAAAACAAATCGCATTGCTTTGTTTTGTTTTTTTTTTTTGTAATTTTGATATTTGCGAATTTGGTAGTGTGTACAATATGGTTGGGCAATACATAAAATGGGGTTCAATCGTGGATCTATATACCATTATTTTATACTTTCTATTGATTCCTCTGCATGATCGGTACATAAAGCCTATTTTTTTGATAATTTTGCATCTATATATTTAAGGTGTTCATAAAATTTTAATTTGTCGTCGATTATAATTCCAGATATTTAATCTGGTTAACCCTGTGTATGTCTGTATTACTTATTTTCAACGTTATATTATTTAAAATTGATTGATTTGTTCGTTATTAACATCCATTTTGTCTTTTCTACATTTGTTTTCAATTTGTTTTGGCACAACCAAGTTTAGGTCTGTCTGAATTTTGGATATTGCCTCATCTAAAGTATAGCAGCTAACTGTCAATAGTGCATCATACGCAAATAATCTTAACCTACAGAATTTCATACATTTTTTTATATCATTTATATATATATAGTAAATAGGATTGCAGCAAGTACAGATCCCTGACGGAGTCCTACGTTGACATCTATTTCATTTGACATGGCATTTCCAATTATCGTCCTTCGTTTTCTACCAGTTAGATAACTCCTGAACCATTCCAGCGCCGAATTCCTTGCACCAATTTGGTCTAGTTTCTTCAAGAGAATATCCCTGTCTATAGTCTCAAATGCTCTTTTCAGGTCTATGAATACTGCTACCGTTATTTGCTTCTTTGACATACTGTCCTTCCATTCTGATATGACTAGGTTGACTGCTGTCTCACAGGAATGTTTAGATCGGAAACCCGATTGTTCTTTTATTATTATTTCATGTCTATTCAGGTACTCTTGGAGTTGGTCTTTTACTACTGTCTCGATTATTTTCTCGTCACTTGGCAGGGTATTTATTGGTCGAATCTCTTCTGGTTTCATCGTTCCTTTTACTTTTTCCACCGGCACTATTGTCGTCAGCTTCCAGCTTTCAGGAAAAACACCAAGCGTTAAACTCTCATTCATTATGCATATATATATGTATCCTAGATACTCGGCACTGTCTTTTATAACGCCTTCTGTAATCAGTTTTCTTCCACCGTATTTGTTCTTCATATTTGTTGTAATTTTTTTAATGTCATCTGTGTTTATGTGTTTAAATTCAAATTTGTCTCTATTTATTTCTTCGTTTTCTTCTTCTGGTATACTATTCTCAATACTATTTCGGATCGATATTATGCTATCAACAAAGTATTGGTTTAGCTCACTAGCAATTTCATATTCATCTTCAATGTATGTGCAATTTATGTTAATTCCTTTTATTTTTGAAACCATCGATAGGGAAATATTAATAAACAAACTATTTATGTATGGTATTCAAGATACGGAACTAAAGTGGTTTAAATCATACTTGTCAAACAGAAGACAATTTACTAAGGTTTACTAAGGTTAATAAATCGGATTTTTTTACAAAGAAACTATCCAAAAAGTTCTGAAATTCATCAAAATAAAAAAAATTTAGAATAAAATTTTCACTGATATCTTCCCTGCCCATGGAATTCCAAAGGAATCATGGATTTAAGTTGTGGAAGATGTAATAACTCTTGTCGGGATAAAGAAATACGTTGTGGCGGGTTTTGTGAAAAATATTTTCATATGAAATGCACTGGATTATCCAAATATGAATGTGATGCAATTTTTAAACACTCAAACATGAAATACATATGTATGTGATGGCTGTATTAATTACATCAAATTAACAAATGAAAATTATAAAAGTTTATTGAATCTCGTAAAAGAAAATGAAACAAAAATGACTGAAGAAATAAATAAAACAAGCAAAATTATGGAGCAACGAGTGAAAGAAGCTAAAACAGAGATTGTAAACGAAATAAAAAAAACACAAACAAGTGCTGGAAGCGAAACATATGCGAGTAAACTGAAATCTTCTAATAGTGTGCCCGTTATTTTAAAGCCAAAAAACAACCAAAACAGTGACATGACAGAGAAAGAAGTGAAAGAGAAAATTAAACCTTCGGCTCTTAAAGTACAAGTGAAGGGAATAACAAAGAGACATGATGGAGCAGTAGCTATAAGGTGTGAAAATGAGAGCGGTAGAAATACCTTGACTGAAGAAATAAAAGACAAAATGGGTAGTTACTACGAGGTGCAAGCTCCAAGGATGAGAAATCCAAAAATATTGATCGTCGGAATGACTGAGGAATTAAATAAAGATGTTATTGTACAAGCAATCATAAAGCAAAATGACGTTGAGTGCGGCCATTTAGAATGTGTAAAAGTGTACAAGTCCTACAAAAATCCGCAGGTTTACAATGCAATAATAGAAACAGATAGTGATGGATATAATCAAATAATGAAAAGGATAAAAATTAACATCGAATGGGATAGGTGTCCAGTCTATGAAAGTTGCGGCGTACTAAGATGCTTTAAATGTTGGGGATTTAACCATACCTCTAAGGTCTGCAAAAATGATGATCAAATATGTGCAAAATGTAGTGAAACTGGTCATACGTATAAAGATTGCAAAAATAACAATACTAAATGCATTAATTGTAAAAACGCCAAGGAAAGATTGAGATTGTCAGACATTGATACAAATCACGATTGTAGAGATTCAAACTGTCGAGTTTTACAAAGAAAGAATAAGTTAGAGGCGGAAAGAGTGGCTTATTAGCAGCCACAGTTTATAAGAGGGCTATATTCTAATGTTGCTGGGTTGTGCTAAAGCTTTAATGAGCTGGAAGTTTTGTGTTGTGAAGAAAAATTTGACTTTTTATGTTTAACAGAAACGTATTTAACGGAAAACATTGGCGATAGTGAAATTTCGTTAAGAAACTATAACATTATTCGCTCTGATAGTATATCTAGACATACTGGAGGGGTATGTTTCTATTTAAATGTTAAATGGCAATATAAAATAATAGACTGTCATTCAATTGAGAAAAAAATATGGTGGCTTAAGATTGAAATTCGGTGCGAAAGTGAAAAACACTGCTTAGTTGGAGTTTATAGATCACCAAATAGACAAACATCTCCAGAGGAGCACTTCATAAATTTTTATGAATCAAAAATAGAAAATATCTCTGAAAATGAGAGCATATTAATAACTGGAGTCTTTAACATTGATTGGCTAAAAGCTAATAATCATAAAAAGAGACTGGAGGAAATTATTAGTGATAACTATTTAAAGCAAATTGTAAATCAGCCAACGAGGATTACAAATAATACATCAACTTTAATTGATTATGCCGTGACAAATATTGAAAGCATGGTTGCGAAAACAAATTCTGTAATGAAAATTAGTGATCACGAGTCAATAGAATTATTAATTCCATCAAAAGCAAATAAAAAATCCATAAATCGAAAATACAAAAAATCATTACACTTTAACAATACACAATTCCGAAACAATTTTCTAAGTAGTGACATACATAAACTACCAACAAGTGTTTCTGCCAGTAACTTTGCTAACATACTAGTAAATAGTATCAACAACTCATTAAACACCATGATAGTTAATAAAAATATACAAATTACAAATAACACAAAACAGTGGTTCAACAACCACTTAAAAGAAATGAAAGAAATGAAAATACATCTCTACAATTTAGCCGTTTGGTTCGACAATGATTACCATTGGGAAAATTACAAAATATTACGAAATGAATACACATCAGAACTTGAAAAAGCTAAAGGAAGCTACATAAATAACAGAGTAAACGAATGCACAAATCAAAAGGATATGTGGAGAACCATAAAAGAATTAGTTCTGAAAAAAGATGAAACACAATTACGTGAAATTACTATAAATGGTAAAACTATATCGAAAGAATTAGAGATTGCAGAAGAATTAAACACATTTTTTGTGAATAGTGTATTGGAAATCACAAATAGCATTCTATTTGTAAAGTATGAAAATTTGATAGACGTAAACCCCCAATACAAATACAAATTTAAATTTGAATTGTAATGGTGGATTTTGAAGAATACCAACATCAAATAGGGATTTTTTTTTTTTACAATGCAGTACATGCAAATATTTATACATACTTCTTTTAATTTTTTTTATCTACCCTAACATTCAACTAATGTTAAATAAGCCCGGAAGAAAATTCCCATTTGAATAATGGTATGACCTTATATTAGCATCACTGTCACGATTTAGTGTGGTAGTTGACTCATTATCACTCTCAAAGTTATAAGATACCCTGTATCGCATGTATGTACACTTACGGTACCTATGGAGAAATGCACCGGCAATTGCGTGTAATCCTTATTTCTCTTATACCAAGTTGTCAAGCACACTCAATCATTAGAGTGTATATTTGCAAAGCAGAACTTTGATCGTTGCATTTGGCCCAACGATAGGTCTTTCCGATATTGTCTGCTGTGAGTGAACATATATTTTCGAGGGAAAAGTTAGTGGAAAAAAAAAAGTGAAATCTAATCTGATATTTTGGTTAAATATTTGGAAAATTGAAGAAAAATAAATAAATAAAAGAAATAAAGAAAACAAGGTGAGGAAGTGACATTAGTATTCCCACATTTTCAGCTTAAAGCGTTATTTTTGTGTTTAGCGATATCGAGTGTGGTTAGAACAAAGAAAAGGAAGCATATTTTCTTTGGTTATACCGAAATTTGGGTGACGCAAGCACATGTTAAGGAACGGAGGTCTTGTGCATAGTACCGGTCAGAAAAAAAAAAGGTATTTATATTCATTAGAATTCGAATGTGAGCACATAGTGATAATTTGTTTAAATACCAGGAACAACCTTACCATATCACGTCTCTCGTGTCTCAACTCTTGGTGTCCAACACGACCTCGTGGTTCACCGTATTGGACCGAGAGACGTAATTTTCTTGGCTACCCTACGAAGAGACCTGGAATACACAACAACGGGATATTACGTGGCCATCCCAAATCTACATGGTTTTGTACTATTCCGATCTACAGGAAATAGTCTGTGTTTGTATGGTTATAACCTAAAATTTTCTTCTGGAAACTGTTGCATAGCATTGCCAGAATACGGGTTCACTCATCATAAAATTTCATAAGAAGATATGCATGTAACGAAGTTAAACCCCTAACCTAAAAGTCATTCTTCAAGTTCGTTTCACTTGTTTCAAGAGCCTTGAAGAAACTTATAATTGTAGCACTTGATAAATATTTGTTTCCAAGTGGACAACATTCCTTTCCCTAAATTGAACTACAATACTTAAATATGTAAAGTTTTATTTCTTTCCGAAGAAAAAAAAAAAAAAACAAATCTGTCTAAATTTTTAAAAACTATAATTTTTTTTTATTTTAAAAATAACCATTTTTTTTATTGAGATTCTCTTATAATTTTTGTTTGTGTCTTAACCTAAATTGCTCTAGATGATTTAAGTTTCTTCTCTAAAAATATAAATACTAGATACATTTGAAATTTCTAATATAAGCGCTACATTTAAATTCCTATTATCCTAATTAATTTAAAAACATCAAAACCCTAGCAACATGTTTCACAACATTAGGTATGTTGATTAAGAACTATCTCAACATTTGTTTGTTCCTGGAAAACATCCTTAAACTACGCTGGAAGGCCTTCTCGCATCGTGGATGGACAACAACAGAAAACTGTAAGTCATACAAAACAAAAACTAATTATTTGTGCTTTTGGTTGTGATTCGCTGATCAGAAGAAACTTTATTGCATGATATATTTCCTCAATTGAAAACAAAAGCAACCATGCAATAGTGTTCTTCTGCTTCATTTGTTGTGATTTGGTTTTGTTGTTTTTTTTTATCATTTATAGTTTCTCTTTACTTATAAGCCCTACTTTGTATAATATATATATTACACCGTTTTTTTTTATTATGTTTTGATTTGCGCGTTCGCTCCTAGTGGCGAACTGAAATAAATGAGATGAATATGAAAGAGTAATTTGTTTTATGTAAAACACAGGGTTGTAGGTAGAAAAGGTTTGCTAATGGGGGTTTTTTCGGAAAAAAAAAAAATTTGTTGCCACTAGATTAATCCAAAGGACGGGAGGGTTTTGAGGCCTAGGGCTTTTACATCTCAGCTCTAAGGGTGTTTTTCTTTGAATATGGGTGTTTTAAGAGATTAAGATTTTCGTTTTGTTTTCATGTATTGGGGCCTTAAAGCGCGCGTGAATTCTTTTATTTGTTAAAGGGTACCATTCGCATACTGGGACAAGATCCCCGCCCATTTCTACCACTTCGAGTTAGCTTTCCGAGCACGCGCGTAAAGTTCCTATGTTGCGATTAACAGCTAATAAGAAGGAACTTGGAAAAAATGTTCTTTCTTTAGGTTTGTCTTTATCAATTCTGGTTGGATCCAAGTGGTCCGGTCATCAAAGATAATTATGATTAGAAAATATTCCCTTACGTTACAAATAAATGGCGCCCAACGTGGGGCCCGAAGCGTCAGAATTTTCAATTTAAATTGCATCGGCAATAAATTTTAAAATCATGAATATATGCAACACCTTTTGATTGTTTTGGTAACCTCATTTGTTACATCTAATCTATTTTATTCACATAGGAAACATTATTTTTGAATTCTATCAATTTGTTGATGGTATCTTGTCACTATTGTGTTGTCTGTTTGGTGGTTGCACCAAGAGCGATATATTTTGTAAATTCGTGGTTGGAAATATTGCATTAAGATAAATTAAGTCTTCTGGCAATCCACTGTGATATTTATATTTATTCGTTCAATTTTTGTTAGGTGATTTGATACAAGGAAAAGGCAGAGACTTATTTATAGGCATAGAGGCTATTTGGTATGATACAAAGAAGAGGTTTGGAATTACGATTGTTGAAAAAGAGCAATGATTTCTCAATCGTCCCCTTTTCATAGGTCAATATTCAAATTACTTCCGTTGATTATAACTATTCTCAGATATTATACACCCTATTCATTGGAAAATGTTCGTATAAGTGTTGCAAACCGTTTTTACTGAAAACCCTAAGTTTTACTATATATTTAAATTTGAAGAAAAAAAAAAAAAATTGTTGAAATTGGAAGACAATGTCTCTCTTGCGCAGTAATGAGAATATTCCTAATCAGATTACACCCGATACTGTGAAGCAATGCTCAGTTTGTAAAAAAGACTATGAAATTGATGAGTGTTTAGTGGCAACCCACTGCGGCCATATTTTCCATAGGGAATGTATTTTACGGATTTTGGAGGAAACAAATGCATGCCCCATATGTTTCAAGTTGTGTCGTCAAACGACTCTTAAACCTTATAATTTTTCTGCAGAAGTAGAAGCATCTGCATCAGTTCAGCCTTCCCCGGGAAATTATAATAATAACAATCCAACCGGGACTATTCCAAAAGTCTATCAAAAGAAGAAAAAAAGGAATACTAACAATACACATGATAATATGTCCCAGACCACGGGATTTATTGGAGGCAATCAAAATCGTGTGAATCTTTCATCGGATAATATAGTTAATACTTCCCAGAGGAATACTAATGAACTGAACAACTCACGGTTACATAGTCAATATAACGTTAGTGGAGAATCCCTTCAACTTCTAATTGATGAGGCAGTTAGCAGGCAATTAGCTCTCACACATATTTCACAACCTATAACTAGAACCAGTTTAGGAGCTCGTAATTTCGACAGCCAATCAAATAGAAATGCACAAAGTAGACCACAGTATGCTCGAACGGGAAACGCTCGATCCTTTGAGTTAACTACGGACAGAATCTCGAATATAATTTCTGGTTGGCATATCTTATTTAGTGGGGAAAATGAAGATTCTCTTTCCGTTGACGATTTTATCTACAGAGTCGACGCCCTTACTATGCAAAGTTTGCGTGGTGACTTCGATGTTTTGTGTCGTCATCTTCATTTACTATTTAGGGACAAAGCATTACATTGGTACTGGCGTTACCACAAGACTGCTCCCAGACTAGATTGGAATTCCCTTTGTCGGGAACTGGGCAACCAATTTCGGGATAGCCGAACAGACTACGACTTCTTGGATCAGTTACGTGGTCGTAAACAAAAAGTAGGCGAACGATTTGATGCATTTTATGATGCCGTCTTAAAGATAACAGATCGGTTACAATCACCATTACTTGAAATAGAATTGGTAGAGATCTTAAAAAGGAACCTTCGTCCAGAAGTGCGAAAGGGTCTTTTGCATTTCCATATAAATTCTCTATCTAAATTGAGGGAATTTGTGAGGAAATACGAAATACTAGAAGATGAGTTAAACCCAAGTCCTAGACATACCAGAAATATTTTGGGCCGAAGAAATATTGCAGAACTAGAATCGCATAGTTTAGCTGAGGATGTACACATTGAGGTAGATGAAATTAAAGAATTTATTTGTTGGAATTGTTCTGAGCCAGGTCATAAATATGACGAATGTATGGCTGAAAGAAAAATATTTTGTTATGGGTGTGGTTCACCTAATACGTACAAACCTAATTGCATAAAGTGTAACAAGTTTCCAAAAAACGGGCCAACCCAACCGAAAGGCAAACAGAACACACCAAAATCCAACTAATACTAACATCCACTGAAAGTCAAACCGATCCTACAGATGGAAACTCTGAAAAAGAGAGAACGAAGTCGAATTATAACAAGTCGGGGTTTCCACAACATTGGAAACCTTATCACATTCGACTAGCAGAGTACAACCTTGTGAGAAGTCGAATTTTTAATGACGAGATAGTTGTTGAACCACAGGTTAAACGGGTGAAGCGTTCGACTAAACGATTTAGAGACTTTTGGAGGAAAGTAGTAAGAAGTAGGAAATGTTATTGTTCAGCCATAGTTTCTAATGTGAAAAGCATTGATTTAAGACCCTTTGCCACGGTAAAGATTTTTAATGAAGAAGTGTTAGGTATGATCGATACTGGCGCTACGATTTCGTGTTTTGGGTCAGATTTTGCGAAAAGATTTCTGGAAGAAAGTAAATGCAAATGGGAAAAATTCAATATATTCATAAAAACCGCCGATGGTAGTAAACACTGTGCGGTTGGTAAAGTCACTACAGAGGTGATTTTTAGAGGACGGACGAATATTTTAAACTTTGTTTTAATACCCCAATTGTCTCAAAACTTGTATTTAGGTGTGGATTTTGTACGCTCTTTCGGGTTGGGGAAAGATTTATTCGTTGAAAATGATAGACAACATAACTTACACATTAGCGAGATAAATGTTGCATCGGATAGACATAACTTAAATGAAGAACAGGAGAGTAAACTTGCAATTGCCGTTAATTCATTTCCCTCGTATTCAAAAGAAGGATTAGGTCGAACATCTCTAGTGACACATGAAATTGAAACCGGTCAAAATCGACCAATTAAGCAACGACATTTTGCCGTATCGCCAGCTGTAGAAAAACTTCTATTTGCGGAAATAGACCGTATGTTACAGTTAGGTGTCATTGAGGAATCTCAGAGTCCATGGTCATCGCCTGTGACACTAGTTGTCAAGCCTGGGAAGGTACGGCTGTGTCTGGACGCAAGAAAGGTCAACAGTGTTACAGTGAAAGACGCTTATCCTTTGCCCCTAATCGATGGAATATTAAGTAGGCTCCCAAAGGCAAGATACATCACAAGTCTTGACCTTAAGGATGCCTTTTGGCAAATTCCTTTAGATGAAGGTTCAAAGGAAAAGACTGCTTTCACTGTACCTGGTCGTCCATTGTACCAGTTCGTCACCATGCCGTTTGGGTTATGCAACGCCCCACAGACGATGACTCGACTGATGGACAAAGTCATCCCCCCTCATCTTCGGACAAAGGTTTTTGTGTATTTGGATGACTTGCTGCTTATCACGGAAACCTTTGAAGAGCATTTAGAGTTATTGCATGAAATTGCGTTATATATAAGAAAAGCGAAATTGACTATAAATATTGAAAAAAGTAAGTTTGTGATTAAAGAGGTAAAATATTTGGGGCATATAATAGGTTATGGTACGATAAAAACTGACCCGGAGAAAGTGCAAGCTATACGAGATTTTCCTTTGCCAACCTCAGTTAAACAGCTTCGGAGATTCTTGGGAATATGTGGGTGGTATAGACGATTCGTTCGTAATTTTGCGTCACATAGCGCTCCATTAACGGATATGCTCCAAAAGGCCCGAAAATTTGCCTGGTTTGATGAGGGGAAAACTGCCTTTGAGGTAATGAAAAATTCATTATGTTCAGCTCCCGTTCTTCACAACCCTGACTTTTCGCGGCCATTTTCAATCCAATGCGATGCCAGCAAATATGGCATTGGAGCGGTTCTTGCTCAAAGAAACGAAGATGGAGATGAGGTACCAATAGCGTATATGAGTCATAAGTTGACATCTGCACAGAAAAACTATAGTGTTTCTGAGCAAGAATGCTTAGCTGCCGTCATGGCTGTGAAGAAATTTCGTGCGTATGTGGAAGGCCATGACTTTGAAATTATAACCGACCATGCATCACTGAAATGGCTGATGACCCAATCAGACCTACATGGTAGACTTGCACGCTGGGCGCTTAAGCTGCAGGGCTTTCGTTTTACAATAACTCATAGGAAAGGTAGCCAAAATATAGTACCGGATACTTTGTCTCGTATGTATTCAGAGAATAATGAGTCAATAGATAGCATGGACTTAGATGATATCATTATGGGGGAAATCGAAAATTCTCTGGAAATAGATTTGGACTCGATAGAATTTAAATCTGTTGAATATTTAAATTTGATAGAAAAACTTCAATTTAGATTGAAATATCTCCCTGATATTAGAATAGAGGACGGGTTTATTTACAAACGCATTGAACACGCTACGGGGAATGAAATACAGGAACAGATGTCCTGGAAGCTTTGGGTACCATCCGCAATGACACCAGATGTTATAAAACGGGCTCACGATCACCCACTATCTTCTCATGGTGGAGTTGGTAAGACCATACGACGCATCCGAACATTTTTCTTTTGGCCGAAAATGGTGCAACAGATAACAGAATATGTTCTTTCATGTGAAATTTGTAAGCAGGCGAAACATACAAATCAAATTTTACGTCCACCTATGGGTCAACAGCAAATATCTGTTAGACCATTTCAAAAATTATACTTGGATTTACTAGGGCCTTATCCAAGATGTTCCTCGGGAAACATAGGTATTATAATCGTTCTGGATCACCTCTCCAAATTTCATTTTTTGGAACCCATAAGAAAATTTACATCTAACGTTATCGTGGAATTTATGGAGAAAAGAATTTTCCACATCTTCGGTGTTCCAGAATCCATCACTACTGATAACGGGGTACAATTCAAATCCAATTTGTTTAGATCACTCTTAAAGTCATACGGAGTGTTTCATAATTTGACTGCAATTTACTCACCACAGGCTAATGCAAGCGAGCGAGTAAATCGTTCCGTTTTAGCAGCCATTCGATCCTACGTTAAGCCATCTCAGAAAGATTGGGATGAGAAACTTTCATCAATAAGTTGTGCTCTTCGGAGTTCAACTCATGCTTCTACTGGGTTCTCCCCCTACTACTTGTTATTTGGTCAGAACATGTTATTAAACGGGCAGTCGTATTCATTGTTAAGAAGGTTAAATTTATTGGGTGAACCATCTTCACTTGTGAAAACCGATGAGAGATTAGAATTACTTCGAGAAAAAGCACAGGCCAATATAAGAAAGTCGTATGAAAAGAATGCACGAACGTATAATTTGAGGTCACGCCCTGTTAATTTTGAAATTGGTCAAACCGTATTCAGGAAAAACTTTGCGCAATCAAAAGCTGTGGATCACTTCAACAGCAAACTCGCTCATCAATATGAAAAGGCCAGAGTAATCGCCAAACATGGTTCGTCTTATTACGAATTACAGGACATGTCAGGCAAAAACATTGGAAAATTTCATGCCAAAGATATCAAATCTTAACTTCAGCCTTTGTCTCGTTGTTGGTAACCACTCTACATAGCCTGTGTTGTAATGGTGGATTTTGAAGAATACCAACATCAAATAGGGATTTTTTTTTTTACAATGCAGTACATGCAAATATTTATACATACTTCTTTTAATTTTTTTTATCTACCCTAACATTCAACTAATGTTAAATAAGCCCGGAAGAAAATTCCCATTTGAATAATGGTATGACCTTATATTAGCATCACTGTCACGATTTAGTGTGGTAGTTGACTCATTATCACTCTCAAAGGTATAAGATACCCTGTATCGCATGTATGTACACTTACGGTACCTATGGAGAAATGCACCGGCAATTGCGTGTAATCCTTATTTCTCTTATACCAAGTTGTCAAGCACACTCAATCATTAGAGTGTATATTTGCAAAGCAGAACTTTGATCGTTGCATTTGGCCCAACGATAGGTCTTTCCGATATTGTCTGCTGTGAGTGAACATATATTTTCGAGGGAAAAGTTAGTGGAAAAAAAAAAGTGAAATCTAATCTGATATTTTGGTTAAATATTTGGAAAATTGAAGAAAAATAAATAAATAAAAGAAATAAAGAAAACAAGGTGAGGAAGTGACATTAGTATTCCCACATTTTCAGCTTAAAGCGTTATTTTTGTGTTTAGCGATATCGAGTGTGGTTAGAACAAAGAAAAGGAAGCATATTTTCTTTGGTTATACCGAAATTTGGGTGACGCAAGCACATGTTAAGGAACGGAGGTCTTGTGCATAGTACCGGTCAGAAAAAAAAAGGTATTTATATTCATTAGAATTCGAATGTGAGCACATAGTGATAATTTGTTTAAATACCAGGAACAACCTTACCATATCACGTCTCTCGTGTCTCAACTCTTGGTGTCCAACACGACCTCGTGGTTCACCGTATTGGACCGAGAGACGTAATTTTCTTGGCTACCCTACGAAGAGACCTGGAATACACAACAACGGGATATTACGTGGCCATCCCAAATCTACATGGTTTTGTACTATTCCGATCTACAGGAAATAGTCTGTGTTTGTATGGTTATAACCTAAAATTTTCTTCTGGAAACTGTTGCATAGCATTGCCAGAATACGGGTTCACTCATCATAAAATTTCATAAGAAGATATGCATGTAACGAAGTTAAACCCCTAACCTAAAAGTCATTCTTCAAGTTCGTTTCACTTGTTTCAAGAGCCTTGAAGAAACTTATAATTGTAGCACTTGATAAATATTTGTTTCCAAGTGGACAACATTCCTTTCCCTAAATTGAACTACAATACTTAAATATGTAAAGTTTTATTTCTTTCCGAAGAAAAAAAAAAAAAAACAAATCTGTCTAAATTTTTAAAAACTATAATTTTTTTTTATTTTAAAAATAACCATTTTTTTTATTGAGATTCTCTTATAATTTTTGTTTGTGTCTTAACCTAAATTGCTCTAGATGATTTAAGTTTCTTCTCTAAAAATATAAATACTAGATACATTTGAAATTTCTAATATAAGCGCTACATTTAAATTCCTATTATCCTAATTAATTTAAAAACATCAAAACCCTAGCAACATGTTTCACAACATTAGGTATGTTGATTAAGAACTATCTCAACATTTGTTTGTTCCTGGAAAACATCCTTAAACTACGCTGGAAGGCCTTCTCGCATCGTGGATGGACAACAACAGAAAACTGTAAGTCATACAAAACAAAAACTAATTATTTGTGCTTTTGGTTGTGATTCGCTGATCAGAAGAAACTTTATTGCATGATATATTTCCTCAATTGAAAACAAAAGCAACCATGCAATAGTGTTCTTCTGCTTCATTTGTTGTGATTTGGTTTTGTTGTTTTTTTTTATCATTTATAGTTTCTCTTTACTTATAAGCCCTACTTTGTATAATATATATATTACACCGTTTTTTTTTATTATGTTTTGATTTGCGCGTTCGCTCCTAGTGGCGAACTGAAATAAATGAGATGAATATGAAAGAGTAATTTGTTTTATGTAAAACACAGGGTTGTAGGTAGAAAAGGTTTGCTAATGGGGGTTTTTTCGGAAAAAAAAAAAATTTGTTGCCACTAGATTAATCCAAAGGACGGGAGGGTTTTGAGGCCTAGGGCTTTTACATCTCAGCTCTAAGGGTGTTTTTCTTTGAATATGGGTGTTTTAAGAGATTAAGATTTTCGTTTTGTTTTCATGTATTGGGGCCTTAAAGCGCGCGTGAATTCTTTTATTTGTTAAAGGGTACCATTCGCATACTGGGACAAGATCCCCGCCCATTTCTACCACTTCGAGTTAGCTTTCCGAGCACGCGCGTAAAGTTCCTATGTTGCGATTAACAGCTAATAAGAAGGAACTTGGAAAAAATGTTCTTTCTTTAGGTTTGTCTTTATCAATTCTGGTTGGATCCAAGTGGTCCGGTCATCAAAGATAATTATGATTAGAAAATATTCCCTTACGTTACAGAATTACTAAATATATCGAACTTAAAAGAAACGATGAAAAAGATGAACAATAAAAAAGACCATAATTTTCTCACGGTAAAAATGTTACTGGATAATTTCGACATAATCGGACCACATTTACACCGAGTAATAATAGAATCTTTACAAACAGGGGTCTTTCCTGACAGTTTAAAAGAGTCATGCGTAGTTCCGATTCAAAAAGTTAAGAATACAAAAAATCCTAATGAAATAAGACCAGTAAATATGCTATCAACAATAAGTAAAATAATGGAAAAAATAGTACAAAATCAACTAAATACATACTTTGAAAAAAATTATTTATTATATGAAGCACAATCGGGATTCAGAAAGAACCATAGTTGTGAATCTCTTTTAAACTTAGTGGTATCACAGTGGAAAATGGAAATAGCGCGGATAAACTGTGTCATTGCAGTTTTTATAGACCTAAAAGAGCTTTCGAGACCGTTAACAGGGATATTTTAATGCAAAAACTGGAAAAGTACGGTGTAAAAGACATTGAGTTAAAGTGGTTTCAGAGCTACTTGAGCAACAGAACTCAAAAAACCAAGTGCGGTAATTTTATATCAACACCAATAAATATTAACTTAGGAGTGCCACAAGGGGCAGTTCTGGGAACATTACTATTTTTAATATACATAAACGATATGCAAAAAGTTTTAAGTAAGTCGAAAGTATGCATGTTTGCTGATGATGCTCTCGTATATATTTGCGGAAAAGATGCGGATGAATGTGTGCAAAATTTAAATGAAGAAATGAAAAATATTGAGAAATATCTAAAAATGAATAAACTTAAAATCAACACTAGTAAAACGAAAGCTATGATATTAAACGGAAATACTACGGAAAATATTTATATCGAGGGAGATCCGATAGAAATCGTAAAAGAAATTAAATATTTGGGTATTCTTATAGACAATAAATTAAAATTTGATTTGCACTTCGACTATATTTGCCAAAAAATATCTAAGAAAATTGGTTTTTTAAGAAGAATACGTTACAAATTATCAACTACAACAGCCATAACTATTTACAACACAACAATCAAACCTCATTTTGAATACTGTTCAACGTTATTATTTCTGGGAAGCCAAACTATGAAGGCAAGACTCCAAACACTTCAAAATAAAGGAATGCGTTGTATTCTTCGGTGCCATCAAATGACTCATATTAGAGAAATGCTAACAAGATTGCAGTGGCTTTCTGTAAACCAACGACTTGTGATGAATGCTTTAATTTTTATTTTCAAAATTAAACAGGGATTATTGCCAGAATACATTAGAAGATATTTAGTTTACGTATCTGATGTTCAACCCTATTATTTGCGCAACGAAAATGATTTCAGATTAAATTTTAGTTCAACCAATTTTTGTCAAAATTTGTTGTTTTACAATGGTCTTAAATTATTTAATGAAATGCCAGAAAATTTAAAATGTGAAAACAATTTATTTATATTTAAACGTAGCATTATTTCATATGTAAAACAAAAGTTTTAATGTATTAAAATCTATTATAATAATAATGTTATAAAATTTTACAAATAATAGCATGCATGCTAAATAAATATACAAAAAAAAAAAAAAATAAATAAATAAAATAATAATAATAATAAAACAAACCGATAGATGCACTAGGGGTATATCTATCTGGGTATCTATTTAGGGGTATATACATATATTCTTTCAATCCTATCAACGTTGTAGGACCAAGTCCCAGAAAATACTCCAATGCAATAACTTAGCTTCAACATTAACAAAGAAGGCTTCAAAATGTTTTCAAGACAGCCATTCCATGATTTATGAAGTCATTGCCCATACAACTTTATACTTAACTTTAACTTTATTTAGTTAGTTAGTTAGTTAGTTTCTTTATTTAGTATTTTCAATACCTTTACAATACATATCCAATTTTATAAAATAATGTGAAATTTTTTTTTTTAATTTAATTTTAGGCATTAACATTGTTGTTTTTTAAAATAGCTATACAATTTTTTTTGAATGCAATATTATTTGTTTCATTTTTAACATTTCTAGCAAGAGAGTTGAATAATTTAAGTCCTTTATAAAATAATGTAGCCTGCATTGCTGAAGTTGTTGCTCTGTATACTCTAAAGTTTTCGGAATTCCTAAGTTCATACGGTTGCATTTCCCCAACGTAATTCAATTGTTCGCACAAGTATTCTGGTGCATCTCCTTGTCGCATTTTTCTTATAAATATTAGGGTGTTGAGTTGTAGTCGTTGTTTTATGTCTATCCACTTCAATGCCAACAGCATGGATCTTATGGGGGTGTACCGATTACATTTAAGAATACTTCTCATTGCCTTGTTTTGTAGTTTTTGCATCCTTTCCAAATGCGTTTCACGGCAGCAGGAGTAAAGAATGGTTGATCCAAATTCAAAATGTGGTTTAATTAATGTATTATATATATTTATTGCCGTCATGATTGATATATTATTTCGTATTCTTTTCAGAAAACCAATTTTTTTACCTATTTTTTTGCATAAGTGATCAATGTGTTCTTTAAATTGTAGTTTAGCATCAATTATGAAACCAAGATATTTGATTTTATCCACTTTATCAATTTTTTGTCCATTGATTTCAAAGTCTTCATGGGTAGACATATTAATTTCTATAACTTTTGTTTTGTTTTCGTTAAGTTTTAGTTTATTCATTTTAAGCCATTTATTCAAATTGTTTATATCCGTTGACATATTTTCACGACACTGTGCTTCAGTTTTTCCTTCCGTAAAAGTCAGTGTATCGTCCGCATATAAAACAATTTCACTTTTTTCCAACACATTAGGCATGTCGTTAATATACAGAATAAACAACAATGGACCCAATATCGAGCCTTGTGGTACTCCAAATACATTGTCTATTTTCTCCGAAACGACATTGTTCACTTTTGTACATTGCTTTCTATTATTAAGGTATGATTTAAACCAATTTAACCCTTCTGCACAAATTGGGTCAAAATGACCCAATTTTGAAGAACAACCGTCGAAAATCATGTCTTAGGATGGCTGCAAGTTTGTACAACTTTTTCATATCCTCAGTCAGGGCCTTCTGATGGATTTTAAGTAAAAATAATTTTTTCGCGACTAGCCAATTTTTTTTCATTACATTTTAAATACTTTACCTACGCGTATACAATTTGTGGGTCATTTTGACCACCAATGCTCGCGAATGCCCTATGGGCCTTCTGGGAAAAATTTTTTGGCAAAGATCCAGGAAGCTGTAGTAGCCGACACTCCCAGTTCATCGAAGATCATTCAATTTCAAGATTCTACCTCCTGCTTTTTGGGTAATTGGGAAAAATACAAAGACGCTTTTGTTTGTCCACATACCAAAAACTCAAACAACCACTCAATCCGTCGCAATACATGCAAAAACAATTTATGCAAACAACATGTTGTGTATAAGTATAAACACCCAGAATTAAACTTCTTGTCTTAAAATAAATATTGAATTTGTATATTTTATGTTCAAATAATAAAAAAAAATTAATTAACCGTTATACGGATGTGTTTTTCATATTGGGTCAAATTGACCCACAAATTGTTTATGAGGGGTATAATCTGAATTTGTGCAGAAGGGTTAATTCATTTTCTCTAATGCCATACATGTAGAGTTTCTCAATTAATATTTTTCTGTCTATTGTTTCGAATGCACGCTTGAAATCTAGAAATATTGCCATTATTTTATCTGTTTTTTTTACGTTTTTCCAGCGACATATAACGTAATTTAATGTAGTTTCGCATGAATATTGTTTTCGAAATCCCGACTGGTATTTTGATAAAATATTGTGTTTTTCTATATATCTTTCTGGTTGACATTTTACTACTTTTTCTAATATGTTTTCGACTGTTTTCAATGTGTTTATTGGCCGATACTCTTCACATTTCTACACTACATTATATACATACAAAAAAACACGAGGGTACACAACCGCGAATAATTTTATTACCTTATTTCAATAAATGTCCAAGGGTGATGATTACGAGATCGTTACGCCGTTTTCGGGTACGCCTTGGAGTTATCCGATTTTCATTACACCAGCAAATTAACAAAACTGGGGGGAGGGAGAGCTTAACTTTTCCAAAGTTGAAAAATAAGAGCCACACTAGTGGTTATGCATTTTATTATTATTATTATTTATTTAAGTAGTTTTAGTACTTATACCTTTTAGTTTACAAATCATTCGATTTATAAAATATCGGTATTTCTCACAATTCAATTTACTTTGTAATAAAAGATATACACCCATGTGCTGCATTCCGGTTCGTAATTGTTTCACGAAGCTTTTTAAATTCACAAATATTCGACTTCGCGATTTCACTTTTCGAACTTACTTTCTATGTAGACATTTTTACACAGTTTAATTGCAAGCCATATGTTTTGCTGCCAAAAATGAAAGGAGACAAAAACAAATAGAACGGTTATTGAATCTCCTCCTGACTTCTTGTCTTGTGTTTTCCCCTGTACACACAAATAAAATATAAAAAATTATTCATAAACATACATTTTATGAAACTACTTAAAATCTTCATGCAACTAACTACCTTCTTTATTACTTCCAAATTATTACTTGCATATGTGCGCCAAAAACAAACAAAACTAAATGACATATGAAAGAGTTGCCACTGTTACTCACTTAAGGGGCCCTTAGACCTGTGGATAAGTTGCTCGACTTCAAGTTGACATCAACTTCGATAACTAAACATCAACTTCGATTTTGCCTTACACTCTCAAACTAGTTGAGGCAACTTCATTTTCTTGTCAGATGTCGAAATGAAATATTTGTAAATAACACTACAAATCATATTTATTTAGTTTATATTTTTCCGATAATGTTTAATTTATTTATTTTTTGGTTCATTTATTTACATTTTGCCGATAATGTAGCCTCATGAACGTTTCTCACCGAAATGCGAATGAAAGTTGATGCAACTTCCCCTTACACTGGTGGATAAGTTGATATCAACTTCAAAAAATCAAAACGGCTTTGATTTTACATCAACTAGTTCATACAAACCACCAACTTCACCTTACACCATGGATAAGTTGATATCAACTTGAAGTCGCTGCAACTTATCCACAGGTCTAAGGGCCCCTTTAGACTTTCGAGTGAATAATTACAAGTTTTACTCATTTAAAAGCATAGAACTTAGGAAATACTAGTGTTTTCATCATGGTACAATAATATCTACATGGTAATAGCAGGACGCGTTGTTGTCAAACCTTAAGCAAATACGTACTAACAAAACAAGAATGCAAAAGAGTACAAAAACAAAATACATGTGAGTTTGACAACTGAAGCGAAATATCACATGAAAATAAATAAAACATCTGTTCTAACGACTTTACCATGTACATATTATTGTACCATGGTTTTCATTGTAGTATTACATATGGCGTCGTGTTTATGTAGAAATACTTGCGATATAACTCTAAAAATAAATAAATTGATTGTTGAATTTCTTAAATCTTTGGCTCTGACAACTTTGGATTTTCAAACATCCAATACTTAGCTGATTTGCATAAAATGGTATAAATGTGGAATTAAAATAGAATGGAAAAATCAAAATTTTTATATAATTTTGTTTAATGACTTTTTGCGAATAAATACTTGAGAAACTTTTACTTTTGAACAACCAAGTTAAGAAAAAACATATTCGGCTTTCATTCTGTTATGTTCTTTTTGACGTAGTTTGCACTTTTGACACAGAAAATGTTATTTATTTTATTTATTTATTCAACATCAATACCATAGAATAACACATACGTAGATAAACTTATTCTCTCATCTGACGTTTCATTTCACACTCTTCATCGTAGGTTTGTGGAAATGAGAACAATTAAATTTAAAATTATCTTACACTAGGTGGAGTTACAAAATATGTTCACTTAACTTTTTCCTGTCGTTTTGGTGTAGAACTGAAAAATTTAATTATATTTTGCACTTTTTTGTTAACTTTTATCGTTGGTATACATTTGTATTGTATTTAACACAACTAGTTTGCCACAAAAACACGAAATTCGGATGTAGTTCCTTTGTGGATCGCTGTATACTATTGCCACCATCTGGTATTATTGAACCCATATTATCTACCATCCAATGTTTACTTTCCATCGTACCTATGACGTTTAATTTATTGAGCGTATAAAATCTTCTATGGTATGTATTATTCTACGATCAATACAAAGAAAGCCTACAAGACCAATTACTTACTTTGTACTTTACTTGTACTTTCACAACATTTGAATGTGAAACAATTCCATAAAATGTCTTGTGAAAAGAACGTCAAGACCACCATTTTTTGTGAAAAAATGTCACTTTCACAACAATTCGGATTGCAGAACATGGGCGATAATCATATTTTTAATTTTCTATTGCAACTTTATATTGTTTTCTTAATATTGTGTAGTTTCTTACGTATTTTCATATTGAGCGCAACCTAATTTTGTCGTGTTTCATTTCCCCTAACTCATTAGTAAACCACTGGTCCCCCACCTGGAGTAACAACCTTGCTGTGATGTGGGGGCTGCCTAAGCGTTAGTAGATTAGTAGGGTAAATTGAGAGCGCACAACAGGTCGAATCAGCGGCTTAAGTGTATGTCTAATGACATGGGAAGGAATAGAGTGCTCTCCTTTCAACACTTAACATCGTACCCATCTTTTCAAACTAACTAACTAAACCACTGGTCGGTTTTGTATTGATCGGATATATATACTTTATTCAAATTTTTTTTTACGGCCTGTTTTTGTAACTTGTTTTTTCTCTCATCGCACGTTTAGAGCCAAACGAATTTCATTTTTGGTTTTTGTAAACTTTTATTTGACTGTAAACACAAAGCTTTTAGTTATCGTCAAAATGTAGGTTCCCATAAGTCAACAACGTACAATGTTAAATGTCAAAATAGACAATCGTAAAAAATTGTTCGTGCGGGTTATATTGTTGTGTTTTCATTTCAATAAATAAATAAAAATGGTTGTTTGACTAAAAAAATGTAAGTATTTTTAACATTGAAACGAAACAGCATTTATTGATATTAACAATTGTATTTATCAGAGTAAAAAAGACCAACTCTATCCAGTTTCGTGCCTTGGTAGACTCAATGGACGAGTTCCCAGAACTAGCCACTCGGTCCCAAATCTTCTAACAGATTCGAAAATACTTCCTTATTAACACGGAAGTTTGCAATAAATCTACAAAACAAAACTTTATTAATTCATAAAAGCAAATTATACTGATATACTTACTGGTCTTCTGGAATCTCCAACACATTGGTTGAATCACGCAAAATCCTACGGCTTAGGCGACTTTCTCTATCATCATTTTCCATAGTTTTAATAGGAAAACCGAGAGCAACGGAGGAAATCATTTTAAATTGGTAAAAAAGCAAACAATTGTGTTTATTTTCGTTTGTTTATATATTTTTTAATACCTACAATCAGCTGATGTTGATTTTAGAGCTGATGGCTAGGGTTGCCTCCGTTTAGCATATATTAGTATGAAAAAGCTTTAAGAAATGCCAATAAAAACATGAAGGTAATATTGTTCTTTGACAGGAGCACAACCAAGAAAAAGAGCTTTTATGCCCAAGCGAAAAGCAACAATGAACTCAATTGAAAACCTGATTGCTTGTCTAGCAATTGCACGCCTGCTGTTTGAAGATAGTTACAAAAACAGGCTGTTAGTCTCGTTGAAACATTTATCAATGTAGTTTTACGTTATGGTTTATATCTTTATCATCTTCATATCTTATTATTGCAGTAAGTTCTCTGTGAAATTGATGTGGCTTCTATTTAAAAATATGCAGTTGTTTATTGCACGATGTTTTTATATTATCACATTTAATCAATATATTAATAATCGCATGGTGTGATACATTGTCCGTAGAGTTGAATCGCACTGATACCCTAAGGCTGTTCATTATAACATAGTTTATAATTATTCTAGTAATGTGGTTTACTATTTGTTTCTGACCACTCGTATATTACACCCTGAATTCTATTCCTGTAAAATGCATTTTTGGACCAACCTATATTAAAGTCACCTGTTATAAACATATCACAGTTTCTGTTTCTAATAAAGTCGAGTGATTCTTGAAATGCTTCCCAAATCTCAGCTTCAGATCCACTGGGTGATCTGTATATTGCACAAATTAAAATGTAATTGTTAGAACAATGGGCTACAGATGCTAAAATCCAGTAATTGGAGTCTTTCATCTTCTCATACACTTTTGAGTAATTCCAAATAGAGCTGGCATTCTTCTCATCGGACATTTCCTTTCGCACTATTTGTGGTGGGGCCGGTGCCAGGTAAACCAGGTAAAATTACAAAAACTTTTGACTTAAATTGATGATCATGTCGTTTGATGAAAAACTGTGAAATGTATTAGGGTACCCATTTAATCGGGTTTTTTGATTAATCGGTTAATCGATAATCGTAAATTTCAATCTGACAAATAACCGAACAAAACGCAATCAAATTATTCGATTAATCGATTATTCAAATAAAATATAACACTAAAAAGAAAACAGTGTTCAAACATTGTACTAGGCACACTTATTAAAACAATACAAAACGTAACAAAAGCAACTTCGTCACAAATCGTAGTTGTAGTTGCATCAACATGAAAATTTGTGACTTTTGGTACCAAGCCAAAATTAAAAAAAAATCTCAAAGTTTGGACCCAAAAGTTCCACGCTTTCCGGTACCTCCCATACATAGGGTAGGATCGCTCTGAAACTATATCACGTTATAACATTGATTTTTACAAAAATTTTGCAAAACGTAATTTTCTGACTATTATCCTTATTGTATATAGTTTGAGCAGACTCGGACCAGGTATTTTGATATCCCCCCATACAAAGTGACATGTGGGTCTTGAAATTTCATCAGACTATTACACCCAAATTAATGAACCAATTTTGAGACAATTTTTTTCTATGTATGTATGTCTATGATCCAAAGCACTGTGCGACACTATCTCTCAACAAACTATCAAATCTGTTCGAAATGTGTATAAAGTTATGAAATTTGTTCGCAAATCTTTGTCATATGAGTTGACACATTGTAGGAGTGCTTCAAGACGGACTGCTTGCCACAGACCCGTATTATATTTTATTAATCGATTAATTGCGATGATTTGTTCGAGTTAATCGTTAATCGAAAAATTTAATTATTAAAATGTTCGATTAATTTTATAGCACGATTAATCGATTAACCGAATAATGATTAATTGAATGGATACCCTAGTATGTACATATATATTTGTGGTGTATATACACACAAATTGTAATGCACAAAAAGAAATGCAATTACTGATTTATTGTTGGTTGGTTTGAGCCATTGCCTCTATCTGGTATTATTAAAGCAATACTTTCCCCATCCAACCGCCCAGCCGCAACATACCAAATGTCATCAATTTACTGAGAGAGTTGGCTACCCTATACGCCATTACTCTATTTTCGAATATAGCTTCCAGAGCTCTGCCGGCAGAGTAATTGGCCGCGGTCTGTCAACTAGTTTTCACTAATTTTTACAAATATAAAAAGGAATATATAAGGAATAAGTTTCAATTTATGAATACGAGTATTAACTGGATTTTTATTATTTATTGTTTGGCCACCATGGACGCACTTAATCCGTCCTCCATATGAAAAAGTTATATTCGTCGAAGAATATGATATTCCGAAAGTTTTTTGGGAAATCTGGGTCTTAAATTATTAAACTAGACACCAATACCTATTATTTGATACTAGTCCCATTGACGCAACCTTCCCCGTTTGGCCACCATGGACGCACTTAATCCGTCCTCCATATGAAAAACTTATATTCGTCGAAGAATATGATATTCCGAAAGTTTTTTGGGAAATCTGGGTCTGAAATTATTAAACTAGACACCAATACCTATTATTCGATACTAGTCCCATTGACGCAACCTTCCCCGTTTGGCCACCATGGACGCACTTAATCCGTCCTCCATATGAAAAAGTTATATTCGTCGAAGAATATGATATTCCGAAAGTTTTTTGGGAAATCTGGGTCTGAAATTATTAAACTAGACACCAATACCTATTATTTGATACTAGTCCCATTGACGCAACCTTCCCCGTTTGGCCACCATGGACGCACTTAATCCGCCCTCCATATGAAAAAGTTATATTCGTCGAAGAATATGATATTCCGAAAGTTTTTTGGGAAATCTGGGTCTTAAATTATTAAACTAGACACCAATACCTATTATTTGATACTAGTCCCATTGACGCAACCTTCCCCGTTTGGCCACCATGGACGCACTTAATCCGTCCTCCATATGAAAAAGTTATATTCGTCGAAGAATATGATATTCCGAAAGTTTTTTGGGAAATCTGGGTCTGAAATTATTAAACTAGACACCAATACCTATTATTTGATACTAGTCCCATTGACGCAAACTTTCCCGTTTGGCCACCATGGACGCACTTAATCCGCCCTCCATATGAAAAAGTTATATTCGTCGAAGAATATGATATTCCGAAAGTTTTTTGGGAAATCTGGGTCTTAAATTATTAAACTAGACACCAATACCTATTATTTGATACTAGTCCCATTGACGCAACCTTCCCCGTTTGGCCACCATGGACGCACTTAATCCGTCCTCCATATGAAAAAGTTATATTCGTCGAAGAATATGATATTCCGAAAGTTTTTTGGGAAATCTGGGTCTGAAATTATTAAACTAGACACCAATACCTATTATTTGATACTAGTCCCATTGACGCAACCTTCCCCGTTTGGCCACCATGGACGCACTTAATCCGCCCTCCATATGAAAAAGTTATATTCGTCGAAGAATATGATATTCCGAAAGTTTTTTGGGAAATCTGGGTCTGAAATTGTTAAACTAGACACCAATACCTATTATTTGATACTAGTCCCATTGACGCAACCTTCCCCGTTTGGCCACCATGGACGCACTTAATCCGTCCTCCATATGAAAAAGTTATATTCGTCGAAGAATATGATATTCCGAAAGTTTTTTGGGAAATCTGGGTCTGAAATTATTAAACTAGACACCAATACCTATTATTCGATACTAGTCCCATTGACGCAACCTTCCCCGTTTGGCCACCATGGACGCACTTAATCCGTCCTCCATATGAAAAAGTTATATTCGTCGAAGAATATGATATTCCGAAAGTTTTTTGGGAAATCTGGGTCTGAAATTATTAAACTAGACACCAATACCTATTATTTGATACTAGTCCCATTGACGCAACCTTCCCCGTTTGGCCACCATGGACGCACTTAATCCGCCCTCCATATGAAAAAGTTATATTCGTCGAAGAATATGATATTCCGAAAGTTTTTTGGGAAATCTGGGTCTTAAATTATTAAACTAGACACCAATACCTATTATTTGATACTAGTCCCATTGACGGAACCTGAATCCTGATCCTGAATCCTTTTGGAAACATAGTATTGCCAATGCTTGAAATATTATATATTGCAGTCATACAGATTTCACAAGACTCCTGACATAAGAAGTTTATAGAGTTTTCTACCTATTTTAATAATATCGCATTAAAATTCCTTTTACATTTGTAAAACTTAGTGATTTTATATATAATCAATATATTAGAGCTGTTTAACATAGGTCTGTTAACTAATTAACAGACCGCTGCCAATTCCTCTGCCGGCAGAGCTCTGGAAGTTATATTCGAATTTATCTTCACATACATCAAAATGTGGCCGTCGGTGGTGCAATGGTTAGTGTGCGCGGCTCTTATACATGAGATCCTGCGTTCGAACCCGGCTCTGAGCACCTTAAAATTTCTTTCGGCGGCGGTCACCTCGCATAGTGATGGCGACACTATCGAGTATTTAGCCATGAAAAAGCTTCTCAAAAAATACCGTTCGGAACCGGTGTAAAACTGTAGGTCCCAATCAGTGAGTGAAAACTGGAAAGTGCACAGCTGAGTGATTGTGAGAAGTTCTCCCCGGTCCCTTCATGGGATGTAATGGGAAACCATTTATTTTTTTTTATACATCAAAATGCGTGTGTTTTATTTGATATTTTGAAAGTGTTTAAGTACGAAAAATAAAACGTTTCTATGTGAAAACATTACAAAAACATCATTTGTAGGCGAATGGTGGTTGTATACAAACAAACAAACTTTACTTCCAAGGAACCAATCACATTATGACACAATAGGTTTGTTTCTTTACTTTACCGCGGGATCCCGCGGGAACCCAAACTTACCCAAACGCGTTTCTTTACTCACAAATTGGGCAAATGAGTGCGATTTTTTGTTTCTCTTAACGTCAAAATGCGTTTCTCTGTTTACCGAAATTACCCAAACTTTTTCTTCGAGTAAGTTTGGGCAAAGTGTCAAAAAATCAGCTGTTCGAAACGTCAACATAAAAACATATGTATTAGCTCTGTTTCTTTACTTTTTGTGTAAAGTGCGTGTAAATGAGAGTAAAAGCAAAATTCACTGTCAAATGCTCAAAATTACACAAAAGTAAAGAAACGCAAAAAACCACTTTTCTTACACGCAAACAAATGTCAAAACACAAAACATATGCTTGACAACAAATCTTGCATATCATGTTTTTTGCACACTTAACATCTTCTTTAAATAAGCACACTCAAAGCAATCACTTTTCAAGTTAATAAAATTGTAAATTCAATAATTTTTTTTCACTTGTGTTATTTTTTTCACAAATAAAACATATATTCTTATTTTGACGTTTCAAACAGCTGATTGTTTATCACTTTACACAAACTTACCCGAAGAAAAAGTCTGTGTAAATTTGGGTAAAAGAGAAACGCATTTTGACGTTAAGAGAAAAAAAAAATCTCTCTCATTTAAACAATTTTGGAGTAAAGAAACGCTTTTGTGTAACTTTGTGTAAATTTGTGTAACTTTGTGTAAAATTGTGCAAGTAAAGAAACAGAGCTATTATTTGTGAAAAAATAACGCAAGTCAAAAAAAAATATTGAATTTACAATTTTATTACTTCGAAGTGATTGATTTGAGAGTGCTTATTTAAAGAAGATGGGAAGTGTGCAAATGAACAGTGAAAATTAACATGATATGCAAGATTTGTTGTCAAGCATATGTTTTGTGTTTTGACATTTGTTTTCGGGCTAGAAAAGTGGTTTTTTGCGTTTTTTACTTTTGGGTAATATTGAGTATTTGAGAGAGAATTTAGCTTTCACTGTCTTTTACTCGAACTTTACCCAAAAAGTAAAGAAACAAAGCTAATATGTTGAAAAAATTCAAAGGACATAGGAATACTTTTGTTAGCCCACAATTCTCGTTAATCTCCAACTTTACGGTATACTGTGCCTGCTCACGACTTCAATACTTAACGAAAAACAGCTGGTTATAGCTCCCTTAACCAATTATTCTGCAACTAACACACTTCAACTACTAAGACAATTTTGGGTATAAGTAGACTTCCAGTTATTTCAAACTGCTAAAGACTGATGGACAGAGTGTTCTTTGTCCAATTATCAATACCAGTCAACCGCAAAAGAAAATCGAATGGAGTTGTTTGGAATTTATCCATAAAACGTGATATACTGTCATAGACGAATGCACGGCAGCAGTACTCACCCGGGGGGTTGTGTTGCAACATGGTAGGGACACAAGCAAATGAAAGTTCAGTCCAATAATCTGGTGAGTTTCATTGGAAAACTAGCATTCCCAACGTAGCAG
This sequence comes from Phaonia tiefii, assembly GCA_963931995.1. Taxonomy (NCBI): domain Eukaryota; kingdom Metazoa; phylum Arthropoda; class Insecta; order Diptera; family Muscidae; genus Phaonia; species Phaonia tiefii. The sequence goes on from OZ008368.1 coordinate 133,509,542, forward strand.
TTGTTGTTGCTTTTATTATGGAAAGCGAATGCGAAGAAAATCCAAAACCCAAATGCAGATAAAAACATGATAATTGAGGATTGTCCTTGAAGCGGAAGCAAACCAGCGAGAGCGAAAGCATATGCGCTAAAAATGCACAAGGCACTGACTTCTAAAACAGACACCGACCCCTTCTTCCATCCAGCACGCACGGAAGCAGCTGATGTTAGACAACGTACAATATGTGCGTACGATTGTGTATGTGACCAGGCCAAACCCAAAAAGGTGGTTGAAACTCTTTTTTTCTCTACCTCCATTACTTCCCCACCATTTTGTGTTATTGGCAAATTTTGGATAAATTTTTATTTCTGCATTCACAGACATGGCAAGTCTTCCTGCCAGGACATTATGAAAATAATAAGTTTGATATCAATTCAGTTTACGGGATTGTTGACGCCTGCCAGCCAGGCTCAGAAGTATCGTATGTGTCATACGACCAACAGACCCGACCGCACCCAAAGGCAGACATTACAGAATACTCAAGATGTACAAAAAAACAGCAGACATGGAGGACAGACGGCGACATAGACTTACCCGCAATGACGGTGTCATTTAAATTGTATTTGGTGCCTGTCTTTGGAAAATCCTTCAGCTTCCGATTGGTCAGTATCAGTTCACCACTCAGATGTGCCTCCTCGAGTATACGCTCCAAGGAGCGGGCCAGCTGGTGATGGTGACCACCGCCGCCGGCGCCATTGCCACCAGACCCAATGCCGCCTCCAACCACACCCACACTTGTATTGTGGAGGCGGTTGTAGACGGCAGCTGTCGCTGCCATCCTCATTTGTATAGAACCGTCCTCGGCTGTATTGCCTTCTAGAGAGAACCCAAGTACAAATTATCCGTTTCACTTCACACTCAATTTATAAATCCTTTATAATTCACTATATTTCATCTTTAGCACTTGTCGACTTGTGGGATTAGTATATTGATTATTACTGGATTTCATGTAAATTCGATTCACTGCATTATTCGTTTTAATTCTTTGGCTTTATATTTTTCTATTCTTGGATATCTTATTTATTTTCCCACAATCGTACACACACACGCATCCACCCAAATTTCCAAGAACTACTTTTTACTTTAACGAGCCGGACGTCGCCCTGTACCATCGACCGAACCAGACAAACTCAAACTGAAACTTTTTCGGATGGAACAAGATGAGATGGATGGAAACGAAACAACAACCAAGATGCATTAAACAGGTGGTGTTAATACTATACCAAAATTCTTAAGTTGAAAATAGGCATTTTGTTTTTTTGGTACCACTTCACTGTCAAACAAATGTATCATAGATACAAGAACAATTCTTGGCAAAAACAACAGGCATTTTGTTTCTGATTAGGCACTACTCATGTCAAAGTCAACACATACGTACAGCAACCAGGGATGATATATGTAGTGGATGAGGACTTTTTTACCTCGTTTCGATTTCAAAACGTCCCCAACTCCTTTTGGTCAAATAAAAGTACTTTCGGTTTTGGCTCACTAGCCTGTCGTTTACACGGGACAGTTTTGCTCCGACAGTAGCAATACATTCACACATTTTTACTACCACACTTACACTTCTCTCACTTGCCTCGCCACTGTCTCTGATTTTTCAACGACAGTAACTTCGGCAAGAGATTTGACATAAGCGGCCAGATCATGTCTGAACTAGTAAAGGTTGGCGCAATAGAACAACTGATTTTTCTTTCTTATGACTCCATCTGTTAAATTCAGTGGATTTTGTTGTTGTACTTTTTTGTTTACTGTGTTCGTTCATATGGATCTGTGTTGAATTTGATGATTAGAGTCATGAAACAAAAAATAAATGCCTGTTGTTGGTTCACACAATTACAACAAATCCTACTGCGTCAACCTCTACTAGTTCAGCCATCGGCCATATCGGTGACGTTTCGTAGTAATTTGAGAAAAAAGCAAAACATCGCAAACGACTTTACAAATTGGGAAATATATTTGTATTTTAAAATTTTGCTAATTTTTATTGAAATATTGTTTGAAAATACAAACATATAAACATGTCTAATTTTGCAGAATACATCAGTTCCATTGTAATTTGGAGAGTGCGACAAAACACAATGGCAAAAAAGCGAAGAAACAAAAAATCAGAGCGCGAAACGACACTGTCGGCGGTTGCTTAAAACTGTACTGTCTTTATAACTGGCTGGACGCGTACATCACACAAACAATTTTTGTCTTTGTGACAACTAATACATATACTCAACTATCTTGTCTCAAACTGTCCCGTGTAAACGCACCGTAAATTATATGTGAGAGGTTTTAATTACAACACATGGCAAAATAAATAAGATAAGCAGTAGGAATTGCAGGAATATTGTTTTTATATCAAGGCGCATTGATGTTGTGGTACCACTAGAATAGCCGACTTTATAGTTTTCTCCTTTCTTACGGTGCGTTTACACGGGACAGTTTGTGACAAGATAGTTGAGAATATGTGTTAGTTGTCACAAAGAGAAAAATTGTTCGTGTGACGTACGCGTCCAGCCAGTTATAAAGACAGTACAGTTTTAAGCAACCGCCGACAGTGTCGTTTCGTTAAATTTCGTGCTCTGATTTTTTGTTTCTTCGCTCTTTTTTCATTGTGTTTTGTCTTACTTCTCCAAATTACAATGGAACTGATGTACTCTGCAGAATTAGGCATGTATTCATGTTTATATGTTTGTATGGTCAAACAATATTTCAACTAAAATTAGCAAAATTTTCAAATACAAATATATTTCCCAATTTGTACAGTCGATTGCGATGTTTTGCTTTTTTTCTCAAATTACTACGAAACGTCACCGATATTGCTGATGGCTGAACTAGTAGAGGTTGACGCAGTAGGATTTGTTGTAATTGTGTGAACCAACAACAGGCATTTAGTTTTTGTTTCATGAATCTAACCGTCAAATTTAACACAGATCCATATGAACAAACACAGTAAACAAAAAAGTACAACAACAAAATACACTGAATTTAACAGATGGAGTCATAAGAAAGTAAAATCAGTTGTTCTATTGCGCCAACCTTTACTAGTTCAGCCATGATCTGGCCGCTTATGTCAAATCACTTGCCGAAGTTACTGTAATTGAAAAATCAGAGACAGTGGCGAGGCAAGTGAGAGAAGTGTAAGTGTGGTAGTAAAAATGTGTGAATGTATTTCTACTGTCGGAGCAAAACTGTCCCGTGTAAACGCCAGGTTAGGTATTTATTGTTTCTCAAACATATATTTTTTATACCTTTTTGTTTACTTTTATTCCTGGAATACATTTGTGCTGAATTTGATTGTGGAAAAATACCAGACAAACCAAAATGCCGTATGTTGTAGGCTTGGTATGTTTCTTGTCGTAGTAACACTACCTTGTCAATGCGCCTTGACTTTCTATCAAATCAGGAAAACAACCAATGCGAACACTTCAGATTTTGTTAGGACATTTGATACGAAATCGGGAAAATATTATGCAGTGCGAATGAGCTATTACATCAACTAGTTTGTACAAACCACCAACTTCACCTTAAGGGGCCCTTAGACCTGTGGATAAGTTGCAGCGACTTCAAGTTGACATCAACTTATCCATGGTGTATTTTGAGAAGCTTTTTCATGGCTATATACTCGATAGTGTCGCCGTCACTATGCGAGGTGGCCGCCGTGGAAAGAAATTTGTTAAGGTGGTCAGAGCAGGGTTCGAACCCAGGATCTCATGTACAAGAGCCGCACACACTAACCATTGCACCACCGACGGCTTTGCGATGTATTATTGCTGGATATTATATTGCTAGTAATATTAATATTATAGCGGCAAGAATTTGTTGACTTCAAAAATCGTTAGTTTGAATGAGACTATGAACAGTGAGAACACTAAGCCTATTCCTTTCTTTTCTTTTTAAATTATATTCTGATAAGAAAATATCCTTTCTACATTGGCAGAAGAATTGGAAACAGATAAAATTCGAGTTGCAATTTTAGAAATATCTTGGACATTAATGCCCAGTTTTTAAGTGGGTAGTTAACTATCGGATTACTTAATCTTAATTCTAAGTTAATTAGAGGTTAACTTTGCATTTAGTTTTTCAGTGGTGAGTTAATGTAATGCCTTATTCACGCTGCCGCGAAATTGAAGTCTTTCGCAATTTGGGCCGAAATTGAGTTGAAATTGCTCAATTTCGCATATATTTTGACAACTACGAAATTGAGATATTGACGACAATTTCGTTGAAATTGACTTGAAATTGTCGTATACAACCCTGTTTTTACTCAGCAAAATTAACTTAGTACTCTTTTTTGCACATATGCAAGAACACGAAGCCGACAGAAAATTTTCTGATGTGCCGCCGTCGTAGATAATTTTTTGAAGTTCACGCCGCCGCCGTTAAAGCATGCTTCGACTTAAAATGTTAGCCGATATTATCAATTAAGCCGCATTTAAAGGCCCGAATTACTAAAAAAATTAGCTACATTTTTTATACAACTAACGAGATGAACCTAAAAGTAACGTCTGCTGAAAAAGTACATTTAATAATAAAAACTCAGTTGCCGCCGTCGATATATTTTTTGTTGCTCTAACGCCTTCGATAATTTTGGATCGGCTTCGTTCACCGAACACGTGGTTACTAAAATTGCAAAAAAAAAACCAAAACAATTGTATGCCGCCTCATTCATCAGATTGAAATTTTAAGTTTACATCGAAATAGGGTAGAGAAAATAAACTATAAACCGTGGTGAATCAGTGATTCATGTTAAAGTTCACGTATCATTTATTTATTTAATTGTTTTCATTCAGTTCCTAACAGAATTTTGGTTATTATGCCCAGGCACTAAAATTTTACTAATGGCAATATTTGTAAACAAACAGTTGTCATTTTTCAACGAAATTGCTCAAAAGCCAGTGTGAACGATTTCAATTTCGTTCGACAATTTCAATCCGAAATTGTCAATTTCGTGGCAGCGTGAACAAGGCATAAGTCGCCATATTGTCAACTAATATGGCAACCCTTGTATTCTCATTGGAAAAAACGTGTGTTTTGGGGATAAATACCAAAACAACAAAGGGGAACAAACAAAATGGAATTATGTAAAATAAGAAATAGATGCATAAAATCGAAGTAATTTTAACAAAAATGTGTAAAAAACTATATAGGCGCAACAATTTAACGATCTAGACTCAACGTATGTGTACAAATACGCAAATCTGGAACATGTATTTTATACAATCTTCATTTCTCCCTTTGACACTCAGTAATTTGATTGTCAAAATAATATGGTTCTCACTATAAGTTAACCAACCAACATTGGGTGGTTAAATCATAGTTAAACAATGACTAAAAAACACAATTCGATGTTTAACCACAATTTAACTAAGAAACGAAGATCATCACTGACTGAAAAACTGGCCATAACTCATTTAGTTAATTTTTTAATTTAGAAACCTTGTCCCAGAAATTACAGATATTTTCCTCTTTTATAGATTTTAAATACTCGAGATCACCCAATGCTCTGAATTGTGTATTAATTGATTCAAAATTTGGTTTATCCAAACATTTTTACGAGAAGTGGTACAATTTTATTAGGATTCCCTGAAACTACATTTTCTGGACTAAATGTATTAAACCAGGTAAACATTTCATCTTCAAATTTTACTATTTCCCCTAGAGTATCCAAGAATTTCAAATACAATTGTGTAGTATTTTTTTAACTGTATATGATTGGTATCTGTATTATTTGTTGATATGTACAGATCGGCTTCGGTCTCAAAATATACATCTTCATATGATTTTCATTTAGATTTAATTTTGAAATTGTGCATTTATCCAATACATTTTTCTTTAAATAATTGCGTCCTATTTGACGGAATATAAACTCCAGTCTTGGTATAAATATATGCATTCCTCCGATTGCATTTCAATATTACCTGAATTAATAATTTTTAGAATATATTGCAGAAATAAGAAATGTTTAAAAAATGGATTTGGCAGGAATGATAAAAGAAATGCTATTTTATCCTTCACAGGGTCTTCAAATACATTCAATGTAAAATAATAATTAAGCGGCTGCCATTGTTCAAAAATTCTGTCAACAACTTGTTGCCGAGAAAGCCATCTTGTTTTCGAATATTTCAAACTGATATGAATATCAGTGCCGAAATATTCTTGGAACTTAGCGAAATCGCCTCTTCTATTTGCACTGTTACAGAAATGAAAATTCAACTCCCTCATGAACTCATCAATCTCCATCGGTATTCCATATTTGGAGGCAACCATGATACCAAATTTAATATATTGCATATACTACATCCATTTGAAAACAAGTGCGGTAAAATAGCTTTTAATTGGGTTTGAAAACTTTTCACTGACCCCACCATAGTTGCACAGTTATCTGTTGTTGCACCCACCATGTTATTTAAAGGAATTTTGTTTCATTCTAAGACGTTTAGCGTAGCTTTCAGGACTTCATTTGCATGAACAGTTGAATTTTGTATGGCAAAAAGATATTTAGTGTGAAACAGTACTACTATTCAGATATATACAAAAGGTACCAAATGTGTCGCGGGAGCACCACGGTACTTTTAATGTTCAAAAAGTATAAAAAAAGTACCAAAGTGCCAACTTTATTTTCCCTAATATGAACATACGTCAAAAACGATGTACAAGCAAAGACTAGACAACCAGAAGATGAGCGTAATGTGGCAACCCTGGTAAAAGAGAACCAACAAGTGCCAGATATTCACTCAAACGCATTTCTCTCTCGTGCCATATCTTGATTATTTCATACTTTTTGCATAGTTTATGAAATTTAATTTCAACACGGTTGGAATTTGTATAGTTATATACAATAACACTATCAAAAAAGCCGCTTGTGTATTCAAATATTCAATGAAGAGAGTAAGAGAGAGGGCAGAGAAGTGCTAGGGTTCCACTCGTTTTGTTTGTTGGCATTTGAGTGAAGAGAAATTTTGACTGTCTATTTGTACATCGTTTTTGGTACAAGTAGACAGTCAAAATTTCTCTTCACTCAAATGCCAACAAACAAAACGAGTGAAACCCTAGTACTTCTCTACTCTCTCTCTTACTCTCTTCATTGAATATTTCAATACACGAGCAGCTTTTTGATAGTGTTATTGTATATGGGGAATTCCAAGTCAAATCGGACAGCATGAAGAATTTTTTTTTTGGATTTGTTTCATTTTTCACTATGTTGATGTCCCTTTTCAACAGCGTGTCTCAGTAAATTTTCAGATTTTTGGGGCAACTTGTTACAGAGATATCGACGTGTAAAATAATCGCATTATAAGGAAACTGTGTTAAAATAAATACTCATAACTTATTCAATATTAGTCCAAATATAACAAATTTTTTTTTATTGTTTTTATTCCTTTGTAAACTATCCAAAAAAAAAATAGGAAAAAATTGTGCACAGTGGGCTGGTATTGTATTTTTGGGATTTAAAATTTAAAATAAATTTTTCTCAGTGTATGTAATCTTCGATTTTCTTCAAATTTTTTTTAAAATAAAATAGAATATTTTTCACAAATTTATGCCAAATTTGGGAGTGGGGTTCGAAAAACTACTATATTTCACATTTTTTTAAAGTTTTGTAAGAACATATTTTTCACTTTAAAACACTGTAATATATTTGAAATGATAGTAAAAGAGGGAGACAGAGAGCACAGGTGTAGAAAAAAGTAGTAAAATGAAAGAATTTGCATTGCTGCTTCAAAGCAAATAACAAAAATGTGTTTTTTTCGATTTTGCTTTGTTCTTCTAATTCTTTATAAAGTTAAACAAATTTTCTAAGTTCTAGTGCTTTATAGTTATAATTGCAACGCCGAGTATTATTTTAAAGTTATAAAAAGCTTTTGGTGAATAGTTAATTCAATATGGAATACCAACATCGGTTTAAAGAATGCTGCAACCCATTAAAATTAGAAAATCACCGGCCTAAGAAAGATTTAAGACAAGCTTCTGCACAACTGCAAGAATCATGGGGCCTAAGTCGTTCACATTATCTGTGTTCAAATTGTAGAAAAAACTTGCTTTCCTTAAAATCACCTTCCTCTTCTTCAACAATTGCAACGGATGATGCTGATTATGAAGTTGCAAGAATAATAAGTCCACTCTCTGAATTGAGTATTGACACACAATTACCTATAGTCAACCAAGCTTTACTTTTATTGAATATATCTGTAATAGATGAATATTCTGTACATAAGCCATCATATGTAAAGGACAAATATGAGGAAATTTGCTGTAAATTTGCAACGCTTTTTGGTCTGGAATATACAGATAATCTTTATGAAAATTCTTTGCATTTTAAAAACATGATCGAAAACTTAAAAGAAAAATTTGACGATGAAAACACTAATCGAGATCAAAAAATGCAAATATTGACATTATTACCAGTTTCGTGGAGCATAAATAAAATTTGTGATGTCATGGGAGCAACAAAGCATATGGCAGTTGTGTCAAAACGCTTAAAGGAAAATCAAGGAGTTATGTCAGTCCCTGAAAAAAAAAAGGTAATGTGCTAACAAATTTTTATAAAATGGAGTTTGTTTTATTAAAAATTTTGAATATTTTATAATAAAAAAATTTACTTTCAGGGCGATTCATATCTCCTGAAGTTAAAAATAAAGTTCTAGAATTTTATAAAAGTGATGACGTTAGTGTCAATTTGCCTGGTAAGAAGGATTTTATTTCTGTGAGAAATGATGATGGGCAAAGACAACACATGCAAAAAAGACTTATTCTGTGTAATTTAAAAGAACTATATAAAACGTTTAAAGGACAATATCCTAACTATTGCATCGGTTTTTCAATTTTTGCATCACTGAGGCCTCAACATTGTGTACTTGCTGGATCTAGTGGTACACATACGATTTGCGTGTGTGCTACACATCAGAATATCAAACTTATGATGTTAGGTAAATATGTCTAATAGTTTATCCTATTCGTGCACATATAATTTTATTTCATGATAGGTGCTAAGTTAGCAGTATTAACTAATAATGAAGCAGCACCTCTAGTGCAATATAGTGACTGTTTAAAACTGATTGTGTGTCCTTTTCCATCATCCGATTGCCATTTTGGAAAATGTGGAGATTGTCCAGGAATCGATGTCATTAAAAATATATTACACAACTTATTTGACAACAATGCTGTTGATAGTATTACGTATAAATATTGGATATCTAACCCTCGTTGCAGCCTCGAGACATTAGTGAAAACTTCATCGGAATTCGTTGAAATATTTTGCAATCATCTTGTCAGTCTTTCAACACATGATTTTGTAGCAAAAGAACAATCTGCTTTTTTAAAACAAACCAAAGAATCCTTAAAAGAAGATGAAGTTGTGGTGATTTGTGATTTTGCTGAAAACTACGCATCTGTTATACAAAACGCAGCACCCGGTTTTCATTGGAACAATAATCAGGCAACGATATTCCCGATAGTTGTGTATTTTAAGAATAATGAAGAGCTCACTCATCGAAGTCTGGTCGTAATATCTGATGGCAATAATCATGATTCAATTGCTGTATACGTCTATCTAAGGATTATTAATGATTTTGTAAAAGAAGTATTACCAAATGCATCTAAAATATTTTACTTTTCTGATGGCGCTCCCCAGCAATTCAAAAATTTCAAACATTTTGTAAACATATATTTTCACAAGGATGACTTTAAGATTGCTGCAGAATGGCATTATTTTGCAACAGCACATGGTAAGGGACCATGTGACGGTATTGGAGGCACATTGAAAAGACTTGCCAGTAGAGTAAGTCTTCAAAGACAAATTGATAAGCAAATAACTACTGCTGTGGAACTGTATCAATGGGCATCCGAGCCGAATAATTTACCAAACATTAAAGTAACATTTTCTCCAGAACAGCATTATTTTGATGCAAAAGAAACATTGGATAAGCGATATGAAACGGCTAAATCTATTCCGGGCACGCAAAAATTACATTCAATAGTTCCTACTTGTGGTGGTGCAATAATTGCTAAAAACTTCTCTAGATCAAAAAATGAAAACGTTTTTCAAATTTTAAAGAAAATAAAAAAAAATTAAGAACTTTCGTATTTTTAACAAACTAAAAGAAAATGCGCAGTGTTTTAAAGTGAAAAATATGTTCTTACAAAACTTTAAAAAAATGTGAAATATAGTAGTTTTTCGAACCCCACTCCCAAATTTGGCATAAATTTGTGAAAAATATTCTATTTTATTTTAAAAAAAATTTGAAGAAAATCGAAGATTACATACACTGAGAAAAATTTATTTTAAATTTTAAATCCCAAAAATACAATACAAGCCCACTGTGCACAATTTTTTCCTATTTTTTTTTGGATAGTTTACAAAGGAATAAAAACAATAAAAAAAAATTTGTTATATTTGGACTAATATTGAATAAGTTATGAGTATTTATTTTAACACAGTTTCCTTATAATGCGATTATTTTACACGTCGATATCTCTGTAACAAGTTGCCCCAAAAATCTGAAAATTTACTGAGACACGCTGTTGAAAAGGGACATCAACATAGTGAAAAATGAAACAAATCCAAAAAAAAAATTCTTCATGCTGTCCGATTTGACTTGGAATTCCCCATATACATACGTAACTATACAAATTCCAACCATGTTGAAGTAAAATTACATAAACTATGCAAAAAGTATGAAATAAGCAAGATATGACGCGAAAGAGAAATGCGTTTGAGTGAACTCCTAGCACTTTTTGGTTATCTTTTACTAGGGTTGCCAAGTTGCGCACATCTTCTGGTCGTCTAATTCTAAATCGTCTTTGCATACGTCAAAGACGATGAAGAACACAAAGCTACTATGGTATAGAGAAGCAAAATTACTCATGGAGTGGAATGCCAACAAAGCAAATGAGTGAAGCGCGTCGTTTTTCTACTCTCTTCATTGAATATTTCAATATACGAACAGTTTTCTGCTGATGTTATTGTATCTAACTATAGAAATTCCAACCATATTTAAATAAAATTACCTAAAGTATGTAAATAGTATGAAATAATATAGTTATGACGCGGGAAGGGAATGCGTTTGAGTGAATCGCGTCGACTTTTTTGGTTCTCTTTTACTGGGGTTGCCACATTGCGCCGGCTTTTTCTTCTCTACTTGTATATCCTTTTTGTGAAGAATTAGACAACCAGAAGATGTGCGCAATTTGGCAACCCTGGTAAAAGAAAACCAAAAAGTGCTAGAAATTCACTCAAAGGCATTTCTCTCACGCGTCATATCTTGATCATTTCATACTTTTTTGCATAGTTTGTGTAATTTTACTTCAACATGGTTGGAATTCGTATATTTATATAAAATAACACTCTCAAAAAGCTGCTCGTGTATTGAAATGTTCAATGAAGAGAGTAAGAGAGAGGGCAGAGAATGCCTAGGGTTTCACTCGTTTTGTTTGTTGGCATTTGAGTGAAGAGAAATTTTAACTGTCTCCTTACACATCGTTTTGCATACATTTTAATAAATTGAATTGAAATCAGCTGTGCTTATGCGTTCACCATCTATGAATAATCCATAGAGAATGATATAACCATGCTAAAATTATCTATCGGTTAAACGCGTCAGCCCGGCTGATTTGTGTTTTTTTATCTTTTCCGTGGGTAAGCTGTCAAATTCGATTTTGTTTCTTTTTGTTTGTTAATAAAATTCAAGGAATTTCAACCAAAATGCAATTTAATAGCATAGACTTTGTATCAAGTAAGACAAGCTTATAAAATTTTTCACATTTTATGTACATAGTGCTTTTCATTAATCAGCTAATTTTGACAGCTTAAGCACCTACCTAATAGATAGTTCTACCATGGATACTTTTACTTTACTTTTATTGACTGTATTACAACCTCATGAGGTCAGACGTCTTACACATATTAATTAAACAAACAAATTTCAACATATTCTTCCAACTGGCTCTATCCTTCGCCTTTTCTCGCCAGTTGGTAACACCAAGGATACGGAGGGATTCTTCTGCCTGGTCTCTCCATCGGAGTCTTGGTCGTCCTCTTTCCTGCTTCCATCGGGTACGTTATCAAAAATCTTTCGCGCTGGCTCATCTTCATCCATTCTGATACCATGGCCTAGCCAACGCAATTGGCCCACTTTGATTCGTCTAGCTATGTCCACGTCAGAATAGAGAGTTTCCCTAACAGGACCATATATTATATATGTATTTATATATTTTACGGAGAATTTTTCTCTCGAAAACTCCCAGGTGTTTTTCATCCGCTTGCGATATGACACAAGTTTCGGAGCCATATGTCAAGACAGGTAAAATGAGAGTCTGATATAGCTGGACTTTTGTCCGTCGCGAGAGGGCTTTGTTCGTAAACTGCTTGCTGAGCCCAAAATAACGACTATTTGCAAGCACAATTCACCTATCTATCTCTAGGCTGACGTTGTTGTCCTTGTTCACGGCGGATCCAAGGTAGACAAATTCATCTACCACTTCAAAATTAAATCGGTTGTCAACGTTAATGTGCGGACCAAGTCGAGAGGTTTCTCTAGTCGTTGACACCATCAATTTTGTCAAAGCAGATTTGTAGTCGACAAAAAGGTGGTATGTATCGATTTGCTTTTCGTGGGGCTTTTCCAGGATTTGGCGTAGTGTGAATATTTGGTCTGTTGTGGGCTTGCCTGGTCTAAAACCACACTGATAAGGTCCAATCAGGTTTTCAATAATTGGCTTTAGTCTTTCACATAATACGCTCGACAAGACCTTATACGCGATGGATAAAAGACTGATGCCGCGATAGTTGGAACAGACACACGGATCACCCTTTTTTGAATACAGGACATAATACACTGAGACTCCAATCGTCGGGCGTAGATTCACCCAGCCATATACCGCATATTAGTTGATGCATGTGGGCTATCAGTCCCTCGCCACCTGCCTTAAAAAGTTCAGCGGGTAGGCCATCCGCACCAGCGGCTTTATTATTCTTCAGGCGGGAGATCGCCGTTCTAATCTCGCCTTGGTTGGGGGGGAAAATCTACACTATCTTCCACTATCATTACCTCCTGATCTTCAGTGGAAGAATCTGAGCGGAGTAGTGCTGAAAAGTGGTCTCTCCACATTTTGAGCACACACTGCTTCTCAGTCACCAGATTCCCATTCTCGTCCTTGCAGGAGGGCATCCCATTATTAGGCCCGTTATACGATCTTCTTACCCTCTGGAAAAACTTTCGGGATTCACAATTCATCCTGCACATTTCGGTTCTTTCACTCTCTCTCTGCTCCCACTGCCATTTTTTCGCCTAAATAGTTGGTTTTCCTCCCTTCTCAGCTTCTTGTACCGCTCACTCGCAGCACGCGTTGTAACTGACTGTTTCGTTGCCATACATGCAGCGTCTTTTTCATCAGTTGCAAAGCAACATTCTTCATCGTACCATGGCTTATCATTTTGTGGTTTTTGATAGCCGAGTTCAGTCCTTGCAGCGATTTCCAAAGAATGGGAGATGTGCTTCCGCTGCGCCTTTGGGTCTTCGGGAGGGGGGTATTCTGCTCTAGCAGGAGAGAGAGTTTCTGTCGATAGGACATTGATATCTCCGGTATTTGTAGCTTGTCAATATCCAGCTTTTCCTGTGTTCGGCTTCGTACGTTTTTCGCCCTGCTCAATCTTGTGCGAACTTTCGCAACCACCAGGTAATGATCCGAGTCGATATTTTCACCTCGAATCACACGTACATCCATTACACTAGAAGAGTGCCTGCCATCTATTACCAGATCAATCTGGTTCTTCGTCCGTTGATCAGGAGATATCCAGGTCTCCTTATGAATGTCCTTATGCTGGAATCGTGTGCTACTAACTACCATGTTCTTTGCAGCGGCGAAGTCTATCAGTCTTATTCCATTATGGGAGGTGGTATCATGTAGACTATGATTACCGATGGTTGGCCGAAAGACACTTTCCTTTCCTAATTTGGCATTAAAATCGCCTAGAATAATCTTAATGTCGTGGTCAGGGCAGCGTTCATATACTTCCTCCAGGCGCTCATAAAATGTTTCTTTGACCTCATCATATTTATCCTCTGTCGGTGCGTTCACACAAATTAACGAGATGTTGAAATATTTCGCTTTGATGCGAATTGTGGATATGCGGCACTGGGTTGAACCTTGAAACTAGGTGTCGCAGTCTCTTAAAAAAATAAATAAATGGTTTCCCATTACATCCCATGAAGGGGCTGGGGAGAACTTCTCACAATCACTGAGCTGTGCGCTTTCCAGTTTTCACTCACTGATTGGGACCTACAGTTTTACACCGATTCCGAACGGTAATTTGAGAAGCTTTTTCATGGCTAGATACTCGATAATGTCGCCGTCACTATGCGAGGTGACCGGCGCCGAAAGAAAATTTGAAGGTGGTCAGAGCCGGGTTCGAACCCAGGATCTCATGTACAAGAGCCGCGCACACTAACCATTGCACCACCGACGGCCACGCAGTCTCTTGCTTACTATAAATCCGCACCCAAATTCGTGCTTACGCTCGTGGCAGCTGTAGTAAATATCGAAGTTTTTCTTTCTGGTGCAACCATATCCTGCCCATCGCATTTCCTGGATCGCTGTGATGTCAGCTTTATATTTGCCGAGGACATCCGCCAATTGGAAAGTGGCACCAGTCCTGTATTATGTTCGAACATTCCAGGTACATATTCTTAAATCATGGTCCTTATAACGTTTGCGAGGGTTGTCAACAGTTGTGTATTTTCATTGCCAATATAACGGTGGCGGGAGGCAAACCCAGCACACCGTGGTTTGCATTTTACCTACTGCCAGGATGATTATGTTTCAGCCGCCCATTATGGATCAGACGCTGGCCAAAATGCAGTGTGTCGAAACTGGATTTTGGTTTCTTCAATTTTGATCCGCCGTTGGCCAGGGGTGTTGGCTCATCCGCCTTCAAAGGACAGAAGAATATGTCCACTACTTCGAAAAACTTCAGTGACAGGGTCACCTAATAATCCTGAGACGTATCAGTGATCGCATTACCACTCAGGTTGCTCATTCGTTTCGCCTTCTCACTTTAGCTAGCTAACGGAGGTTTCCGATAAGCCATTGCCCAGGACATACTGCTTGGAATCATTTCTGGCCACTCCCAAGTGAATGGCTATCAGAAACTTTCCACCTCCAAGGACAGTCCCATGCCCATAATATAACCGTAGTAAAATTACAAAGTAATCGCAATAGATACAACTACAATTGTGGGCAACAACAACAGATATTTTGGTTTTGTTTAGGCTCTCCTCATGTCAAAGTCAACACATACGTATACCAACAAATAAATGTAAACAGAAAAGAACAAAAACAACCGCTTTGAATCTGACAGAAGCGGCCAACTAAACAACAAGAAAAAATTGAAATCAGCTGTCTACTGAGTTTACCTTCTCATTCTACCATGGATATAACCATAGTAAAATTACAAAGTAGATACAATAATAATTGTGGAGAACGTGAACATGAGAACGTGGGTTCGATCCCTGCTCAAACCACCTTACATTTCTTATGACAACGGTCACCTCGCGTAGTGGCGGCGGCACTATCAAGTAATTAGCCATGAAAAAGCTTCTCAAAATACCGTTCGGAACTGTAGGTCCCAATAAGTGTGTGTAAAACTAGAAAGTGCACAATTCTCTGGTTGTGACAAGCTCTCCTCAATCCCTTGATGGGATGTAACGGAAACCACAAAAAAAATATAAACAGTAAAGTAAAAAACAAACCCAAGAAATTTTAATCAGCTGTTCTACGAGTTTGCCTTTTCATTCTACCATGGAATAACGAGTGTACAACTGTGTGTCTTACAGTTTCAGTTCCAACACATTGTCGTCGAAATACACTTCGCTATGAACAGTTTTGATCATAGATAAAGGAAATAATAGATATAGAACGATCATTGTCAACTTTGATCACTAGGTACTGTCCTGTTCTACTGTCACTTTCATTGAAGTTTCCCATAAATCTCATTAAGGTGTATTCAAAATTGTTGGAAATTTTTGTTAAAGTAATTTAAACAAGGGAAAATGTGACAAAATTTAAAGGATTTTACATAATAGCATTTGTTTCTTATATAAAAAACTATTTCAAAGCCATGAGGCCGGTGTTGGGATATCAATAGGAGAAACCCGTAAGACCGCCCAAAACCCGTAAGGCCGATGAAGGTGAACATGAACGGCTTTTTAATCTAAAAATTCCCCGCCCAAAAACTGTAGCAACTTCTGTGGTCGCAGATGCAAAAACCGTTAGAGTACTGAGAACTCTCAACAAGGAATGGTAGCTGAACCGGAGGAAGACCCAATTTATTAGGACATAGACGGTGGTAACATGGCTTTGCAATTCGATGACCATCAGATATTCTACTTTAAGTAACGTGTTGTATCCTTGTTTCGAAGTGATATTTTTGTTGAAAATTATTTTTTCTTTTGATATAAAATTTTAGAATTTTAATGTCACGTTTTTTGATTTTTTTTGGGAACAAACAAAATCCCATTTATTGCTTTCAACGACATCTAGAAAATTACACTAAAATTTTCCCAACACTTGTGCCATATATAAAGGAAATAAGTAGATATCGTACAGGCGTTGTCAAGTACTACCACTAGGTGCTGTGTTGTCGTTTTATAATTCTCATTGAAGTTTCTCATAACTTTCATTGACGTTTATTCAACACTGTGGGAAATTTGATACATACAAAAAAAAGTATCGTTTTCGAGTTGTGTTATTCGAACAACTAACTTAATTTGTTTTATGTCGTTGTGTTCCCCACTTTCAAGTTAAAATTTTGTTATTTTGATTGTATCTTTTTGTTTACTGTTATTGTTGGTGTTGGTTGGTGTTGGATTTGAGAGCAACGGACCAAAAACCAAAATTCCTGTTGATGTTGCCTACCATACCTATTGTTAGCACCTGTTCTAAATACATCTTGCAAGGTATATTTTGTTTGGTATCAAACGTTTTAATTATTGCCTCCAGCTCCATCTAGAAACTATCCCATTGAGCAAGAAATTTCCCAAGGCATATCTAGTTAATTCCTTTATCTATGACTTGGGCTTCATCTAGTTTCCTTTATCTACGGTTTTGATCATAGTAGAATTATCTATTGGGTACTTGTATTATAAATTCCTTGGTTAAGCTCTCAAAATTAGCTGAATAATTAAAAGCACTATGTATACAAAATGTGAAAATATTAATAATTTTGTCTTACTTGATCAAAGTACATATATGCTATAAATTGCATTTTGATTCAAAATACTTCTTTTATTAAAAGCTACTGTTTTTATAAGAAAAGGTAATATTCTTAAGTAGAAGTACTTTCTGTAAGAAAAAGCCATGCGTATGATTTTTTTTTACAAGGAAGCACTTTTTTTAAGAACAGGTACTTTTTAAAGAAGTGGTACTCTCTTTAGGAAAAGGTTATTTGTTTAAGAAATTGTACTTATTTTCAGAAAGGCTACTTGTCTCAATAAGAGAAATGAAAAGGTATTAGTTAATTTTTAAGAAAATGAATACGTTTTTTAAGAAAACGTACTTTTTGTAAGAAAATTTACTTTTTGTTAAGAAAAGGTACTTTGTATTTTTTTTTTTTGAGAAAATTTACTTTTTTAATAAAAGGTACTTATTTAAGAAAATGTTCTTTTTTTTTAACTTTCACTTTGGCTTTTCTAAATTTACTTTTTATTGGGTTCAAAACTACAATATGTGCTAAACTAGCAGGACCCGGCAAACTTCGTTTTGCCTTCACAATTTTTGTAATGCCAAATGGTGAACAAAGTTATTTTGTTCCATTATGTTTGCAGTAAATGAATAGATCTGATGGCGTTCCGCCACGGGATACGTTTAATTGACAATGGGCAAATACACCTGTAGTTGACTGAAATATTATGGAGAAGAAAGTAAAATAACTATTTGTTAGAAGTAAGCGTTTAGTTTTCGATCGTGTGCTGATTTGTTTAAAAAGCTTCTCATTATACTATAATAGCTGTACCCGTTGCGCTTCTTTTACTTTTATTGACTATTATACAACCTCATGAGGTCAGATGTCTTACACATATCGTAGTAATTAAACAAACTAATAAAAAATTAAACTAATTCTAACATATTTCTCCAACTGGTTCTATAATTCACCTTTTCACGCCAGTTGGTAACAACAAGGATACGGAGGGATTCTTTGGCCTGGTCTCTCCATCGGAGACTTGGTCATCCTCTTTTCCTGCTTCCATCGGGTACGTTATCGAAAACCTTTCGCGCTGGCTCATCTTCATCTATTTTGATAACATGGTCTAGCCACCGCAACTGACATAATATGATTCGCCTAGAGATGTCCACGTCAGGAATACAAATCATATAGCTCTTGGTTCCAACGACGTCGGTACTCGCCGTTTTCCTTAACAAGTCTATATATTTTACGGGGAATTTTTTCATCCGCTTGCGATATGACCTAAAGTTTCGGAGCCGTATGCCAGGAATGGTAAAATGAGAGTCTGGTATAGCTGGACATTTGTCCGTCGAGAGGGAGCTTTGTCTTTAAACTGCTTGATGAGTCCAAAATATCATCTATTTGCAAGCACAATTCTCCTATTTACCTCAAGGCTGATGTTGTTGTTCTTGTTCACGGCGTATCCAAGGCAGATGAATTCATCTACCACTTCAAAATTAAATTGGTTGTCAACGTTCAAGTGCGGACCAAGTCGAGAGGTTTGTCTAGTCGTTGACACTATAAGTTTTGTCTTGCCCTCATTAACAGCAAGACCCACCTTCGCTGATTCTTTTTCGATTCTTGAAAATACTGCAGTAACCTCTCGCAAATTTCGCCCAATGATGTCTATGTCGTCATCAAGCGCCAGCAAAATATGGCTTTTCGTGATTATGGTCTTGTTCGTATTTTCTGCAGCTTTCTTATTATTATCTCCATTAAGATGTTGAAGAGATTGCACGAAAGTGTATCGCCTTGTCTCAACCCTCTTGGTACAGAATGATTCGGTGAGATATTTACCCACCTTCACTGCAGAACTGGTGTTGCTCAGCGTCATTCTACAGTTGCGGAATTCCAAGTTCAGACATAGCTTCGTACAATTTTCCCCGAATGGGGTTATCGAAAGCAGCTTTGTAATCGGAAAAAAGATGGTATGTATCGATTTGCTTTTCGTGGCTCTTTTCCAGGATTTGGCGTAGGTTAGATTTTCAACAATTGGCTTTAGTCTTTCATATAACATGTTCGATAAGATTTTATACGCGATGGATAAAAGACTGATATCACGGTAGTTGGAACATACACACGGTACATCCTTTTTGAATACAATAATAATACATTGAGACTCCAATCGTCAGGCCTATATTCCCCCAACCATATACTGCATATAAGTTGGTGCATGTGGGCTAGCAGTCCTTCGACACCGGCCTTAAAAAAAGGGGGGTATAATCTACAATGTCTTCCACAATCATTACCTCCTGATCTTCTGTGGAAGAATCTGAGCGGAGTAGTGTGGAAAAGTAGTCTCTCCATATTCTAAGCACACACTGCTTATCGGTCACCAGATTAACATTCTCGTCGTTGCAGGAGGGCAGCATGGTAGTTTCTTTGCAGCGGCGAAGTGTATCAGTCTAATTTCATTATCGGAATACCCGTTGCGCTACGCTATCCCCAAATTGTAATTTTAATGAAACACAATTTTGTTTTTTTTTCTATTTATGATACAACAATATTTATATAGGATATACAATATTTCTAGTTTTGCCATCTGGTGAAAATATATATAAAAAAAGGGTTTCCCGTTAAATCCCATGATGGGATTAGGGACAGCTACTCACAAACCAGTGGGCTGTGCGCGTTCTAGTTTAACACTCACTGATTGGGACGTACAGTTTTACACCGGTTCCGAACGGTATTTTGAGAAGCTTTTTATATATAATAGTGAACATGTTGTTACGAATAAATAAAAGCTTTTGCTTACTCTTCATAACCAGACTAACATTATGGAAATAACAGGGCAATTAATGCTGCGCCTGAAAGTATGCATTGTAACAACATACCAGCTCGCTAAACCAGTAGCATGAATTCGCCTCAGTTAAGATAATTCTCCACTATTAGACATGATTCTACAAAGATAACTAACAACAACGACTAGAAGGTTCTTGAATTCGGTAGAGATAACTACATTTGAGTATGGTGAGTTCGTATAAATACCGGAGTTTGTGATTAAACCCCAAAAAGTAAGCAACGCGAATTGATAGTAAAATATAGGACTTGTTAAAGTGGTGTAAATAAAGTAAACTGTTGTACTATATAAGTAAGATGAAAGGAAGTTAAACCGTTGTAATTATCTTAATTTAAAACGAACCTTGTTTTATTATTGGGAATAAAACAGCACTAAAAAGGACGAATAAGGAAATTCGTAACAATATATTGTCCGCGGAATCCACACGGATTTATCAAATTTAAACCACAGACTTGAAGTGTCCCTGTGCTGTATTTATGGTTATCACAAATGCCAACCGAATCAGAAACTGCAATCTTTCGAAATCGATGGACATGTCTGTAGGTATCATCGGAATGCAAGGAATCAGGGCATCGGTTCTGTTAAATGCAGTTTCTACCATAACTTGAATTTATGTCATTAAATGAATTTCTATGTAAAAACAACACATTGTTTGATCTATGTTATATATCTATTTATATTAATAAGATTTTATATTTTATTTATAATACTGAATTTGAAATATGTTAAGAAATCATATAACACTTATAACTTTGTATGCAACACTGAATTACGATGGAAACATCCCCTTATTTGTACATGACGTTGTCAATCACTGTCAATGGTCATATCGTGGTGACGAATAACGAAATACTTCCGTGAACTCAACCCTTGACAGCACCGTTAGCCAAATTATCTCAGGTAAAGTGAAATAAATAAATGCAAGTTGTGATCGGAACCACTGTTTTATTTCCCTCGAATAAATCCCGCTCGAAGGACCACACCGTCAGCCAAATTATCTCAGGTGAAGTGAAATAAGTAGATGTAAGTTGTGATCGAAACCAATGTTTTATTTCAGTCGAATAAATCCCGCTCGAATCCCCCTCGAACTACAAACTCGTATCTCTCAACTTTGCTACGATTGACGCGTATTGTCAAAATTACTAATTTATTAGCAGAAGACTTACAGCCTAGCTCCGTATGTCGAAAGGGAAGCGAAGCGAATTAAAGCACTCACTTCTTCGTTTATTTTGCGCTCCATATCTACGATTTCTTCTTTCTCTTCGCTTATGTATCGAAGCGAAAGTCATTCAACAATTGTCAAACAAAAATGGTGCCAGATCTACAATTCTAAAAAAAGTGCAAAATTTACTAGAAAAAATTGCTATATTCGAATAAAAATCGGAAATAATTGACAACATATGTAAATGTAAATAAACAAACACGAATAAAATTAGTAAATACATTTACGGGTTGTTTTGTGTATATTCATATTTTGTGTATTTTGTATTGTATATTTTGTGTATATATTCAACCAGTGTCTGCAGCTGTACCAGTGTTGACTTTTTGTTGCTGAAATACATATATGTTAATAAAATATAGATAATTTTTTATAAAATACTTACCATTTATCCATTTTATGTCTTCGTTCTCTTTACAAAAATAAACAATGCGAAAGCTAAAACACAAGTGACTGTTTTTGACATATGTGTTTACGCAAATGACATAAAAAAAAGTTACGGAGCGCAACTTTGTACTGAAATGCTCACTTCGTTTTCATTCTTTTTTCATTTTCTTTTGATTTGTCATTCTCATACTTTTACAGAGCGCAACAGGAAATATTTTCGCTTATACGACGAAAGACCGTAAGTATTCGACATACGTAGCTAGGCTGTTAATAAATTCCACATGGTCCTCCCGAGCCATTCTTGATTCAGCCCTGTATCACGGTTATCATTAAAGTAGACAAAGATAGAGAAAATTATTTTGGTTTATAATACATGAACAGAATGATTCACATCTGAAATAATCTATAATATAATACAGTCCACTCACTCTTAAAATGCTAAGCGGAAAATCTCTGTCATTAACTAACATATGCCATTAAAAATTTTATCTCTGGACATTTTAATATACCCGCATAATATATTTTATTAGTACAATTTCCCTATTTTACTACATCTGGCAACGTAATACGTTACATTGGCATTCGTCAAAAAAGTACAAAGACAATTTCGCAAACACATGTTAAATTTGGTAAACATAGTATATTTAGTTGCGTAACATAAATTGTTCAACAGATGTTATTGCCTAAATTTCAAAGAAAGAGTAAACGTCATAATTTATCCCGGACGATTAGACTTCCAATTGTGGGACACCACCTGAAAAGATTTTCTACGCAAGACAATTGAAGCAGTGTCGCATTCTGGCAAGCAGCTGTGGAGTTGGACCAACCTACACCTACTATTACACCGGATTACACTTAAATCAATATATCTTCCACAAAGAAGTGGTGTTCTGAGACTACTGCGGCGTACTGCGATACTACAATTGTGGGTCAGTTTCCTTTGTAAAAACCGTGCATAACAAGATAAGCTCCAATTCATGTGAAAGTAAACCGTGGAGTTAAGATAGCATTCAGGAATTACGGCCTTTTATCGAAACGAGGTCTCCCACAGTCGGGAGTTATTATTTAACATTTTGCAACATTTATATAGTTCAAAGTTTGCAATCACAAGTGGCGACAACTACTATACTGTTCAGTACTACGAACATATCAAAGGTCTGCAACAAAACATTTGTTTTGTCGCTGACAATACTGCGCACACTTCATTGCAATATGCAGTAGTACACTTTTCTTTTGTAAGGCAACGTATAACAGTGACAGCAATAGCAAAGATAAAAACAGCACACTGTTTTATTTCACAACATACCAACCTTATCAATGTTTTTATATACAACAAGTGTGACGTCACACATCATTATGACAGTATTGTCGACACTAATCATTTGTTATACACGATGTCAAGACGCATGTGTAGGAACAAGCGCAGTGCAAATGGAAAAATGTAGTTTACAGTTAACTTTACAGCCAAATTTTAATTTCAGTAAGAGGTTGAAAAACAGAATAATTATGTTCATATAATTAAATATTTTTTTTAACTTTAGGCCAGTGCTGTGCAAATGGGTTAGTGAGAATGTGAGAACTTTACTTGCAGTATTAGTAGGTATATGTATGAATTTATTTTTTATTGTGTTTGTGTTAAAAGTGAAGTATTGTCGGTAAAAATGACCACGCAATGTTTTTGAGTGAGACCCTGGCTGAAGTAAGAACAACAACAACATTCTCATAAGCAAACCACAGCCAATGAAAAAAAATTTAAATAACAGCGAGTGTAGTACTGTTAACAACAGTGACATGTAATGTTTGTTTACTGTTTGAGTAAAACATTCACTGTCTTCTTTTGATTCTTCTTTGTTTTAAGTTTTGGTGTGCAATGAGCTGTTTTCTTCTCTACAATTTTTTTTGAAGTCGTTAGGCATGGTTCAGTGTGTGCTTGGTTTTTCGTAGTGTGTTTTGAAACCATAAACAAGACACTCATTGCAACCCTTTGGAACATATACAGTAGCGCAAAAAACTGGATACAAAATTGAAATTTTTTGGTTAAATTAGTATAACTTTTTTTTATTGGAGATAATCAAGAAATTTTTTTACATTGTATACTTTCAATTTTCTTATTAAATTAATAAAGAAATAAAGAATGTTCTTCCATATAAAAAACTAAAAAAAAACAAAATTCTTCGATAACAGCATTTATCCAGTTTTGTCCATTTTATTTGTTTGACAAATTAGTACTTTGTCCGTAGTCCTTTGTTTGCTAAAACACTTCCAATTCGTTTTGGCATACTTTCCACTAAATTTTGTATTGTTTGGTGTGGAGTTTTTTCCCACTCAATGGTAACTCTTTCCCAGAGTATTATTAGAGCCATATTAGTTGGAGCACGTTCATAGTGAGACAGCATTCTTTTAACAATCGCCCACAAACTTTCAATTGGATTTAAATCCGCACTTTGAGCAGGGCACTGTATAGTTTGAAATTGTTGGTCAGCCAACCATTTTTTAACAATAATCGCTGTACGCTTAGGGTCTCTATCCTGTTGAAACACAATCTCATCTACTGGATATGCGCATTCATCGACAACGTCGGGTAAATTGTTACGCAAAAGGCTAAGGTAATCTTCCTTTTTCATAATCCCATCGATCTTCACCAATGGGCCAAGGTTCCACCATGTGAAGCAGCCCAACGCCATTAAATGCCCACCGCCGTGCTTCACATTTTGTTTATCTTGGTGCCTTTGAATCCTCATCGGATCAATGCCAAAAATACAAATAATTAAATAAATAATAAATAATTTTTGTCTCATCTAACGAATTTACTTTTTTCCAGTCTTCAATAGTCCAATTTTTGTGGTATTAGCAAAATTTAAGCCTGGCCTTTACATTCTTGTCAGATAGGGCAGTTTTTTTTTTGTTTAACTGCAGACACCAACCCAATCCTACGCAAAGCTCTCCGTACTGTGCGATCACTTACGTCTTTGTGCAATGCCTCTGCAGCAACAATCAGACAACAATCTTGGCCGGCCGCCACGATACATAGGTTCTTTAAAATTTCGACGTTTTCTAACTAAATTAACTGTCCGGTGACATATCTTTAATTTTACTGATATTTTTCGAGATGAATGTCCACTTTCACTTAATCTTAATATTTTCTACTTGAAGTTAAATTTTTTTCATTTTGATTTTGGTTAAAATTAAGCTGATCTTTAACACGTGTTTCTTCCTCAATTGCTCGAATTTGTATAAAGAATACCACATAAATATCCATTAATATCACAATTAATCCTATTGTAAACAACTGGATAAATGCGGTTTACGAAGAGCTTTGAATTTTGATTGTGTTTTTTATTTGGATTACCATTCTTTATTTCTTTATTAAATCAATAAGAGAGTTCAAAGTATACAATGTAAAAATAATTAGTTGATTATCTCCAATATAAAAAAAGTTATAGTAATTTAACCAAAAATTTTCAATTATGTACCCAGTTGTGTCCGCCACTGTAGGTAAAATCTACTACTTAACTCACTCCAAAGAGGGGTGATAATTGATTGAAGTGACGACTTAACTAAATACAACTTTCTCATTAACTTAATATATTTTCGAAAGGTAAATAACATTGATAAAGTTTGACATTTTTCTAAATTTTAACATGGCAGAGGAATTTATTTTCGACTCAGACGATTTCATAACTTTTTGTCACAATTGTGACAGCACTCTTAACGAGGACATCACCGACTCTTTACTGGAAGTCAACATTCAAGACCTCAACAATCGATGGGTTAATGTGCAGAAATCGTACAGAGCACTTTGTCTAAGTAGTGATGAAAGCATAATCAGCTAGAGGGAAGTTTACAGCATGCACAAAGAGTTTTCACTCATGCAAATCAAAAATTCTCGACGGACAAAAATCGCGCATTATCCCTCCCCCTCCAATTTCTCAAGATTTGTTGGCTGACTCACGAATGCCTGCCAATACATTTGGCTGCATACAAGTTCCCCCGTGTGACACAGAAATCTTCTATGGAGGGTATGAAGAATGGCCCTCATTTCGGGATATGTTCACGGCCGTATACGTTGAACATTCCAAATTATCCGCTGTACAGAAACTGTATCACTTAAGCTTAAAAGTGAGAGGGCAGGCAGCGGGAATAGTAAAAAAATACAAATTGTGCGGGGAGAACTTCTCACTTGCATGGGAGGCTCTAAACTTTCGATGCGAGAATAAGAGAATACTTGTCGTTAACAATTGAAAATATTACTCAATTTAAAGCCCCTTGTCTCAGAAAGCAGCGAGGGCATTCAAAGCACAATCAGTGATTGTCTCTCTACTCAGAAAGCGCAAAACATTTCAATCGCTTATTGGGATCCCATTTTGGTTTATTTGTGCTCGACAAAGCTTCCCCACGAAACACATTCACTTTGGGAACAGTCACTAAAATCTCATCGAGATATGCCTACATGGGCAGAAATGGATACTTTCTTATACAATCGTTACGAGGTTGTAGAGCGTATGGACTGTATTCAAGCCACAAACCAGGGACAAAGAATGAAAGCTAATATCGATACAAATTCGTTCACTAACCAGGCTGCATCAGTACACAATCCATGCAAACTTTGTAACATGAATCATCCATTAAGAAAATGTCCCGAGTTTAACAACCTCAGTCCAAGGTCTCGAAATGAATTCGTTTCTAAAAATAAAATTTGTATAAATTGTCTTTCATACACTCATCTCAGAAGTGAATGTATGAGCAAATTTGTCTGCTCAGTTTACAAAAGAAACCACCATTCTCTATTACATTTTTTTAAATCAAACTCCTCCCCAGAAACTTTTTCGCCGAACACTCAAATTCCGATGGACGATCGACCCTCCACACCAACGGCCCAAACATCATCTCATTTTACATCCCATGAAAACTACTCGTTCACATTTCTCATTCAGGAGACCTATTTCTAGCTCGCGCCTTTCTTGATCAGGGTTCGGAAAACAAATTTATTTCAAAAAAGACGATCAATACATAAGAGTACAAGCAATCGTGGTTCCAAAAATTACTAGATTGCTACCAAACTTCTTAAAAGCCTAGATCTTAAAAGCCTAGATTTAGCTGACGCTGAATTTCATTCTCCTGGACATGTGGATTTGTTACTAGGAAGTAACATATTGCCCCGCATTTTATTAGATCGCACCCAAAGAGTTTGTACTTTCCTTATAGCTCAAGCTACTATTTTCGGATGGATCATTAGTGGTCCCGTATCACCCCAAACTGTGTCAACATTTTTTATTCAAGCAGCCGAAAATTCTGACGATAAGAAGAAGAGGTTCATAATAACTCGCCACTCTCCTTGGAGGACAAGTACTGTGAATCCCTTTACGAGAAAACCACATTTCGCAAGTCAGACGGACGCTACGTAGTCAAGCTTTATTTTAAATCTAGTTACTCTCATAGCTTGCCCTTAGGACCACCCAGATCTCAAGCACTAATTCAGTTCTTACGAATGGAACAGACACTTAAGAATAGGCCTGTAAAGGCCAATACATATCGAGAAGTTTTACAAGAATATGAGATTCTCAATCACATGGAACCCTCTGATTCTAGACAATTGTCCACTCGGAATTCGTATAACTCTTTCTATTTACCGCATCATACGGTATTAAAGCCAGAGAGTGTTACCACCAAAATTCGTGTGGTATTTAATGCCTCGAAACGGACAAATTCTGGCAATTCACACAACGATGTTCTTAACATCGGTCCCAGGCTTCAATTAGACCTCATGTCATTGATATTGAAATGGCGACTCCATAAATACGTCATTAGTGGCGACATAGAGAAAATATATCGCCAAATCTTGGTTCACAAAGATCATGTTAATTACCAACGAATCCTTTTCGCCCAGATCCTTCTAGTCCATATTAAAGATTTTACGTTGAAAACTCTTACATTTGGTGTAAACTGTGCACCTTACTTAGCCATTAGAACTCTGATTAAATTGGCCACGGACTCTGCAGAAAAATACCCAGAAGCATCTCGAATTATTCAAAATCAAACTTACGTAGATGATATCTTATCTGGAAGCTATGACTTCAAATTATGCAC
This sequence comes from Phaonia tiefii, assembly GCA_963931995.1. Classification (NCBI taxonomy): domain Eukaryota; kingdom Metazoa; phylum Arthropoda; class Insecta; order Diptera; family Muscidae; genus Phaonia; species Phaonia tiefii. Next base: position 133,537,286 of record OZ008368.1, read on the forward strand.
AGAGGCTCTTACCTCTATGCTCAATCGGCTGGATTCCCGTTAAGAAAAATTACTGCAAATTGCCCAGATATTTTAAAATCAGTACCAGAAAGTCACCTATTAGATTCCGAAGTTCTTAAGTTCTATGAGACAAGTGACACAAAAACTCTCGGTATTCAATGGAATGCCTTATCTGACTCTTTCTCGTATAAGATGGAACCAATCCAGCAGACCCCTTCAATCACTAAGAGAAAGATATTAATCTCAAAACTTTTCGATCCTGTCGGATGGTTGTCTCCTATCATTGTGCAAGGAAAGATATTTTTTCAACAACTCTGGATAGAGGGTTTCAGATGGGATGAAAATGTTAACATCAGTACCTTAGAGAGATGGAATAAATACGTTATTACAACACTCAGCAATATTTCTAAGATAAAAATTCCGCGGTGGATTAACTTTGAGCCGCATTTCGTAACTCACATTTATGGCTTCTGTGATGCCTCGGAGAAGGCGTTTTGTGCTGTAATCTATATTAAACCCATGGTTGCCACAGGGATAATTTTTTAATTACCAGAATTTTCCAAAAAAAAAAAAATTACCAATTTTTTTTATTTAGAATTGATCGGGTAAATTCAACGCAAATATAGAAGTACAATAACTAATTACAATGAATTTGACAGATAGAGTCATAACAAAGCAAAATCAGCTGTTCTAATGCGTTAACCTCTACTAGATCAGCCTTGATTCACACCAATCAAAGCATAAGGAGTTCGTTAGTGCGAAAGAGACGAATATATTTGGTTATTTAGTGCGAACGACGACAAGCGCGTTTTTTGGTTAGGCCATTAATCGTTCAATTCGCCCAAATAGTGTTGCCACTGCTTCATATTTTCTTCTGTTTGTAAGTAACATTTTAGATCACATTTCGTCAATTTTTGTAATAGAGGTATGAAATCAAATGCTTTTTCTTATACTAATTATTTCATATCAAAGGTTACACAAATTGATAAAATTTTACCATGTTACCAAGCCGTTTAAATGTTACCAACTTTGGTTGGATGTTCCCAACCGTGGCAACCGTGATTATAACGCAAAATGATAATACCACATATGAACATATTCTTGCCGCAAAGACTAAGGTTGCTCCTATTGACCCGATCAGCCTCCCGCGGATAGAACTTTGTGGTGCCGTATTACTCTCTAAATTAACTCTCCTCTTTGACCATAAAACATTATGAGACATATCTCAGGTGCGATTCTACCATAGTATTGGGTTGGTTAAAAAAGCCGCCAGCTACATGGAAAACGTTCGTGTCTAACCGAACTGCAGAAATTATTAGAAATGTTGGGAACGTAGCGTGGCGTGACATTCGATCTAGTGATAATCCCGCAGATCTCGGCTCTAGAGGTTGTAATTCCGAAGACCTAATTGACAATCCATTATTGTGGCATGGTCCGAGGTGGCTACTAAATCATCCAGGAGATTGGCCAAAGTCAATGATTGTGGACGACAATCCCCCAGAAATAAGAAAAGTAGAAGTGTTTTCCACTTTCGGCGACGACGATGATATTCTAGATAGATTGTCGCAATGGAACAGGGCCATACGAGTTATGGCGTACGTCTTTAGATTTCTTCTAGGTGGGTGTAGAAAGTCAAATACATTTAGCTCACTAACAATCTCTCACTCAGAATTACTAAGCACAAAAAACCATCTGATCTCGCTAACACAAAAAAAATATTATTCACGCGAATATGCATCATTACTCAACTCGTCAAATGTTAGTAAAAAAAAAAAGTACTCTTTACCCACTAAATCCGTTCCTGGACAATAAAGGTGGACAATAGAGGTGTTATATACAAACAAAAAATTCAGACGCAAACCATGCCAGCGCTTCCACAAGAACGAAGCACATTTTTACTACCATTCTCAATTACAGGCTTTGACTTTGCCGGCCCTTTTTTAATTAAAACGTCTATACTTCGACAGGCTACATATCATAGAGGATACGTATGTGTTTTTGTTTGTTTCAGCACAAAGTCTGTTCTGTGTTCTGATCTTACTGCGGATTCGTTCCGAGCAGCCTTCACTAGGTTTGCAGGTCGCAGGGGACTTCCCAAGAAAGTCATGTCTGATAATGGAACAAACTTTGTTGGCGCTGAACGTTCTCTCAGACAAGAGTTCAGTGAATTTCTCACAGTTGTGTCCGAAGACATTGCATCTAAAAATGCACCACATATGGGAGGATTGTGGGAAGCTGGGTTTAAGTCTTTTAAAATGCATTTCAAAAAAGTAGCTCAGAATCACAAATATACTTTTGAAGAATTCACAACTCTCATAGCACGAATAGAAGCGGTCTTATACTCTCGACCCATATCTGCCATGACCGACGATCCTCACGAGCTACTCGCTTTAACACCAGGTAATTTTTTACGTGGTTCGCCTTTGGTCGCCATTCCCGAAGTTGTCACAGACCATTTACCGTTAGTAGACCGGTGGGAGAAACTCAAATGCATCCAACACCAATTCGCTCGCCGTTGGAAAGACGAGTATTTAAAATATCTTCAAAGGAGATATAAATGGCAACAACGCAATGAGGACATTCAAGTTGGACAGTTGGTTGTCGTTAAGGATGATATTTTGCCTCCATGCGAATGGAGACTTGGACGTATCCAAAGTATTTACCACGGTAACGAAGGACACGTTCGTGTGGCAAATGTTCGGACGAGAGCTGGTACCATAACAAGACCCATAGTTAAACTCTGTCTCCTTCCAATTGACAAAACATAAACTTGATCCTCAGTGCACTTCACTTACAAACAGTTCATCGTTATCCCATATCACATCCCATTATATAACTAATAATCTCATTTCCACATACAGATAACACCACTTTTGTCAGAAACAAATATATACATATACTAATTGTCATTCTTTTCGCAGGGCTCGCAAAGATCCAAAAATTTATAAATGCCAAGTCTGAGAACGTTTTCATTCCCTACGCTATTGTAGAAAATTTCTGGACATGCCAATTGAAGCACGACGTCGGGCTGTTTGCATGTTCGGATATTGCATGAATTGTCTTGCTCGATCACACAAAACCAGAGAGTGTTCTTCAGTCAGTCGATAAAAAAGCGAGTAGTCCAGCGAAGCAATCACCAACATGAGAGATTATCCAACAAAACGAAGAGAAAGCTCCGAATTGCTTTACGAGCTTTAGAACGTCTGAACCAAGCCCTATAATCTCCTCTATTGTCCTAATAGGCCAAGCGGTCCCAAATGTTAAATGCAGTTTCTACCATAACCTGAATTTATGTCATTAAATGAATTTCTATGTAAAAATAACACATTGTTTGATCTATGTTATATATCTATTTATATTAATAACAATTTGTATTTTATTTATAATACTGAATTTGAAAAATGTTAAGAAATCATATAACACTTATAATTTTGTATGCAACACTGAATTACGATGGAAACATCCCCTTATTTGTACATGACGTTGCCAATCACTGTCAATGGTCACACCGGCTGCCGAGTTTTCGTGGTGACGAATAACGAAGGCTCGGCCTCTTTCCTTCCGTGAACTCAACCATTGACAGCACCGTCAGCCAAATTATCGCAGGTGAAGTGAAATAAATAAATGTAAGTTTTGATCGAAACCACTGTTTTATTTCCCTCGAATAAATCCCGCTCGAATCCCCCTCGAACTACAAATTCGTATCTCTCAACTTTGCTACGATTGACGCGTATTGTCAAAATTACTAATTTATTAGCAGAAGACTTAATCAATTCCACAGTTTCCTTTATAATTTACAGTGATTATAGTAGTCTCTATAAGATTATTCAGCTTAAAAAATATTTCATTATTGGGATAAAGATATTTAGGATGCTCTCGAAACTGACCTGAATGATATTCATATTCATTCGTACCTGTGGTCACTTTCTTAGCTTCATAGTCTGACCATTTTAATAGCCGTATTTTCATTGGTTTCCTACACTGTATCAAACAATTGTCCGTACACCAGGCAGTTGTGAAGATATGTCAATGTATCTCAAAAGAAACATGGCCGATTTGATTAAAATATTTTTTTAAAGTTAAGAAGCATTGAACTTTAAAAAAATTATTAAAATCGAATCGGCCATATATTTTTTGAGATATATTGCAATATGCTCGCAAGTATCTGGTGTACGGACAATCGTTTGATATAGTATACTTTATGTAATAGTCAAATATTAACGTGTGTGGGCGGCACCCTCCACCCTTTTAGTCACCTTGCTTCTAATCGTATCTGTAGGCCAACTCTAACATACTGTGAAATTTTATACCAAATCTTCTTCTTACCTCTGATAGTTCATGAGATATAGCAATTTTAAATTTCAAATTGTGTGGGCGGTGCCTTTATCCAATCACTACCAAGTATAGCCAAGGACTATCAGCTAGTCATCAGTACCACAATGTGCAATTTGCATAATAATCGGTACATTAGAAAAGCCGTCAGAGCGAGTTTTGAAAAGGTGGCGTGGCACCGCCCACTTCCACCCTGGATGTAATTCATACTGTACCAACACCATTTATACCAAATATCATATTCATACCTCGGATAGATCATGTGATACAGCGGCACAAAGTTTGAAGTTGTTTGCCACCCTCACTCATCCGATCCCGCCCACTTTTTGTTGGATCACGATTTTTTTCTGAATTTGAATTTTTATAAACGATTTTGTTAGTTTTCCAAAAATAGGGTCCAATGGGCGGGGCCACGGCCACTTCATATGCCAAAAAATGTACCCTATTTTCACCACCGACCACAAAGCAACATTCTGTGAAAATTTCAAAAATGTTGGTCCATGCCACCGAACACCTACATCTATTATTATAATTATTGCTTTCGGCTCCATCTAGAAAATATCCCATTGAACACGAAATTTTAAATAATGTTTTGGGAAATTTCTTGTTCAATGGGATATTTTCTAGACGGAGCTGGAAGCAATAATTGTAACGTTTGATTCCAACCAAAATATACATTGCAAGATGTAATCAGAACAGGTGATACCAGTAAGCGTTGTAGACAAAATCAACAGGCGTTTTGTTTTTGTTTGGTGGGCCGATGATGTAAAAGTCAACACAAACGAATACGAACAATAACAGTACACCAAAAAAAGCACAAAACCAAAATACATTTGAATTTGAAAGTGGGGAACACAACAACATGAACAAAAACAAATTAGTTGTTCGAATAGCACAACCTGAAAAATTATACTATTTTGCGCACGGGAAGTTAACAAACTAAATTATTTAAGAGAGAGAGAATGACAAAACTGAGAGACATTGTGAATTCTCTCAGAGAAAATGTTGTTTCACTCAATTCAGTATTTCCAGGCAATAATGATGTTTTAATAACTTAGTTAAGTGGTAACATCACTATTTAAGGAATTGCCATTTAATCATAATATTTCTGGAATTTTAATAAATATGGCAGTACTATGGTATGTTTACATTTATTCTGAAATTCCTTTGGTGGAACAAAATTGACAGTTCCAACAAACTAGATTGTAACAAACAACCCCTAAAATTGTACACAATATAAAATAAAATGTAATTTTGTTCAATAAAGTGTGTGTAAATAAATGATTACTAACATACAAAATTATATGACGTGTTTTCTTTCGCTTAGATGTGATTATGCTGTGCCTTAGGTGTTATTATATGGGGAAAGTGATCTGTTTTAAATGTATTGTGACTTGCTCCACGAAAAGGGACCTCTGCGCCGAAAAGAAGTTATTGAGATAAACGCGTTTAAAAAAAGCGCTTCGTTTTTCCGTGTTTTGCATATAACAAATGCAAATAACAAAAAAAAAACTGGAAAAACTTCCTAAAAAAAATCAGACAAAGGTGAAAAGCAGCAAAATACAGAAGAACCACCAAAAAAGCGTGTTAGGAGTAAAAAAGAGTATAATTTTGATATTTTTGTAATTTTGTACCTTTGATATTGAACTTTTTTTAAATTTCAAATATTATATATATTATCTGTTTATATCACATTTTTCAATTTTTTCATTAATTATGTTCATCTTTACAGGTGATTTGTAAAAAAACTAAAAGACATAGAAACTTGCGGTTTGCGGCATTTGAAAGAGCGTTTTTTCCTATAAGAATCACTCAAAAAGTAAAAAAAAAAATTTTCGGCGCAGAAGCCCCTTTTCGTGGAGCAGGTCACGTATACTTATGTACTAGGTGACTTTCTGTGGACTCTGGACAGTAATCTACAAAAAATGCGTTAAGGGGACTAATAGGGACTTGAAGGAAAATGTCTGACTAACATATTTCCATATTCGCAGTGGTCCAATAAAAGTTCCAGTATCAAAACTTTGTATTTTTTGCGGTGGCCACCACTTCTAAGAGCTCTGGAACGTTGCCTACAAAAAATGTGTTAATTGGTCTGTTAATTGGTCTGATTGGAACTTCAAGGGGCATGCCTAGCCTACCTAATCCAACATTCAAATGTCTACTGAAACGTTTCTGAAAAAAGTTTCCAGTATAAACACTTTAAAAAAAATTGTTTGCTATGGTAAAAATTCCAAGGGCTATGGAACGTTACCTGCAAAAATGCGTCAATTGTACTGATTCGGATATCAAGGGGCACGTATAGTCTACATAGTCCTGTATCTAAAATTTGTCGGAAACTTTTCTGCAATAAGTTTCAAGCATAACCACTGAAAAAATTTCTTGTTTTGCTATGGTCAAAATTCCAAGGGCTATGGAACGTTACCTGCAAAAAGTGCGTCAATTGGACTGATTGGGATTTCAAGGCACACGTATAGTCTACCTAATCCAGTATCTAGAATTTGGCGGAAAATTTTGTGAAAAAAGTTTCCAGTATGAAAACTTTTTCAAAAATTGTTTTTTTTCTATGGCCAAAATTCCAAGGGCTATGGAACATTACCTGCGAAAAATGCGTCAATTGGACTGATTGGGATTTCAAGGGGCATTTGTAACATACTTAATTCAGTATTTAAAATTTGGAGGAAGCTTTTCTGAAAAAAGTTTCCAGTATAAACACTTTTTAAAAAATTTTCTTGCTTTTCAATGGTCAAAATTCCAAGGGCTATGGTACGTTACCTGCAAAAAATGTGTCAATTGGACTGATTGGGATTTCAAGGGGCACACCTAGTCTACATAATCCAGTATAGAAAATTTGGCGGAAACTTTTCTGAAAAAAGTTTCCAGTATGAAAACTTTTTCAAAAATGTTTTTTTTTTGCTATGGTCAAAATTCCCAGAGCTATGGTACGTTACCTGCAAAAAATGCGTAAATTTGACTGATTGGGATTTCAAGGGGCACGTATAGTCTACCTAATCCAGTATCTAGAATTTGGCGGAAACTTTTCTGAAAAAAGTTTCCAGTATGAAAACTTTTTCAAAAATTGTTTTTTTTTCTATGGCCAAAATTCCAAGGGCTATGGAACATTACCTGCAAAAAATGCTTTAATTGGACTGATTGGGATTTCAAGGGGCATTTGTAACCTACCTAATCCAGTATTTAAAATTTGGTGGAAACTTGTATGAAAAAAGTTTCTAGTATGAAAACTTTTTCAAAAGTTGTTTTTTTTTTGCTAGTCAAAATTCCAAAGGCTATGGTACGTTACCTGGAAAAAATGTGCATCATATATCCCGCCAAATAGTTCGGATGATTTATATATGCATCATATTGATAATATTATGCAGTTTTCCGACAAAATTAATTATAATGTTAGATGTTGCGTGTTGGGAGATTACTATCTCAATGATATTGTATGGTAATGGATTATTTTTTGCCTAATAATATTAATAAAGCTTTTGAAATGCATTTTATTGATTACTTATTTAGTATTGATCTTGCTCAAATAAATAATGTATTCAATAAATTGGGGAAAATGTTACACTTGGTTTTTGTTAGTTCGGAATTGATATGTTCAGTATCTGCATGTAATTTTTTTTCTCTCCACCAACTGTTCATCATTCACCTTTGGAGTTTGAATTTGAATTCTACAATTTTGAAAACGGTTGCCGATTAGAATTGCCTAGTTATGATTATAATTCTTGTAATTATGATTCAATCAACTCACTGATTGTAAATATAGATGGATTGTCTGTTTTGAATAGTGGTATCGTAGCTATTTGTAATGAGGAATTTTTAAAAAATATTGTTAGAGTCTTCGTTGAGAATATTAAGTTAATAAGGCCTAAAGTACACAAATTTCCATGGTATACTAAAGGATTAAAACTATTAAAAAATTTAAGGAATAAATATTATAATAAATTCAAGGCTCATCATAATGCTTATGAGTGGTTTTATTTACATTACATGCGGGAATTCAATTTTTTAAATAAATTTCTCTATAATCAATATATTTTGATGTATAGTGATAGTATAAAAACAAATCCTAAAAGGTTTTGGAGTTTCATTATGTCAAGGAATAATGACACTGTAAGTAGGTGAAAATGACACACCAAAACGCCGAGACACGTCAACCTAATTTCGGATCGTAGAATCCAGTGGTGTACCCCGTTTTGAAAAGTTAGCTCGAAATCACGAGATATTTCGATTTTAAATTTGAAGTAGATTTAAGGCGATTTTTGATTTTATTTGAATGAAAAAACTTTAAAAACTTGCTTAAAATCAATTTTTATTTTTTTGTCAAAATTTATATCTAGAAATAATGGACGTCCATTTTCAAGATGACATGGAACTATATTTGCTCTTATTTTGATGATTTTATAAATTTTTTTGGATTTATTCAATTTTTACTCTTTGTTTACAATCGACCAGCAGAAAACAGCAAGCATTGAGTCTATTCTTTTTTCAGCGAAACGGTCTTCGAATGCCATTATGGTTTGATGAAATCTTTCGCCA